>CM051239.1:32251396-32851396 GCA_027917425.1 Gastrophryne carolinensis | reverse complement strand
CCTGTACCCTCCCTTCTATACAGTGACGGTGACACCTAGAGTCCGGAAACTCAATTATTGGGGCTCACCAGAGGCTATCGTTCTTGGGGCCCAAGCAGAGGAAATCGTTCTTGGGGCCCAAGCAGAGGAAATCGTTCTTGGGGCCCAAGCAGAGGAAATCGTTCTTGGGGCCCAAGCAGAGGAAATCGTTCTTGGGGCCCAAGCAGAGGAAATCGTTCTTGGGGCCCAAGCAGAGGAAATCGTTCTTGGGGCCCAAGCAGAGGAAATCGTTCTTGGGGCCCAAGCAGAGGAAATCGTTCTTGGGGCCCAAGCAAAGGAAATCATTCTTGGGGCCCAAGCAAAGGAAATCATTCTTGGGGCCCAAGCAGAGGAAATCGTTCTTGGGGCCATCTTACAGATAAAACATAATACAGATGGTTTATTATTGAAATCCCAAATGTAACTTACTGGATACAAACCAGAAACAATGTATTAGCCCTGAATCTTCTGCACAGCCCTTCGGTAAGTGCCTGAAGCCCACCAGAGATTCTTCTGGTGTTCTGATGGGCCAGTCTAACCCTGAGTCAGTATTACACCTGATGTCTCCGCCCCCTTCTCCACTAGATTGTAAGCTCACAGGGTCAGAGTCTTTACCCCTACTGTTCTCCTTTATCAGCTTGTATTGCATCTCTGTTACATCTGATCCACAATTCCCAATCTTTATCAGTGCTAAAAATAGTTATTATTATTCTGGTTTATATATAAAGCCCAATCATAGTCTGTGGCGCTGTACAGGGTAGAAATTAACAAGAGGGTAAGGCAAGTAAAATACTTACAATACACCAATGCATATAATACACACAGTATTGGGAGGAGTACATTAGTTAAAATGGCCCTCACCATGTGAGCTTGCAATCTAATGGAAAGGGGGCGGGGACAAGGGGTCGGGTCACAAAGAGTATGAACTAAGCGGGCTGTCGTGTAACCGTGATTACGTCATGCGGCAAACGGCTCTTATGGTTTTCGATGGGACACGTGTGCTGCCGGATCCCCGTTGGTGGGTGCGCGCACTGCCTTCCCAGCCATTCAGATAAAAGTCAAATTCCAGGGTTTTGTTCTGCGTTAAGCCAGATGATTGACTTGTCTAGTTTATAGGTGGGTTTTATATATATATTTCACCTTGTCTGTCATTTCTACCTTGTACAGCGCCACAGAAGATGCTGGCGCTCTATAAATGCACAATAATATTAAGAATACTCAAGTTATTGCACCTTGATTATAGGCAGTCGGCTGCTATGCCTTTGGCCCCATCTAGTGAATTGGTTTTACTAGTTATAGTAATTGCCAGTACGTTGTCAATGCATGCAGCTTGCTGTGCCACCTAGTGGTTGTTTTCCAGTAGTGTTAGAAAACGGGATTCAACCCCCAACCCCCCCCCCCCCCCCAAGTTCTCGTTAAAACTTAACGCCCTATGACGCCATCCCACTCCTGGTGCTGAGCTGTAAGATGCAGAGGGTGGTCACTGGAGGTTGGAGGGGTAGGGGGCTGTGATCCCCTGCCTCCCCAGCCCCTCTCCAGCGATCACCCATGGCAGCTGTCATCGGATCACGGAAGGGGGGGGGGGGCACAGGATCAGAGGTGAGTGTAAAAAAAAACAAAACAAAACAATAATTTTTGTCTTGTTTTTTTTTTTTTTTTTTTTTTTACACTTAACCCTGTGTGAACAATCCATGAGACCCCTATACGAGTTCACAAGGCTTAAGGGGTGGGTGACTTGCCATTAACCCCCAGCAACCCTATTACGTGCCTCCACAAAGGTCAGGGGATGGGGGGGCACCAAGGCTGGGTTTTTAACCCTTAAAGTGGACCTTCACCCTGATTTAGAGCCTATCTTATATGTTTCCCCCACCCTGTACATACAGATTGCCCACATTAAAAATCATCCCGCCTGCATCTACTGCATGTTATGAGCCTTTCAACATCCAAGATGGCGGCTCATGGAGCATCAGGCAGCCTGCAAACAGGGAGTGTCTTCTGACTGTGTTGCTCAGCATTCAGGGATTGCTGTCCTTTCCCTGACCCCAGCTCTGCTCTGTCTGTGCAAAGCACAGCTATAACCCCGCCCCCTGTACGTTTCCACCCCTCTCCTCTCCTCAGTATGTGAGGCTTCTGAGTCAAGATGGCGGCGCCCGTATTCTAGAGTCCTGAACAGAGCTGCAGCCCAGTGGGGGAAAGAATAATAAGTGACTAAAAACGTAAAAAACATTAATTTTAGATGCTGGGGAATAGTTTTTTAAGGGTTTGGGCTTTTCATTAAATCATGCTGAAGGTCCAGTTTAAAATTGAAAAAAAAAATATCTCCCTCAAAAGGGGGACCTTACGTCAAACAGTCAGAGAAATTTAAGCAACATGAAACCCACCCCATCACCTGCCCCTGACTCATCTCATTCACGTGCCGGCTCCCTGCCCCCGTGAACTGGTATAGGGGTGCGGGGGTGACATTGGGGGCCCATTTGCGGAATGGCCCCGATAACTGTGATTTTGCAAGGATTTCCACCAAAATTATATATTGTTTCTTTTTTTTGTCAGTGTATGGGTTTCAACATGAAATGTTTTTTACGTACTTTCTTAAACCGGACCTTCAGCATGATTTAATGAAAAGCCCAAACTCTTAAACGGTTCCCCAGCATCTAAAATTAATATATTTTACGTTTTTAGTCACTAACTTATTATTCTTTCCCCCACTGGGCTGCAACTCTGTTCAGGAATTTAGGATACGAGCGCCGCCATCTTGACTCAGAAGCATCACACTTACTGAGGAGAGGAGAGTGGGATAAGGTACAGGGGGGTGGGCAGAGCAGAGCTGGGGTCAGGTAACGGTCAGCAGTCCCAGAATGCAGAGCAGCACAGTCAGGAGACACTTCCTGTTTGCAGGCTGCCTGATAAGATGGCAGGTTCCATAAGCTGCCATCTTGGATGTTTAAAGGCTCATAACATGCAGTAGATGCAGGTAGGATGATTTTTAATGTGAGCAATCTGTATGTACAGGGTGTGGGAAACATATAAGATAGACTCTTATTCAGAGTGAAGGTCCGCTTTAATAATGTTGTGTAAAAATATACTGTATTTTTCGCCATATAAGGATTTGGAAGAGGTAAATAAGAACATAAATATTCTGAAATAAATGTTGTGCTAAAACACCGTTCTCCCAAGAAGCAAATAAAAGGCAAGGTGCAGAATCCCCTATTACAGACAGAATGGCATTCTCCATCCCATTCCCTATAGGTAGTGTGGTATTCCCCCCCCTCCCATTCTCATAGGCATTGTGGCATTACTCTCCATTGCAAATCCCATGGGCAGTGTGCCATTCCCCCCCCATTCATATAGGAAGTATGGCATTTCCCCCTCCCATTCCTATAGGCAATGTGGCAACCCCCCTCCCATTCCTATAGGCAGTGTGGCATTCCCCCCCTCCCATTCTCATAGGCAGTGTGGCATTACTCTCCATTGCAAATCCCATGGGCAGTGTGCCATTCCCCCCCATTCATATAGGAAGTGTGGCATTTCCCCCTCCCATTCCCATAGGCAGTGTGGTATTCCCCCCTCCCATTCCCATAGGCAGTGTGGCATTACTCTCCATCGCAAACCCCCATAGGCAGTGTGGCATTCCCCCCCATTCATATAGGAAGTGTGGCATTCCCCCCTCCAATTCCCCAAAGGCAAAAGAAAAAATAAACTCCCTTGAGCATCAGTTATGCCACACATGCTGCACAGAGCCGGGTGTGTGCAGGCACCTCGGAGAAGAAGCGGCAGTGGCAGCAGAGACAGCGTGGATGGCGGGGACACCGCAAACGGCTGAGACATCAGGCAGGGATGGGCTTCCCTGCCAGCCTGTCTGGCCTTCCGTGGCCAGCAGCGTGGGAGCGATGGAAATGTGAGTTTACTTATTCTTTCTTTTTTTTTTTTACATTCACCTGATAAGAGTCAATGACATCCCTCCACTTTTGGGGGAAAATAAGTGCGTCTTACAGGTCGAAAATCTAATGTATAAATATATATTTATACCTTTTTTTTTTTAAACAAAAAATTTTAATTTAGGAAAACAATATTGCATGTGAAAGTCCCATTTCTCCTGATTACAACGGTACCATATATGTATCAGTAGCCCCCCCCCCCGTTCCTGCCCAGTAAACTGCCCAGACTGAAAAGTGCCCTTTATGACTATCAACCATAACAAGCCCCGGCACCAGCTATGGGGGCTTGTAGACCAGGGTGCAGGGGCCAGGCTGGGTGGCCCCAACCCTGAAAGCTACAAGCCCTTGTGTAAGAAATAGAGAATTCCCATGAAATATAATATATTAGAGAAATAAGTTTAACTATCTAAACTAGGTCTCCCAGTAGCTGCCCCAAACTAGGTAATTAAGCCACCTAGATACTAATTTATTATAAACTCAGAGATCTTGGCTGCGGTTGGGTGGACATAATAGATTTGGGTGTATAAAGGATTCTTAACTATGTAATGTAAATGAAGCCAATACCTGGTCATGAAATCCTTTTGTGAGTAGATGTGCTGTCTGAAGGGATGGGTTAGTCCTTTCCAACAGGAAGTGAGGTGTCCTAGAAAGAGGTGGAGTAATATTTTGGGAGTTGAGAGGGGACCAAGGAGGAGAAGGGACGCTTGAGCATGAGGGCCCTGTATCGGTAACTATCAGCAAGTAACTTTAGGCCTAGTTGGCAATTGTACTTAGTAATAGTAAATTTTAGAAATTGTTTTATGCATTTGTTTAGTCCCTGTGATACCTATACTGTCTAGTGGTTAATGTAACTGTTTAGGCCCTTATTTTTATAGATATTTTGTAGTATTTTTACACATGTACAACTGTCCTACTGTCCTGTATCATAGGTTTGTGCACAATACAATCTTTTATACATTCTCATTGGTGTGATTCCCTTCGTCATCCACAACCTAGAACCTACAGTGGGCAGTTATTGTTATTATAAAAACATCAATAAAAATATCAATGATTAATATAATTGTTTACACTTGTGGCCCATGGCCTCTTCTGCCCCCCCGTTCTTTGGGGAGGCAGCTAATGGGACTGGGGCTAATGGCAAATTTTATAAAACTTTTTTTCTACCTCTGATCCTCTGTCCCGCACCAATCACAGCTGGCACTGACAGCCACCCAGTGATCGGTGGAGGCCGGGTGCTAAGGCAGGGGCTCAGAGCCTCTTGTCTCCATACCTGCCCTCCACTGATCACCGACAGAGATGCCAGAAGTGGCATTTTATATCGAAGGAGAGGTATGATGTCATCCCTCTCCTCTTATAAAAGGCAGGGCTGCGGACTCCAGCCGAGCTTTCAGAAGGCGGGAGGCGGTAACGGCATTCTCCTGCCCGCTGAAGACCACGGGAGGGGGGATCGAAGGCCCCTCGGGTGAAGAGAAGTTCCGCTGCAATGGATCCCGCGTAAAGGCAAGTTATATTCATAAAAAAAAAATTTACGTGGTTGCCTCTCCTGCAGTTAAGTGCCAGCCACGTAAATTTTACGTGCCTGACTTTCCCCACTAACAGTAAAAAAAAGTTTTAAAAAAAAAGTCACTTACCTGACCCCTCTTTCGATCCGGCCGGGTCTCCACTTCAGCCAGAGGGGCTCCGATCGGCGATTGGGGCGCCTCTGGCTGCAGGGGAGTGCCCAAAATAGGGTGCCCCCCCGTTTCAGCAGCCGCCGGGATTGCCTGCAAAAAAAAAAAAAAAAGACAGTTACTCGCCTCCGCTCCCGCCGCCTCTCCTCTTCATGGGGGGGAGGGGCTCCGATCACCCCCCCCCCCCCGGCTCTTCCGTCTTCTGGAGGGGGGCATAACAGCCCTCCTCCCGCCGCAGCTTCCGATGGCCGGCCGCCATCTTGGATTTTAGCCCCGCCCCTTTGGGGGCTAAATTAACCCTATGTTACCTGTAACCCAGTAGGTATAAAAGGCTTCCAGCAGCAGCAGGAGAGCAGAAGCCTAAGTGATTAGCGTGGGATACAGGGATGGATGGGAGGTAAGTATGAAAAAAAAATAATAAAAAAAAAAAGTGTGTACGTGTGTTTTTTTTTACTTTTAACCCTTTGTGAACTGGTAAGGGGTCCATGTGACCAAGTCACCTGCGGCTAGTGGGTGACTTGCCATTAACCCCGAGACCCCCCCATTACCTGCCTCCCAAAAAAACCCTTATATTCCCCCAAGAAATGGTGCCCCCCCCCCCCTTCCCCTGTGACCCTACACCAATTTTTTTATTTAACCCTTTACTATGTGGATAGTAGTTGTATTTTATTTGTAAATGTTATAAAGTGCTCTTCTAAGTTTAGGGGATCACCTGGATAGGAATGGGGGGCTGCCGATACATATGTGGTATCATTGTAATCGGGAGAAATGGGGCTTTCACATGCAATATGGTTTTCTTTAATAAAATAAATGTTTTTGTTAAAATAAAGGAGACAATTTAAAAAATATAAATATTTTTTTATTTTTTTTTTACTTATTTACTTAAAAATATATAAAAAAAAAGTAGAAACAAATACAAACAAGACATTTCATGTTAAAGTCTAAACTCTGCCACAAAAAGAAAATATGCCATTTTCTTGGAAATTCCTGCAAAAATCACAGTTAAACATCACGCAAAATGGTGAAAAATATCCTGGCAGTTAAAAGGTTACAGGTACCTATGCATGTTGGGTATTGTTCTGCTCGGGGGACCTTGCGCTTTCAGATTTACCTTGTTTTTTCTTATTTGCATATTGATATTTTAGGAAAATGTGTTTATTCTGCTTTTTTATACAATTTTTTGTGAAAACCCTGTGCAACCTAAGAATTCTTCGAGATATTACTTCCAGAAAGATGAGCCCACTACAACAAGCTGGGTACGCTTAGAAAGCTTAACATGTGTCCTTTCAGGGAATATATGGTTTATCGGGGATATTCCAAATGTAAAGGGTTGTTTTGGTAGAAAAAGCACAAGGTGCGCACTTTGTCTGCAGAGCTGAAATTTTGAAGTAAAATTACCGTTATGCGCATGCTTTACTTTGGGGTGTTTGGCAAATCTCTCCTTGACAGAACCTATGCTGGGTATTGTTCTGTTTGGGGGATGTTGCTTTTTCAGATTTTCAGTTTTTTTCTGGTTTGCATATAGTTAGGAAAGTGTGGTTTTGATTCTTTTTTTTTATTCATTTTTAGGGAAACCCTGTGTAACCAAAGAATACATTGAGGGATTACTTCCAGAAAACTGCACCTATGTCAACAAGCCTGGTACGCCTAGAAAGCCTGAGGTTTATACTTCTAGGGAATATATAGTTTGTCGGGGGTATTTCAAATGTAAAGGGTTGTTTTTATTGATAAACTGCAAGGTGCGCATATTGCATAGCATAGTTGTATTTTATCTGAAAATCTCCTAAAGCGTTTTTTCAGTTTGGGGGAGTCTCCTGGGCAGGAAAGGGTGTCTACCTATACATATGTGGTACCACTGTAACCGGGAGAAATTGGGGTTTCACACAAAATAAGATTTTATTGACAAACTTACATTTTTTATTACAAAAAAACACTACAAATTGTAAATATTTTTTTTTTTGTTTGCACAATTTTCACCCCAAAATATTGAGAATACACTTAGAAAATGACAAACAAGAGATTTCATGTTAAAGCCCAGGCTCTGCTGAAAAAAACAATATATTACTTTCCTGGGAAATCCCTGGAAATCCCTTCAAAAATCACAGTTGAACATGGGGAGCGCAAAATAGTGCAAAATGTTCTGGCAACAAAATCTCAAGGTAGGCTAGCACTTAAAGGGTTAATGAGTTAAAGTGGACCAATCACCAGGATTTTCACTATCCTGGCGATTGGTCCTTGTCCCTGGGGTATCCCGATTTGGGATGCCCCAATGTGTGAAACACCCCACATTGCCCACTCAATGGCATAGGGTTTGGGTGGGGGACGGCTGTATCCCAAGTTTTCCTGTGCAGTTCATGCTCCCCGTGCTCGGCCTATCTGAATGGCTGGGCGCAGGAGCTGCAGGGATGTAAAAGAAGGAAATGGCAAGCAGTACCATCAATTTATAGCTGGATGCCGTGGTGAAGGACAGGGGTAAAGGTAAAAGGTTTTCAGGCCACTGTCTGGGGGGGGGGGGGGGGGTTCATACAGTGCGTCATCCCAAATCAGGAATCTTTTAGACTCCAGGACCAGCATAGGGGGTGATTGGTCTACGTTAAGATATATCTTAGAGATATTAGATTCAGAGGTTAAAGTGAACCAAAACCCAGGATTTTGACTATCCTGGGTTTGGTCCTTGTGTGAAACCCCCCAGGTCGCCAAAATCAACCCAGTCCTGCGGCGTATGTGTGGCCACTCATCAGCATGCTCGGACATTACGACGTCTAAGGCGATCTGCTCAGAGCGCGCAGACAGCCGCATTTCCCTCAAACAGGGAGCATGCCCGCGCTGGCCATTCACAAATGCTTAGTGCGGGCATGCGCCTGCTAGAGGATATTAGGGGAGATGCGTCGCAGCTCGCGCATCCGTTGTTGGACTGGGAAAGAAGGTAAGTGTATGGGTGACCTAGGGGGTTTCACACAGTGGGGCATCCCGATTTTGGATGCCATGGGGGGGGATCGATTCCCGGGCCGATCACCGTTGGTCCACTTTAAGTTTGGGGGGTTGTATTAGTTGTGATGTTCAAGGTTAAAGCGGACCTTCAGCATGATTTAATGAAAAGCCAAAACCCTTAAACTATTCCTCAGCATCTACAATTAATATATTTTAAGTTTTTAGTCACTTACTTATTATTCTTTCTCCAGTGGGCTGCAAATCTGTTCAGGACTCTAAGATACAGGCGCCACCATCTTGCCTCAGAAGCATCACATACTGAGGAGAGGAGAGGGGGATAAAGTATAGAGGGCGGGGTTATAGCTGTGCTTTGCACATACAGAGCAGAGCTGGGGTCAGGGAAAGGACAGCAATTCTAGAATGCAGAGCAACACAGTCAGAAGACACTCCCTGTTTGCAGGCTGCCTGTTGCTCCATGAGCCACCATCTTGGATGTTTAAAGGCTCATAACATGCAATAGGTGCAGGTAGGATGATTTTTTTATGTGGGCAATCTGTATGTACAGGGCGGGGGGAACCATATAAGGTAGGCTCTTATTACGGGTGAAGGTCCGCTTTAAGGTTATTGTAGACCTTTCTTGGTCCAGAAGCGAGTTTGTGGAGGGCTGTCTGGCAGAGGCATCCTCCAACACTCTGTATCCCCTCCTGAGCACACGCACAGGATGAGCGTGTGCTGGAAGTGGCTCGTCCTGTGAAGTTTGCTCACAGATAAGCGGAAATCACATATCTAAATGGGAGGAAAGTAAACACTAAGCTGCATAAATGCCTCTTGACAGCGCTTCAAGGAGCAGGAACAAACCTAAGCTCTTGTTACAGGTGAATGGTTAGCAGGAAATGCTCTGCAGAGGAGATCACAACAGTGACCACTGCCGGTACTCACCTCAACTTATCAGGCACAAGCACAACAAGCAAAATCATATTCTAATTAAGCCTGAATAATTATCATCCTTTAAATCCAATAATTCATTTAATGTGGGACAGCAAAGGGGTAAATGCATGTAATTTATATTTCTCTACCCACATTAAACACATATAATGTTTTTAATAAAAAAACTGGCAGTGCTGGCACTAAGAGTGTCCTCACTTATGAGAGAGGCGGCCATCTTTCTATGGCCCCCGGGGCTTAGGTAAGTTATACAGCAGCTTCCTTCTGCTGCACTCTTTAGGTGAAGCTGGTTGATGAGTTGCTCAGCTTGAACATGGACTTCTGGCTGAAGTCCCCGTTCGGGTTTGGGAACCCAAACTCGCCAAGTTCAGTAAGAACCTGAACTTTGAGGGTTGGCCCAACACTAGATAAATAACGTATTTACTTAATTTTTAATAATTAAAAAAATAATTATTAACAAGCGGTTATTACTTGTGAGCTGGAAAGAGATCCCAAGGAGCCCCGTACCAGTTCAAAGCAGTTCAAAGGGTAGGGCTGGCAAAGCACCTGGCCACAATGTCTTTCAGATACTCTAACTGCATCCTTGCCTAGGTACAGGGCCCAGTGTTTCTTAGCATCAACCTGGTGCTCTTCATGAGGGAGGCATTGTTGGGGGCACCCCTGGTAGAGAGCTCGAGCTATGCTATAGGGGCTGGTATCACTCTAATCCCAGATAACGGCGCCTGTTTTAGCTGAAAAGCTCCGCCTCCTCCATTCATTTCCACTGCTGTGTGTGGCGATGATGTAATTGCCACATTTATGCAATGATTGATCACCTGCCATCTTACAGAGAGGGACAGCCAAAAAAATCAGTGTTCCAGGCCAATTTAAAAAGAGAAAATATCCCTTTCTAGTTCTATAACCTAAGCAGGTAAGCGGCAGGCTGGCAGGCAGCGCTGCTCCAAGCCGCAGACCCTGTACCACAAAGGGTAGCCGGCCATAGGCTTTATGGTGAGCCTACTAGGGATGTGGAGTTCCTGTCCTAGCTTCTGAGGGGGTGAGTGTTTTTGGACATGTTTTCTATGTTCGGTTTTTAGACTGTTTCTGTATGTTTTTGCCGCCGGCGCTGCTTTGTACTGCGCTCCGTGGCAGGCGGGCGCTATATTTGTGATTTTTTTTTCACTGTGGGAATGACGCTCTTCGGGGGCCGGAGGAGGACGCGCATTGCGTCATTATCCCGCGGCCCGCCCCTCAAGGTCCCTCTGTGTCTGGGGCCCTCTTCATCCCTGGGCTGCGGCGGTGATTCCTGCCTGCGTCGCTTCCTCTGATGGTTTGGCGGCTGGCGATCCTTGTCCTGCTTGGTCCGTGAGTCCCCTCTGGGGTTTTTGGTTATCCTTGGGGCATGGGCTACGGGATACTTATGTATGTTTGCTTATGTCTTTCAGGCGGGACACCCGTGGGTTGTGGTTTCTCCAGGTCCAGCTCCATACTCCCCCCTTCATCTCCTCTTACTGATTCTGGGGGCATCCCTTGGGGGGGGGGGCATCTCGGCTGGCTTTTATTAGCCTTTACCCTGTGCTGGCATATTGCGCCTGTATTAATCACCATACGGAGGATTCTGGGGATAACGTGCTCGGGGGTCCTTCGGGAGAATCCCGGTTGTGTTCCATGTGTGGGGTATCCCCTATCAGTAATGATGTCACAGTGTGTGGGCCGTGTGCCCAGGCTGTCCTTTTGATTCGGGCGCCTACCCCGCCGCGCCTGCACTTAGCCCCCAGTGAGGGGGACTCTAGCAGGAGGTCACAATCTGATTTGGCTCTTCGTGTGGCCAGCATTGAAAGACAGCTTGCCAGGCCTGTTCAGCGTAATGCCTCTAGCAAGAAGCGGCACCTGACTACCTCGCCTGCACTGTTTACTGAGGAGCAGGAGGAAATTGATCTTTTTTATGAATGTTATTCCCTGGAGGAGGGGTAGCTTTTCTCGGGCTCTGACTCCTCTGGGGACCAGCAGGTGGGCCGCGACAGTGACCCTGGGTCTGAGGATTCCTAATTTCGTGAGGACACCGCTAATCTGTTGTCTCACATTTTTGAGGTTTTACACATTGCCCCCCCCTGAGGTGGCTAAGAGGAAGCAGGGTGAGCTTTTTCGTACCATTAAGCAGCGTCTGGAGTTCCCTGAGCAGAGTCATTTCACTAATATGGTGCTCAAGGAGTGGGAATGTCCTAGTAGATTGCCCGCGGTGCCTAAAGGTTTGGATAAGAAGTATCCCTTTCCTGCTGATTTGGCTAAGCGGTGGTCGGGTCCCCCCCGAGGTAGACGCGCCCGTTCTTGGATTGTCCAACACTTCTGTTATGCCTTCCCCTGACACTACTACGCTGCGGGACAGCGAGGACCGGCGTATGGATCAGCTGGCCTGCCATGCCTTTGTGGGGGCTGGTTTGCATCCGTCCTGTGCCGCTGCCATAACTGCTATTGCTCTTAAGAGACTGATCAATCATCTCCTTGCTGGCGCTACAGCTGGAAGGGATGAGTATAGGACCCTCTTGCTGTGCTCGGATTTTGTTGCTTTTATTCTTACTGCCATGGATGATGTAGTACGGCTGAGTGGTAGGGCCTTTGCCCTCTTGGTGGCTATGTGCCACTCTGTTTGGTTGCGTCAGGGTGCAGCTGACGCTGCTGCTAAGAAGGCTCTCACTGGACTCCCCTTTGTGGGGCTGCGGCTCTTTGGTGAGCTCCTGGATGTTTTAGCCAAGGATGGTAGGCTGCCTCAGCGTAGGAGGCAGCCTCGGCCTTTTCGGGGGCCATCTGCTTCAGTCTCCTCCTTTCGTACCCCCAGAGGAGGTCAAGGGTCCCTCTTTTCAGGTACCCGCAGGGGGTCTTGGGGCCGTGTCAGATCCCGTGGTCGTCTCGGTCTCTCATGGGACCCCAAGCCCAAACCTTCTCCCAAGCCCCCTCAGGCATGAGGAGGCGCCCTCGCCCATCCGGGTGGGGGGACGGCTTCGGCTCTTTGCTCACGTCTGGAGGCTCCGCGTCTCAGACCGGTGGATTCAGGAGGTGGTGTCCTCCGGTTACAAGATAGAGTTTGCAGCCTGGCCGCCCCCCAGATTCCTCAGATCCCGGATGCCTCACAACCCTCTGTCAGCTCAGGGGTTGCGCCTTGCGGTTCAACGTCTGCTGGACTGAGGAGTCATTTACCCGGTGCCTTCCCAGGAACGGGGTCAGGGTTTCTACTCCAATTTGTTCACGGTCACCATAAAGGACGGGTCCCTGAGGCCAATCCTGGACTTGAAGGGTCTCAACAGGTTTGTCAGTTTCAAGCACTTTCGCATGGAGACTCTTCGTTCGGCTGTCAGTTCCCTCTGTCCGGGCGACTTCATGACCTCCTTGGACATCAAGGATGCTTATCTTCATGTGCCAGTCTTCCTGGGTCATCAGAGATTTCTCAGGTTTGCTCTAGAGGATCAGCATTACCAATTTGTGGCCTTACCCTTCGGTATCACCTCGGCGCCTCGGGTGTTCACCAAGGTGCTGGCGGGCATGATGGCTCTGCTGCGGCATCAGGGCATTCGCATCCTTCCTTACCTGGACGACATTCTGATTGCGGCTCAGTCTCTTCGGCAGGCTGAGAGGGATACTCAGGTGGTGACCTCCACTCTCGAGTCCTTCGGCTGGGCGATCAACTATAACAAGTCTTCACTGTCTCCGTCTTTGGTGAGGTCCTTTCTGGGCATGACTCTGGATACCTCTCAGGTCAAGGTTTTCCTGCCCCAGCTGGAAGTGGAGGGCCTTCAGAAGCAGGCTCGGGCTCTGCTCTTGTGTCCCCATCCCTCCATCCGGCAGGGGATGCAGTTAGTGGGTCTGATGGTGTCCTGCTTCGAGGCGGTCCCCTTTGCTCAGTTTCACATAAGGCTTTTTCAGTTGCACCTTCTATCTGTTTGGAATTGGGACCCTGTGTCCCTGGATCAGGAATTTGCCCTGTCCCCCCTGGCCAGACAGTCCCTCTTGTGGTGGCTGGACTCAAGGAACCTTCTAGTGGGCAGGACTGTTCTGCCCCAGCACTGGGAGACTGTCATCACAGATGCCAGTCTGACAGGTTGGGGGGCTTTTGGAAGTCTCTGCAGTTCCAAGGTCAATGGGGCCACCAGGAGGCCTATGCTCCCATCAATGTTCTGGAACTGAGGGTGATCAGACTGGTTCTTGCTCAGCTGACCCCACACCTTCGGGGTCGGGCTGTTCAGATCCGCTCGGACAACCAGACGGCAGTTGCCGCTTTACATTCCAGGGGTGGACTCCCTGAGAAGGGGGATGTCTCGGTTGGGGGAATGGTCTCTCAGCAACAAGGTATTTCACTCTCTGTGTCACCGGTGGGGTCTTCCGGATGTGGACTTGTTTGCGTCCCACCACAATCACAAGCTTCCCAGGTTTGTCTCCCTGTCACAGGA
The DNA here is from genome assembly GCA_027917425.1 of Gastrophryne carolinensis. Classification (NCBI taxonomy): domain Eukaryota; kingdom Metazoa; phylum Chordata; class Amphibia; order Anura; family Microhylidae; genus Gastrophryne; species Gastrophryne carolinensis. The sequence goes on along the minus strand of CM051239.1, from coordinate 32,837,476 downwards.
CCCTCTGGCCGTCGCCACGGATGCGCTAGCAATGCCTTGGAAGGAGTTTCGGCTCCTCTATGTGTTCCCTCTCCTTCCTCTGCTGGGCAGGGTGTGGTTCGCAGACGTCATGCAGTTGGCAGTGGATCAGTACGTCCTGCCCAAGGATCCAGATCTGCTCACTCAGGGACAGCTGTGACATTCCAATTTACAAACGCTGGCTTTAACGGCTTGGCTGCTGAAACCTCCATCTTGATGGATAAGGGTTTGCTGGCCTCTGTTGTTAACATGATTAGGGCTAGGAAGAAGTCCTCGTCCTTTATCTACTATAGGATTTGGCATGCTTACATTGCCTGGTGTGAGTCTGGGTCTCGGCCTTGTAGGGTGTTTTCTACTCCCAGGATTCTGGATTTTTTGCAACATGGCCTGGATTCGGGCCTTCAACTTAGTACCCTCAAGGGACAGGTGTCAGCCCTGGCAATTTTCTTCCAAAGGTCTTTTGCCAATCACCGGTTGGTCAAGACTTTCTTTCAGGGAGTTACTCATGTGCGTCCACCACATAAACCTATGCTACCGGTTTGGGATCTAAATTTGGTGTTGTCTGCTCTGCAGGGTCCTCCTTGGAGCCTATCAGTGGGGCTGCCTTGCCCATTATGACTCTTAAGGTAGGCTTCCTGGTGGCAATTACCTCGGTTAGGCGAGTCTCTGAGCTGGCTGCTCTTTCCATCGAACCTCCTTATTTTGAGCGGCATCAGGATAAGGTGGTGTTTCGGATTAAGCCGGATTTCTTGCCTAAGGTTGTGTCTGTTTTTCATCTTAATCAGGACATTGTCTTGCCTTCTCTGTGTCCTAATCCTGCTAGTACCAAGGAGGGTACGCTTCATTCTCTGGATGTTGTCAGGGCCCTGAAGTTTTATTTGGTTGCTACTGAGTCTTTCGGGAAATCTGACGCTCTTTTTGTTCTTCCTGCTGGACCTAGGAAGGGTCTGCCTCCAGCTAAATCCACTATCAGCAAGTGGATCTGTCAGGTGGTAGAGCAGGCCTATTCTGCTAAGGGGAAGGTTCCCCCTTTTAGGGTTACTGCTCATTCTACTCGTGCTATCGGTGCGTCTTGGGCTTTTCAGCACCAAGCTTCTGTTGAACAAGTTTGTAAGGCCGCAACTTGCAGGCTGATTCATCATTAGCGGCAGGTAGCGACAGATGAGCGTCTGTAGCAGGCATTTTCAGAGCGCCCCCTAGTAGTCGCAGTGCTCGGCCGTGAGTCGCTAGTTTATAGCGATTCAGTCGCTGTTCAGTAATGTTGAATACATTGTGAGGAGTCGCTATTTGACCAGTACAGCCCTGTATGGGAGCCCATGGTAGCGACTGCTCATAGCGACAAACTCACACCATATTCAGCAAAAAAACAGCCTCACAAATCTCTGGCGCTGAAAAATGCTTGTTTGAAGCCCAGAGCGCAGGAGGCGGTGTGTTTAAAGTCTGTTTTTCAGCATCTATCCACTAGTAACAAAGCAAAAACATATGGAATTACATTGTAACAACATTGTAACATGAACAATTAAAAAAATGTGAAAAAAAATTTGAAAAAACTGCTAATTCAGTGCCAGGAGAGGTCACAGAATTATTTGAGATTTAAAAACCCCCCAAAAAAACAAAAACACAGTTTAAAGAGAAGGAAAGGATTGTCCATTGAAATGTATGGGAGAGCGTCGGGTAACGAGAGGTCATACCTGGCGCTGTGCAAGGCTAACGCCGGCGCTGTTCGCTGAGGCTGGGAAAATGATGAATCAGACGCTACATGGCGTTATCCCAGTCGCTAAACAGATTCTGCTTGATAAATGTGTAATTGCGTGCCGTGTCCGGCGTTCACCATCCGCTACACGTCGCTACCTCTCATTAATCAGCCACTACCTGACGCTATCCCTTCATGAATAAGGGCCTTGATCTTCTGTTCATACTTTTTCCAAGTTTTACAAAGTTGATGTTAAGGCCTCAGCTGATGCTGCTTTTGGCCGCAAGGTACTCCAGGCGGTGGTGGTCTAAACCGTCTGTTGTTTCTTTCTTTTTGGGGATCCCACCCTACTTTATGGACACTGCTTTTGGATGTCCCAGATATTATGACTTTGTGAAGCAGGCCGTGCCATGCACTAGGAAAAAGACAATTCTGTGAGTACTCGCCTGTAGAATTGCTTTTACTATGCATGGCACGGCCTGCTTCACCCCACCCTTGTAACGTTGTTCTTGGTTGCCTCTTTATGGTGATTGTTCCAATTTAGTTTGGGTTGTTATCTTTATTTGTTCCTGGTTCTTGTATCACTGCTTGTCAACTACTGGATAAGTCTATGGTGATTCAATTTTTATATGGTACCGGGCGGAGCCACAACTCTTCTGCAGTGCCACTGAGCCACCTTGTGGTGAATCCCAGATGTTATGACTTTGTGAAGCAGGCTGTGCCATGCATAGTAAAAGCAATTCTACAGGAGAGTACTCACAGAATTGTCTTTTTGGGTCCAAGTCCCCCTGTCCCTTGTTGTTCTCATTTGTCCCTCCTTTTGAGGTGTAACAAGCAGATCTGCATCAATAAATGATTCATTTGCCTATTCAAAGTGTTTATATTGTTGTAACTGTTAGGCCCTATCTCCTATCCATCAATCAATGAGGGGTGTGGCCTAATTTACAAACTGTCTCTCTTTCCCACCCTGAAAAGTTGGGAGGCATGTAATGGGCTAGATGCAGAGTATGTGTGTGGAGGAGGAAAAGGGCACAAAGGAGGAAATGCAGAGAAGCATGTTCCAACTTTTACTGCATTCTGACATTCGAGGGGAGTCGAATTACCAAAGCAGTGGAGGGTAAATTCTCTGGCCTATGTTCAACCCATTGCACCCCCCCTTCACACAAATACACTCTCCGACCTTCTGTGGCTGGGGGGTGCTTGTTGGGAGGCAATTTCTTTTCTTTACTACAGTAGTAAGGGCAGTGCCCTCCCCCCCCCCTCCAGGTTGCCAACCAGGACACATGCCTAGGGTTGCCTAATGGTAAATACGACCCTGCAAATATCAGGGGCTTTGGCCAAATGAATTTCACAAGTTCGCTGAGTTTTGGTCCACTTTAAACAGCCACGGCAATGATAGGTTCACATTAACTGATTTTGCATGCGGCAGGTGTACATAGCAAAGGACAGCGGATGCGCCCGCTATTGGTTCCATTGATAGCATGATCGCACCATGAATTGAGTTGAGTAAACAGTGGACCCCAGGGGTTTTGGAAAAGAGTCAAAAACCTGGCTTTTGGTCCGCTTTAAATTTGCCACAAAATAGAAAAAAACAAAATTCTTGTTCTTCATGGGAGAGAGCTTTTCTTAGGCTTAATGATTAACCTCCGAGTGGCTGACCAAACACAACGAGTGAATGGAGCCTATCAGAGCATGCGGCTCCAGAGCCAGGGCCGCAGTCCAGCGAGAACAAATGTGTCGCACTTTCTCAAACAGCTTTATCGGCCGAACATTTCAGAGCAAATTTGCCCTGGTTGTTTTCCCGGTTCTGTGGTCAAACACGCGGCCGAGCCGATCTCGGTGGCTCTGTTTGCTCGGAGAGATTTTCCCCTGATCACGTCCAGCAATAGAGGCTCAATAATAAAAGCAGCGCAAACACAATCATTCCTCCATTACTGCGTTTAAATAGCCGCGAACAATAGAACGATTGCTCCGGAGCGTGTTCAGATTAAACCCCAGCCAGTAAGCGATTAAAGGGGGATTCCGCCAGTGGCCGGCGATGGCTCATTCAGCCTGCTTTATTGAGCTGCCCCCACATCACCTACTGTGGAGTTCGTATAAAGTGGGCCAAAACCCATTTAGCTTCACATTAACCCTTTTCGCCTATCTGTTATGCATCCAAACCAGAAATATGAATATATATATATATATATATATATATATATATATATATATATATTGCACACTATAGGATAGATAAACACTATAAGAACCAAAAGGAGTGAGGAGTCCAACACTCTCCTCAATCGTATCCCAAAAAACAAGTAGCACTACTATTATTTTCAATAAACAAATGTAAATGTTATTATAATGAAGCCAAACTTGACATACAATTACACCTTAAAAATACTAAAAAACATATAACATAAACAGACACCGGGGGGCACTGTTGTTATGCCACCTATTAATGTTATGATTATAATAAAAGGCAATATAACCTATCCCTAGTATTCCCAGTCAGAATAGCTGTGTAAAAAATATATATACAGATCATAATATAATAATTTTGTGCAGCAATATATACAAAAAGTGCTCATGTGCTAAAGTGCCTACAGATAATGAGGACAGACCGGGTAGGAATGAGAATATATGACCATATAAAGATCTCACATATGCATATCAGCAGTATGGAACACTGACCTATTTTTTCGTAGATGTGATCTACAATAACCCCTTAAAACGGACCATAATCCACGGTGATCCCCCCAGGGCATCCAAAATCGGGATGCCCCGCTGTGTGAAACCCCCCAGGTCGCCCCATACACTTACCTTCTTTCCTGGTCCAACGACACATTAGTTCGAGCCGTGGTCGCATCTCCCTAGCAAGACGCGTGCCTGCGCCAGGCATTTGTAAATGGCCGGCACGGGTATGCTCCATTTTAGAGGGTAGCAGGGGATGCGGCTGTCAGCGTGCTCAGAGACGTTTGCCTTAGACGAAGGCTTAGATGACCTGATGTCAGCTACTCTAAGCCTGCTGATTGGACGAGCTGCCACGCATGTGCCATAGGCAATGTTCCCTCTAAGCCTTAGCTGCTGCTGTGCGGAGTAACAAGAGAGCTGGGCAATGACCCACCAAAGGTGGCCGCTGGCTGATCTCTGACAATCGGCGTGCCCCTCTACTGCAGAAGGATGGTGGGGTGGCCCTACATCATGGAGGCTGCACCTAGTGTCATAGAAGAAAGAGACAATTGCACAGGCAAAAGATCAGCAGACAAGGTGAGTTTTAAAACGTCAAACAGTGAGCAATCGCCCTGGCACCCGAAGCAAAGATTCAAAATGGTGCCCCCCCACCTGTGCTCAGGCCCCCCTGACCTGACATGTGTCCCCCCTGCCCCCTAGCGACGCCCTTGGATCAGCTGGGGGCAAAGGTGAATATACTTTAAATTTTTGAAATGCGGTGGTCGCTTTTTTTTCATTAGGGGGTGTGTGTATAAATATAACCTTACACCAACAAATTAACATAGCATTAACTGTCCACAAATCTTATATAAATACAAGCATCTCCTCATCACTATCCTTGACTGGGATTGTTTTTGCTGGTTTGGCACCAATAGTTGTACTGGTTCCACCCGGAACAGTGCAGGACTAGGGAAAGAAAACCCAGTGTCCAGGCTCAGATTAAAGTGGACCAACACCCAGGGGTGATCGGCCCGGGAATCTATAAGATTCCCGGGCCAATCACCTCACTCACTGCGGGACATCCGAGATCGGGATGTCCCGCGGGGTGAAACCCCCCAGAAAACCCCCAAACACCTTACCTGATCCGCCGCCGCTTCCGCGCGCCCCTCTAGATGTGCGCGCGCCCGCACCGGCCGTCTGTGAATGGCCAGCGCGGGCCGAAAGTGACGCGCGAGAGGCGGCGGCGGCGGCGGCGGCGGCGGCGGCGGCGGCGGCGCTGTCCTGGACGCCGCTGTCCTGGACGCCGCTGACACCCGCTTGGACGTCGGCGGGGATTGGACGGCGCGGTCACGTGGGACCGGGGAGAGGTGAGTTTTTTGGGGTTTCTAGGGGGTTTCAGAGAGCGGGACACCCCCGATCGGGGTGCCCCGCCGAAGTGGACCAAAACCCAGGATAGTCAAAATCCTGGGTGTTGGTCCACTTTAAGGACATTCATGATATGGAGCAACTCTTTTTGGGGGGCCCCCAGCTTTTGTGGGGTGCCCCCATCATCACAACCTCCATCACAAGCTCCCTATGCTCCCAACTGTCTTAGCCAACAACCAAAGACAAAAACAACAAAAAAAGAGAATATGGTGACATAAAGGAGAGAAAGGGGTGATATAGAGACACAGGGGAGAGAAAGGGGGAATAGAAAGTTATGAAGGAGAGAAAGGGGAAATATAGAAAGATAAAGGAGAGGGGGGATATGGAGAGATGGTAAATAGAAAGGGTGAATATGGTGAGAAAGCCAGATATGGGGAGAAGGAGGGGGGTAAGGGGGAATATGGAGATAAAGTTGGATATGGGGAGAGAAAAAGAAGAGAAAGGAGGAGAGACTGGGGAAGGAAAGAGGAAATATGGAGAGAAGGAGGGAAGAGGGAATATGGAGAGAATGAAGAAAGAGGGAATATGGAGAGAAGGAGGAGAGATAGGCTGATACTGGTAGAATGAGGAGAGAAAAGGGGTATATGAAGATATACAGGAGAGAAAGGGGGAATATGGAGAGGAGGAAAGAAATGAGGAACATGGAGAAAATGAGGAGACACAGGAGAACATGGAGAGAAGGAGAGAAAAGAAAGAAAGAATATGGAAGATGGGAAAGAGAAACAGGAAATATGGAGATATACAGGAGAGCAAGGGGGAATAAGGAGAGAAGGAGGAGAGAAAGAGGGAATGTGGGAAAACAAGGGTTAGAGAAAGAGGGAATATGGGAAAAAAAGGGTTAGAGAAAGAGGGAATATGGAGAGAAAGATATGAAGAGAAGGAGGAGAGAAAGGTGAAAGATATGAAGAGAAGGAGGAGAGAAAGGTGAAACGAGGAGAAGGAGCAGAGAAAGGGGGATATGGAGATATAAAGGAGATAAAGGGGGATATGAGAAGAAAAGGGAAAGAAAGGGGAAATATGGAAATAAGGAGGAATAAATGTAAACGGGCACTTGGGGGTGTGACATAGGGCCTTATTTATCAAGGGATAGCGCCAGGTAGTGTCTCACTAGCGCCAGGTATCGCCAGCTATCGGCGGCTACCGACTCCAGAACGCCAGGCTGCGAACACAATCACGCATTTATCACGCTAAATGAGGCTAGCGCCGGCGAGAGCGTCAGCTAGCGCTGGATTCATCATGTTGCAGACTTCAACGAACAGCGCCGCTGCTAATCCCATCACAGCGCCAGGTATGACCTCTCGCTACCTGGCGCTCTCCAATGCATTTCAATGGAGCAATCTTTAAATATTCATAATTAATTGATATTAATTTTTTTTTTTTTTTTTTATGTCAAAAATTCTGTGACCACTTCTGCAATGTTAGATATTTTTTTTAAGGTAAGAAAAAAAAAAAAATGTGTGCAGAATTGATATTACAGGTCTGATATTAATGTATTCATATTACAAAATGTTTATAAAAACTTGTTTATTTTTTTTTTCAAAAAATAAGGTTGTTTGGGGGTTAAAAAACTACTTTTAACCCATCGCCGCCAGCGCTCTGGGGTTTAAACATGCATTTCACAGCGCGAGAATTTTTGGAGCGTGATTTGTTAATGAATATGCTGGGAGCCGTTCGCTATGGCCATTCGCTGTCATGCGCTCCCATACAGCGCGGAACCTGTGAAACAGCGACTCCTAACCCCGTATTCAACATTACCGCACACCGACTGAGTCGCTGTCAACAACCGAACGACGGCCAAGCACAGCGAATACTTGCGGGCGCTGTGAAAATAACGCTACTGCCGCTCATCTGTCGCTACCCGGCGCTATTAATAAATCGGCCTCATAGTGTGGTAGGGCCATGGTGCAAGTTGGATATAAATACATAACACTTTACTATCACAGAAGTTGACACTACAAACAAACAGAAATAGGTTCCCCCTAATATGAGTGGATTAGCTGTGCTCCTCTTCTGCAGAGCAACAACACCCAGCATTAGCCACTGCTCCCATCATTGAAAACACCAAACACCAAAATCACCACACAGCCTCCATTTAACCAAAAAAAAAGATCAGATCCCCAGATTAATTATTAAAGGAACAGTCTGTTTTTAGGGACCTCAGATCAGCTAATGTCAGTGGTCACACAGCAACCCACTTATTTCACTGCTGTGTCTGTCTTCTGCAGCCTTGGATTGTGAAACCGGGAGCAACACTTCCTGATTCCAGCTGTCGGGTTGGCATACCTCCCAACTTCTGAAAATGTGAAAACGGGACAAGCCGTGCCCCCGGCCACACCCCCGTCACGCCCCGGCCACACCCCTGTCACGCCCCGGCCACACCCCCATCACGCCCCGGCCACACCCCCGCCACGCCTCCGTCACGCCCCGGCCACACCCCCGTCACGCTCTCCAGCTCCAGCAATGTCGGCTGCCTTCACCCCTGCATGCGTACGTATCCCCAACCCAGCATACCGACCGCCCCCCCACCCCCGTGCGCCTGCCCACCCACCCCCATGCGCCCGCCCCACTCTCTCACCCCACGCGCCAGGAAGTTATCTTCGCGACATTGCGGCCCTGGGCACAGTACACTGTCACAGCGCAGGGCGTCCCGGGACATTTGTTAATGTGCCGGGACCGCGGGATTCTTTGCAAAAATCGGGACAATCCCGGGAAAATCGGGACAGTTGGGAGGTATGGGTTGGCATGGCCTGTGTGCAGCTCAGTTTCCATTGAAAATAATAGGCCAGTAAAATGTGGCATTGGCACTGGAGCGGTGGTGAGGTTTATGGGTTGCTTTGTGCCCACTCTTGCTAGGAGGTCTGTGGAACAAAAGTGGACATTTCCATTCAAGAGCAACCATGTTATCGGCCCCCCGGAAAATCCCCTGGCTTCTTCCGGGTATCTGGCCTACGGCAACCAGATGACTATGACGGCCAATCGCATTGCTTGATTTCACAAGGGACTCTGGGTTTACTAGGGTTAATGCGCAGGGGGCACCTGCAATCAAGATGCTTGGGTATTGTTTCCTCTACCTCTTGCTTGGGTAAGTACCTCTCAGACATCGCTATTCGGAATACCCCACTGTGTGAACCTCCCCGCGATTGCCCTGCAAGCACTTACCTTTCTGGCGCACCCACAGCATGTTTTGCAGCAGAGGTGTGCTCCCCTGCCCAGACATTCAGATAGGCTGGGACGCCAGCGTGTCACAGACCACGGGACCTCCAGTGTCACTATGCCAATACTTTGTCCAAACAGAGCTGTATATCAAGCCTTATACACGTCATACAATTCTGATTGGAAGTGACTGCACATGCACCATGGGACTAGTTGAAAAGTACATTTTTAGGGCACCCCGGGGGGGTTCACACAGTGAAGCATGCCATAATGCAGTCTCTAAGATGGGGGACTGGATATCAGAGCATATACACCTACTAACGGCTAAAATGTGTGCTGCAGTTTCCTGTCCACCTTCTCAGAGACCAAGCCTGGACTAGAGAGGAGTATATACAAGTGTAGTTTGGCTGATGTAATGAACCATATGCTGTAACTTTCTTCAGGCAGGGCTCATCACCCCTCTCCTCCATGCTGCACGTGGCTCAGCAGCCAGTGACCCTGCTGAATGATAGAGCCCCTTAAAGCGGACCTTCACTCTGAGTAAGAGTCTATTTTATATGTTTCCCACACCCTGTATATACAGATTGTCCCCATTAAAAATCATCCTACCTGCACCTACTGCATGTTATGAGCCTTTAAACATCCAAGATGGCGGCTTATGTAAGCCGCCATCTTATCAGGCAGCCTGCAAACAGGAAGTGCCTTCTGACTGTGCTGTTCTGCATTCTGGGGCTGCTGACCTTTTCCTGACCCCAGCTCTGCTCTGTCTGAGCAAAGCACAGCTATAACCCACCCCCCTGTACCTTATCCCACTCTCCTCTCCTCAGTAAGTGTGATACTTCTGATTCAAGATGGCGGCGCCCGTATCCTAAATTCCTGAACAGAGTTGCAGCCCAGTGGGGGAAAAAATAATAAGTTAGTGACTAAAAACGTAAAATATATTAATTTTAGATGCTGGGGAATCGTTTTTTAAGAGTTTGGGCTTTTCATTAAATCACACTGAAGGTCCGGTTTAAAGTGGACCAACACCCAGGGGGGATTGGCCCGGAAATCTATAAGATTCCCGGACCGATCAGATCCCTCCCCGCGGGGCATCCGAAATCGGGAGGAACCCCCCAGGAGGCCCACAAACCTTACCTCAGCCCCGTTCCATCGGCGCATGCGCGAGCCGCGGCCGCGTCTCGCGCTTCCCTCTAGCAGGGCGCGCACTCGCGCCGGCCGTTTGTTAATGGCCGGTGCAGGCGCGCTCCCTGTTAGAGGGAAGCGCGAGACGCAGCCTCCAGCGCTCAGAGCCAGCTGAGCTGGTATGCGCGTCCAGGCGGCCTTGGACGCGCATACCACAGCGGCTCTGAGCGCTGTGATTGGCTGGCGCGGTCACGTGGGAGCGGGGAGAGGTGAGTTTTTTGGGGCTTTCTGGGGGGTTTCAGACAGCGGGGCACCCCCGATCGGGGTGCCCCACCGAAGTGGACCAAAACCCAGGATAGTCAAAATCCTGGGTGTTGGTCCACTTTAAGGGAGGGTTGGAGGATGTCAGGAGGAAGGCCTTTATCTGTCTTGCCAGTGCCAGAGTGGCCACAGCAATTCTCCTCCCTTCTCTAAAAACCCAGCACTGGGTTAGATCAGACCATCAGGAAGACACCGCCAACTGCTCACCTGTTAGAGGAGATCCAGGGAAGCTTCTCGCATCAGGTGGTGCTGTGAGAGAGCAGCCATGTCTCTCAGAGGAGCGCTGAGGCAGGTCGCTATTGTAACACATGCTTCTGGATTCCCTGCAGTTCCTATGCTGGCCACAGAGGAGCGAAGAAGTTAGAGCAGCAGCAGGCAATAAGAACAGCGACCCCTGCTGGCCGGAGGAGCGAGCTGTAGTGCTTTCACAATTCACCTATTGAATTGATCAGCTGCTCTCAGCCGCACTTGCTGCGCGGGTGGGGATTAGAGATGCGCAGCCTCGGAATAAGGGAACACTGGCCATAGGACCGGGAAGAGGTGATTTGGTTTCGGTTACCATGGGGGGTTTCACACACGGGGAGAAAGGAACAAAACCCAGGATAGTCAACATCCTGGGTTTTGGTCCACTTTAAACAGAAACAACACACAGATATTTCACTTTCCCACGTGTTGTCCCTCTCAGACGGATAATCCCTAATTGGGATGCCCCATTGTTGTATCCCGACAGTAGCTCTACTCGCTGGCCGCATCCTCGCTGGGGCCTTTCTGTCGGCGTTCCCACTTCAGCCATTAAAAAAAGCCTAGTGCAGGCACAGGTACAGCTAAGCGGGGATGCGGCCACGGAGCCCGGACAGCAGGACATCCCAATTTGGCCCCACAGTGTGGAAGACCACAGGGCCTTCCAAAGTTGCTCTTTAACATAACCATATTTGAACCAGACCTTCAGCATCATGTTATGAAAAAGCCCAAAAAACTATTCCCCAGCATTTAAAATTAATATATTGTAAGTGTTTAGTTGCTTATTATTCTTTCCCCACGGCTCCTCTGGGCTGCAACTCTGTTCAGGACGCCGCCATCTTGCCTCAGAAGTATCACATACTGAGGAAAAGAGAGGGGTGAAAAGTGCAGGGGGCAGGTTATAGCTGTGCTCTGCACAGACGGAGCATATCTGGGGTCAGGAAGAGGACAGCAATCCCACAATGCGGAGCGGCATAGTCAGAAGACACCTTCAGGGTAAATGGGCACTTGCAGCAGTTTTCTTAGGGTAGGCTTCCCATTGATTGGGGGAGATGTGGGACCTGGTACAGTATATGACAGATAGAAAGAGGGGGAGACATATACTATCCGGTCTATTCACGTCTGTGCCAAAACTCCAGAGCTACCAGAGAAATCCACAGAAAGCAGCCATTTAATTACTGACTTAAAGAATGGATGTTGATTACAACACCCCCCCCCCCCCCCTTTCTCTGCACCATACATCTCCCGCACACCTCAGAGCCCCATTGCATCCTGGCAGGCAGCCATTGTGGAGTGAACGCAGGGCTTGGAATATTCAGCTTTGGAATCCACATTCCAATCATAGTGACTGGCAGGCCGATTCATTACTAGCACCATGTACCGACAGATGAGCGTCTGTAGCGAGGCATTGGGAGCGACCTCTAGTAGTCGCTGTGCTCGGCCATGGTTCGCTATTTCAGAGCGTCTCAAGCACTGGCCAGCATTGATGAATATATTGTATGAGTCGCTCTAACACCAGTACAGCTCTGCATGAGAGCGAACGGTAGTGCCAGCTCAGTGCGACCGACGCACACCATATTCATCAAAAAATAGCCCCACACAGCACCAGCGCTCAAAATCGGGTAGTTGTAGCCCAGAGTGCCAGACGCTGTGTGATTAAAGTCTGTTTTTGAACATGTATCCACTAGTAACAAAGCGAAAACATATGGAATTACATTGTTATAACACTGTAACATGAACACTTGAATACCAGACCTGTATGGACAATTCTGCATAAAAATATTATAAATCAAAAAAGTTTTCAAAAATGACTTTAAGTGGACCAACACCCAGGGGTGATCGGCCCGGGAAGCTATAAGATTCCCGGGCCGATCACCTCCCTCACCGCGGGGCATCCGAGATCGGGATGTCCCGCAGGGTCAAACCCCCCCAAAAGCCCCAAAAAACCTTACCTTATAGGCGACGGATCAGCCGCCGCCGCCTCCCGCACGGCCCTCTAGCATTCAAAACGGCCGGCGCGGGCGCGCGCCCTGTAGGAGGGACGCGAGGGAGGCGGCGGCGGCGTTTTTTGGGGGGATTTCACACAGCGGGGCATCCTGATCTCGGATGCCCAGCTGAAGTGGACCAACACCCAGGATAGTGAAAATCCTGGGTGTTGGTCCACTTTAAATAGGCCAGGAGAGGTGACACAATTATTTGATAATTAAAAAAATAAATAAATAAAATCAAACCTTGTTTAATAAGAATAAAAGGAACGTCCATCAAAATATATGGGAAAGCTACAGGTAGCGACAGGTAATACCAGGCCACCGGGAAGCCAGAGCGTCAGTGGTATACGCTGAGCCGTCTGTGATGATGAATCGGTCACTATATGTCGCTGTTAGAGTCACTCACCAGATTCGCTTTGATAAATGTGGTATTGCGTACAGTACCGGTGGTCACCGTTCGCAACCTGTTGTTTCCTGTCGCTGTCAGTCGTTACCTGGCGCTATGGCTTAATGAATTAAGCCCTAAGTTTAATTACTGTTCTGATGTAATCCAACCACAGATAATTTTAACATCCATTAAGGACCATAATATTAAAAACTTTTTTGATATAAGGCTGGTTCAGATACAGGCCTGTAACATAATTTTTTTGTCTTGTTCCTTTAGCCTTTGTATCTAACCTTGCCACACCAATTAGATTACATTAAATATATGCCCAGACATCAAAAGGAGAAGACCTAAGCAAATGCCGAATCTCTTATGCACAACTGAGATATGGGAGAAATCCCCATGTGATGTAATTGCAAGATATTTCCTAGTAAATATACTATGAGGCCGATTCATTAACAGCGGCAGGTAGCGACAGTTGAGCGACTGTACCGGCATTTTCAGAGCGCCCGCTAGTAGTCGCTGTGCTTGGCCGTTGTTCGGTAGTTGATAGCGACTCAGTCGGTTTGTTGAATACTGGGTGAGGAGTCGCTATTTGACAGGTTCTGTGCTGTATGGGAGCGCATGATAGCGACTGGTCAGAGCGACCGGCTTCCACCATATTCATTAACAAATCACGCTCAAAAAATGCGCTGTAAAATGCATGTTTAAACCCCAGAGCGCTGGTGGCGATGGGTTAAAAGTAGTTTTTTAACCCCCAAACAACCATATTTTTGGAAACCAATAAAAACAAGTTTTTTAAATAATTTTGTAATATGAATACATTAATATCAGACCTGTAATATCAATTCTGTACATTTTTTTTTTTTTTTTAACCTTAAAAAAATTATTTAAAATGGCCGAGGTCGGACGCTGGCGCTGTGGGCTGAGGCTGGAATAATGATGAATGAGTGGCTATCTGGCGCTATCTCAGTCGCTAAGCAGGATTGCCTTGATAAATGTGTGATTGTGGTGGGGAGCCGGCGTTCTCGTGGCGGGGCCCGTCATTACCGGCCACTCACCAGTCGCTACCTGTCGCTATCCCTTGTTAAATAAGGGCCTATGTTTTTCTTTTAATGATAAACAATAAATGCATTAACTTATATCGCATGTGTCTTAAAGCAGAACAAAACCCAGGAATTTTGCTTTCCCAGGTTTTGTCCTGAATTGGGATGCCCCACTATGTGAAGTTTTCCACTCACCACTTCCTGGACGTAATGGCGCATGCGCGGGATCTTATCCAATGGAAGCTGTCTGCCGAATTACATAGTTACTCCTGTTATTAGCAGGAGTGAATTGACAGCTCATCCCCGCTATCCCTTAAGAAGGGCGCGTGCCCACACCAGGCATTTGTGAATTGAGGAAATTAGAGGGTTGTGGGGGGAAGTGGTCATCAGCTTGCTGAGCGCGCTGATTAGCCGAGCGGTCATGCATGTGGAAAGAGGGACCGGGAAGAGGTGAGTTGGTTTCCGTGACCTCGGGGGTTTCACACAGTGGGGCACTCCCGATGGGACCAAAACCGAGCATAGTCAAAATCCTGGGTTTTGGTCCACTTTAAAGGAACCACATAAGGACAGGATCAGAGTTAGGATTAGAATGTGGAGCAGACTACGTTGGAGGAGGATCCAAGCCAGAACAAAGGCATAGAACCACATGGGAGGGGAGCTGAATCAAGTATCAGAATGTGTAGAAGACCGGAGCAGGGCTAAGAGTGTGTAGAGGACCACAAAGGAAGGGGATCAGAGCAAGGATAAGAATGCTAAGAGGCGAAGATCAGAGCCAGCATCAGAATGTGATGAGGACTACATAGGAAAAGTACCAGGGCAAGGATCAGAGTGTAGAGAGAACCATATGGGAAGAGACCAGAAATCAGAATGTGGAGAGAGACAAGATCATAGTTTGGGGAGAACAACATGGGAAAGGGACCAAGGATCATCATGAGGACAGGATTAAGAGGGAAGAGGACCAGAGCAAGGATCAGAGTGTAGAGAGAACCATATGGGAAGAGACCAGAAATCAGAATGTGGAGAGAGACAAGATCATAGTTTGGGGAGAACAACATGGGAAAAGGACCACGGATCATCATGTGGACAGGATCACAAGGGAAGAGGACAAGACCAAGGACCACATGTGAAGAGGACAATGAAGGAAGGGGGAAAAGGACAAATGGCCCATACATGGATATTCGGCATTGCTCTACAGAAAACATGGGCCTTGCAGGGGATCAGGCAGCTCAGTGTTATTGTCGTATTAGGAGAGCAGGCCTCACCCCAGGTCAGGCTTGCCGGTATAAGCTAATATTGGTTGAGGGAGGCGAGAGAGGTGCTCTGAAGATAACTTTCTCTCTCCCTTTGAAGTTGCAGCCAGGGCCTCTCCACCGGACAAGTTTGAGCAACACTCATTTTTGTCAAGATTTTATTAAATAAAAAATCTCTTCTATTTTATCTGTGCTGGCAGCTCCGGGCAGCAATTGAGAGGCACACTTGGCGATAAGGCTCACTAATAGCTGCTCTGTTCTCTTATAGTCAATGTAAACACTATCAGATCTGATCCTTTCCCCACTGCTGGGAGCCAAGAGTGAGAGAGAGAGAAAATAATGGAGAGAACAATGTAACTAGGTAACATGCAGAACAAGAACAGGATTACACAATTTGGAAAAGAAACAAAGGAAAAAGATATAGGATAGATACATGATAGATGGACACGGGCAGATAAATGAAGAGATAAATAATATACATCAGATCAATAGATATATAGGTAAATATGGATTAGAGAGACAGACAGATGGATGGATAGATCCACCCTAAACAGTGCATAGCGTGACTCCCTATGAGAGGAGCATCAGCCTACCCCCTGTCAGAACAGAGAGACGGCTGCTCTGCAAGATTGGTCACAAAACTTGGGAGGGGATCCCCTAGAAATGATTGATTACTCCATTGAATCAGGTGTCAGATAATACTAAAGCCTGGTAGATATATGTGGATGTATGCTTCTCCGTTTATGTATTGACCTCTGAGGAAGTAGGTTATGCTACGCAACAAGCATTAAATGGTTTAATATGTGCAGAAATGCAAATACTTTCTGAAATGTTAAAGTCATTCTGTGACAAAAGTAATGGAGATCGGATAGATTAGATAGATAGATAGGTAGATAGATAGATAGATAGATAGATAGATAGATAGATAATTAAAAGGTTGCTCACCAAGTATCACACAACCCCCTCTGCTCCCTGAGTTATCTATCTGTCTATTTCTTGAACATCATGTTGGCTGTGTTGCAGCATCTCTGAACAAAGAAGCCATTGAAAAACAGTAAAGATTTCTAGATAGCACGATGCACCAGTGCAATAAATGGACAGTTAAAAAAAGCTGCAGCTGTACGTGATGTAGTGGCCAGCAGAGGGCGCTCGAGTCTGTGTAATGAGGGTCTGTGAGGAGATAATTCTACACATTTAAGAAAAACTTCCATTTTGTTCAGTTTTTGGTGTTCTGTACGGCTGGGAGAACCCCAACCGCAAAGTTCCGGTCTGTAAAGAACTGTTCTTAGTCAGGGAAAGCTGCTGGAGTGAGGGCAAGATAGGTAGGGTGTCAGTACTCTGTAATAGCCTGTCAGTGTCAGTACTCTGATAGCATTTATACTAACTATGCTAACACTTTTTTGGGGCCTATTTGACTATGCTGAGTTTTGGTCCTTTCCCTGGGGGCACCCCGATCAGGTGTGCCCCGCTGTGTGAAACCCCCCAGGACGCCGCAGCCAATTCACCTCTTCCCGGTCCCACGACGCACCTAAGAGTTAGCTGAGTTAGCTGTGGTGATCTAGGGGGAGGGTTCACACAGCGGGGCACCCCGATCGGTGAACGGACCAAAACCCAGGATAGTCGAAATCTTGGGTTTTGGTCCACTTTAATCTTTTAGTTTTTGGTTAATATATTGAGTACTTTCCCCAGCCCATTTTGTGCAGAGCTATCACACAGGTGCCACCACTTCCAATTAGGCTTCCAACACTAGAGATGAGCGAACTTTTGAAAAGTTCGATTCGGCCGATTCGCCGAATTTCACAAAGAAATTCGGGTTCGGCCGAATCGAACTTTTACGAAGTTCCCCATCAAAAATGCCGGCATGGTGGGAGCGGGCCGGCACGAACAGCGGAGCCGGCCGGCCCGCTCCCACCATGCCCGCTCCCACCATGCCGGCATTTAAAAAAAAAAAAAAAGCATTTTTGCCGGCATGGTGGGAGCGGGCCGGCACGAACAGCGGAGCCGGACGGCCCGCTCCCACCATGCCCGCTCCCACCATGTCGGCATTTAAAAAAAAAAAAAGCATTTTTGCCGGAACTGTCAGCGGAACCGGCCGGCCCGCTCCCACCATGCCCGCTCCCACCATGTCGGCATTTAAAAAAAAAAAAAGCATTTTTGCCGGAACTGTCAGCGGAACCGGCCGGCCCGCTCCCACCATGCCGGCATTTGAGAAAAAAGGCAAACACTTACCTGCAGGTCCGGAGCGTGGAGGCCGGTGCCGCTCTCAGCTGTCATCTGAGGGCGCGTCATGATGACCGGCGCCTCATCACGGCCGGCGGGCCGGTAAAGCCGGCCGGCCCACTCCCACCATGGCGGCATTTAAAAAACAAAAAAAAAAAAAAAAAAAGCATTTTTGCCGGCATGGGAGCGGGCCGGCCGGTTCCGCTGACAGCGGAACCGGCCGGCCCGCTCCCACCATGCCGGCATTTTTTTTTTTTTTATTTCAGGAAAAATTCAATCGGCACGAACCACAAAATATTCGGGTTCGTGCCGAATCGAATATTTCCTGAAATTCGGAGTGAATTCCGGTTCGTCCGAACCGGTTCGCTCATCTCTATCCAACACCCTTGAAAAAAGAAATATTTTGTTTTTTTTATGTATGTATTTATTTCTTTAATATTTTCGTTTTTTGTTATTATTCTTCCCCAGTTTGGCCTCCAACCACCATAGGAAAAATGTATTTATGTATGTTCCTCTCTATTTGCAGCCCTCTAGCCCTTGCTTCCCCCATTTTACAGACATTTTTGATCCCCCCAAATTCGGGTCCCCATTGACTTCAATTGGGTTTGGGTCGAGTCCAGAGACTTGAACCGAACTTTAGCGGCAAGTTTAGCCAAACTTGTGGAACACGAATTTTGGTGGGTTCACCCATTGCTAGTGTTGTGCCTTTTTGTTTTCCTCTTCTGGAACGTAAAAGAAACTTTTGTGTTAGGATTGTGCCCCCAGACCTGTTATTTACTTATCAGCACGCTGCTTCCATATTTCTTATATTCCTGTGGCTCTGTGATCCTAAGGTGGGCATGGCTTTCCCAAATTTGAGTAAAAACTACTTACTACAAGTAGTACCGGAACCCTCCGGTGCGCCCCAGAAGACAAAGGTGGAGGTGAGAGGCCAGGCAGGCCACATAGATAAGCTTGCATAGGAGGGGTAGAATGGCGTCAAATTGATGATTGCATGTCACACTTCAGGAAATACAGGGGAAAGGCCACGCTGTGCAGCCGCTAAATACGTGGGGGAACGGGAGGGCGGAGACCCCTCCGGCGCGCCCTAACCTACGCAGAGAGAGGTGAGAGGCCACATGGCCCCTTTAGAGGAAAAAAACTTTATTGGAAAGAGAACAGGTAATTAAATATAATACTATAAATTACAACCAGCAGGACAGACCTTGATACATCCAGCCAAAAAACACCACAGCGGTCCAATAAAGTGGATAAAGGGGTGAGTGACAAATGTCAATAGACATATTATTCAAGGGGTCATAAACCATCATTTAAAAAAGTGAATGAGCTAACAAAACAATGCTGTATTGTGATTTTTTTATAGATACCTTCCAGAATAAAAAGAAAAAACACTGGTCAATCTGCATTTCTTCCCAGAGATGTAGGAGAGTCACATAAGGCAAATGTTACAAGAGAAAAATCTGCAAGGTTTAATGTGTATATTTAAGGGTAATAATGAGCACAAATCAAATAACAAACAAAGTAAATTAAGAGTCTCCAATAAAAAATAAGCCTATTATAATAGGCTATATCTATATAAAAAATCACAGACATGGTTGATGCATAGAATGATTGTCTTTTTATTTATGTATTGAAAACATGTCTACCTAGTCCCTCTTAAAGAGGGGACTCTTGCCTCCAAAATTAGAGAGAGAAAATCATGAGATGGGGAGGCCGATTCATTAATAGCGGCAGGTAGCGACAGTTGAGCGACTGTAGCGGTATTTTCACAGCGCCCGCTAGTAGTCGCTGTGCTTGGCCATTGTTCAGTTGTTGACAGCGACTCAGTCGGTGTACGGTAATGTTGAATATTGGGTGAGGAGTTGCTATTTGACAGGTTCCGCGCTGTATGGGAGCGCATGATAGCGACTGGCCATAGCGACCGGCTCCCACCATATTCATTAACAAATCACGCTCAAAAAATTCTCGCGCTGTGAAATGCATGCTTAAACCCCAGAGCGCTGGCGGCGATGGGTTAAAAGTAGTTCTTTAACCCCCAAACCACCATATTTTTGGAAAACAAAAAAAGCAAGTTTTTAAAATAATTTTGTAATATGAATACATTAATATCAGACCTGTAATATCAATTCTGCACAATTTTTTTTTTCCCTTAAAAAAAATATCTAACATGGCAGAAGTGGTCACAGAATTTTTCACATTTAAAAAAAAAAAAAAAAAAAAAAACACTAATAACAATTAATTGTGAATATTTAAAGATTGTTCCATTGAAATGCATTGGAGAGCGCCAGGTAGCGAGAGGTCATAACTGTCGCTGTTCAAGGTTGCTCGCTTGCGCTGTGGGGTGAGGCTGGAATAATGATGAATGATTCGCTATCTGGCGGTCTGTCAGTCGCTAAGCAGGATCGGCTTGATAAATGTGTGATTGCGGAGGGGAGCCGGCGTTCTCGTGGCGGTGAGCGTCATTACCGTTCGCTCACCATTCGCTACCTGGCGCTATCCCTTGTTAAATAAGGGCCTCAGTCGCTAAGTAGGATTGGCTTGATAAATGTGTGATTGTGGTGGGAAGCCGGCGTTCTCGTGGCGGTGCCCGTCATTACCGGTCGCTCACCAGTCGCTACCTGTCGCTATTCCTTCATAAATAAGGGCCTAAATGTTTTATGTATTGAGATTTTTTGAAGATGAGTACAATCATGTGCATGACATATATATCATGTAATGAATCCAATGTTTTTAATGTGAGAACTAAATAAACTATATAAAAATTCATTTTAATCTAATCTAATCTAATAGTGTGCGATAGTAGATGAGAGGTCGCCCTTAAGGGACCCAGTAAATGGGATCTCTACATTAGTACTTAATACAAGACCCAGAATGCTCCCACTGTAACCAATGAACTCAGCAGCAGCTTTGGCTAAGTCATGTCTATCAGTCTTTGATATGTACCCCAAAACACCACTTGGTGTACGCTGCTAACATAAACACATTGTTGCTACAAGAAACGATTTTCTTTTATAACACAATGTTGCAAACAAACAAAAAAGATTAAAAAAAAAAAAAACTCATGTAAGTTGAGCACCTTGAGCTCATCATTTTGGCACAAAAAACCTTTAAAAAGGCAATTGTTAGTGGAATTACCCTTTAATTATTTGGCGCTAGAAACTTGGCAGATGTTCTATAGTAATAAACCAAGACAACTGGACTTGCTGTCTTTTTAGCAGTGTTACACTAGTTGAGAATTCTGAACTGAGAAAGACAGTCAGATACAGTAAAGTTAGTTACATTTTTAAAGGGACAGTACATAAAAAAATGAAGGCTACTTAAAAGGGTAAGTCCATTTTTTCTTTATTTAGTCATGGATTTGCAACAAATACAAATACAAGCATTTAACATTAAATACAAACAATCCTTTCAGGTATTGCTCTAATGAGTAGAGGCCGATTCGTATCACACATATAAACTTGCCAACCAAGGGGGAGTAGTGTTTGCGACCCCAGCCGGGCTCCTGCCTTTTGCCCCCCGGGACCCGACCCAGATGAGGGAGGACAGCACTCAGAGAGCAGCTCCTATCTCAGCAAGAGGCATCGCCATGATCACTAACCGGGTCCTCTGACCAGGGCCGGTGTCAGCACCTGGAAAAGCGGGGCAGCTGCCAGGGGGCCCACTGACGAGGCCGTCCTTTGAGGTGTTCGACGGTGCTTGACCAGCGGTGGACTAGGAGGGCATCGCCACAGCTGGTGCCCAACTTCTCCTCGAGTGGCAGGGTTCCACACAACGGGACATCTCGATTTATATTTCAGGGGAGGAAGTGCTGGGTTTTGTTCTGCTTTTAAGTTGCCCACCTCAGCTGATTTCCTATCCCTGGAGCATCCCTACTGTGTGAACCCCCCTGGGATCGCTGGCAAAGTGGGTGGGTAGTGGGTATAAGCAAGCAATTCCACCACTGAGTTTTGGTCCGCTTTACAGGGGCATCTCAATTTGGGATGCCCCTGTTTTGGCCGTTAACTCAAACTGGCAATCCCACTGTGCATTCACCAGTTTCAGAAAAGTAATGAACAAAGGGAGTGGGGTCACACACGGGCACATCCAAAAATCAGGAGAATCTAGATTCTAAGGTAGACTCCCAGGTCAGGATTAAATGGGTTTGGTGTGCTTCAAAGTAGTCCAAAACTTTGGTTTTGGTCCAAATAGCATGATCCTTAGGGGCATCAGGATTTGGGGCGTCCCTCGGTGATGTGAAGCCACTCTTCACCACAAAGGGGCCCACTGAGACCATGCCGTCCAAGGGCCCACATAAACCTGGAGACAGCCCTGCCTCTGACTGTTCTCCCGGGCTGTCAGGATACCCACGGGGGCTCCGTCCATCCTTTTCCCTTCTAACCTCCCTTTCTTGGCCCAAAAACAAACGTACTTGTCTAGTACTCTACACGATGCTGAGATACCCTTCAACTTCGAGCGCACTGACCAACCTTACAAGGGAACTTGGGGGAGGGAGCATCTGGAAGGAAGTAGGGGGAGGGAGGGTCGGAATAAAGGAAATGGCGTCTAGGCCTCACGCAGGGTAGCTTTATACTCGTCCGACTCTGTGTACTCCATCCACTTATACCACGTCCCCATGAATTTCTCATGTCTATTGTCTCTTGAGGTCATGAGGTTCTCAAACCGCATCACCTCATTTACTTTTAAAACCCACATTGCCAGTGAGGGCGGTTCCTCCTTCTTCCACATTTGAGGGGTGCAGGCCTTTGCTGCGTTTAATAGGTGGCACAATAGGGAATCCCAGTATCTTTTCACTGGGACTTTCGTTACGTGTAGTAGGCAAAGGGCTGGATCCTCCGGCACCTCATCATCTACCAAACTACCCGCCACTCTTCTGACCGTTCCCTCAAAATTCTTTGATAAGTCAATTTTTAATGGAATTTTTGAAAGTGTATATTTTTTGTGCCAAAGGGATGTGCTCAAGGTGCAGAGCTGATTTAGTATTTTTTTTTTTTCCTATGTTTTTGGAAGCAGTTTTCACAACCTACAATCTGTTGCTATTGGCAACGCACACCAAATGATTGATTCAGAGCCAGGTGAGAATTCTCACTCCTTTTTTAGGAGAGAAAACAGCAATTGACTTTCATTGTCTACCTTGGGAGAGCCTGGTGAAAATTTACACCCAGTAGACAATGAAAGTAATTGGCTGTCTTCTTTCCCAAAAAAGGGAGTAAGAATTCTCAACGGAAGAAGGGAGAAGTGAGTCCTGTACACACAGAACACTGCTTACGCTATGACCACTGCTGAGGTAAGGGAGCTCACTCAGCCTTACACATGCCCAGCAACTATCTGCAATCTGTTGCTATTGGCAAAGTACACCAAGGGGTTTATTCATCAAGCCATAGCGACAGGTAACGACTGGCAGCGGCAGGTAGTGCAAGGTAGAGAATGGTGACCACCGGGCGCTGTACGCAATACCACATTTATCAAAGTGATTCCGGTGAGCAACTGGTATTACCTGTCGCTACCTGTCGATCTCCCATACATTTCAATGGACGTTACTTTTCTTCTCTTTAAACAGGGTTTTCTTTTATTTTTTTATTTATTTTTTATTATTATCAAATATTTGTGTGACCTTTCCTGGCCTATAAAAAGTCATTTTTGAAAACTTTTTTGATTTTAATATTTTTATGTAGAATTGCTATTACAGGTCTGGTATTAAAGCATTAATGTCACAATGTTACAACAATGCAATTCCATGTGTTTTCGCTTTGTTACTAGTGGTTATGTGTTTTTTTGATGAATATGGTGTGAGTCGGTCGCACTGACCAGTTGCTACCGTTCACTCCCATACAGGCGCTGTACTGGTGTTATAGCGACTCACATATCAAATTCATCAATGCTGGCAATGTTACTACAGCGACT
This sequence comes from Gastrophryne carolinensis, assembly GCA_027917425.1. NCBI lineage: Eukaryota > Metazoa > Chordata > Amphibia > Anura > Microhylidae > Gastrophryne > Gastrophryne carolinensis. Next base: position 32,814,053 of record CM051239.1, on the reverse strand, counting down.
GACTCACGGCCGATCAGAGCGACCACTAGTGGTCGCTCTTAGCGCCACAGTACAGACGCTCATCTGCCGTTACCTGGCGCTAGAAATGAATCAGCCAGCCCGTCTGCACTTGGTGTACGGTTGCCAATAGCAAAAGATTGCAGATAATAAAAACTGATTCCACACACATACAAACACACATTTGGTACAATAGAAAACACACTAAATCAGCTCCTTTATGTCTGATTTAGTGTCTTTTAAGACATAATTATGATTATGTCCTTTAAGATCAAAAGTGGACTTGGGGGGGGGGGTGCATACTGCCCTATTGAGCCCTGAGATGGGCATCAGATGAGCTGCTTGCAGCCTTATTATTGCCGTTGCGGTTAGAGGCCCTTTAATTAGAAACCAAATATTATTTTCTTTATTGCATGGCACGGCCTGCTTCGGTATTCATAACAGTTGGGTTATTCCGCCACAAGGTGGCGCAGTGGTACTGCAGAAAGCTGTGGCGTCTCCCGGCTCCCTATAAAAAATGGGATTTATCATAGAGTTCCCAGTGTTTCCTCTGCAGTGAAACTGCGAAGATAGAAGATGTCTCTCTCTCTTTGCGCAGGTGAGCGAGGCAACCAAGCCTGCGGCCCTGCATGTCTATTTCCACCCGTTTCTGGACCCTCACTGCCTCGGCTGACAGATCGGGTGAGGGTAGAAGAGCACTAGGGTCAAGTGCTCCAGGAGTGATGCTCCAAGCCGCAGACCCTGTTCCACAAAGGGTAGCCGGCCATAGGCTTTATGGTGAGCCTACTAGGGATGCGGAGTTTCTGTCCTGGCTTCTGAGGGGGTGAGTGTTTTGGGGACTGTGTCCCCTTATTTTCCTTCAGGGGTCCCAACCCCCCCCCCCCGGCCTGGATACTCGCCGCAGCCTTCTCGTTTCTCTCTCTCCCCTCCCTTTCTGACTTTGTTGGGGGGGGCGGTGGTAGCGGTGAGTGGTGTTAGTTGTGGTATTTTTTTTGGCGTTTACAGTGTGTTTTTTGCCCGCCATGCCGTTTTGTACTGCGCTCCGCGGCTGTGGGCGCTATAACCTGTGGCGTTTTTGCTTTGTCGTGGCGCCGGCGGGGTCACATGGGCGCCGTTTTCGCGCACTTCGGTTTTCGCGTACCTTGAGGTACCTCTACCGGGCACCATTTTGGAATAGCTGCGCGTCTGGATTTCTCCATTCCGTGCTGCAGCGCTGTTTCCTCCGGTGTGTCGCTTCATCCTGTGGTCTCTGCCTTGGTGACCCTGCGGTGTCCTTGGTCCGTGAGTCCCCCTTGGGGGGTTTTTTATTGGTGTCGTGGGGCATGTGCTGCAGGATGCTCATGTGTCATTTTTACTTATGTCTTTCAGGCGGGATACCAGTGAGTTGTGGTTTCTCCTGGCTCTACTCCTTACTCCCCCCTCATCCCCCCCCGGCTGATCTGGGGGCATCCCATGGGAGGGCACTCCGGGTGGCTTTTGTATTAGTCTTTACACAGCGCTGGCCTATTGCGCCTGTGTTAATCACCATATGGAGGCTTCTGGGGATCGTGTGCTTGGGGGTCCTTCGGGGCAATCCCAGCTGTGTTCCATGTGTGGGGGTATCCCCTGTGAGTAATAGTGTCACGGTGTGCGTGCCGTGCGCTCAAAGTGTCCTTGCGCTCCAGCTTGGTTTGCCTGCATCGCTTCCCAGCTCTGCGCCCCCTTCGGCATCACCTACCCCCCCACTGCTGCAATTAGCTCCCAGTGAGGGGGATGCTAGCAGGGCGTCACAGTCTGATCTGGCACTTCGTGTGGCCAACATTGAGAAGCTGCTTGCCGGGCCTATTCCTAGGGAGGCCTCTGGCAAGAAGCGGCACCTGACTTCCACTCCCTCGCGCTCCACAGAGAAGTATGAGGAGTTTGATGCCACTGGGGGACTTTATTCCCTAGAGGAAGGGGAACTGTTCCAGGACTCTGACTCCTCTGGGGACCAGCAGGAGGGTTGCATTAGTGACCCTGGGTCTGCGTCCAGGAAGGAATCATAGTACCCTGAGGACACTGACAATCTGTTGTCACAAATTTTTGAAATCTTGCACATTGCTCCCCCTGAGGTGGCTAAGAGAAAGCAGGGTGAGCTTTTTCGTCCTGGTAAACGGCGTCTGGAGTTCCCTGAGCAGGGCTATTTCACTTCTATGGTGCTTAGGGAGTGGGAACGTCCTAACAGGCTGCCCGCTGTGCCCAAGGGATTGGATAAGAGGTATCCCTTTCCTGCTGATATAGTAAAGCATTGTGTCAGCACCCACTTACCTGCGCCCCGTTCCTGTCGCGCTCCCCGTACCGCCGCGCGGCTTCCTGGTCGGCGGCCGCGGCGGGCGGCGGCTCTCCTTCCTCCTGGCGCGCGCGCGCCTGGTTCCTCTCTGGCCGGCGTCCCCGGCTCCGGCGCTCGTGCTCGCGCACACGCGCGAGCACGTTGTGTTTATGCCCTCCGGCGCCGCTGTTCTCAGCGCGGCCGCCGGAGGAGAAATAATTAAAGAGACAGGTGTGGGTGGGGGGAATGTTTCCCTTGTCACTGGCCAATCCCATCAGCACGTCACTCCCTCACTACTTCCCTCCAATCAGCTCTCTCTGAATTCTGGGCAGCTCGCCCCATGTGTCCAATCTGTTTAAAGTTCCTGGTTGCACCAATCACTACACTGACTCTCCTTGGCCAATTATGTCTGTTCCCTATTTAACCTCAACCCAGTCAGTCTGTCATTGCCTGTTATAGCGCCTAGACCCTTGTAGCTGTTTATCCTCGATTTTGATCCTGATTCCTGTTGCCGACCCTTGCCAGTTTGACCATCCTCGATCTCCACTCCTGTTGCCGACCCTTGCCAGTTTGACCATCCTTGATCTCCGTTCCTGTTGCCGACCCTCGCTTGTTTGACCATCCTCGATCTCCACTCCTGTTGCCGACCCTTGCCAGTTTGACCATCCTCGATCTCCACTCCTGTTGCCGACCCTTGCCTGTCTATTGGACTGCCATCCTTACGCTCACATACCGGCTACCCGATTCCACTTCCAGCCGCGGGCTCTCCAGCACTCTGTACCGTAAGACCTCATCCTTTGAGCCATAAAGTCCTGGGGGCAACCGATCCCGAGCAGGCGTGTTCTGCGTCTCGGCAAGCGGGGGCTCCTATAGGTGAAGCTGGCTGCGGAGATTGGGGGTTGAGGCCCTTACCAAGAGAGCTGGAGTTGTCCAAGTGGTAATTGAGGTTCCGGGAGCGTGACACTATAACAGGCCCAAAAATATCAATATGGAAGACCTGGTACAGCAAGTGCAGGCGATGGCCACCGCTATCAATCAACTTGCCCAGAGGGTGGCCAACCAAGAAACCCGCCAGACTTCAACACCCGCTGTATCACCTCATATTCCTGAGCCTAAGGTTCCTTTGCCCGAAAAATTCTTTGGAGACCGGGCCGGCTTTTCAAATTTCAAGAATTCGTGTGAACTCTACTTTAGGCTGCGGCCTTTATCTTCTGGCACAGAAACCCAACGGGTGGGTTTAATTATTTCTTTGTTACAAGGAGATCCCCAGTCATGGGCTTTCAGCTTGCTCCCTGAAGATCCTGCCTTACACTCCGTGACATCTTTTTTTTCTGCTATGGGAGTGTTGTATGCGGATCCAGATCGTCAGTCCACGGCGGAAAACAGGCTTCGGGCCTTGAAGCAGGGTCGGAATTCCGCCGAGGACTACAGCGCTGAGTTCCGGCGCTGGGCAGTAGAATCTACCTGGAATAATCCAGCCCTGTGTAGCCAATACCGTTTGGGGCTGTCCGAAAATATTAAAGATGCCCTGGTCAACTTTCCTACTCCAAAAGATTTGGACCAGCTTATGCAGGTCTCCATCAGGATCGATAGGCGTCTTAGGGAGAGAGCCAGGGAAAGGGTTAGAGCTACTACGCCCTTTAGACCTTCACAAACTCCCAGCCCTTCAACTTCTGGTGGGGTAAACTCCTCCTCTCCCTCTCAAGAGGAGCCAATGCAGGTTGGCAGAGCCCGTCTTTCTCAGGACGAGAAACAACGAAGACGGTCTTTGGGTCTTTGTCTCTACTGTGGGTCCCCGGGGCATTTTGCCAGGTCTTGCCCAAATAAGGGATATCCGGCGGGAAACTTTCTTGCCTAGGTCAGGAAGAGGGTGCTGACCTAGGTGAATTGAAGCATTACCCTCACCATGATAAGATGTTAATCCCTACAGAGCTTTTCTGGGGTCCTTCCAAACAGGCAGTATCTGCGTTTGTAGATAGTGGAGCTGCAGGTAACTTCCTGGATCGGAACATAGTCTCCATCCTGGGAGTTCCACTGGTACCTCTAGAAAAGTCTCTTCAGGTTTTGGCCATCAACGGGAAGGCCATCCTGGGAGGGCCGGTCAGTCACAAGACCCCCCCTCTCAGATTGGTGGCCGGCTCATCTCATACTGAACTTATAGAATTTCTGGTGTTTGATTGTCCGGAAACACCAGTAGTTTTGGGATACCCATGGCTAAAGCTCCATAACCCCGTATTCAATTGGCAGTCCGGTGATCTGATTAAGTGGAGTAATTTCTGCAGATCACATTGCTTCTCCACCATCCTTAAGAGTGTGCAGATTTCGCCCCAAGAACTGCCTCTGCCTTATATAGATTGGGCAGATGTCTTTTCTGAGCGGTCCGCTGACAATCTTCCCCCACACAGACCCTATGACTGTCCCATCGACCTACTTCCTGGAACCATTCCTCCTAGGGGCAAAATCTATAATCTGAATCGAGCTGAAGAGCAGGCCATGAAAGAATATATTTCTGAAAATCTGAGTAAAGGCTTTATCCGCCCATCTACTTCACCGGCGGGTGCCGGCTTCTTTTTTGTGGAGAAGAAGGATGGGGGTTTAAGGCCTTGCATAGATTATAGAGCCTTGAATAAGATCACTATTAAAAATCGTTATCCTCTTCCCTTAATAGGTGATTTATTTAATCAGGTAGTGGGGGCTCGAATTTTTTCTAAACTGGATCTAAAGGGGGCCTACAACCTGATCCGTATTCGGCAAGGGGATGAATGGAAAACGGCGTTCAATGTTAAGGATGGCCATTACGAATATTTAGTGATGCCTTTTGGCCTTTGTAATGCTCCTGCGGTCTTTCAAGACTTCGTTAATGACGTGTTTCGTGACTTTTTGGGTAACTTCGTTGTGGTTTACTTGGATGACATCCTCATTTACTCTAAGAACCTTTCCGAACACAGGCAACATGTAAAACTGGTCCTCCAGAAGTTGAGAGAGAATAACTTATACGCTAAAATTTCTAAGTGTATGTTTGAGGTCGCCTCCGTTCCCTTCTTGGGATATATTATTTCTAGTCAGGGGTTGGAGATGGATGGGGGAAAAGTTTCGGCAGTACGGGATTGGGTGCAACCCAAATCCTTAAAAGAATTACAACGCTTTTTAGGGTTTGCCAATTTCTATCGACGTTTTATCAAGGGTTTTTCTAGTATCGTTGCACCTCTCACCAATCTCACCCGCAAAGCCGCGTTCACTGTTAACTGGTCACCATCAGCTATTGAAGCCTTCCGTGTCCTAAAACAGGCTTTTACTTCGGCGCCAGTTTTAGTGCACCCTGACGTCAACAAACCTTTTATTGTTGAGGTTGATGCGTCTGAATTGGGTGTGGGGGCTGTTTTATCGCAATTCTCTGGATCTCCTGAACGTATGCATCCATGTGCCTATTTCTCTCGGAAATTTAATACCGCGGAACAAAATTATGACGTTGGCAATAGGGAACTATTAGCTATTAAACTGGCATTTGATGAATGGCGTCACTGGTTAGAGGGCTCTCTGCATCCTATCACTGTATATACCGATCATAAAAATCTTGAGTATATAGGCTCCGCCAAGAGGTTGAATTCTCGACAGGCCCGTTGGGCATTATTTTTTTCACGTTTCAATTTTATTATTACTTTTAAACCGGGTGTAAAAAATACTAAAGCCGATGCTCTATCGCGTATGTTCGGTGAGTGTAAAGATCGAGGAGATTTTGGGGAACCTATTTTACCTGCAGGTTGTGTGGTCGGGGCCCTACTCCCCGATCTTTCTAATGTTCTTGCGCCGTTCCAAGATGATTCCCCTGTAAATGTACCAGCAGGACGTCAATTTGTGCCACCGCATTTGCGTTCCGACGTAATCCGCGAATTCCACGACGCCAAAACTGCCGGGCATCTGGGAATTCGTAAAACTTTTATTTTAGCTCGACGTCATGTATGGTGGCCTTCTATGAGACGTGATATCACTACCCTTATCGACGCATGTCCTGTTTGTGCACGAAGTAAAGGGGTACACAAGGCCCCTAGTGGGTATCCGATTCCGCTTGAGATCCCTAAAGAACCGTGGTCTCACATCTCGATGGATTTTATTGTTGATTTACCCCTCTCGCATGGGAACACTGTGATTTGGGTAGTCGTTGATAGATTTAGTAAGATGGCTCATTTTATTGCTTTACCCAAGCTACCCTCGGCTCCGGAACTTTCGCGCTTGTTCATCTCGCATATTTTTCGTCTTCATGGTATTCCAGTAAATATTGTTTCCGATCGGGGTGTGCAATTTATATCACAATTTTGGAAAAATTTTTGTTCACGTTTGGGGATTCAGGTTTCTTTGTCCTCCGCGTATCATCCCCAGTCTAATGGGCAGACCGAAAGAACGAATCAGAGCCTAGAACAATATTTAAGATGTTACATCTCTGACACTCAGGAGCAGTGGTCGGAATTTATTGACTTTGCGGAGTTCGCGTATAATAATGCGCCGAGTGATAGTACCAAAATATCCCCGTTCTTCTGTAATTATGGAAAGCATCCTAAGGCTTCTTCTTTTTCTGCAGCACCTTCTGATTTTCCGGTCTTAGAAGAGTGGCTTCAGAAACGGAAAGAGGTTTGGGCATGTGTCAAGAAAAATTTAGAAACTATGTGCGTTAAATATAAAAAGTTTGCTGATCGTCACAGGTCTCAGGAACCTATCCTTCAGTATGGAGACCTCGTTTGGGTTTCCACTAGGAATATCGCTCTCCGTCAGCCTTCTTATAAATTGGGTCCTAAATTTATTGGTCCTTATCCTATTATCAGAAAACTTAATAATGTTACCTATAAAGTACAGCTTCCTTCTACTATGAAGATCTCCGACTCATTTCATGTTTCTCTGTTGAAGCCTGCTAAAGACTCTTCTCCTGTTGGTCCTCCTCCGGTTTTAGTAGATAATGCACAAGAATATGAAGTAAACAAGATTTTGGATTCTCGTAGAGTGCGTAATACTATACAGTATTTAATTGACTGGGTTGGTTATGGTCCTGAGGAGAGATGCTGGGTTTCTTCTAGGGATGTTCACGCCAGGGCTCTGGTAAAGAAATTTCACCGTGACAATCCGGAAAAACCTGGTGAGGGTCCGGAGGCCCCTCGTGAGGGGGGGGGGTAATGTCAGCACCCACTTACCTGCGCCCCGTTCCTGTCGCGCTCCCCGTACCGCCGCGCGGCTTCCTGGTCGGCGGCCGCGGCGGGCGGCGGCTCTCCTTCCTCCTGGCGCGCGCGCGCCTGGTTCCTCTCTGGCCGGCGTCCCCGGCTCCGGCGCTCGTGCTCGCGCACACGCGCGAGCACGTTGTGTTTATGCCCTCCGGCGCCGCTGTTCTCAGCGCGGCCGCCGGAGGAGAAATAATTAAAGAGACAGGTGTGGGTGGGGGGAATGTTTCCCTTGTCACTGGCCAATCCCATCAGCACGTCACTCCCTCACTACTTCCCTCCAATCAGCTCTCTCTGAATTCTGGGCAGCTCGCCCCATGTGTCCAATCTGTTTAAAGTTCCTGGTTGCACCAATCACTACACTGACTCTCCTTGGCCAATTATGTCTGTTCCCTATTTAACCTCAACCCAGTCAGTCTGTCATTGCCTGTTATAGCGCCTAGACCCTTGTAGCTGTTTATCCTCGATTTTGATCCTGATTCCTGTTGCCGACCCTTGCCAGTTTGACCATCCTCGATCTCCACTCCTGTTGCCGACCCTTGCCAGTTTGACCATCCTTGATCTCCGTTCCTGTTGCCGACCCTCGCTTGTTTGACCATCCTCGATCTCCACTCCTGTTGCCGACCCTTGCCAGTTTGACCATCCTCGATCTCCACTCCTGTTGCCGACCCTTGCCTGTCTATTGGACTGCCATCCTTACGCTCACATACCGGCTACCCGATTCCACTTCCAGCCGCGGGCTCTCCAGCACTCTGTACCGTAAGACCTCATCCTTTGAGCCATAAAGTCCTGGGGGCAACCGATCCCGAGCAGGCGTGTTCTGCGTCTCGGCAAGCGGGGGCTCCTATAGGTGAAGCTGGCTGCGGAGATTGGGGGTTGAGGCCCTTACCAAGAGAGCTGGAGTTGTCCAAGTGGTAATTGAGGTTCCGGGAGCGTGACACATTGGTCCTGTGCCCTTGAGGTGGACGATCCCGTGCTAGGCCTGTCTAATACTTCGGTCATGCCTTCTCCTGACACTACCACTCTGAAGGACAGCGAGGACCGGCCCATGGATCAACTGGCCTGCCATGCTTTTACTTGTGTGGGGGCTGGACTGCGCCCGTCCTGTGCTGCTGCCTTTACTGCTATTGCCCTTAAGAAACTGCTCAAGCTTCTCTGTGATGGCGCTATGGCTGGTAGGAGGAGGGAGGATTATAGGGCCCTCTTGCTTTGCTCAGATTTTGTTGTATTTATCCTTACTGCCATGGATGATGCTGTGGGGCGGGGCGGTAGAGCCTCTGCACTTTTGGTGGCTATGCGCCGCTCTGTTTGGCTATGTCAGTGGGCAGCTGATGCTGCTGCTAAGAAGGCTCTCACTGGGCTCCCCTTTGCGGGGCTGCGGCTCTTTTGTGAGCGTCTTGATGTTTTGGCCAAGGATGGCAGGCTGCCTCAGCGTAGGAGACAGCCCCGGCCTTTTCGGGGGACCTCTGTCTCCCTCCCCTCCCTTCGTTCTTCCAGAGGAGGTCGTGGCTCCCTCTTCTCAGGTAGCCGCAGAGAGTCTTGGGGCCGTGGCAGATCCCGTGGACGTCCGGGTCTCTCCTGGGACCAAACCTCCTCCCAAGGCCCCCCAGGCATGAGGGGGCGCCCTCACCCATCCGGGTGGGGGGACGGCTTCGGCTCTTTGCTCACGTCTGGAGGCTCCACGTTTCAGACCAGTGGATTCAGGAAGTGGTGTCCTCTGGTTACAAGAGAGAGTTTGCAGCCTGGCCGCCCCCAAGATTCATCAGATCCCGGATGTCTTCAAACCCCCTGTCAGCTCAAGGGTTACTTTCGGCGGTTCAATGCCTGCTGGAGTCAGGGGTCATTTGTCCGGTGCCCCATCAAGAACAGGGTCAGGGGTACTATTCCAATCTCTTCACGGTCCCCAAAAAGGACGGCTCTCTGAGGCCCATTCTGGACTTGAAGGGCCTCAACAAGTTTGTCAGATTCAAACATTTTCGCATGGAGACGCTACGCTCTCCTGTCGGTACCCTTCGCCCGGGCGATTTCTGAGGTTCGTCCTGGAGGATCAGCATTACCAGTTTGTGGCCTTACCATTCGGCATCACCTTGGCGCCTCGGGTGTTCACCAAGGTGCTGACGGGAGTGATGGCTCTACTGCGAACCCGGGGCATTCGCATCCTTCCCTACCTGGACGACATCCTCATTGTGGCTCAGTCCTTTCATCAGGCCGAACTGGACACCCAGGTGGTGATCTCCACTCTGGAGTCCTTCGGCTGGGTGATCAATTTTTCCAAGTCTTCACTGTCCCCGTCCTTGGTGAGGTCCTTTCTGGGCATGACACTGGATACCTCTCAGGTCAAGGTGTTCCTTCCTCAGCAGAAGGTGGAGGGCCTTCAGAAGCAGGCACGGGCTCTGCTCTTGTGTCCTCATCCCTCCATCCGTCTGGGGATACAGTTGGTGGGCCTGACAGTGTCCTGCTTCGAGGCGGTCCCCTTCGCTCAGTTTCACATGAGACCTCTTCAGTTGCACCTCTTGTCAGTTTGGGATCGGGACCCTGTGTCCCTGAATCAGGAATTTTCTCTGTCTCCTCCGGCCAGGCAGTCCCTTTCGTGGTGGCTGGACTCAAGGAATCTTCTGGTGGGCAGGACCTTCCTGCCCCTGTGCTGGGAGACTGTCACCACAGATGCCAGTCTGACGGGCTGGGGGGATTTTGGAAGTCCCTACAGTTCCATGGTCATTGGGGGCCCCCAGGAGGCCCATGCTCCCATTAATGTCCTGGAACTGAGGGCGATCAGGTTGGTTCTGTCCCACCTGACCACACACCTTCGGGGTCTGGCTGTTCAGATCCGCTCAGACAACCAGACAGCGGTTGCCTACATCAACCATCAGGGAGGGACTTGCATCCGGGGGTGGAGAACCAGGTGGCGGAAGCCCTGAGCAGGGGGACGTCTCGTCTGGGGGAATGGTCCCTCAACTACCAGGTGTTTCTCTCCCTGTGTCACCGCTGGGGTCAGCCGGATGTGGACCTGTTTGCGTCCCGTCACAATCACAAGCTTCCCAGGTTTGTCTCCCTGTCACAGGATCCTCTGGCCTTCGCCACGGATGCACTGGCAATGCCTTGGACGGATTTTCGGCTTCCCTATGTGTTCCCTCCGTTCCCTCTACTGGGCAGGGTCATGCGCAAGATTGCCCAGGAGGGGGTGTCAGCCATCCTGGAAGCCCCCTGTTGGCCAAGAAGGGTGTGGTTCACAGATGTCGTGCAGTTGGCAGTAGACCAGTACGTCTTGCCCAGGAATCCAGATCTTCTCACTCAGGGACGTCTATGCCATCCCAATTTACAAGCGCTGGCTTTAACGGCTTGGCTGCTGAAACCTACATCTTGACAGAGGAAGGGGTTGCCTGCCTCTGTTGTGGATACCATGATTCGGGCTAGGAAGAAGTCCTCGTCCTTTATCTATTACAGGATCTGGCATGCTTACACTGCCTGGTGTGAGTCCAAGTCTCTTCCCTGTCGGGTTTTTTCCATTCCCAGGATTCTGGAATTTTTGCAACATGGTTTGGATTCTGGCCTTCAACTAAGTACCCTCAAAGGCCATGTTTCAGCTCTGGCAATTTTTTTCCAAAGATCCTTTGCCAACCACCGGTTGGTTAAAACTTTTTTCCAGGGTGTTACCTATGTGCGTCCACCTCGTAAGCCTATGCTACCAGTCTGGGACTTGAATCTGGTGTTGCCTGCTCTGCAGGGTCCTCCCTTTGAACCTATCTGTGGGGCTGCTTTGCCCATTCTGACTCTTAAGGTAGCCTTTTTGGTGGCTATCACTTCTGTAAGGCGAGTTTCTGAGCTGGCGGTGCTTTCCATCAAACCTCCTTATTTTGAGAGGCATCAGGATAAGGTGGTGTTTCGGCTTAAGCCAGATTTCTTGCCTAAGGTGGTGTCTGCCTTTCATCTCAATCAGGACAATTGGGTTGATTCAAAGAAACATGTAACAGCTTGGATTTTGCTCACGATCATCCTATTTTTTACGTCCGCTCGTGCGTTCGTATGAACTTGCGAGTGATTCAATAAGCAAATACGTTTCTATCCTAAAAGATACGTCCGTTCGTATGATATCTCCCGAACTTGCCTCAGTCAGTTGCCAATCGTAAAAATCACGTTCATGTGCTCACCTGTTGCGGCGGCAGCCTGTTTTGTCGGCGGCTTCCATCGTCCAGCTCTTCCAATTACTTGCGTTTGCCTCTGGTTTTCATTGGTTTTTGGCCTCTTAAATTCGTGCGTTCGTATGTTTATAAGATCTTGCGCATGCGCACCCTCAACCAGAAACTTACATAAACCCCGTAGCGGCTGCATCCAACTTCATTTCTCGGTCCCTCAAACTTACCTAAACCCCTTAGCGCCTGCATCCAATTTCATTTCTCGGTCCCTCAAACTTACCTAAACCCCTTAGCGCCTGCATCCAATTTCATTTCTCGGTCCCTCAAACTTACCTAAACCCCGTAGCGCCTGCATCCAACTTCATTTCTCGGTCCCTCAAACTTACCTAAACCCCTTAGCGCTTGCATCCAACTTCATTTCTCGGTCCCTCAAACTTACCTAAACCCCTTAGCGCTTGCATCCAACTTCATTTCTCGGTCCCTCAAACTTACCTAAACCCCTTAGCGCCTGCATCCAACTTCATTTCTCGGTCCCTCAAACTTACCTAAACCCCTTAGCGCTTGCATCCAACTTCATTTCTCGGTCCCTCAAACTTACCTAAACCCTTTAGCGGCTTCATCCAACTTCATTTCTCGGTCCCTTAAACTTACCTAAACCCCTTAGCGCCTGCATCCAACTTCATTTCTCGGTCCCTCAAACTTACCTAAACCCCTTAGCGCCTGCATCCCACTTCATTTCTCGGTCCCTCAAACTTACCTAAACCCCTTAGCGCCTGCATCCAACTTCATTTCTCGGTCCCTCAAACTTACCTAAACCCCTTAGCGCTTGCATCCAACTTCATTTCTCGGTCCCTCAAACTTACCTAAACCCCTTAGCGCCTGCATCCAACTTCATTTCTCGGTCCCTCAAACTTACCTAAACCCCTTAGCGCTTGCATCCCACTTCATTTCTCGGTCCCTCAAACTTACCTAAACCCCTTAGCGCTTGCATCCAACTTCATTTCTCGGTCCCTCAAACTTACCTAAACCCTTTAGCGGCTGCATCCAACTTCATTTCTCGGTCCCTCAAACTTACCTAAACCCCTTAGCGCTTGCATCCAACTTCATTTCTCGGTCCCTCAAACTTACCTAAACCCCTTAGCGCTTGCATCCCACTTCATTTCTCGGTCCCTCAAACTTACCTAAACCCCTTAGCGCTTGCATCCAACTTCATTTCTCGGTCCCTCAAACTTACCTAAACCCCTTAGCGCTTGCATCCAACTTCATTTCTCGGTCCCTCAAACTTACCTAAACCCCTTAGCGCTTGCATCCAACTTCATTTCTCGGTCCCTCAAACTTACCTAAACCCTTTAGCGGCTGCATCCAACTTCATTTCTCGGTCCCTCAAACTTACCTAAACCCCTTAGCGCTTGCATCCAACTTCATTTCTCGGTCCCTCAAACTTACCTAAACCCCTTAGCGCTTGCATCCCACTTCATTTCTCGGTCCCTCAAACTTACCTAAACCCCTTAGCGCTTGCATCCAACTTCATTTCTCGGTCCCTCAAACTTACCTAAACCCCTTAGCGCTTGCATCCAACTTCATTTCTCGGTCCCTCAAACTTACCTAAACCCCTTAGCGCTTGCATCCAACTTCATTTCTCGGTCCCTCAAACTTACCTAAACCCTTTAGCGGCTGCATCCAACTTCATTTCTCGGTCCCTCAAACTTACCTAAACCCCTTAGCGCTTGCATCCAACTTCATTTCTCGGTCCCTCAAACTTACCTAAACCCTTTAGCGGCTGCATCCAACTTCATTTCTCGGTCCCTCAAACTTACCTAAACCCCTTAGCGCTTGCATCCAACTTCATTTCTCGGTCCCTCAAACTTACCTAAACCCCTTAGCGCTTGCATCCAACTTCATTTCTCGGTCCCTCAAACTTACCTAAACCCTTTAGCGGCTGCATCCAACTTCATTTCTCGGTCCCTCAAACTTACCTAAACCCCTTAGCGCTTGCATCCAACTTCATTTCTCGGTCCCTCAAACTTACCTAAACCCTTTAGCGGCTGCATCCAACTTCATTTCTCGGTCCCTCAAACTTACCTAAACCCCTTAGCGCTTGCATCCAACTTCATTTCTCGGTCCCTCAAACTTACCTAAACCCCTTAGCGCTTGCATCCAACTTCATTTCTCGGTCCCTCAAACTTACCTAAACCCTTTAGCGGCTGCATCCAACTTCATTTCTCGGTCCCTCAAACTTACCTAAACCCCTTAGCGCTTGCATCCAACTTCATTTCTCTGTCCATAAAACGTAAGCAAATCACATAATTTACATATGTCTATATGTTTCTAAGCGTGTTGTTTCTGGTTTGTGTAATTTTTTGGGTGTGTGCATATTAGAAAAGACACATTTAGGAAGGCTTAAAATCTAATTTATTTACATTATTACCTTTGTTTGGTTGTAAATAATAGTTAATTTTTTTTTTTTTTTATTTGGTCTCGGTAAAACACATAGTTTTGTTTTTTTTTTTTTTAAACAGTAAAACTTTTTTTTTTTTTTTTTTTTTAAAACAGTAAAACACATATTTTTTTTTTTTTTGGGTCAACAATAAAAAACATTTTTTGTTTGGTTTGACACAAACCTAATATTTTGTTTTAAAAATATATATAAAATCCTTAAAAACATTGGGACATAGGTAAAAAACAGTAAAACAAAGGAGCCAGGACCAAGGGCACTATTCATCATCCTCTTCTTCATCTGTTGGCCCCAACGTCGCCTGTATGGCCAGCAGCTCGGCCACCAACTCCTTCATTCTTTTTTTTTTACCCGCCAAGGTTTGGGGGATCATCCCTGTAACCAATAGAGAAAGAAACATAAATAGGAGTCCCAGACCGGTTTGTATGCTGGAAATAGATTTAGGGTTAATCAAATACATGTAAATGCATGACATATGTCCTTCTTCAAAGGGATACAGTTAATGCATTTCCCACAGGTAAGTGTTTAAACTCCTTAAACCGGACCTTCAACATTATTTAATGAAAACCAATAACTATTCACAAATGATTCTGCACCACCTCAAAGTTATTTTGGGTTTTTTGGGGATTACAGCGCCGCCATCTGGACTCTGAAGCATAACACTTAATGAGGAGTGGAGAGTTGGATAAAGTACAGGGGAGTAGGTTACAGTGGTGCGTTGGGAATCCCGAGCATAGCTGGGTTGAGGGAAAGGTCATCACTCACACAATGCATGGCAGCACCTTCCTTTTTTCAATCTGTATCCCATGCTGCCTGTAAATATTGCGCATTCCATATTCCCCAATATTGGTTTTGTTCAGTCTAATAACATGCATTAGATGGGTGAAGGGTGTTTTTCCATGTTTCTAATCTGTAGGTACAGTGTGATGGCTAAGTCTTTGGTTCTTAATACTAGTTAGGGTCCTCTTTAAGCTAACGAAGTGCCCACATGAAAGTGTGAACTACACATTGGCTACGCCTTTAGTTATGTGTGTGTTATTAGCTAAGCAAACATTAATATGAATAATGGCATGGAGACTTACGGAGTTGGTGGCCGACAGATGGCTGGTTGGGGCCAACAGGCTGCCCTTGGTCCTGGCTCTGCTGTGAAGAAGTCCCTGGAGAAACATGTGACATTTGGTTAGTACTTGTATAGAGTCACTATTCCCAACATATCTGGCTCCCAGTCTGGCTGACATCACTCACCTTCGCCAGGATCGACTTCAAGCATCTCTGCTGCCTCCTCCTCCACTATCTCACCCGCTCCTGAAGCTTCTACAAATACATAATAAAGGATAACTTAGTTTTTGGCCTGCCATGTATATCTTTGTGCCTATACATGAAGAGTGACATACCAGAGCCTTCCCCATGCGTGGCCAGGTATGACTCCACGCCCACGCGCCTTGGCCCCTCCTCTGTGGTAAGGTCCAGGGGCTGGTCTGAGGAGGCCACAGAGGAGGGGTAGGTCCGTCGCCCGGGAGATCCACCACCTTCACTCACAGATGCAGAGTCATGCAGCACTGGTCGGCCTGTACGTCTCCGGGTGCGGCGAATTCTGAAATCCATTTCCAACACTACCAAAGAAAAGTCATTATAAATAAAGGCATAACTTAGACATTTGGAACATATAACATGCAATTGCTTGGTACTTACTTGGGAAATGGATCCCAAAAAACCTCCGCACCCGGGGCATGTGCAGACGCTTCAGGTCCGACCAATGCTGCATGATCTGGGTGTGAGTGAAGGTGGTGCTGGTGACACGGTGGATCTCGGCGATGATCTCCCGGGCGATGTCCCTTTTCTCGCACACATTGGGCGCGAAGTCATACCGGCGCTGAAGCATGATCTGAAAAACATAATGGACACAGAGCTTGTACTTTTACACACAGACCCATATGTGTTGCATCACAAGTTGAGTATTTAATGTCATTAACACACACATTTCGAATGGCCGCCATTTTTGGGGAGTGCCTTAAAGAGGACGTTGACTGTGATTGACAGTCTGGTCTTATGTTATATGTATCACACACCATGTACATACAGATAATAGCCAACATCAAGAATCAGGCCACCTGCATCTATGGCATGTTAGGATGTTTTAAAGATCCAAGATGTAGCCTAATGCTTAGGCTTTTGGCCCACGTGTGTGGCTTCCCGTTGTGTTTTTATGGCTTAGGAAAACAGTGTTCCGCAAACATCCGCATCAAGGTCCGAGACAGGCCAGGTTTGACAGCTCGCCCCGCTACTCCACAGGTTAATTAACTGTTGCTAAGCCGGAGCAATTGGCCGAATTAGGACATCAGCATAGACAGGTGAAAACGTGGCCAGGCTCGGCCCTTGAGGATGAAGTGTGAGGAGCCAGTGATTAAACATTAAGAGACCCCAAACTAGTTCCCAACGCATCATTTACATTTAGGCCATCATTGACTATTCTATTAAAATGCACAGGCAGCCACTTACCAGCATGAGGATCTCTTCCTGTTGACGGGTGAAGATAGTGGGCGCCATCTTTAGTCTTCTTCCAGGCAGCAGATAAGTGAAACCCCAGCGGTTTCCTGGTTCCGCACGAACGTACGTCCGTACGAGCGCGTAGTCGTGCGCATAGGCGTCAGACGCTGGGCGCATGATTTAAAGGTCCCTGCACCCAAAGCTCATTCTCTTTGAGCTTTTGGACAAAATGGCACCAAAAAAGGCAGCAGCTAAACGCGGCCAGCAAAGCCAGACCTCTGAGGGCCCAACAACCAGGTCCCAGCAACGACCGAAGAAGCTAAGGTCCCAGAAGGCCCAGAAGGCAAGTACCACCTCGGCCCCACCAAGGGACACTGGACCCTCCCTTTCCCAAAAAAGGGCCCCAAAGGCACGTGCCCCTGCGGCCAAAAAACAGGCCACAGCAGCCACCACCACCTCTGCCCCCAGAAGAGGCCGCCCAAGGGAGCCCACACCACCCATGCTTTCAAGCCGGGCACTTAGCCAACCCAGGCCCCACAGCAGTGCCCGAAGCACATCCAGCCCACACAGAAGGGCCCGAAGCCCCTCCAGCCCGCACAGAAGGGCCCGAAGCCCCTCCAGGCCGCGCAGAAGGGCCCGAAGCCCATCCAGGGCCAGAAGCCCCTACAGGGCCCGAACCCCATCCAGGGCCAGAAGAACCCCATCCAGGGCCAGAAGCCCAGCCAGGGCCAGAAGCCCCTACAGGGCCCGAACCCCATCCAGGGCCAGAAGAACCCCATCCAGGGCCAGAAGCCCAGCCAGGGCCAGAAGCCCCTACAGGGCCCGAACCCCATCCAGGGCCAGAAGAACCCCATCCAGGGCCAGAAGCCCAGCCAGGGCCAGAAGCCCCTACAGGGCCCGAACCCCATCCAGGGCCAGAAGAACCCCATCCAGGGCCAGAAGCCCAGCCAGGGCCAGAAGCCCCTACAGGGCCCGAACCCCATCCAGGGCCAGAAGAACCCCATCCAGGGCCCGAAGCCCAGCCAGGGCCAGAAGAACCCCATCCAGGGCCAGAAGCCCCTACAGGGCCCGAACCCCATCCAGGGCCAGAAGAACCCCATCCAGGGCCAGAAGCCCAGCCAGGGCCAGAAGCCCCTACAGGGCCCGAACCCCATCCAGGGCCAGAAGAACCCCATCCAGGGCCAGAAGCCCCTACAGGGCCCGAACCCCATCCAGGGCCAGAAGCCCCCGACCTGGCACCAGCCGGGAACAGAGCCCCCGACCTGGCACCAGCCGGGAACCTAGCCCCCCAAGAGGGCCCCGAATTGCAACCATGACCACATCTACACCTGGAAGTTCGGTGGCCAGCCACGCCAGAACACCCAGTCCCTTGGCCAGTCCAGTCCAGTCATTGGGAAGCCACCAATCCGGCCATTCCCCTACCCAGCCCCAGGCCATAATGTCACCACATGTGTCTGCACACATGGAGGAGCAGCCAAGCCAACCATCTGGCCGCACATTGCGCCGCGGCCAGTTGAGTGGGAGATTCTCCCATGACCAAAATATGGCATTGGCTAGTGGCCTTACATTATACTATGACGAGCTATATGGGAGCAAATCCAAACACACCACCAAGCAGCGCAAGATGGAATTGTTTGAAACCATCCTCCGACAAGTAAATGCAGCGGGGGAAGAGAGGAAAGATGTGTCCCAAATTCAGAAGAAAATCTCTGATCTGAAGTATGCTGTACGGCAAAAAGAAATTAAAAGGCATAATTACAGGTAAATAAATGTTTTCGCTAAATATAATGTTTGGGATGTGCTGTATGCCCCTTTTCTGAATACCAAACGATTTTCTCTTTTCAGCATGAAAACTGGAGGTGGCTTTCCATCTAAATTGGAGTTTACCCCTGCTGAGGAGATTGTGCTTGGACTTCTCCATCCGGTCGCGGTCGGTGGACATGCTGGTCTAAGGGACACAGACTCCCCGACCCGTACCCACGGTGAGTACTATTAAATCTGCATGTTTGCCTGTTTGCTAAATAATCTACAGTTCACTAGTAACAAGATAACGGGATGCCCCTAT
Organism: Gastrophryne carolinensis; assembly: GCA_027917425.1. NCBI lineage: Eukaryota > Metazoa > Chordata > Amphibia > Anura > Microhylidae > Gastrophryne > Gastrophryne carolinensis. The sequence goes on along the minus strand of CM051239.1, from coordinate 32,795,425 downwards.
GGTTTGCCTTGCTTGGCCTCGCACTACTGTGGCTGTTTGTGTCCTCTTTTGGTCCCTGGGAATCACACATTTAGGCCCACAGCCATTATGGCAAAGATCAAATGTCCAATTGTATTGTTAAAGTCATGAAGTTTCGCAAGATAAGTGAGATATTTTGAAGCAATCACAAAACACACATCATTATGTATGGCTTGCCTTTTGGTTGTGTGAGTTGTGTTTGAGTTAACTATTTAATTAGCCACCCACAAACATATGTGACCAAGAGCAGCGAGACTCAACTGGCGGCCCGGGGTCCCAATGCGGGCCTTGCCACCACATTCAAGGACCCCTGCCCAGACAGCCCTGCACTCAGTTACTTCTGTGTTGACGTGCTCAGAGCTGCCCCCTTGATCGGCCATGTAGTGGTTGGTCTCCTGCCCAATGTCATGGCTCCGTGAAACATAGCATTGCAATATGAAGTACTGCCCAGGAAGTGGCATTGCAAGGTACACAGTAACTTATTTAAATTTTCACTGGCCACAATCGTGTCCCGCTGCCCCTGCTCTGGCCCATGTGCCACAGTCCCCCCATGCCCCCCCCCCACATAAGCCCCATACATTTGTAACAGATTGGCTCCATCCATCACATCACCATCAATACGTTAACTCCCCCCTTTAGACATCCAATCCCTGTCCCCTCAGCTCTGGCCCATCCAGCCCAGCAAGGGCAAGCAGCCTTTATTAGTTGGCACTTTGAAATCTCCAGCCCCTCCACCAGTGTCTTTATTTTTAACTAGACACCCCCTGCGTCAGCACCATGGCCAGACATTCACCTCTCACCACATACCTTTAAATGGGCGTTTCAAACAATTGTTTGAGTACCCCGGACCTAGCGAATGGTAGGCTAAATCCAAAAATGTGCCCTGAAAGTTGGATGCTGAATGGGTACACTTCATGACTTAGAACTGAGGTCACTTAGCAGTTTGTCCGAGCCATTGCACCTCTGTAAACTTGCGTGGGTTTGAACAAAGGTCACCATTGCTCTAGAGTTGAATAATATTACAAATAGAGCTATATTTGATTACCTATCCAAAAAAAGGTTATGTGTGTGTGTTTACGTGGTATTTTTTTCTCTTCTTCAGCCCAGCATGATCCCTCAGCAAGGGTAAACTCACCCCCCAGTTTGGTTATGCCTACCAGGTCCGTACAGCATCGGAGCCCAGATCAGAGATTTTCGGTAAGTTTATTTAGTAGCATAAATACTAACAAGTGCTTAAGAATGTGTTAAACTGTTGAAATCCTAAATTGGGACGCAAACTTAGCCTTTTTTTTTTTGATATGTCCCTACAGACCCGCACACTCATGGAAGAGATCCAGGACATGGAGGAAGATGATGATGTCTCCGTACAGGGCACGTCGGATGAACTCCCCCTGGGTCCCAATTTGGAACTGCTCGATAATGTTTCTCTGGCCAATCCTCAGCAGCAGAGTGAATCTCCATCCATTGTGCTTGCACATGGGGAGACTGACACTACAGTCCCCAGTGTTCACTCTGCTGCTGAGGATTTGCAAAGCAGGCCGGTTGCTGTTGAGGGTACGACACCACGCGGCAGGGCACGCCCAAGAGCCAGGGTAATTGTGCGGCGGACGCCATTACGCCGCCCCACAATTTCCCAGGGGAGGCAGAGTGCCCTGCTTCAATTATGGACCCAACAAAGGGACTCTTATGACGCCCAGCTCGTTACAGAGCGTGAGCAAAGGCATGCCGACATGGTGAACATCCATACCAGTCTACAGGGCATCCTCGCGGAGTTGCGTACCCTCAACAGCAACGTGGCCAATTCAAGTAATGGCATCCAGTCAGCCATGGCTGAGATGACCAATATGCAGAGAAACATTGTGGAGCAGTTTCAAATTCACAATGCTGCCATGGCCCAGGCTAGGTCCCATTCCCATGGACCTCCACCTGGACCTCCACCTGGGTATTATGGGCAGCCACCCTATTAAGCCATGGGTGTGTGGGACATCTTTTCTCTTAACCCCCACTGTATTTACTTGTCCTTTGAGGTTTCAAACAATCCATTTTGTGTTGCTCTGGCAGGTTGTGTTTTGTATTTGCTCCCATATAGCTCGTTAGAGTAATGCTTAAGGCCACTAGCCAATGCCATAGGTCTATGTGGAGTTTATCTGGCCACTTATGGCTTTACCTATGTATTTGGTTGGTGCTCCTCCTGTTTGCAGACATGTTTGTGTGACATTATGGCCATGCCCAAATATCCCTGGGCACAGGCAATATTAATGACTGGACTAGGCTGGCCTTTGGACTGGGTGTCCTTGTTTGGTTGTGCCACTCACTTCCAGGTGTAGATGTGCTCGATGTTTTTTTTAATGTTATCCATTTGTTACCACAGATGTATGTGGACTGATTTCTGTTAACCACTATAATTTTTCATTTGCAAAGTAAAACAAAAATTTAACTTCCAATACTTGTGGCGTTTTTAGTGGGAAGACTTTTGTAACAGCTTGGCCTAAACCAGATAATTTGGGTTGGAAGAGGTGTAACAATGCACAGCGAAAGCTAAGGAAACTACATGAAATACATTAGGCAACAATTAAGGTCGAAATGTTTTACTTAGAGGTAATGCCACATTAGGGCAAAACAACATATGTTTCCAAAAGGATAACACAGACATACAGAATGGTGAGACAGGGAAAAAAGTTAACTAAAATGCTGGCTGATCAGGTTGGCTCTAACAGATTGGCCAGACTCACTGGGGGGCCCCTCAAAATTCTCGGCTTCATCCTCGACGGCTGAAGAGGGCAGGCTGTCCACATAACGTGGGACACGTTCCAGGATGGCAAAATTGTGCAAAACAGCACATGCCATTATAATGTCGATCACTTTCTTGGGATCATATTGCAGGGCCCCCCCAGTATGGTCAAGGCAACGAAAACGTGTCTTCAGCAGACCAAAGGCCCTCTCCACAACAGCCCGGGTCTTGCGATGCGCACGGTTATACGCTTCCTGAGAGGCATCCTGGGGCCGCAGCACAGGCGTCATGAGCCAGGGTAGAAGTGGGTACCCGGAATCACCTTAAACAGAGAATTAAATGTAATCAAAATTAAAAAGGCAACACAACCAACACCAAAAAATTCACAGATATCATAATGATGTAAGGTAAAGTGTTCCCCAAAAAAAACAGGGCACATTAGGGCCCCCAAAAATTGCACTAAGGTATAACCTAAATAAAAATGGAACTTCTATATACCAATTAATTAACAAACATCTGCACGGCCAAGGGTATTTGTATTTTACATATATTTGTAGTTTTCAGACATGTTACAATTAGGATGCTGCTGAGGGCCTATCCACATTTCTCTTGAAACTACAATGTATGCATTTTAAGTCCACTTTGACATTTAACGACCAATAGTACAAAAGGAGCCAAATGTCAAAGATCCCTAGCCACATTTCACTGGAAAGTACAATGTATGCAGTTTAAGTCCACTTTGACATTTAACGACCAATAGTACCAAAGGAGCAAAATGTCAAAGATCCCTAGCCACATTTCACTGGAAACTACAATGTATGCAGTTTAAGTCCACTTTGACATTTAACGACCAATAGTACCAAAGGAGCAAAATGTCAAAGATCCCTAGCCACATTTCACTGGAAACTACAATGTATGCAGTTTAAGTCCACTTTGACATTTAACGACCAATAGTACAAAAGGAGCCAAATGTCAAAGATCCTTGGGTATAAACTCCAAACCAATATATTTAGGCACAAGGAACTTACAGACATCCTAACTAAAGGGAAAACATTCTGAAGGCCAAAGCGAGACAAGGATTTTTTGGGTAAGTTCCTAATATATGAGCCAAGAAAAAGGCAGTTGGACGCTTCTGTCAAGTTTTCCACAACAAACAGATCAACAAATACAAGATTAATGCCACATTTAATAACACACAAATAGGACACACTTACCAAGCAGCCATGCCCCCGAAAATTCACCTGCCTCAAATCTCCGAAACAACCCAGATCGCCGGAGGATATAGGAGTCGTGGGACGATCCGGGGTAGCCGGCAAGGACACTCATAAACCGCATATCCGGACCAACCACGGCCTGGACATTAAGTGAGTGTCCCATTTTACGATTCCTTAAGGCAAAAACATACAAAAAGGGTAATTGATATTTGACCCAAAATAATAAATTAAACACAAAACATGTCTGCACTCTATTGGGAAATACTAATGAAAAGCCGAGATAAAGCAGCTACACAAATGAGGGATAAACAAATATGCTGCCGCAAAGGAAAACAGGTGACATGACACGTTGGGCAACATAATAACCAATCTCAATACCTATATATATACTCGTCGGCTGCCCTAGGTACGAGTGCCACATGTGTGCAGTCAATTGCACCAATAACGTTGGGCATGTCGGCCACATTATAAAACCCAAGCTTAATGGCGTTTCTGGCTGCCATATCATCAGGAAAATAAATATATTTTTGAGTTATGGCAGCCATGCCTTCCAAAAATTTAGATAGTGCGCGGCTCAGCGTAGGCTGTGACATCCCCACGGAGAGGGCACCCAGCCTCTGGAACGAGCCGTTCGCCAAAAATTGCAGGCAGCCAAGCATCTTGGTCATACCTGAAATTGCATGCCCCTTCCTTGTGGTGCGGGCTAACCATGGCCGCAGCTCACTATATAATTTATGGAGGGAAGCGCGATTAAGCCTGGTCAGCTCGAACAGCTCAACATCATTCATGCTATCGATGTTCATGCGACGACGCAGGGGCAATCTGCTCTCAGACATCTCGATCAACTCAATGCCAAAAAGCATAAGCCCTTGATGTGCCACAAACTCGCTCCGCTCCATCCTACTCCCGAGGCCAAATAGCTGCCGGCAAACATTTCGTAAAGCAGCTCTTTAATGGGCTTCAAAACAATTAGCAATCACCTCTCTGAATTGGGCGCAAGCCCATGTGAAGGACGTAAAAAATAGGATCGGACGCAAATAATACGATTTGGACGGGAAAAACACACGAACTAACGCAAATAATACGATTTGGACGGGAAAAACACACGAACTAACGCAAATTATACGATTCTCGTACGAAATGCGTATGTACATATACGTCTATGCGCGAACGATCGTACGAATACGAAATGGCCAAAAAAACCAGAAAAAATGACAAACACCCACCCAAACTTACGATTCTCGATACGAAATCACTTAACTTTTGCTCTTTGAATCGAGGGGACTGTCTTGCCTTCATTGTGTCCTAATCCTGCCAATTCCAAGGAGCGGACACTGCATTCTCTGGATGTGGTCAGGGCTCTGAAGTTTTATTTGGTCGCTACTGAGCCTTTCAGGAAATCTGATGCTCATTTTGTTCTCACTTCTGGACCTAGGAAGGGTTTGCCCCCGGCTAAATCCACTATCAGCAAGTGGATCCGTCAGGCGGTGGTTCAAGCCTATTCTGCTAAGGGGAAGGAACCTCCCTTTAGAATTACTGCTCATTCCACTCGTGCTATTGGTGCCTCTTGGGCTTTTCAGCACCAAGCTTCTGTTGAACAAGTTTGCAAGGCCACTACTTGGTCTTCTGTTCATACTTTTTCAAAGTTTTACAAGGTTGATGTTAAGGCCTCAGCGGATGCTGCTTTTGGCCACAAGGTGCTTCAGGCGGTAGTGACTTGAACTGCCAGCTGTTGCTCATTGGGGATCCCACCCTACTTTTGGACACTGCTTTTGGATGTACCAACTGTTATGAATACCGAAGCAGGCCGTGCCATGCAATAAAGAAAAAAAGCAATTCTCTGAGTATTCACCTGTAGAATTGTTTTTGTTCTTGCATGGCACGGCCTGCTTCGTTATCGTTATTCTTGGTTGCCTCTTTATGGTGATTGTTCCAAGTTAATTGGGGTCTTTTACCTTTTTTAAATTTGTTACCATTATTCTCTCCCGGCTTCTTGTCTCACTGCTTGTCTACGCTGGGAACTCTATGGTTAATCCCATTTTTATAGGGGGCCGGGAGATGCCACAGCTCTTCTGCAGTACACTGCGCCACCTTGTGGCGGAATAACCCAACTGTCATGAATACCAAAGCAGGCCGTGCCATGCAAGAACAAAAACAATTCTACAGGTGAGTACTCACAGAATTGCTTTTTTAACACTATTTGATACTTAAAGCAACTTTGAAAGCAAATTTGCATAATACTTTAGCTTTACCCCTTTAGCTATGGTAAAATATCTGTAAATAATGCTGAGATCCCTTTTAGAAAACAAGAAACTTTAGCAACCTCCTTCTCAAAAGAAATACTTTCACTTGTTACATTCAACTTTGAACATAATCAATTGGTACTGTATCACTAAACATTCTAAAAAGTAAAAAGCGGAACAAAACTCTCATGGCACGGCACTGGAATCTAAAATACTCCACAGCCAGCTACTGTCCTGCCCCCAGGACATCCTAAATCGGGATGCTCCGCTGTGTGAAACCCCCAGGGTCACTGGTAACCTTTCCTGGCAGCTCTCGTGACAATGTGTCTGCATTCCTGTAGCTGTGCACGCTCCCATTACCCAGCGAGATAGCCGGGATGACGCCAGCCAGATGGCATACGTTGCCCGGCAATCTTAAGATCAACCAATTTCAAAAGTGCAGGGTGGGCGGAGCAGGCAGCATCGTCCGAGGTACGCTTCAGGGGGTCACGGAAGAACAAAAGAGGTGTTTTGTTCTGCTTTAAAGAGAATGAACCCTCAGTAAGTGTTGTCTCTCTTAAAGTGGATCAAAACCCATGCAGATCGGCCCGGGGAATCAAGAATCGGGATGCCCCTCTGTGTGAAACCCCCCAGGTCGCCCCATACACTTACTTTGTTTGCCCTTCCAATGCGCGAGCCGCATCCCCTCTATCCTCTAGAAGGGCGCATGCCCGCACCAGGCATTTGTGTATGGGCGCCGCGGGCATGCTCCCTGTTAGAGGGTATCGGGGAAGAGGTCGTAAGCACGCTCGGAGCTGCCGGCCTTAGACGAAGGCTTAGACCACGTGACGTCAGCGGCTTCGAGCGTGCTGATTGGACGAGTGGCCACAGGACGGGGAAGAGGTGATTTGGCATCGTGATTTGGAGGGTTTCACACAGTGGGGCACCCCTAATCGGGGATAGTCGAAATCCTGGGTTTTGGTCCACTTTAAATCAGCTGAGGGGAACGAGCGGTGGACACTCATCGTCCGGGTCCTGCACAGTGTGGTGCTCATCTGCATAGCGGTGGGTCAGGGCATGGTGCAGCTGGACAGGAAGTAGAAGCCAATGTGGAGGACGGAGGCGACCTGGCTGGGTGGGTAAGTATAAAGGTTTTCAGCCGCTGGCTCCATGCGTACATTCTATAGAGGCAGTGGAGGCAGCTGGCAGTGTACCCCCTTATACCATGGGTCCGGGGGCACCTGCCTTTGCTACATCTTTGGTATGTACACTCCTCGATGGGGGTATCCAATTTCTGGAGGCAGTCAGTGAAGGGCTGCACAAGACCACCCTGGCAATTTCCTATGGACTCCAGCAATCACGGGGTTGGCCGTTGTGTATTGGGTCAGGGGTTTGTGCCTCTTGGGCGGCATGCAGTACGAGGCATCCAGCAAATCCCCAATGTGTCCTAGTCCCGGGAGGGTGGAAGTGAGAATCTTTTTGCTTGGAATCCCACTTTAATACATTTCCATCCGGGAGTCGCTGTTTACTCTTTTTGTCTTGAGCAAGCAGAATTTTCCCATGAAATTAAGCTCCTGGGGCGGCCGTCACCTGAATCCCCGTTTTTATCTGGTGGGGGACTGAACTGATGAAACAGTGCTACCTTTGAGCCTGCGGCGTGACGGGCTGGAATTTTATTAACCTAATTGCTTCTGTGAGAAAATCCCAGGTTATAAAATCTATTTTTATATAAATACAGAGTATTTTCTCTGGCGGCGGCGTGTTGCAGCGTGCTAAATGCCGGCTCTTGCCTGATGTTGGTCTGGTGAGAGCTGTGTGTGGGATGCCATGGCCGGGGAAACCACACCGGCAATGAGAAGCGTCACCGCGCGCAAGGCTCTCCCACCTCCACCACCGAGGACTCTGCTTTCCTTGGCTGTCAAGCCCCATACGCCCACAGTTTACACATGTGCTTCCCCTTAGCTGCTGTGGAACCACAAGTCCCAGCATGGCAAGAAAAAAACTGTGAGGACTAGACAAGTTAAAGTGGAACAAAACCCAGGATTTTGACTATCCTGGGTTTTGCGCCCTGCCCCCTGGCAAACTGCTTTGGGATGCCCCACTGTGTGAAACCCCTGAGATCACCCAGTAAAAAGCATCTCTTTCTGGTCCTACAGCACATGCATCCAAACAGAGCCGTTTGCTGTGCATATAAAACTCTATTTACGGCAATCAGATTTTGAGAGGTCCCACCCTCTGCAGCAGAAGCTCCCCCTGTCCCCAGCCCAGGACTGGCTCCAGGTTTATGTGGGCCCTTGGGCGATAGAGTCTCAGTGGGCCCCTTACCGCTGTGATATGATACTCCATATATGGTGATAAAATTTGCATGCATGAATATAAAATATAAAAACAAAATGGAAATAAACAGAAAGAACAAAAGCATTTGACTGACAGAATAAATAGGAATGACAGAAAAAAACAGGAAAGACAGAGATAAGGAATGGGAGAAAAAACACAAGAGAAAGGAAGAAAAAAAGAATAAAAGGAATGACAGAAAAACAAATACAAGGAAATAAGAAAGAAAGATAGAAAAAAGCAAGAAAAAAGGAACAAACAAAGAAAAGGATCCGCAGAACGAACAAATGAACGAAAGAAACAAAAAATAGATAGAAAAAAGAAAGAATGAAGAAGAATAGAAGGAAAGAAACAAAAAATAGGACTTACCGAAAGAAAGGATCTCCCTATGGGTAGACAGTCCTGGTTACTGCACGGTGTCCTGCATAGGGGCTGCACAGGGTGGAGGGAATGAGGTGGGCCCTCTCAAGGTTCAGGGGCCCCGGCATGTGCCCGGGTATGCCTAGTGCTGATGCCAGCTTATCTGAATGGCTGGAGGCGTGAGCGCGCTCACAACCCAAAGATACTGGGAATGCGGCCGCACAATATTTACATTAGTGACAAAGGCAGGAAGCAGGTGAGTTTTACGGGTCCTAGGGGGGTTTCAAACAGCAGGGCATCCCAATTTGGGATGACCCAGGGGAAGGCCAGTGGCATGTTAGGTTTTGAGGGATAACAACAGGAAGAGAAAAGGAATAGGAATGAGTGAGATGAAAAGGAAAGTCCATTTTTGAAAGTGCATATTTTTTGTGCCGAAATTATGTCCTCAATTCGCTGAGCTTATCTAGTATTTTTTTAAATGTTTTATGGGTACAAAATACAGACAACCCATCGCAAGCAGTAATAGGTACAAACATCCATAGAATGCGGCATGCGAGCCAGAACAGACATCTAGCCATGAAATGTAAATATCACGGACTGTCCAATGCCATCAAGCCATATATCGTAGTAGATAAACAGACCCATCTGTTAACAGAGAACAGTGTAGTGAAGAGAAACTAAAAGAGAAAAAAGAAAAGAAAATAGAAAAGAGAAAGGAAAGATAGAGCAGGAGCTAGATGGGAAAAAGGAGGAGAAAAATAGGAAACAAGGTGATACCACCAGCGCCAGGAGAGGGCTTATAACATCAGTAAAGAACAATCAAAAGTGGAGGAACTAAAGTGTGTGATCCAGGGATCCCGAATGGCTAAGAATTTTTGAAGACCATCATTCAAAGACACATTTAGCTCCTCATAATATAAAATCTCATTCACTCAGGAAATCTGTTCGCCAAAGGGAATCTTTTGTTGTTTCCATGCTTTGGCAATAATTCCTTCCAGTAGGTTGTTATGAATCTAAGCTCAATTGCATCCTAGAACAACTAGGTGACCTAAGGTTTAAAAAGGCTGTAGACGAGGAAGGTGCGACCCTGAAACCAAGGGCCTTGTTGATGGTAAAGAACCTTGGACCAAAATTGGTGTACTACCCTGCAGTCCGATCAAATGTGTACCTGAGTACCATGATCTGAGCATCCAGGAAAGCATTCCGGCGAGTGTGAGAGAAGCACCTTATGAATTCAGACTAAATACCACGAAAGAGTACTTTTATATTGCATTCTAAAGCTGCACTACCATGTATGTCCATGAGGGAATTCCGCCAAATACTCCATCAATCACCCTCAGGCAGGTCCATTGAGAGATCTGAAAACCAGCAGTGGTCCCGGCAAGGAGCTCTTCTGCAAAATGTTATAAAGTAACGAGATAATGCCCTTCTCTGCGATGTCTGAGGTACATATTCTTTCAAATGGGGAACTGATATGGGGCCTACTCTTTTTTACAACAGGATGCTACAAAATGTGCTAATTGAAAATATCGAAAGGTTTCCTTGTGGGAAAAAGTTAGGTCAATGATAAAGGTCCAGCAGAGGAGATCAGAGAGGTGACCTCAGTTAATCTAGCAGCTTCCCACCACAGGAATGCCTTCCAATCCATCAGTCCTGAACGGAATTCTGTGTAAGAAGAAATACTAGAAATACTAGGAGAGTATAGCTAGCTAGGCAGAGTGCAGAATCACAAATTGACAAACTGACAAAGTGTGCTGAAGTGTAGGGTTGGTCTGGTGCCCTTTAGCCTTCAGGTAAATTCAAATAAGATTAGAAATGAGGATACGAGCACAACTATGGGCTTCAATGTCCACGCATAGCGGCCTCAATGTCCTCGTATGAAAGGCTGACGTCGAGGTAATACTGACGCAGATTCGGGACTGCTAGGCCACTCTGTGCTTTTGACTTAAACATTGTGCTACATGAAACCCTGTCACGTTTACCAGCCCAGATAACGTTACTGACTGCTCTCTGGGGGGAAATCAAAGTACTCGTCGGAACAGCTAGCGGGAAAGCCTGAAACAGGTACATTAGCCTGGGCAACTAGGACATCTTCACGGCTTCAGTTATTCTACCAAGCCATGAGGTATTTAATTTAAGCCAGGTAGTAAGAGGGAATGTAGATGCTTCACCATAGGGGGAAAAAGCAGAGTACAAAGACTCATAGGTGTTAGTTAGGTGAACTCCTAGGTATGAAATTGAGTGTTTATTCTATTAGAATTCAAAGGCAGACTTGACTGAGTCCCTTGGGTTGGCAAAGAAATGTTTAAAGCAAAAGACGGGTTGACCTGGAGTCCCGAAAGCTGCCCACATTTGCTCAAGAGAGGCATTAAGTTGGGAGGGAGATTAGCGGTCTGGTGATGACCATCAACAGGTCATCGCCACAAAAGTTTTTGGCTTTTGGTATGTGTGGGTATAATTTTGCAAGCATGGGGCCCTGTGTTTTAGCAAGATAATGTGGTCTATTTTAATCGGAGGTATGTTTTGCTATCTCTAGGTCACCTGTGTTAATAAACCTTTTTTTGGCACAAGCAATAGCAACTTAAACCTTTTGTGTGTCTGTGTTCTGCACCCTTCATTGATCACTTACACATGCCCAGCAGCAGTGTTCTATGTGTGCAGGACTCACTTCTTTCTTCTTGGTGTACAGACTTGGTGTACTGTTGCTGAAACAGACTGCAGATAGTGACAACTGCTTCCATATAAACACATTTTTAACATAAAAAAATTGAAAATACTAAATCAGCTAAGCACATTGTTGTGCCGTTACTCTAGTGATTCAGAAAAAGTAGTCTCAGAAATTCTTGATTTGCACAGAAATCTATTTTTATACTCCTGACTTTCCTAGGTATGAAGAAAAAATATTTTCTTGTTCAACGCAAAAAACACCTGGAAAACCTGGATGAAGAATCTCTAGAAGAAAAAGTAAAAGAAGCCATTAAAGCACCAAGTCCAGATGGACTTACAGCGCTTTACTATAACATCCCACTTGTCAGCGTTATTCAATGCAATTAGAGGGGGAAATACATCAGTACGAAATGTGGTAAATTCCAGCATATATCCCTTATAAATGCAGACTTTAAATTATTGACAAAAAATTCTTTCCAATTGATTGAATTTTGCACAAATGTATACACCTATATCAACAGGGATTCACCCCAAGTCAGCAGGCTAGAGATAAAACCAGGAGAGTGATTTATCTAAGTCTGGATGGGATGGCGAGGGGGTCAGAAATTGCATAATCCAAACCTTAGACCTGTATAAGACATTTAATGCCCCCCTCCTGCAATTGTCTCTTATATGTTCTGGAGAGACAGGATTTTGACCCCTCATATCAGAACATATATAAGCTCTTTATAAAAATCTACAGGCATTATTGAACATAAGGGGATTCCTCTCTGACTCCTTTCTTATTCGTAGCGGAACCAGACAGGGGTGCCCCCACTCCCCCTTTTTGTTTTGGCAATAGAGCCTCAGGTCAGACTGCTTAGATTTAATTAAATTTTACATTTAATTGATATTGGGGTAATAGTAAATGGTATAAAAGAGCATAAATACACTATGTTCGCAGGTGACCTATTTGCATTAATTGGTTCTGTCTTTCTCCCTTATATAAAAATTTAAATTGAATGATGACAAATCGAAAGCATTGAATAATTATAATTCAACTGAATTGATATCTTCAAATGAGCCAATACGTCTTTCACCTACCTAGTAGTTGGTCTTACTGCCAATTTATAAAGATCCCTTCTTGTACTATATAGGCCACTTTTTAAAAAAACTATATAGATATTTGAACAATTATCAACATATTTATTTGTCATGGGTGATGATGTTTGAGAAAACATCTCCAATTAATGACCTCTTCAGTGTAACTTCTCTATTTGCTTTCAGCCAATAGTTGAGATGCACAGTTGACATGGTTAGGATATGTATATGACACATTAAATGAAAATGATCCACAAGAAGTGCAATTGATTGGAGTGCAGACAAAGATTTAGGTATGTAGATGACATTCATTTATCTAGAGAATGGAAGTTACAACTTTAGATATGACTCCTCCAATTATTGACACCTTCAATATAATTTTCCAGTTTGCCTACAGACCCTGGTTAAGAAACATAAGTGACACATCAAATGTAAATTAACCACGATAGTCACAATCAATCTCAATGCTGCCAGTGGTTTAGATATGTAGATGACCTCTTCAATATCGGCTGAGGTGTGTACACTACTGGGAATTCAGCCGAGCTGACCCCCTACTAACCCTTCTTGGAACCATCAGGGGGAGCATATGAGAGATGGCCACCCATATGTTGTAGCACCACCAACATATACCTAACTGCTCACTCTACCATGCAATTACAATGAGTAATGACCAAGGAGATTGGCCGTCACCACACAGGGAATCACTTCAATTGCTGCAAGTTTAGCATTGAGGGTGTTGAAAAAGCTGATCACAGCTAAACATGTCCACCCAATATAACTACCTCTTCAATGTAACTTATTCTGAGGTTGGAAGTTACTTGTCCAGTCCAGATACAGAAATAACTCCTCAATTGATTGACACCCCCAATGTAACTTCTCTATTTGCTTGCAGCTATTGGAAGAGATACTTAGATGACATCTCCAATGTGTCTATTAGCGTGCAGCCTCTTCTTAAGTTATGTAGATGGCTAGGGATGAGAGATACATGTTTGCGTATAGGTGTGTGTGGATATGCACAGGCAAATGAGTAAATATGAATTCATTAAAGAGGGGGGGGGGGTGCTGGCAAAAGAAGGGGAACTATCCCAGAATGTATATACACTATTGGGGCTCTAGAGACGCCCCCATATGAACCCCTAAGAGAAAATGGCCGCACACCTCAGATTTTGTAAAAAATTTGTACTTGATCAGTTTATTCGAAATTTGATGGCTTAACAAAACATACAACAATTGAAGACAAATCTAAAAAAACATAAAAAAAGTAACGACTCTAATACACACATAAGTCAGACAATGTATATATATATATATATATATATATATATATATATATATATTTATAGTATATTCAAATAGCATGTCAAAGAGAAACAAAAAAAAAATCAATTTGTTTTTATGCCTATTTTATAAAAGTATCTGATATGTGGTAATATCTATGTAGGCAAGGCTAAAACCAAGTTATATAAAGTGCAAGTTCGCGATGAAAGTGCTGAATAGCTAGCTAAAAGTGCAAAGGTCCAAAATATCACAGAAATATAATTAAGTACTGTGCTAATCAGGAGGGATCCTCCTTTAAATGTGTCATAGTGCAAAGAACAATGAACCTAAAGGGCAAGCAGTGCCAGGCACAAAAAAGTGAAGCAACCTGCTACAACATATAAAGTATTAAAGCCAAGAGAGAATGTACATCACCATAATAGCATGAGCCTGGGGTCCCCCAGCAGCGGCAAGCTACCGCCTGGCGCCACTTCGCTGGGGTTAGTGCTATGTCACTAATCCATCGCATGGCAGTCACTATTCCAGATACATAGATAGTAGTGTGAGTAAATTACACTTCAAGTGTACAGTAACCTTTTTTGCCTTTAGCCACTGGTTAAACCGGACCTTATTTATTAAAAAACCCAAAACCCTTAAAAAACTATTCCCCAGCATCTAAAGTTAATATATTTTAAGTTTTTCCAAGTATACAGCACGCCCTGTTCCAGTAATTCCTTACTCTTGAGTTATTCCGCCACAAGGTGGCGCAGTGGACTGCAGAAAGACTTGTGGCCACTTCCGGCCCCATAAATAGCCAGGAACCTCCCACCAATTTCCAGTGTTTCTCTGCAGTCTGGACTGCGAAGATAGAAGATGGCTCTCTATTGCGCAGGGAGCGGGGCTTTTCAAGCCTAGGGCCCTGCAGGCTTATTTCCACCCGTTCTGGAGCCACTGCCTCCCAGCCTCGGCTGACGGTCCGGGTGAAGGTAGGACAGCACTAGGGTCAGGTGCTGAAGGAGCGCTGCTCCAGGCCGCAAGACCCTGTACCAAAGGGTAGCCGGCGACAGGCCTTCTATGGTGAGCCTCATTGGGATGCCCCAGCCTCGAATCTTGGGTCCTTGTTCCCTCTCCCTGTCTCCCCTCCCCTCTGGAAGGCTGTGCGCGACCCCTTTGTTGTGGCCGCTCCGCTGGCAGGGGGCGCCTGGGGGGTCCATGTTTTGTGTGTGTTACTTTTTATTATTGGCGTGTGTGCGGGCTGTTGTACGGTGCGCCGCGGTGGTTGGCGCTATGTAATTTTTGGTTCTGTCATGGCGCCGGCATCTCACGTGATCGCAGTATCGCGCTCTTCGGGGGGGCGGGAACCGCGGTTTGACGCATTCTGCGTCATGCGCTCACGGTATGCCCCTCTAGGTACTGTTGCCAGCGCCATTTTGTGGCCTCGTCCTTGCAGTGCTGCGACGCAGTCTGGCTGTGCTTTACCTTTCTGGACGATCTGTCCGCCTGGTCCGTGAGTCCCTTTTTTTTTTATATTGCTTTACTCTGTATGCGCTGTATGCGCTGGGGATGTTTATTTTGTACTTATTGTGTCTTGCAGGCGGGTCACCTTTGACTGTGGTTCTCCCGGCCCTGCCCCTTACCAATCTCCCACCTTCCCTAGTGGGCTTTGGGGGGCATCCCAAAAAGGGTGGCTATTGCTAGCTGTGTCCCTGTACTGGCCGTTGCGCCTGTATCTAAAATCACCATATGGAGGCTTCCAGGGACAATATGCTTGGGGTTCCTTCGGGACAAGCTCAGCTGTGCGTTGCGTGTGGGGTATCCCCTGTTAGTGACGGTGTCAGGGTATGTTTGCCCTGCGCCCAGCATGTACTTGCGCTGCAGCCTGGGTCGTCTGCTACGGGTCCCGGTGCTGCGCCCCCTTCTGCTTCGCCTACCCCCCCACGCTTGCATCTGACTCCCAGTGAGGGGCACACTAGCGGGGAGTCTCAGTATGACTTGGCTTCACGGGTGGCCAGCATTGAAAAACATATTGCTGGGTCAGCCCTGCGTAAGGCTTCTGCCAAGAAGCGGCATTTATCTCCCGCTGCTTCCCTTTTTCCTGTAGAGGATGAGGGATTTTACTCCTTTTCTGGCCTTTACCCCCTTGAGGAGGGGGAATTATTCTCTGATTCAGAATCCTCTGAGGAACAATCTAAGTTATATGGTGGTACCGGGTCTCCTTTTGGAGAAGACCCTTGGTCTTCAGATGACACTGACAAGTTACTGACTCACATTTTCAAAGTGCTTTGTATTTCCCCTCCTGCCGTGGCTCCACAGCAGCAGGGTGAGCTTTTCCATACTGTTAAACCATGCTTGGAGTTCCCTGAGCAGAATCACTTTAATAATCTGGTGCTCAAAGAGTGGGAACGGCCTAGTAAGATACCTGGGGTGCCCAAGAGTTGGCACAGGAGGTATCCCTTTTCTGCTGTTGTGGTTAAACGTTGGTCCTGTCCTCCCGAGGTGGACGCACCCGTCCTAGGGTTGTCTAATACATCAGTCATGCACTCACCTGACACTACTACACTGCGGGATGGTGAGGACCAGCGTATGGATCAGCTGTCCTGTCATGCCTTTGCCTGTGTGGAGACTGCACTGCGCCCGGTTTGTGCGTCTGCCATAACGGCTATTGCTATTAAAGGGCTGCTTAAGTGTCTCTTAGATGGGGCCTCTAATGACGCGGGAGGGGAGGATTATAGATCTCTCCTACTTTGCTATGAATTTGTTGAATATGTTCTTACTGCCATGGACGATGCCATTAGAATGTGTGTTAGGACTTCTGCCCTTTTGGTGGCTATACGATGCTCTGTCTGGCTACATCAGCGGGTAGCAGATAATGCTGCTAAGAAGGCTCTCACTGGTTTTCCTTTTAAGGGGCTGCGGCTCTTTGGTGAACGCTTGGACCTGTTTGCCAGGGGCAGTAGGCTGCCTCAACGTAGAAGGCCGCCTCGGCCCTTTCGGGGGACTGGTGCCTCTCTCTCCCTTCCTTCCGCGCTTCCAGGGCTGGTCGAGGGGTGTCCTTTGTTGTGGCACGTGGAGACTATTGGGGCAGGGGTAGAAGACGTGGACGTCCCGGTCTCTCATGGGGTCCCAAACCCAAATCCTCCCCCAAGGCCCCTCAGGCATGAGGAGGCGCCCTCACCCATCCAGGTGGGGGGACAGCTTCGGCTCTTTGCTCACGTCTAGAGTCTACGCGTAACAGACAGGTGGATTCAAGAGGTGGTTTCCTCCGGTTACAAGATAGAGATTCGTCAGATCCCAGATGGCTCAAAACCCCCTGTCAGCTCAGGGCTTGCGCCTTGCGGTCCAAAACCTTCTGGAGTTGGGTGCCCGGCGTCTCTCAGGGAAAGGGGCAGAGGCTTCTACTCCAATCTATTTACGGTTCCCAAAAAGGATGGGTCCCCTCAGGACCATCCTGGATTTAAAGAGCCTCGACAAGTTTGTCAGATTCAAGCATTTTCGTATGGAGACCCTACGCTCAGCAGTCAATACACTGCGCCCGGGCGACTTCATGACCCTTGTAGACATCAAGGACGCTTACCTTCATGTACCAATCTTCCTAGGTCATCAGAAATTTCTCAGGTTTGCTCTGGAGGATCAGCACTACCAATTTGTGGCCTTGCCTTTTGGTATCACCTCGGCTCCCAGGGTATTCACCAAGGTGCTGGCGGGCGTGATGGCTCTGTTGAGATCTCAGGGCATTCGCATCCTTCCTTATTTGGACAACATTCTGATCGCGTCTCAGTCCTTCCATCAGGCAGAACTGGATACCCAGATGGTGGTGTCCACACTAGAGTCCTTCGGCTGGGTGATCAACCATCTCAAGTCTTTTCTGTCCCCGTCACTGGTGAGGTCCTTTCTGGGCATGACTCTGGATACATCTCAGGTCAAGGTTTTTCTCCCTCAACAGAAGGTGGAGAGTCTTCAAGCTCAGGCCCAGTTTCTTCTTTCTTGTCCTCATCCCTCCATCCGGCAGGGGATGCAACTGGTGGGCCTGATGGTGTCTTGTTTCGAGGCGGCACCCTATGCTCTGTTTCACATGAGACCTCTTCAGCTACACCTCTTATCAGTGTGGGATCGGGACCCTGTGTCCCTGGATCAGGTATTTGTTCTGTCCCCCCTGGCCAGATGGTCCCTCTCATGGTGGCTGGACTCAAGGAACCTCTTGGTGGGCAGGACCTTTCTGTCCCCTTGCTGGGAGACTGTCACCACAGAAGCCAGTCTGACAGGTTGGGGGGGCTTCTGGAAGTTCTTGAAATTCCAGGGTAAGTGGGGCCCCCAGGAGGCCCATACTCCTATCAACATTCTGGAACTGAGGGCGGTAAGGTTGGTTCTCGCCCATTTGACCCCACACCTTCGGGGTCGGGCTGTTCAGATCCGCTGGGACAACCAAACGGTGGTTGCCTACATCAATCATCAGGGAGGGACTCGGAGCAAGCGAACCCTCAAGGAAGTGTCCCTGATACTGTCCTGGGTGGAGGAGAATGTCCCCTGCATCTCGGCAGTTTACATCCCGGGGGTGGAGAACCTGGAGGCAGACTCTTTGAGCAGGGGGATGTCTCGGCTGGGGGAGTGGTCCCTCAGCAACAGGGTGTTTCACTCCCTGTGCCACCACTGGGGTCTGCCGGATGTGGACCTGTTTGCTTCACGTCACAATCACAAACTTCCATTCTTTGTCTCTCTGTCACAGGATCCACTAGCCTTTGCCACGGATGCGCTAGCAATGCCTTGGAAGGGGTTTCGGCTTCTCTATGTGTTCCCTCCGTTTCCTCTGTTGGGCAGGGTGCTGTACATGGTAGCCCAGGAAGGGGTGCCCCCTGTTGGCCAGGAAGGGTGTGGTTCGCAGACATCGTGCAGTTGGCAGTAGATCAGTACGTCCTGCCCCAGGATCCAGATCTGCTCACTCAGGGGCAGCTATGCCATCTCAATTTACAAAGCTGGCTTTGACGGCTTGGCTGCTGAAACCTCCATCTTGATGGAAAAGGGTTTGCCTGCCTCTGTTGTTGATACCATGATTAGGTCTAGGAAGAAGTCCTCGTCCTTTATCTACTACAGGGTCTGGCATGCTTACATTGCCTGGTGTGAGTCTAAATCTCTTCCCTGTCTGGTGTTTTCTATTCCCAGGATTCTGGAATTCTTGCAACATGGTTTGGATTTGGGCCTTCAACTTAGTACCCTCAGGGGTCATGTTTCAGCTTTGGCAATTATTTTCCAAAGATCTTTTGCCTCTCACCGTTTGGTTAAGACTTTTTTCAGGGGGTTCCGCCAAGTAAGCCTGTGTTACCAGTTTGGGATTTGAATCTGGTGTTATCTGCTTTGCAGGGTCGTCCCTTTGAGCCTCTCTGTGAGGCTGCTTTGCCCATTTTGACTCTTAAGGTAGCCTTTTTGGTGGCTATCACTTCTGTCAGGCGTGTTTCTTAGTTGGCAGTGCTTTCCATCAAACCTCCTTATTTTGAGCTACACCAGGACAAGGTGGTGTTTCGGTTTAAGCCAGATTTCTTGCCTAAGGTTGTGTCTGTTTTTCATCTCAATCAGGATGTTGTCTTGCCTTCCTTGTGTCCTAATCCTGCTAATTCCAAGGAGAGGACTCTGCATGCTTTAGATGTGGTCAGGGTTCTGAAGTTTTACTTGGTAGCTACTGAATCTTTCAGGAAGACAGATGCTCTTTTTGTTCTTCCTCCTGGTCCTAGGAAGGGTTTGCCTCCGGCTAAGTCCACTATCAGCAAGTGGATTCGTCAGGCGGTGGTGCAAGCCTATTCTGCTAAGGGGAAGGAACCTCCCTTCCGCCTTACTGCTCATTCCACTCGTGCTATTGGTGCCTCTTGGGCCTTTCAGCACCAGGCTTCTGTTGAACAAGTTTGTAAGGCCGCAGCTTGGTCTTCTGTTCATACTTTTTCCAAGTTTTCCAAGGTTGATGTTAGGGCCTCAGCTGATGCTGCTTTTGGCCGTAAAGTTCTTCAGGCGGCAGTGATTTAAGCTGCCCGCCTTTGTTCTTTGGGGATCCCACCCTACTTTACGGACACTGCTTTTGGACGTCCCAAGCGTAAAGAATTTAGTGAAACAGGACGTGCTGTATACAATTCTGTGAGTACTCACCTGTAGAATTGATTTTGTAGTATACAGCACGTCCTGTTTCACCCCTCCCTTGTTATCATTATTCTTGGTTACCTCTGTTTGGTGATTTGTTCAGATGTTTGGTTGGGGTTCCTTCATTTTTATTCTCCCGGCTTCTTGTCTAACTGCTTTGTAACACTGGGAATTTGTGGGAGGTTCCTGTCCTTTTATAGGGCCGGGAGATGCCACAAGTCTTTTCTGCAGTCCACTGCGCCACCTAGTGGCGGATATCCCAAGCGTAAAGAATTTAGTGAAACAGGACGTGCTGTATACTACAAAATCAATTCTACAGGTGAGTACTCGCAGAATTGTATTTTTAATCGGCTGGGATGGTTATCAATATTTAGGCCACTTTTTAATTTTTTGGCTGGAGCATGTGCCACATGATCCCTGGGCTGGTTTCAATTGTTTTTGATGTATTTTATGCACATTTCTGTCACGCTGTAAACTTGCAAAACATGTGTCCTGTCTATCATGTGTCCCCAATGCAATTCCCGGTGGTTTTCAATTTTTGTCCCCAGCCCTGCAGGTGCACCTGAAATCCCCTTCTGGCGAGGCGCTGTTTTTTCTTTTCCTTAAAGTGGATCAAAATCCAGGATTTTGACTATCCTGGGTTTTGGTCCTTTCCCCATGATTGGGGTGCCCCACTTTGTGAAACCCCCCAGATCACTGATGCCAACTCACCTCTTCCCGGTCCTACAGCACATGCGTGGCCGCTCGCCCAAACAGCGTGCTCGAAGCCGCTGGCGTCACGTCCTCGAAGCCTTCGTCTAAGTCCAGCGGCTCCAAGCGCACTGGCGGCTGCACCCCCTGCTTCCCTCTAACGGGGAGCGTGCCCGCGCCAGCCATTCACAAATGCCTGACACGGGCACGCACCCTGCTAGAGGGATAACGGGGATGCGGCTGTGGCTAGCGCATGTGCCTTTGGACCGGAAAACAAGGTAAGTGAATGGGGCGACCTGGGGGGTTTTACACAGCGGGGCATCCTGATTTTGGTTGCCCCGGGGGGAGGGAATCTATAAGATTTGTGTGGGTTTTGGTCCACTTTAAATGTGGCTCCATTTTTGTGCTCCTAGACAGCGGCAGGGGTCGCAGCTGCATCGGCTTTGATAAGCCATACGCTGCGCCGACCCGCCGGCTGGGAGGGAGACATTGCGCTGCCTCGCTTCCCACCATTGACAAGTGTGGTCGTAGATAGCAGCTCATGTGAGACGCTCATGTGGCGCCTCCTGAATTTTGAAATAAGCAAGGCTTTTGGCGTTAATGCAATGCTGACAAAATGCACAAACCTTCACTTATGAGATTGCAACATGCACTTGTCCAGTGATTCAGCAGAGCACCTGTATTTATTACGGGCATGTGAATGTGTGTTAACTTTTTACAGTGCACAACCTGTCCCGTGACACTGCAAAAGGGTTAACGAAAACATTATTTTTCATGTACATTTTTAAAATAAACAAAACAAAAGTGTGATCCCCTCCCCTGAGGCAACCAGTCTGGCACATCAGCCATAGTGGTCGGTGACCCAAGGTTAAGAGGTCAAATGGCTTGCCCAGGCACTGGCCACTTACTAGCCTCTATGCTCAATTAAATGTGACCAGCCCCTGCCATTAACATTAAACAGGGCCCCATCATGTCTATTACAATGACCATTTTCCTGTCATTTTAACTCAGCTGGATACAATAAGACTAAATTTAAGACTGAAACAACAGAGAAAAATGGAGCTTCTTTTTTCTGTACATGATACTATAAGAAACTAAATCTGATAAAATAGGTGGGAGAGCCACAATGATGGGGCCCCGGTGCAGTCATTACCTTTTCATCCCCTATAGTTACATCCCTGTCTATGCCTTTGGGATAGGTCGGTTGCACCACTGGAGGAACACTGGGCTATTGGGGAATGGACTTTCCGCACTGTCAATGCACAGGAGGGGTGTGAGTGATCAGACAGGGGGTTTTGGTAAGCCGTCTTCCCCTGTCAGCAGGGGGCTTGCCTGTCCTGCTACCCTTTATACTGGTATCAGGTACATGGGGCTCCTTATCAATTCACAAAGGGCTAAAGAAAAAATAAATAAAATTAATACTCAAAGTAAAAAAAGACCCCCACATCTGGGGTATTTACACTTCCCTCTATGGCAGTCCAGGGTTTCCCCTCGTGCCAGGGTTTACCGACAGTCATTCTTTTTCATTATATCCAGTCTAGGTCGTCCCATAAGTAGTTACATGTGGATATTCCACCACCAGATCATTTTGGACTCTCTCCTGGATACTGCAGCTGAGCGGGGCCTTCTAAGCCTGTCGGCCACTGCACCCTTATTCCCACTGTTCCTGTGGACCCATTTCTGCCTCCCAGCTTTGGCTGACGGGACGCTGAACGCCTGGGTCAAGCGTTGACAGAGCTAGTCTCTGGGCCGCAGACCCTGCCTAAAGGGTAGCCGGCCATAGGTGATGGTGATCCTATTGGGGGGGAGGAACCACGCTATGCCCACGGGTCATGCCCTTTCCTTTTTCCCACAAGCTTTAATATATGAGGTGTTTTCTTGTGCAATACTGTGCTTCTGGCTTACACCTGTGTGGTATGCGCCGTGCTTTTTCCTCTCCCCTCTCCATCTTTGACGCGCTGTGAGGGGGGGGGCGGCGCTGCTTGGCGGAGGCTTTGTCTTCTGAGGCCTCTGTGGTGCTGTGTGCGGCGCGCACGCTGCGCCCGGCGACTGTGGGCCCCCCCCCTGTGGGCTGCCCTTCTTCTCTGGCCTCTTCCATCACTCTCCTCAGCGCCATTTTCTTAGGAGGAGGGCGCCCGGTTTCGTGCCCTTGGCGGGGGGCGGGGCCGCGCGATGACGTTTTAGCGTCATGGCTGCGCGGCCTGCCCCTCGAGGATCGCATGAGGCTGACCTGCGCCATCTTGAGCTGCCTGCACGCTGCCTGCTGTCATCCGCGCGCCGGCCCTGGTGGTGCCGTGAGTCCCTCTTTTTAACTTTTTAACCTTTTATTTTCATGTCCTTGCTGCATGTGTTGTGGGATTCTCATGGCCTTTTTTGCTTGTGTCTTCTAAGTGGGCCCCTTGATAAGTAAAGGGTTGTGGTTCCTCCCGGTCTCGCCCCCCCACCTTCTCCCTCTCCCCCGCCCTTTTTATTAAGAGGGATCAAATAGGAGGGATATAGCGGTTTGGGCCGTTAGTGCCTTGTAACCTGCATAAGATTTGTCTGCTAATCACCATAATGGAGGCTTCTGGGGATAGTGAGCTAGGGGCCCCATCTGGGCGGGTGAAGCTCTGCCCCATGTGCGGTACCAGCCCTCTGGGCGGACTCAGCACTGTTTGTGTCACTTGCGCCAGGAGCGTCTTTTGGAGCATGATCGGGGGGGCGTATCTGCCCCTAGGCCTTCATTGCCTGCACCCCCGCCACTGCTCCAGCACCCCCGCCACTGCATTGAGCCCTCAGGGGGAAGCCAGCAGGGGGTCCCAAGCCGATTTGGAATGCCAGGTGGGCAGCCTTGAGAGACAGTTATCCGCACGGCTCCTGGGAAGACCACGAGTAAGAAGCGGCACATCGAGCCTGGTTACTCAGATTTTGCTGCTGCTGCTTATGATCTTTTTGGAGGTCTGGGCTCCATGGAGGAAGGCGAGTTGTTTAAGGACTCCTTTTCCACTGTGGATCATTCGGCCGGCTATGACAGCGGGCCTGGCTCTTCCTTGGATAAGTGGCACCCTGACGATACGGAGAAGTTGACTTCAGTGTTTGAGACGTTGCATATTGTCCCTCCTAAAGAGGAAGTAGGGTGATTTATTTCGACCTGAGAGACCGAGGCTTGTCTTCCCTGAGCAGGCCCATTTTTCCAACATGGTTTTTAAGGAGTGGGAAAGGCCTAACAAACTACCTTTGGTGCCTAAGGGCCTGGACAGGCGGTATCTCTTCTCGGAGGAGCTGGTCCGCCTCTGATCCCGCCCCCCCGATGTGGAATTCCCCGTGTCGGGATTATCCAAAACTACGGTTATGCCGTCACCTGATACTGCTTCCTTGCGCAAACCAGCTGACAGGCTTATGGATCAACTGGCATGTCATGCCTTCACCTTTGTTGGTGCTTGGCTTCGCCCAGTGTGTGCCGCGGCTATTGTCTCATTAGCCATCAAAAAGAAGGTGAGACGTCTTGTAGACATTGCTAAGTCTTGCAAGCGGGCGGAGGAGTATAAAGACTTCAAAGCTCGCGTGGATTTTATTGCCTTTGTTGTCTCTGCTATGGACAATGGTGTCCAGCTCGGCACCAGGGTTCCGGCCCTGCTTGTTGCGCTCCGTCGCTCTCTCTGGTTGCAGCAGTGGTCGGCTGATGCCGCGGCCAAGAAGTCGCTCACTAGTATCCCCTTCGTGGGGCACAGGTTATTCGGGGAGCATCTGGACCCTCTGGTTAAGGATGGTAGACTCCCTCAGCGACGGAAGCCTGTGCGGCCCTTTCGGGGTTCCTCTGCCTATCGCTCCTTTTGTGGAGGAAGAGTCTGTGGGACTGTGTTCAGTCTTGCATGTCCCAGAATCCTGTGATGGCACAGGGCCTGAGAATGGCCGTACAGCACCTCCTGCGGCTAGGTGTGATTTGCCCTGTACCTCTTCAGGAGCGGGGTCAGGGGTTTTACTCCAACCTGTTCACGGTTCCCAAGAAGGATGGAACGTTAAGACCCATCTTGGACCAGGGTCTCAACAGGTTTGTAAAGGTCCGGCATTTCCGCATGGAAACCTTACAGTCAGTGGTGAGCTTGCTTCGGCCCGGCGACTTCTTGACCACGGTGGACATCAGGTACGCCTATTTGCACGTCCCGATATTCCAGGGACATCAGAGGTTCCTGAGGTTTGCGCTGGAGGACCAGCATTACCAGTTTGTGGCTCTGCCATTCGGGATATCCTCAGCCCCCCGGGTTTTCACCAAGGTGCTGGTGGGCATCATGGCTATTTTGAGGAATCAGGGCATTAGTGTCCTGCCTTATCTGGATGATTTACTGATTGTGGCTCAGTCCCTTCAGCAGGCCGAGAGCGACCTTTCAGGTCAAGGTGTTCCTACCACAGCAGAAGGTGGTGGGGCTTCAGTCGCAGATGCAGTCCTTGCTGTCTTGTCAACGACCCTCGATCCGTCTGGGGATGAAGCTGGTGGGCCTGATGGTGTCCTGCTTCGAGGCAGTGCCCTTCGCTCAGTTCCACATGAGAGCTCTTCAATTGAACCTGCTGACAGGCTGGAATCGGATGCAGGAGTCGCTGGAACTGGAATTTTCTCTGTCCCCCCTGGCCAGACGGTCCCTTTTGTGGTGGCTGGACCCCAGGAACCTATTGGTTAGCAAGACCTTTCTGACTCCCCATTGCGAGATAGTTACCACGGATGCCAGTCTGACAGGCTGGGGAGGCGTTTGGCAGACGCAGAAGATCCAGGGTCAGTGGGGTCCGCAGGAGAACCGCTTACCCATAAATCTCCTGGAGCTGAGAGTGATCCAGTTGGTGCTTCTTCGCTTGACTCCCCATTTAAGGGGTCGCTTGGGCAATCAGACGGCTGTCGCCTACATCAATCACCAGGGCGGAACTCGGAGCAAGAGAGTTCTTAAGGAGGTGAATGTTCCCTGTATCTCGGCGGTCTACAACCCCGGGGAGGAGAACCAGGAGGCAGACTCCCTGAGCAGGGAGGCCTCTCGTCTGGGAGAATGGGCTCTCAGCAACAAGATCTTTCATGCTCTGTGTCTCTGCTGGGGTCAGCCGGATGTGGACCTTTTTGCTTCCAGACACAATCACAAGCTTCCGAGGTTCGTCTCCCTGTCAAGAGATCGTCTGGCCTTTGCCACAGACGCTCTGGCAATTCATTGGACGGAGTTCGGGCTCCTTTATGCATTTCCTCTGTTTCCACTTCTGGGCCGAGTACTGCGCAAGATAACCCAGGAGGGGGTGCCAACCATTCTGGTGGCTCCTCGCTGGCTGCGACGGAGTTGGTTTGCGGACATAGTTCAGACGTCAGTCAATCGCTACATCATGCCCGACGACCCCGGGCTTCTCACTCAGGGGTCGCTGCGGCACCCCAATTTACAGACGCTGACTTTGACGGCCTAGCTATTGAGACCTCAATCCTGAGGGAAAAGGGCCTGTCTGACACGGTTGTGCGTACCATAATACCATGATTTTACAACACGGTTTAGACTTGGGTCTCCAGCTGAGCACCCTCAAGGGCCTGGTCTCTGCCTTGGCTATATTTTTCCAGAGATCTTTTGCCGATTATAGATTGATCAAGACTTTTTTCCAGGGTGTTACCCACGTGCGTCCCCCGTGTAAGCCTATGTTACCGGTGTGGGACTTGAATTTGGTGCTTTCTGCTCTCCAGGGCCCTCCTTTTGAGCCCTTGTGCAATGCTACCTTGCCTATTTTGACCCTCAAAGTGGTCTTTTTGGTAGTGATAACTTCTGTACGTCGCGTGTCGGACCTGGCCGCGATTTGTATGAAGCCTCATTATTTTGAGCTTCATAAGGATAAGGTGGTTTTTCGTTTTAAACCGATTTTTTACCTAAGGTAGTTTCTCCTTTTCACCTTAATGAGGAAGTTGTCTTACCTTTCTTGTGCCCAGCACTGGCTAATTCCAAGGAACGGACCCTCCATGCCCTGGATGTGGTCAGGGCCATTAAGTATTACCTGGCTGTGACTAAATCCTTCAGGAAGTCAGATTTGCTCTTTGTCCTAACAGAGGGTTCTAGGAAGGGCTTGCCACCAGCCAAGTCCACTCTTAGTAAGTGGATCAGACAGGCGGTGGTGCAAGCATATTCTGCCAGGGGGAAGGAACCCCCTTTTCGGATCACGGCTCATTCTACCAGAGCTATTGGTGCCTCTTGGGCTTTTCAGCACCAGGCATCGGTTGAACAAGTTTGTAAGGCCGCCACTTGGTCTTCAGTTCATACCTTTACCAAGTTTTACAAGGTTGATTCTAGGGCCTCAGCTGATGCTGTTTTTGGCCAAAAGGTGCTTCAGGTGGTAGTGAAATGAACTACATGCTATTCCGCACTGGGGATCCCGCCCTTATGGACACTGCTTTTGGATGTCCCATCTGTAAGGATATTGGGACGACATGGACTGGATGTAGGGAAAAATACAATTCTGTGAAACTCACCTGTAGAATTGTTTTTGAATATATCCTGTCTCTTTTCTAACTGCTTTTTGACCACTGAAGATTCTAGGGAGACACCTGATTTTATAGGGGGCCGGGAGGAGCTACAGCTTTGGATCCTGCAGTCGAGTGCGCCACCAATATACCCACATGTAATTACTTATGGTACGACCTGGACTGGATATATTCAAAACAATTCTACAGGTGAGTTTCACAGAATTGTTTTTTTGTTTTTCATCATTTTCCTTCGAAGAAAAGCACAAGGCAATGTACACCTTACTATTTACACCGGCTCAAGGCAAAATGTTATTGATTATTAAAATTATCCTCCTGCTACTAATATACGCAGCCATCAGCAGCCATTCAAGTATGCCTGGCTAAGTGTGCACGTTCACCAAGTATGCAGGCAGGGGCACGCACATGCTTTGTGGCACCATAGAGTAAGGTGAGTATATGGGTCCCTCTGGGTTTTCTAACTGGGGGGTATCTCAAATCGGGGCTAGGTGAAGTGGGTATTGGTCGCATAAAATGACCTAATAGCTTGTTCAGTGATTTACTAAAGTAAGCAAAGCAGAGAATAAGTTGTGCCCGTTAAATGTAATGAGTTACTTCGCATATATTTGCAGCGTTGGGCTGTATCTTCAAAAACGCTTCATTTAAGCTGCACCTCTGGCTCTCCATTCCATTGCTGTGGCCGAGTCCTGTACTTCCATATTAGATCATTTTCAATTAGATTTATCAGCACCAAAGATTGTGGCTTGGCCATCCTGGAAAAGGAAAAGAAAAAAATAAGGAAGGAAGAAAGAAGGAAAAAGAACGCATGAAGGAAGGAAAGATAAGCATGGTAGGAAAGAAAAAATGAAAGAGAATAAAGGATGGAAAGAACAGAAGGAACAAAAGTAGGGGAGGATAGAAAAAATGGAAGAAAGAGAAGGAAGGGGGGAAAGAGGTGGTAGTTGTGACAGAGGAAAGGAAGGGAAGAAGGGTGGAAGGAAAAGAAAAAATAAGGAAGGAAAGAGAAGGTAGAGTAGGTGATGGAAGGAAAGAAAAAAAGAAGACAAAATGAAGGAAAGAATGTAGATAAATGGATAGAATAAAAGAAGGAACAGAGAGAGTGGGAAGGAAGAAGACAAAGAAAAACAAATGAATCAAGAAAAATCATGCAATGAAATAAAAATGGAAGTTCTGCATAGCGTTAAATGCTGGAACGTGTTGTGTTCAGTTTTACACGGGATGCCCCAGGAAGGGATAAGCAGCCAGCCCTGTCTTTTAGAACCCATGGCTGGCCACAGAGGCGGATGTTCCTTTTTAAAGAGGAACAAAACCCAGGATTTAGACTTGGGTTTGGTTTCGTCTGTAAAAACTCACCCTTCCCTGGTTCTATGGTGCATGTGTGGGCTCTTATCCAATCAGAGCCATTGGCCGTGCATATTTAATTATTTATGTTTATCACAATGAGACTCTGTAGCCCAGGGGCCCACAAAACCTTGGAGCCAGCCTTGTACTGCACCCATAGTGGGTAGATGAGCACCACTGCAGAATGTGCAGCACACGCCTGCATGCGGCTCACCCCACATCTGTAAAGCTCCACAATATGACATAAGCTGTCACATGAAACTCTCGTCATTTTAGCGTGACAAGTTGCTAGTGCGCAGGGGTTCTTGGTGCCCTGGACAAGAATTGGCCGTGACCGTGACGGGCCCTCTGGTCCTAGTGCTTAGTCTATAGAGAGGGTAAAAACTTGTTCCCCAGCACTCAACTGACAGAGCGCCAGGACAGTTATTATTAAAATCAGTCTTTGTCTATAAAGAGCCATCATCTTCTGTGGCACTGTACAAGGCAGCTAGGACCATGGCCAGCCTTTTGCTCTTGCCTGCTATGTGGTCACACAGGGTGCCAGCCAAACCTCTTTGTGAGCAGGGGCGGACTGGGAATAAAAAACGGCCAGGGACTTTTTGGGGAGCACCGGCCCTGCTGCACTTTTCCTGGCCCAGTATAGTATCTTAATGTCACATTATATATACACCTAATTTTTCGTTCCACAACACGCATCCGGGGCTTATAGGTCACAAATAAGAAAGAAAATATTCTGAACCAAATGGTGTGCTAAAATCCCCCCATTACAGACAGTGTGCAGAATCACTCCATTACAACCATTAAGTAACATCCCTCTGGACAGCCACTGGGCGCATCCCTCAGTACAGATCACACAGGGTGGGGGGCATCCCTCAGTACAGCTCACACACAGTGAGGGCATCCCTCAGTACAGCTCACACACAGTGGGGGATCCCTCAGTACAGCTCACACACAGTGGGGGCATCCCTCAGTACAGATCACACAGGGTGGGGGGCATCCCTCAGTACAGCTCACACACAGTGAGGGCATCCCTCAGTACAGCTCACACACAGTGGGGGATCCCTCAGTACAGCTCACACACAGTGGGGGATCCCTCAGTACAGCTCACACAGGGTGGGGGCATCCCTCAATACAGCTCACACACAGTGGGGGCATCCCTCAGGACAGCCATGTGCAGCATCCATCAGTACATGGTGTGTGTGGATCAGATTGGGAGGCAGAGATGAATGGGGGCCTTTGGTCAGACTGGGGGTTATAGGTGAATTGGGCCATGTGTCAGGCGGGGGGGGGGGTGCAGGTAAATGGGGCTGTGTACATTGTACCGGGTCTTGCTACTGATGTGTGGATTCCAGTTGGCAGTGTTGTGCTGCACAGAGGAGGGGACAGGAAAGCCTGAGCTGCTGCAGGATGAGCTGGGGAGAGAGGGGGCGGGCTGCCGCCATCTACCATGCAGCACTGCTCACCTCCAACATCTCCTCCTGGCCCCGCCCCCTCCTCAGGCTGCGTGGCAGACGATTGGCTGCTAGGCTTTCTTCCTCTGAGAGCAAATCTTTAGGTTGTCCAGCGCCGCCTGCTTGCTTTTTTGGAGGAACTATAACAGCCCAGTAAAGCAGGGAGGGCAAAAGAAAAAAAAAAATACCGGAACCTGAAAAGCAACCGCTCGGCCCTGGACATCTAAAGATTTGCTGACAGGTGAAATATTGAGTACACAGTTTGCAGCCTTCTCTGCTGCCGGCCTACCGGGATTCTGCCCGGTATTCCCTATGGCCAGCCCGCCCCTGTTTGTGAGCGGTCATCAGGGCACTCTATGCCTTCCATTTGTCTTTTGATCCAATTTACTAATTATCAGGGGGCACCATTCATAGACTTCAGAAAGAAAGCTCTCAGCTAGCTTAGCAGGCCTCTGATTTCCATATTGCACCTATCGCTGTCTCCTTTTTGCACTTTCCTCCTTTTATCCTAGCTCCAGCACTTTCTTTTTCTTCTATTTTCCTTCTTTTTGCCTTTTTTTGTGCCTGTCTTTCTTTTTTACACAATCCCTCTATACTTCTATTTTGATATCCTCTCCTTTTTCATTTACTTACTCCCTACTCCCTCTCTTTCAATATTTACTCATCTTTTTAACATCCCCCCTCTTTTCACTGCTACATCTTCCTTACCTTCATTTCCCTTTTTTCCCGCTTACTTCAATGTTCCCCTCTTCTTCTGCCACCCCCTCTTTTCCCTTCTGTTTTTCATGCCCCATACAACTCCTTCCGTCTCCCTCTTTTCCATGTTACATATTTCTCACTCGCTTTTCTGTGTTTATTTCATCTCTCTTCTGTCACATTTCTTCCATCTCTCTTTTCACCTTCTGTATGGCTATTTACCCGTTCCCCTCTTTTTCTTATTGATTAATCTGTCTCTCTTATCGACTTTACTTCAGTTCTTTTTCAGGCAGGCTGACTCATGACTAGCACCAGGTATCGGCAGATGAGCGTCTGTACAGAGGCGCTAAGAGCGACCTCTAGCAGACACTGTGATCGGCTATCAGGCGCTGTAACAGAGCGCCTCAGTCGCTGTAGTAACTTGGCCAGCATTGATGAATGAGATGTATGTTTGGCGTTCTAACACCAGTACAGAGTTGCAGGGAGCGAGAGGTAGCGCCAGCTCATTGCGACAGATTCTTGGCGACTCACACCATATTCATAAAAACAACACACACAGCATCGGCGCTCTGGATCTGGTCGCTATAGCATAGAGCGCCAGACGCTGTGTGATTAAAGTCTGTTTTTGAACACCTATCCACTAGTAACAAAGCGAAAACACATGGAATTACATTGTTGTAACATTGTGACATTAATACTTTAATGCCAGACCTGTAATGACAATTCTGCATAAAAATATAAAAAATCTTTCTAGGTCTACAATTATTTGAGAGAAAAAAAAATGAAAAACAAAAAACCCCGTTTAAACAGAAGAAAAGCAACGTCAATTGAAATGTATGGCAGAGCGACGGGTAGCGACGGGCAGCGACGGGCAATACCTGGCTTCCAGAGCTCCGGCGCTATACGCTGAGCCGTCTGTAATGATGAATCTTACACTACATGGCGCTGTTAATCGCTCACCAAAATCGCCTTCATAAATGTGGTTTTGCGTCCATGCCCGGCGTTCACCAGACGCTGCCTGCCGCTATGAGGCACTAACTGCCGCTATCCCTTGATGAATAAACCCCTAAATTCTCTCCATATTTTCCTGCCCCATCTATTTTGCTCTCACTTTTCTTTCCTTTTAGTGTACATATTTCTCTGTGTGTGTGAAATCTTTCAGAGGGCTGCATTTAACCTAAGACCACCACGTGAAACAGGCTGCACAGGTAAGGTCACACCCGATCCCATTGGGCGATCGCCCTGTCCCCCTGTGGTCCAGTCTAAGCCTGACTGTTGTGCTCTCTAGTTTAGATTGTTAATACATTAGATGTAGATTATTAAGATTAAGAAATTAAACTGCAAGGCTGGCACCTGACTGTGGCACAGGCCCTTAAAACAGTGCAGGAGACCACATGGAAACCGCAGGGTTGTCAGCTAATGAGCGGTGGAGCAAGCAGAGGCAAAGATAGTCCTCACGGTGGTGAAAAATAAAAAAGCGTGCACACCGCTGTGGGTTCCTGGCACGCAGCAGGAGGCCCGGCTGGACATCCCCGTTGTGCGGATCTGTAAATAAACACAGCTCGGTATGGCGACAGTGAGTGATTCAGCAATGGATGGAGGGGGCACTGGCCAGACCGACACAGCAACATTTACAGACCAGAATAGCTTCTTGCGGTGAGGAAAGGCACACTAAAATAATGATGGATGCGCACAGGGATCCCCCGGGGAGGCTCCACATTATCATAAAAAGTTACAAAACATGTCACATATCTAAACTAAAATGTTAGCTCTCCTGAGCGGCTGATCCATTCTAAGAGGCCGATTTATTAATAGCGCCAGGTAGCGACAGATGAGCGACAGTAGCGTGATTTTCACAGCGCCGGCTAGTATTCGCTGTGCTTGGCCGTTGTTCGGTTGTTGACAGCGACTCAGTCGGTGTGCGGTAATGTTGAATACGGGGTTAGGAGTCGCTATTTGACAGGTTCCGCGCTGTATGGGAGCGCATGACAACGAATGGCCATAGCGAACGGCTCCCAGCATATTCATTAACAAATCACGCTCAAAAAATTCTCGCGCTGTAAAATGCTTGTTTAAACCCCAAAGCGCTGGCGGCGATGTGTTAAAAGTAGTTTTTTAACCCCCTTATTTTTGGAAAAAAATAATAAACAAGTTTTTATAAACATTTTGTAATATGAATACATTAATATCAGACCTGTAATATCAATTCTGCACAAATATTTTTTTTTTTTTTTTTACCTTAAAAAAAAAAAATAACATTGCAGAAGTGGTCACCGAATTTTTGACATTTAAAAAAAAAAAAAAATTAATATCAATTAATTATTAATATTTAAAGATTGCTCCATTGAAATGCATTGGAGAGCGCCAGGTAGCGAGAGGTCATACCTGGCGCTGTGATGGGATTAGCAGTGGCGCTGTTCGCTGAAGTCTGCAACATGATGAATCCCGCGCTAGCTGACGCTCTCGCCGGTGCTAGCCTCATTTAGCGTGATAAATGCGAGATTGTGTTCGCAGCCTGGCGTTCGGGAGACGGTAGCCACCGATAGCTGGCGCTACCTGGCGCTAGTGAGACGCTACCTGGCGCTAGTGAGACACTACCTGGCGCTATCCCTTGATAAATAAGGCCCCTAGTCAGTGGCTGTCTAATACTAATTTGCCAAACAAGCAGCATCTGGAATAACTACCAGACAGAGGGAAAATGGTTAATGGGTAACACAGCACAGGGTAAGGATGTGGCAGGACTTTATGCTTCGGAGGGAGGGTTAATTGGAGAATATATGATTAAAGAGGACCTAAAATAAAAAGGGGCCGCCCCGCGCTGCCCTGACAAGGCCCGATCGCTGCCCTCGGCACTGGCTTAGCCGCTTGTAAATGACATTCCGGCTTAGCTGTGCTCTTACTCACTGAAGTCTCTCTGGATTTCGGGCAGCTCCATTGCATCCCATTTATGGGTACTGCACAGGCGCGAGATGGGGGGCCAGTGCCTGAAGGGATGCAAGATGGCGCTATCCATCGGAAGGTCACCCGGATTCCAACATTGCCCAAAGGTAAAACCGGAGGGGAGAGGGGGAGCAGCAAATTGGTGAGGTTCCTCTTTAATGTGAAGTGAAATGGGTTCATTTTCAGTAGTAAAAAAGGGGTAAATGCGTAGCACTGCAGATACCACATTCAAAAGGAAGTAACAAATGTAAGCTTGGAGAAGAAAGGGTTAATGCATAGAGAAAAGGATGGCGAGAGCAGCTCAAAGAATGTTTTTTTTTCAGTACCAAGAAAGTCCCACTCCCAAACACATGCACGCATTCCCAAAGACCTGAACGCACCCCCAAACATAAGCATGCACTCCCAAACAACTGCACGCACCCATGCACTCCCAAACACATGCATACCCCCCCACACTCCCCCAATACATGCACGCACTTCCAAACACATGCTTGCACCCCTGCACTCCCAAATACATGGCTACACTCACAAATACATGCACACACCCCCGCATTCCCAAACACATACACACACTTCCAAACACATGCACACAACCACGCACTCCCAAATACATGGCTACACTCACAAATACATGCACACACCCCCGCATTCCCAAACACATACACACACTTCCAAACACATGCATGCACCCCCACACTCCAAACACATGCAGGCACTCTTAAACACATGCCCACACTTTCAAACGCATGCACACACCGCCGCATTCCCAAACACATGCACGCACCCACGCATAAATGGTGATAAAGTTGCATGTATGGTGA
Source organism: Gastrophryne carolinensis (assembly GCA_027917425.1). Lineage (NCBI taxonomy): Eukaryota > Metazoa > Chordata > Amphibia > Anura > Microhylidae > Gastrophryne > Gastrophryne carolinensis. The sequence continues at coordinate 32,761,014 of CM051239.1, read as the reverse complement.
GTATTGCCAAGGAAAAGAATGAAAAAATTAACAGAAGGAATGAGAGAAAGATTAGTACCCCCAGTACCACTCAGCTCCTCTCCACCTCCCCTCCACAGTGCCATTCACCCACCCCTGCTCAGCACCACTTACCCCCCCACCCCTCCCAGCACTACTTACCCCCCCACCCCTCCCAGCACCACTTACCCCCACCCCTCCCAGCACCAATTACCCCCCCACCCTCCAAGCACCACTTACCCCCCCCACCCTCCCAGCACCAATTAAGCACCACTTACCCCCCCATCCTCCCAGCACCACTTACCCCCCCATCCTCCCAGCACCACTTACCCCCCCCACCCTCCCAGCACCAATTAAGCACCACTTACCCCCCCCCATCCTCCCAGCACCACTTACCCCCCCATCCTCCCAGCACCACTTACCCCCCCCACCCTCCCAGCACCACTTACCCCCCCCACCCTCCCAGCACCACTTACCCCCCCCCACCCTCCCAGCACCACTTACCCCCCCACCCTCCCAGCACCACTTACCCCCCCCACCCTCCCAGCACCACTTACCCCCCCCACCCTCCCAGCACCACTTACCCCCCCCACCCTCCCAGCACCACTTACCCCCCCCACCCTCCCAGCACCACTTACCCCCCCCCCACCCTCCCAGCACCACTTACCCCCCCACCCTCCCAGCACCACTTACCCCCCCCCACCCTCCCAGCATCACTTACCCCCCCACCCTCCCAGCACCACTTAAGCACCACTTACCCCCCCACCCTCCCAGCACCACTTACCCCCCCCACCCTCCCAGCCCCCTCCCTCCCAGCACCACTTACCCCCCCACCCTCCCAGCACCACTTACCCCCCCACCATCCCAGCACCACTTACCCCCCCTCCCAGCATCACTTACTCCCCCACCCTCCCAGCACCACTTACCCCCCCACCCTCCCAGCCCCCTCCCTCCCAGCACCACTTACCCCCCCACCCTCCCAGCACCACTTACCCCCCCACCCTCCCAGCACCACTTACCCCCCCCACCCTCCCAGCCCCCTCCCTCCCAGCACCACTTACCCCCCCACCCTCCCAGCACCACTTACCCCCCCACCCTCCCAGCACCACTTACCCACCCCACCATCCCAGCACCACTTACCCCCCCTCCCAGCACCACTTACCCCCCCCCACCCTCCCAGCACCACTTACCCCCCCACCCACCCAGCACCACTTACCCCCCCACCCTCCCAGCACCACTTACCCCCCCCCACCCTCCCAGCACCACTTACCCCCCCCCACCCTCCCAGCACCACTTACCCCCCCCACCCTCCCAGCACCACTTACCCCCCCACCCTCCCAGCACCACTTACCCCCCCCCCCACCCTCCCAGCACCACTTACCCCCCCCCCCACCCTCCCAGCACCACTTACCCCCCCCCACCCTCCCAGCACCACTTACCCCCCCCACCCTCCCAGCACCACTTACCCCCCCACCCCCCCAGCACCACTTACCCACCCCCCTCCCAGCACCACTTACCCCCCCTCCCAGCACCACTTACCCACGCACCCCTCCCAGCACCACTTACCCCCCCCTCCCAGCACCACTTACCCCCCCACCCTCCCAGTACCACTTACCCACCCCACCCTCCCAGTACCACTTACCCACCCCCCCTCCCAGTACCACTTACCCACCCCCCCTCCCAGCACCACTTACCCACCCCCCCTCCCAGCACCACTTACCCACCCCCCCTCCCAGCACCACTTACCCACCCACCCCTCCTAGCACCACTTACCCACCCACCCCTCCCAGCACCACTTACCCCCCCCTCTCAGCACCACTTACCCCCCCACCCTCCCAGTACCACTTACCCACCCCACCCTCCCAGCACCACTTAAGCACCCCACCCTCCCAGCACCACTTACCCACTTCACCCTCCCAGCACCACTTACCCACCTTTGCACAAAGCCATTCATCCATCTCCTCTCAGCCCCATTTATCCACCATGCTCCACTCGCCCACCCACCCAGTGCCACTCACACCTTACTCACAGTGGAACCCATCCATTTCCTCTCAGCCCTTTAGTTGCTGCCTTATTGCCACTGAGGGGTTAAGAATTAAGTATTCAGATAGGGACCTCCTACATCCATGTTCATTGGTTCCTGAGGCCTATATAAAGAGGACCAAGGAGGGTGAGTTTGTCTAGTGTCAAGGAGCAGAGCATGAATGCTGAGCCAGGAGACTAATGAGAGGAGAGAGAGCAGCGCCTGAAGGAAAAAGTGCTGCCTGGCATCCTCTGGAAACGCTCTACTGGGCAATCCCTTGGAGCATTTCCTACCTTAAAAAACTATTCCTCAGCATCTAAAATTAATATTTTCTAAGTTTTTAATCGCTTACTTATTATTCTTTCCCTCGCTGGGCTTCAACTCTGTTCAGGGCCCTAGAATACAGGCTCCATCTTGCCTCAGAAGCATCACATATTGTGGAGAGGAGAGGGGGGGGAGGGAGGGGGTGAATTATAGCTGTGCTCTGTACAGGCAGAGCAGAGCTGGGGTCAGGAAAGGTACAGCAATCCCAGAATGCAGAGCAGCATAGTCAGAGGACAATTCCTGTCTGCAGGCAGCCTTAGATTCCGCGGACGGGCAACTTGGATGTTAAAAGGCTCAAAAAATGCAATAAGTTTAGGTAGGTTGATTTTTAATGTGGGCAACCTGTATGTACAGGTTGGGGGAAACATACAAAATAGGCTCTTAGGATGAAGGTCCAGTTTAAGAGGCCTTGAAGGGTTGCAGGGCGATGGGACTCCTGGAGGGTGGACGAGCCAAGCAGCTATGTGCCTTGGACTCCTGTTGTTTCGAGGCATCCCAAATAAAGAGGGGGCACCCCTAGTTAACCCTTCTACCGCTTGGTTTTGTTTGCCACTGGAGAATCCAAGGATCTGATAAGAGTACCTATGACCCCTGGGCCCAGGAGGCCACCCCAGGGAGACTGAGTTCTTAGTCGTCTCACACTCCTTCCTACTTAGAACTGCATCCACTCTGGGGCATTCCAAAGAGTGTGGTTGTCCCCTTTACAGACAGACAATTTAAGTCCTTAAAAACTCTGGAAATTAGATAAAATATAAAAATAAAGATAAATAAAAATATTTAATGTGGGTGTGCCTTTAAACCTCGGCGATGCTCTGTGCTGTCATGTTACACAAGCATGTTGGCATGAATAACGGTCTCGATCTTACGCCAGACTCTAGAGAAACTAGAGCGGCTTCGCAGAAAAGCTCGCCCTAATCTGATTTTAAGAATTTGCGGCCCAGAGATAAAAGGAGGACGTTTTCCTTCCAGATGGCTGGATGCAGAAACATGGAACAAAAGTGACTTTTTGAAAATTCACAGCGAGCTGACTTTGGTGCCGGGACCAAATCGCAATCACATGATCAGAGTGAAACAGCCCCCATGCCACAGCCGCATGACTAAAGCAACGTTTAGCGAGATGTAATCTCACAACCTCACAAAATAATCTAATTTCATAGATGAAGGGCTTCAGTGCTGGAATGGGATGAGATTTGGCTTTCTTGATATCCCAGAATACTCCACTCTCTTTACATCTGATTATCATAATGATTGGTTCATCTCAAGACTGCACGGAGACCCTGTCGACATCAACAAAAGTAAGTTATGTAATGCACAATTGGGCATCAAGGCATGGAAGCTTTTTTCACTGCAAGGGTAATTCCAGAGAAGTTTCCTCACAATGCACAACCACTGACCAAAACCCTAAAGCTTTTCCTACACATTTCTAACTGAGACACTAAAGCTCCCAGAACAGTCATTGACTGAGACACTAGTTCCTGTACAGTCATTGACCAAGACACTAAAGGTTGCACAATAATTTACTGAGACCCTGCCCAATCATTGGCCAAGGCTCAAAAGCTTGTCCCTGCCCAATCATTGGTTAAGGCTCAAAAGTTTGTCCCTGCCCAATCATTGGCCAAGGCTCAAAAGCTTGTGCCTGCCCAATAATTTGTCAAGGCTCAAAATCTTGTCCCTGCCCAATCATTGGCCAAGGCTCAAACGTTTGTCCCTGCTCGAGCATTGGCTGTGGCATTTAATCTTGCACAGTTATTGATTGAGACACTAAAGCTTGTGTGAGGAAAATGAGAACACATATCATTTTTTATATTTCTGATATCTGGTCCCCCCTTTAAAATCCTATGTTTTTAGAAAATATCCCTTAATCGCCCAGAGACACCTCCTGACAAAATACTCGTGTAACAAAAGCCTTCCAGAAAGAAGCATATTTGGGAAGAAGGACAACCAGCCCCTGCTCTGTGAATTGAACAAGCCTAACCAGTTGAAAGATCTCTAGGTCCCTCACACCCCTCGCGTGACAAAAAGTTGAAAGTCTGATCCAGAAGGAACTTCCTGCAAGGCTCGCCTGCCCTGCACAGCCACTTGAAAGTAGTGACTGGTGTCAATACAAAACTAACAATAACTGGGCAGCTATTTGGCGGTCCACAAAGCCACATCCATGCATAGCTGTGCCATCTTCGTATCTAATATAGCAACAGAGATATAGAGATCTCTGTTTCTGACTCATCAGAGAACCTAGTCTTTGGACTCCCCAGATGCGCGTTTCCAGGCTGCAAGCGAAATGGGAAGGGAGAACCCCTCTTTTCTGAGGGGAGGGGGGAGTGAGGGTCCCAGCATAAAAGCAGCCTGAGGCTGGACACATTTGTCACTCCTGAAGGGAAGTCACGTGCCAGTGTGCCAATAGGACTAGCAACAGGACTGTCTCCATGCTTTCCTGGGTGCTCTGATCCATTACACATAATCCATCTTGCTAAGGTAAAGCGGACTTTCTGTCGTGCCTCTATTTGGTAATCATTTAACCTGTAACCTGTATTCTGCTTCTCAGACCTGTATTTGTATTATTTTCATAATATCTTATACTTGTAATTGCTATTGCGATTTCCGTATTAAAATATATATTTAAGTTGAGCCGACTTTTTGCCTTAACCCAAATGGTTGTGTCTCTGCCCCTTGGCTACATCATAGGCCACTGGGCTGGTTAAACAGGATTTAGAGATTTAGGAAAGTGTGTGGCATGATTCCAGAGGCTGTAGTGTCATCAGGCTAATGTCATACGCATCTCCTCACAACTTGTTACTCTATAATCGCTGACCAAAACAAGTTGTATTCCTCCAAATTAATAAAGATACTAAACTTGTTCCTGCACAGTCATTGACCAAGTCTCTAAAGCTTGCACAGTCATTGGCTGAGACGCTAAATCTTGGTCCTCTCCAAGCTTTGACTAAAGGTTTTTCCTCCACATTCATTAATTTAGACACTAAAGTTTGTCTCAGAACAACTGAGACACTAACTTTGTCCTTGCACAGTCATTGACCAAGTGCCAACTTACCTGCAATGTAGAAGCAACTTACCTGCAGGACACACCCTGGGTCCAGCATCGGGCATGCAGTGTGGGGAAAGTCAGTGTTGTCCTGGCTGGCATAACAGCTGATTGGAGGTTGGGTAATTTAAAGCCCCTTTCCAGATACTAGTGTTTAGTGAGTGTGCTGTTCCAGTTTCCTTTGCCAACTGAGCCTTGGCTTTCTACTGTCAAGTCCTGTTGCCAACCCTGCCACCACTTCAGCCATGCCATGTTGTTGACCCTGCCACATCTGACCACGTCTGCTGCTAAGCCCTGTTGTGGATCAAGCCACACCTGACCACACCAGCATCTGTGTTTGGATCGCCCATCAGCACTGGCCACCATCTAAAGGTTGACCCCTTAGCGTTGGCCGTTGACAACATTTGGGGTCCCTGAATTCAGACAGCAACTGAGGGACAACCCAGGCTGATCCAGTGCCAGCTCCAGGCTCTGACTTCTGCCTACACATGTCTCAACAACCACCGCCTGAGGACCGTGACTAACTGAGCATTACTGGTGATCTGTTACACCAAGACACTAAAGCTTATCCAAACACAAGAAACAGTGCTCATATGCATCCCTCCTCGCGGCAATTCAGATTGATTTAACTTTTTATAATTCTTGCTATGGTTGATTTTCCCCCTCAATGGCATCCAATAGAGCTGCGAGTGGCCCGCAAAGAGGAAGCGCTGATGGGTTTCCTGCTGCTGTGCATTATGGGTTATTTTGGTTTAATCCAGGCAGTAGCATGGATGGGATGCGGGTTAAGTAAGCATCCTGGGTGCTTCAAGATGTCTGCAATCGGAGAAAATCGGTGCTGCATCGTTTTAGCTTTGCAGGAGCAAATCTAAGTGCTGACAATGATTCATTACCATGCATTGACATGAGGCAAGGGGAGGGAAGTTGTGGGGAGTTTTGTCTTCTGTGCAAGACTGTTGGTCCAGATTAAGGATTAAGACAAATAATGATCAAGCTACTAAAGCATGTCCCTGGCTGCACTCCCACCCGGTCAACCTGCATCACCTGTTATGGAAAACAGCCTGCACCGAGTGGTAAGTACAGGTCTGTACAGGCTCGAGCTTGTGGCAGGGGGAGACACAGAAAAGCTTTCCAATTTTGGTTGTCCACAAGGGTTTAGCAGGAATCAAAGTATTGTTAATATGTGTTAAACCAGACCTTCACCCTGAATAGGAGCCTATCTTATATGTTTCTCCCACCCTGTACATACAGATTGCTCACATTAAAAAATCACCCTACGTGCATCTGCTGCATTTTCTGAGCCTTTAAACATTCAAGATGGCAGCCTATGGAGTTTCAGGCTGCCTGCAAACAAGAAGTGTTTTCTGACCGCTCTGCATTCTGGGATTGCTGACCTTTTCCTGACCCCAGCTCTGCTATAACCCCCTCCCCCTGCACTTTTGACACCTCTCCTCAGTATGTGATGCTTCTGAGCCAAGATGGCTGCACCCGTATCCTAGAGTGCTGAACAGAGTTGCAGGCGAGTGGGCAAAAGAATAAAAAGTGATTAAAAACTTTAAATATGTTAATTTTAGATGCTGGGGAATATTTTCATTTATTGACGCTGCAGGTCCACTTGAAATCCTAACGCATGTGTTTGTGGGGTGAGTGTTTTCCTGCGCGCATTGTGACATCAGCAGTCTGTGGTCAGTGTGGTGTAGGTCTGGCAAGGCGTCCAGTGAGGCTGCGCTCCCACGTTGTTTTCAGCTCCTACTCCTCGACATCCAGAGATAACGTCTCTGTGAGCTCTCCATGCTCTCCGCTTGAAAACTGCCAGATGGATGCCGCTGACATCTCCCCCTGTAATGGTCCCCTGAGAAAATGGCAGCTCGGGCAGGCGCTCTCTATTTGTCCTGACAGCTGCACGATCTCCATTGTAATTTTCATCTCCAAAAAGGCATGGCTGATGCTCCGCAGAACACCGTCCTGGAGACAAACACTCGGCTGGAGGGAGACAGATTTAAAGGCGACCAGACAGAAGGGAAGAACAGGCGGTCACTGCTTTCTGATTGGCCTTTATGCTATTTTCCCATTTTAAAATGGAACAAAACCCAATAGGACCGGCCTCTGGAATCTAAAAGATTTCAGGGCCAGATGCTGGCCTTCCTTTAGGGTATCCCAATTTGGAATGCCCCACTGTGTAAAACTCCACCGGGGCCACACAAAACTCACCTGTTTCCTGGCTACGTCACGAGGTGTATCGGGTGTATCCCCAGTCATCTAGATAAACTGCTGCTGGGGATGTGCCCGCTCGGCCATTTGTCGAACATTACATGCACCATATTTAGTTGTGCAATCATGGTTATGAATTGCACTTTGTCAGAAAAATCAAATTAAAAAGTTAAAAAAACAAATGTGAGTAAAAAATTTTTTTTTTTAGGAAAGAAAATTGCCATTCACTTTCATTGTTTACTTTGGGGCTGATTCAGAGCCATGTGGAAATTTATACCAGGTAGACAATGAAAGTGAATAGCAGTTTTCTAAGTGAGTTTTCTCACCAGGCTCTAAATTGACTCCCATTTACATTTCTAAAATCTCAAAAATGTATTAGAAAATTCACACAAATAAAAATGTATGTCACTATTACAGCAATAAGTCTAGATTTTGTACAGGAAAACTTGCAAAATTTACTTTGTTTTTCACATACGATACAGTAAAACATATAGAGTTGATTTATGACCATGAGTGAATTTTCTCACCAAGCTCTGAATCGACCCCATTGTCAATAAAACTCTTCTCGGTTGCAATAGAGAGTTACCACCTATGTTTCACAACAGGTTTGCACTGACACATCCGATACACACATGGCCATAAGCATATTCAGCTACGTCTGGTAGCTTGATGTATTTTTCGTCACCATTTGATGTCAGCAGAAGCTGCCATTATAATACATAACTAGACAAAGTGTAATTTCCGGGGAAATTGCGTGAAGTGTTCTTGCCTCCACCAGTTCTCTACAACTGAAGTGGGCGGAGTAACTGGGTGGAGTGGGCGGAGTAACTGGGTGGAGTGACTTGAGTAACTGTTGTGTGGTTGGAGTCGCTGGAGTAACTGTGGAAAGGTTTGACTGAGCAGAGTAACTATATGGAGTTTTCAGAGTAACTTTATGGATTGTTTTGAGTGAGCAAAGATAGTAAGCACTAAATTAACCAATTGATTGATCAAATTTAAAGAGTGCACATGGCAGGCTTCATAGAGTGAGAAATGCATTTCAACTTTTATTTATTTATATAGCACATTTATTTGCAATGTTGTTGCTCAAAGTGCTTAACAGTTACATTAAAACATACATTTCTAAAAACCAAACAAAAAAACAGCCAGGGGGGCACTACCTATTAACAGTAACTGGGTGGAGTGACTTGAGTAACTGTTGTGTGGTTGGAGGGGCTGGAGTAACTGTGGAAAGGTTTGGCTGGGCAGAGTAACTATATGGATTGTTTGGAGTGAGTAAAGAAAGTAGGCATTAAATGATGAAGTATTTATATCTTGCTAAATGACTGGCTATGTCATTTGTCTAACCTGTTTTCCATAACATGTTTTCATGGAGAGTTTTCCTGAGACTGGCTGTGTGGGTGGAGCAGCTGTAAAATGAATGTAACGAGCCAGGCTGCAGGTGTGTTGCTATGGCAACTCACTCTGAGGTAACCAGAGAATGCACATTAAAACACATTTCTAATGCACTGGTGGTTGCCATATTCAAATGGCTGTAGATTAAAAAGTATACATCCTACAGCAAAAAGCTTTATACTGTAAGAATCACAAGAGCCAGGCCTACAATGTGTTATATAGCATGTCACTGATATTAATATTAAAAATGAAGGCACAGTCGCAGTTTAGATATTGCCATTCAAATTTGTGGTGTCTAGAGTGGAGTTTCAATGAATGTCAATGGGAGGTGTGAGTTGCAAACAAAAGGTCATATTGTGAAAACTGTTAGGGCTATGGCTATCTCTAGTGGCAGCAGGGATAGCTGAACGTTTTGATATAATATTTGTGTAAGTGGGCTTAAAAATGAGGGAGAGGTCGCAGTTTAGAAATCATGTCCTGATTTTTCACTTCACACTCATCTCCCACTCTAGTTTTGAACATTCCTCCCATTCATTCCTATCGGAAAATTTGCCCAGAAAATCGCCAATATTTCGGAAACCGTTTGGCGAAACGTTCCACAAAGTAATAGCACATTATTTGGGAACGATTCGCACGTTTTTATGGTCTATGTAGTGTAAAAACTGTGGGAGGAGTTACAGTGCAAAATATGGTGGAATAATATATCAGCAAGAACACTTAATAACTGTAAGGCTCAATAGTTCACAGTTCAGTGAGAATTGCCCAATCTCCGCTGCTAGCTTCACCTTTAGACGCGAATGGTTGGCCCTGGGACTTGATTGCGCAAGCAATACTTACTGAACACTGGATCTGCAGATGAGTAAGTGCTCACGGATGTTACACGAGAAGTCATACATAGCAAAAGTTGTTCATGGGTAATGAGTCTGAATTGACATCAAGGCAGAGGGATGGAGTGGAGGCAGCATCAGTAGCCTAGCCCAGGGTCATACTCTCAAAGGATCAGTCGTGCTTCTAGGGATTAGTGCACCGCTCAAAGTTTAGGTCCGGCAAGTTCGTCCGAACTTTGATTAAAAGTTTCGGTTCAAAGAGAGACACAGAAAATGGCTGCTGCTCCCATGAGTGAGGGCACTCCTAGTGCCAGCTGGCAGTGCTCAGGGCTGCCAAAAACTTGTTGGCTGATTAGCCCAAAACCATGATGACTGCTAATAGCCCAGTGACCAAGAAAAAGGCTCTTTTAACTTTCCCTCCGAAAGATTTTCTATTGGGTCTGGCACTGACTAGTCCCCACTCCAAGACCTTGAATTGCTTCTCACTGAGCCACTCGTTAATTGCCCTGATTGTGTGTTTCAGGTCATTGTCATGCTGGAAGCCCCAGTTACGACCCATCTTCAGTGCCCTTTCTGAAGGAATAAGGCGGTTGACCAAAATCTCACAATATATGTCCCCATCCATCCTTCCTTCAGTATGGCGCAGTCGTCCTGTCCCCTTTGCAGAACCCCCCCCCCCCACAAAGTATGATGCTTCCACCCCCATGCTTCACAGTTGGTGCTGTTCTTGGAGTTATACTCCTCCTTCTTCCTCGAAACACCAACTATTTTGGTCTCATCTGACCACATGACCTTGTCATGCCACCTTCATGGGCCCCAACATCAGCAGCAATCTAATAACCCCCCCCCCCACAAAGACAATCACTGGTCAGGATCAGCTGGAGGAGCAGAAGGAAGGGACAAGGGATACACATGGGCACCCTGGGCAGACACTAACCATTCGGGATCAGCTGGAGGAGGCAGTAAAGGAGGTGTCAGGTTCCACTTACCTGTTCCCCGGTCCAGCGGCGTTCCCGCTGTGCGGCCGCCCGCTGCGCTGCCTCCCGCCCGGCGGCCGTGGCGAGCGGCAGCTTCCGTCCCTGCTGGCATGCGCGTGCCTTCTCTCCCTCCAGCCGGCGGCCCCGGCTTCCGTTTATGCCATCTGGCGGCGCTGCTCCCAGCGCGGCCGCCGGAGGAAACTTAATTAAAGTGCCGGATGGGGTTGGGGGGAGTGCTCTGCTGCAACAGGGCCAATGAGCCCTTGACTTTGGGGCTGAACGCCCATGGGGTTGTATGTGGGCCAATGAGCCCAGGGTAGGGAGGTTGTGCCTTCATCCCTCGTCCTGGCCAATCCCTAACCAGTTCCTATGTGCACCAATCACACACCCATTCCCCCCCATCCCCAATCTTGTCTGTGCCTATATTAGGTTCACTCCGTCAGTCACCCAGGGCCTGTGATAGTGCCTTGTACCTAGTATTGATCTCTGTGTATTTGTTATTGATCTTGCTGCCGACCTCTGCCTGAACCGACCATTCTTGATCTGAACCCCCATTGCCTACCACCGCCTGAACCGACCATTCTTGATCTGAAACCCCATTGCCAACCACCGCCTGAACCGACCATTCTTGATCTGAACTCCGGTTGCCGACCTCTGCTTAGAAACTTGACCACGAATTGCCTAATCCTTCTGTACCGCCACGATCTCTGTCTTCCTGTTGTCGACCTCTGGACTGTCTCAGGAATTCCGCTACTAAAGCTCTAGCCATTTGGTTCTCCAGATCTCCTATTAATAAGCTCTCAACCTTTGAGCCATTGAAGTCCTGGGGGCAACCGATCCCGGGCAGGCGTATTCTGTGTCCCTGCAAGCGGGGGCTCCTACAGGTGAAGCTGGCTGCGGAGATTGGGGGTTGAGGGCTTATCTGGAGGGCTGGAGTGTCACAAATCGGCACTTACCTGGGCCCCGTTCCAGCGTTGTCGGCGGCCGGTCGGCCCCAGCAGCTCTTGCGAGGCGGCAGCTCAGGCGGCGCCGAGCATGGCTGCTCTCCCTCCTCGCTCTCGCGCCATTGTGTCACGTACTCAGCGCGCCCGCTGGAGGCTGTAGCAGATTAGCCAGGGGGCACTGGCACGCCCCCTGGTTCGGAATAAAGGGCCAATGAGCCCTAGTTTTCAGTGGGGCTTACGCCCCCCTCCTTGTCTGGGCCAATGAGCCCATAGATGGGCTTGGGCACTCCCTTGTTCTCCCAATTAATGACCAGTTCCTAGTTAGCACCAATCACCTCCCATCATATCTGTTCCTATAAAGGTTTCACCCTGTCAGTTGCTCAGTGCCTGTAATAGCGCCTTGTACCTTGCTTTGACTTGTTATTTACCTTGATTGATCTCCGTTGCCGACCCCTGCCTGAACCGACTATTCTCGATCTGATCTCCGTTGCCGACCCCTGCCTGAACCGACTATTCTCGATCTGATCTCCGCCGCCGACCCCTGCCTGAACCGACCATTCTCGATCTGACCTCCGCTGCCGACCTCTGCTTTGTACCTTGACCTCGAGCTGCCCTTCCCTCTGTACCGCTGCGATCTCTGATTTCCCTGTGTCAACCTCTGGCCTGTCTCTGGACTTCCGCTACACTCGCTCTTAGCCATTGGTTCTTCAGACCTCTAACCCAGTAAGCTCTCATCCTTTGAGCCATTGAAGTCCTGGGGGCAACCGATCCCGGGCAGGCGTATTCTGCGTCCCGGCAAGCGGGGGCTTCTACAGGTGAAGCTGGCTGCGGAGATTGGGGGTTGAGGGCTTACCTAGAGGGCTGGAGTTACCAGAGCATGACATGGAGTTACCCCGAGCGTGACAGGAGGCGTGCATGTGGCGCACGCATAGCGAGTGCGAGGGGATCGCTGGTCTAGCACGGCTGCTTAGGTGAGTATAGAGCTGGGAGAGGGCGTACTTTCTAAAGCGGTAGTGCAGGTATGTTTTAAATTTTTTTTCTCATTTTTTACTCCAAGATATTAAGAAAGCATTGTTTAATTAAAGAGGAACAACATCTCCCTAGAGTCTTTAAAGGTCATGGTCGGGATGGCAATCTCCCTGCTGCTGCTGCTGATTGGCCAGAGGGACTAGCACCCATAAGGTAAGCTTTATTTGTTACTTTAAATGCCCAAATCTAGATGATTACTGGGTGGGGGGATACCCTAGGGGTGGATATATAACTGCAGGGGCATAGATAGGGGGGAGCAGGGGAGGCACATGTTACAGCAGGTCAGTGGGGTGCCAAAGGGGGGTCTGAGCACAGGTGGGGGCGCCATTTCGAATGTTTGGCCCGGGTGCGAGAAAGCCTAGATACTCCTCTGCTTAACTGGATACCGTATAGATTTCTAGGGCCAGTTTTGGTCTACTTTTAATATAGTGGGATAATATAGACAAAAAAACATGGCACATATAGACCAAGAAAAACATTTATCAGTGTGTGTTTTCCTGATTGATCAGGCTCCACCCCCCAGACGCATCATCACTCTGCTGTCTAGTCTCCTGAGCTGTGAGGAGGGAGTAGGAAGTTCTGCTGTAGGGCTGAATAGCTTCATATACCAACATGTGAGTCTCTCTCTCTTTAGAGTGGGAAAGTGGGACAATTGTTTAAGCCCCCCCCCCCCCCCCCCCCTCTTTGAGGGATGAATAGGAGATAGGATGTAACAGTTACAACTAAACACTTTGAATAGGCAAATTAATGATTTATTGCTGCACCTCAAAGATGGACAAATGAGAACAAGGGACAGGGGGACATGGGCTCAAAAGAGTGACAGTCACTCTAAATCATTGAACAAAACCCAAAGACAATTAGATGTGGGGCAATTCAGCTTAAGCTTTCTGAATCTTTGCCCTGGATGCAGAAAAGTCTAGCTATGCCTCTGCGCTGTGGCGTAACGTAGAGACTGAGCTTCCTGACATGAATTGATGAGCAGGTCAACCAATAGCTGTAGCACATATTTTATGACTGACCAATCCCCTCTCTAGAATGCCCTGTCAATCTATGCCTTCCACCACTGTAGCCCTCAACCACGTTACTGCTTTACTCACTTCCTCCCAGATGCCGTGTAGAGGGGTAAGTGGCACAGGGTAGGTCTCCGTCAATACATGTTCACACTTTCAAGAAAATAAACTTTCCATCTTCTGGAAATGATGGTGGTTTGCCTGCGTGACCACTGAGTGCGGCTTTAATGAGTCGTAGGAATTAGCGCAATGAGCTGGACGGCGGCACTGTTATTCTCCAAAGTGAAGCTTTTAAGCCATTAGCTGATTCTGTGCAAACAGCAGCAACGGATGCGAAGCTGAGAGTCCATCATATGGCTTTCCGAGGAAACAGCTTGGCTAAGGGGATCCTGTACCTACATCAAGCCGTTAACCCCTTCCTGAGAGTTTCATATGATGCCCCTCATGCTAAACATATGGTACTTGAAAGAAAAAGAAAACCCATGATCTCACTATCCTGGGTTTTGTTTCTTGCCCCGGGGGCATCTCGATGCCCTGCTGTGTGAAAAACCCCGGATCCCCAGTAAAAACTCACCATGCATGGGGATCTGGACCAATCAGAGCCATATGCCGTGCATATTAATTCTTGTCAAACACCTATGTTTAGACCAGCCCTCTGCAATCGTGAGTCCAACTGTGCGCATCCCAAGTTTTAAACATGGGCGCGCTCCCGCCCTTAAATGGCTGGGTACAGGAGTGCGCCTCAGCCCAGAGACGTGCGTGACCGTTATAAAATGAACTGACAAGTATCTTCATTTAGCTTAACTGTCTCAACACCTTCAACTTCTACATTGTCTACTATCTAAATTTCTACTGTAATCCCAATTTTGTTTCTGACACTGAGTAAGATGGAAAAAAATATTATTATGAATAGCAGTGCACCTTAAAGTGGACCAACACCCAGGGGGGATCGGCCCGGGAATCTATAAGATTCCCGGACCGATCAGATCCCTCCCCACGGGGCATCCGAAATCGGGATGTCGCGCGGGGAGGAACCCCCCAGGAGGCCCACAATCCTTACCTTACCGGCGATCCAACGGCGCATGCGCGAGACGCGGCCGCGTCTCTCGCTTCCCTCTAGCAGGGCGCGCTCCCACGCCGGCCGTTTTGTGAATGGCCGGCGCAGGCGCGCTCCCTGTTAGAGGGAAGCGAGAGACGCAGCCAATGACAGCGCTCTGGTATGCGCGTCCAAGCGGCTTTGGACGCGCATACCAGAGCGGCTCTGAGCGCTGTCATTGGTCGGACGAGGTCACGTGGGAGCGGGGAGAGGTGAGTTTTTGCGGCGATCGGGGGGGTTTCACACAGCGGGGCACCCCCGATCGGGGTGCCCCACCTAAGTGGACCAACACCCAGGATAGTCAAAATCCTGGGTGTTGGTCCACTTTGATAAAAGACAAAGCCACAGAGCACAACATGCAAGCTAGAAATGTTATCAGCGCGCCCCTGGAAGTAATTAGCAAAAGAAAACAGCTAAAAGCAGAAAAAGTTAGGGAGTGGTAGTCCATCAGCAAGGAGAACATCCATTCATCCCGGCAAGTCAGAAGCAACAACCAGTATAGCTACATAGAAATATGGATAAGGGCTTATACGGTAAATAGGTATAACATTTAAAGTGCACCAAAACCTAGGATTTTAACTATCCTGGGTTTTGGCCCTTGTCACCGGGGCACCCTGATTGGGGGTGAAACCCCCAAGATCGCCGAAATTAACTTACCTGATCCTGGTCCCACGGTGCATACGCGGCTGCTTGTCCAATCAGCGCGCTCTGAGCCGCTCGCCATAGACAAAGGCTTAGATGACGTGACAAGAACACTGATTGGACAAGGGACCGTGCATCCCCCGCTACCCTCTAACAGGGAGTGTACCCACATCGGTCATTCGCAAATGCCTGGCACAGGCACGCGCCCTGCTAGAGGGATAGTGGGAATGTGGCCGTGGCTCGCGCATGCGCCGTTGGACTGGGAGAAAAAGTAAGTGTATGGGGCGACCAGTGGGGCATCCCGATTTTGGATGCCCCGGGAGGAGGGAATCTATCATTCCCGGGCTGATTGCCGTGGGTTTTGGTCCACTTTAAGACTCTCCATGGTGCAGATTGAAACACAGGACAGGACACATAGGACAACCAATTTCCTTATGCCAAAAAATCAGTCCAAGTTTCTTGATTAACAAATCAGGTCATTTAACTTGAAGAATTAAAAATGACTATACATTTAACAGTTGCCCTTGCTTATAAGAATGGGGCAAACAGACGGGCAGGCTTATTCATTACTAGCGCCAGGTAACGGCAGATGAGCGTCTGTACAGCGGCTCTAAGAGCGACCGCTAGTGGCCGCTCTGATCGACCGTGAGTCGCTATTACAGAGCACCTCAGTCGCTGGCCGGCATTGATCAATTTGATGTGTGAGTTGCTATAACACCAGTACAGCCCTATATGGGAGTGAACGGTAGCGACTGGTCAGTGTGAGTGACTCAAACCAAATTCATCAAAAAAACAGCCTCACACAGCGCCGGCGCTCAAAATTGTGTAGCCCAGAGCGCCAGAAGCTGTTTGATTTTTAAACACATATCCACTAGTAACAAAGCTAAAACATATGGAATGACATTGTCATTACATTGTGCCATTAACACTTTAATGCCAGACCTGTAATGACAATTCTGCATAAAAATATAAAATATCAAAAAAGTTTTCAAAAACGACTTTAAATAGGCCAGGAGAGGTCACACAATGATTTGATAAAAAACAAAACAAAAACAAAAAAAAAAAAATAAAACCCTGTTTAAAGAGAAGAAAAGTAACATCCATTGAAATGTATGGGAGAGCGACAAGTAGCGAAAGGTAATACCAGGCACTCTGGAAGGCAGAATGATGAATTGGATGCTGCATGTTGCTGTTAGAGTCGCTCACCGGAATCGCTTTGATAAATGTGGTATTGCGTACAGCACCCGGCGTTCACCGTTTGCTACCTGTCCCTACAAGGCGCTACCTGCCGCAAACCCTTGATGAATAAAGCCCATGGTTGTAATTATGAATGAACATAAGCAGCATGTTATACAAGATAAAGCATAACACCTTCAAATGGAACAATAGCAAACACAGCAAGCAGCAGGACAACACAGGATATCTTATAAGAAACATCCCACAAGCAGCAAAGCAAAAACAAACATTATGCAGGACAGGGGTCAGCCAAATCCCTTATGACAAAAAAGCGGATGCAACAATGATAATTACCTATATATAAATGGAGAAACTAGTAGTAGGTAACAATAGAAAATACAATAACAACAGAATACAGTAATAACAAACATGAAATTATGAATAATGCCAATCAGCATGTGTACTCATCAACACAGCATCTCAAAGACCCAAAAATCTCAAGAACCCAACAATCTCAAAAGGTTAGCATGCTAAAACCATAATGTGAAGTCACATAAAAATGAATTCGAATTAAGCCGTGCTTGCTAGTTTGTAAGCTGTCAATCGATCCACTTTAAGGAAATAAACTGGCCTCTCATATTTGGAGGTCTTCCAAAGGTGTGCACGGACAGGCTGATTCATGACTAGCGCCAGGTATCGGCAGATGAGCGTCTGTACAGAGGGGCTTAGAGTGACCGCTAGTATACGCTGTGATTGGCTATCGGGCGCTGTAACAGAGCGCCTCAGTCAGTAGTAACCTGGCCGGCATTGATGAATGTGATGTATGTTGGGCATTCTAACACCAGTACAGCGGTGCATGGATCGAAAGGTAGCGCCAGCTCAGTGCCACCGACTCTCAGCAACTCACACCATATTCAACAAAAAACAGACACACATCATCGGCGCTCTGGATCTGGTCGCTGTAGCATAGAGCGCCAGACGCTGTGTGTTTAAAGTCCGTTTTTGAACACATATCCACCAGTAACAAAGCAAAAACACGTGGAATTACATTGTTGTAACATTGTGACATTAATACTTTAATGCAAGATCTGTAATGACAATTCTGCATAAAAAATGACTTTTTCTAGGCCAGGAGAGGTCACACAATTATTTGAAAAAAAAAAATAAATTAAAATCAAAAAACCCTGTTTAAACAGAAGAAAAGGAACGTCCATTGAAATGTATGTGAGAGGGACAGGTAGAGTGTCGGCGGTATACGCTGAGCCGCCTGTAATGATCAATGGGACGCTACATGGCGCTGTTAGAGTCGCTCACCATAATCGCCTTCATAAATGTGGTATTGCGTACAGCGCCTCACTGTCGAAGATGTAGCCTCGCTGTCGAAGGACCAAAACAGAGTCGCAAGCCAGTATGTGAAGAGACTCATGTTAGGCTTAATATAGGGGGCTAAAGAGACAAAAAACCCTCTACTCAGGTAAAGGAAAAATGCGCTTTCCTAAAAGTATTAGCACAGTACCCAATACAAGGACAGACAGCATTACCCATCTATCCTTGCAGCAGGCGGAGCTATGCAAATCATCTCTTTATGTCTCTGTGCCATCCAACGCCCTTAGAAACACTGGGAGGCTGATTCATTAATAGCGACAGATAGCGACAGATAGTGACTGTTGAGCGACTGTAGCGGTATTTTGACAGCGACCGCTAGTAGTCACTGTGCTTGCCCATTGTTCGGTGGATAATAGCGACTCAGTCGGTGTGCCGTAATGTTGAATACAAGATGCTGAGTCGCTATTTGACAGGTTCGCTGTTGTATGGGAGCGCATGATAGCAACTGGACATAGCGACCGGCACCCACCATATTCATTAAAAAATCAGCCTAGCGCTGTGAAATGCATGTTTAAATCCCAGAGCGCAGTAGGCGATGTGTTAAAAGTAGTTTTTTAACCCCCTAACCACCCAAAAAAAAAAAAAAAATGGAATGATTTTGAAATAATATTCAAACCTGAATAGTTTAAAATCAGACCTGTAATATCAATTCTGCAAAAAAAAAATACATCTTCAAAGGAAGAAGTGTTCACAGATTTTTTTTGGGAAATGTAAAAAAAATATATATATTAAAAAATAATTATTAATTAAAATATATTCTGCCATTGAAATGCATTGGAGAGCGCCAGGTAGCGAGAGGTCATACCTGTCGCTGTTCAAGGATGTTCGCTGGCGCTGTGGGATAAGGCTGGGATAATGATGAATGAGTTGCTAAGTGGCGCTATCTCAGTCGCTAAGCAGTATCGGCTTGATAAATGTGTGATTGTGGAGGGGAGCCGGTGTTCTAGTTGCGGTACCTGGCTTTACTGGCCGGCTCCCCAGTCGCTATCTGTCGCTATTCCTTGATAAATAAGGCCCTAAGAGTGCAATGCCAAGGATTACACAGCCAGACACATCCAACTAGTGGACACGAGTTTCGAGCTTTAGGCTCTCATCAGCACTAGGGAGGATGTCGAAGGACCATTAATGTTAGGAAAATAAAATAATTCTCTCTCAGCACATCTCAGCACAATGGTAATGTATTAGTTACATGCAGCATGGAAACAAGGCTATGTGTTGTCTGACCTGACAGCCAAGCTCATATCACTTTGCATTTACAAATGTACACGTCATCAGGTTTATAAGTTGAAAAGTTCACAAGTTGAGAAAGGAATCTTATCTGGAAAACAGAAATTTATTATAAAAACATAATCACCTGTGGGGAGGATCTTGTTATCCTTGATCTTGTTATTTTAATTTTATCACTTTAAAGTGAACCAAAACCCACACTGATCGATTCCCTTCCCCCCGGGGCATCCAAAATCGGGATGCCCTGCTGTGTGAAACCCCCCAGGTTGCCCCATACACTTACCTTGTATCCCAGTCCAACAGCGCATGCGCAAGCCACGGCCGCGTCCCCGCTTTTCCTCTAGCAGGGCGCGTGCCGGCACCAGGCATTTGTGAATAGCTGTCACGGGCAGGCTCCCTGTTAGAGGGAAGCGGGGGATGTGGCCGCCAGTGCGCTCGGAGAGACTGGCCTTAGGCGAAGGCTTAGACGACGTAAAGTCAGCGGCTCTGAGCCCGCTGGTGGGACTAGCGGCCGCGCATGCGCCGTAGGACCGGGAAGATGTGAGTTGGCATCCACGATCTAGGGGGTTTCACACAGTGGGGCACCCCCGATCGGGGTGCCCCGGGGGAAATCCCAGGATAGTCAAAATCCTGGGTTTTGGTCCACTTTATTGAACACTGGAACTTCCTCACAAAATATAAAGTATGAGTGGTTAAGTAAATAGGTGTTTGGAATATAAATGTTTAGTAAATACATTTTCTAATAACCAATTTTTTCGAATTTTTCTAAAAACCATTTTTTAAACAATAAGTTAATTGCTAAGTCTTTATATCTTTTTAATAATGGCTACCACACTCTATCAGAGGAAAGGTGCCTGCCTATGCAGGCTGCTGCCACTAGATGGCACTGTTGCATCTGTCTGCATATCTTCTGTTTGACATTTCTTCTTTTAAAAAGCAGGCTGTCCCATGTAAAAGGTCTCCATTAAAACTTTCAGCAGAGGAAAGTGGAAGGGGTTAAATCCTTAGTTATTTCCCTTTCTGAGCATCACATGAGGGATTTAATATGAACAGACAAATGCCTTAGCAGGATCAGATTGCTGGTTATCTCATAATATTTTCATTGCTGTGTGGACAGTCTGATCAGACAGGTCTGCTCTCATCTTAAATCTCCCCTACAGGAAATGTCTATGAGACTGAAACTTCCCAGAACCTACTATTGGATTCCAAGGAAGGGCAGAAGAAAATTCAGTAAGGAAACAGCTGTCAGAGGGTATGGGGGTACAGAAGGAGGAAGAGCTTGCAATCTATTAGGACAAAATGGGGGGCAAGAGCTTACAATCTATTAGGGTATAAGGGAGGATACAGAAGGAGAAGAGCTTACAATCTATTAGGGTATAAGGGAGGATACAGAAGGAGAAGAGCTTACAATCTATTAGGGTATAAGGGAGGATACAGAAGGAGAAGAGCTTACAATCTATTAGGGTAATTAGGTGGGTGTGATCACACACTGTGAGAGCCAGAGCGCACAACTGCTCCTAATTACCAGAGGCCTGTAAAGCCTGAGGCTTTCCTGGGAGTGCCTCCCCAGGCAGCATGTTACCCCCGGAGGAATATTAAACCTCTGGATCCCGGGTCTGCTTCCACCAGCGGCGCTAGTAACACCAAGGTGCCCCAGCCCGGTGAGAGTTTGTCAGCTTTTCACAGCCGTGTATGCAGTAACTTGTGCAGTGTGGCGAAGGAGGAGGAGAAGCTGTGTAAGATTAAAATTGCATTAAAGAAAAAGAAAATGGACACCAGCAAGGTGCGGGGACTGGATCGGCGGTCAAATAAAGCAGATTTGGCATGTTGGCAGCAGGAGGAGCTTGTTTCGTTCCTTAAAGCAAGCAGTGGGGCCTTTAAAGAAAAATATAAAAATGAGGAGCAATTTAAGTCCATGCAGCGCTCAGGCCCCACTGTGAAGGAGGAAGAGGCCGACCATGTGGATGAGACCCCGATGGTGGAGGATTCTCCAACTGTACCTCCACCCAAAGTTGCAGCAGTAGCAGAGCCGGGAGCCCCGGAACCAGCATTGGAAGACTCTCTTGCTGAGGCAACACATCATGAGTGCGTGACATCGCTGGGCATCCAGGAAGCCCCTACTGGAGCAGATCTTCCAGAGGACAGCCGCCAGCCTGAGGAGCCCATGCCAGCTAAGGACGACGTCCATCTGTCCAGCCAACCTGGGGAGTGCGCCATAGGCGCTGTGTCAGGGGGTATAGAAGACTGTGGCGCACCTTGCCCTGAAAAGGGTGAGGTGGCGCCAGCCGTAAGTACCATCCTGGCACCCATCCGGGTTCCTGGGTGCGCCGAACTTGGTGGGCCTGGGCCATGGGTGACTCACCCGCAGGTTTGGGTCTTGCTGGCAGGGCTTCTATTGTTTCTGCTTCAGCTGGTTTGGGTGCTGTTACTGATGTTGCTCCTGTTACTGCTGCTGGGTCTGGGGTTGAGTCCACAGGGGTTAATTCTATTGTTGGACTTTCTGTTGGGCCCGCTGCTGTGACTGCTGCTGATGTTGTGACTGTCCCCTCACCTGCACCTCAGGTGGACAATAAGAAGACTGTGCCACCTAATGCTGGGGCCCCTGCTGTCCGCCCTGCCCTGTATTTCATCCAGCGAGGTGGCACAGGGAGTAGGGCCAATAATGCTGTTGATGCTGCAGTGCAGTCCCCTGTGTCCTATGCCCAGGTTGCCAGGCATGGTGGAGAAGCTGCTGGTGAGAGGATGTCTGTGCCCAGTGAGGCCAACGCCCCTGCCAGCGGCTTCAATAGGCGCAACCTGGTCTAGCTTAGGTGGGAGGGGGAGGGGCCAGTTATCACCCGGCGGGCGGTGGTGGATCTCATACTGGGTATGGGATTCGCAGCCGCAGACATTTTTGCCCTGATCAGTCCAGTGGGGAGTGCGGAACATGACTTCGTCAGACCAGAAGGAATGGACTTATTTTGGGAGCGGTACGAGCTGCTGAAGCAAGATCCTGCCTGGAAGGGGTTAACTCCCATCCAGGTCTCCAGACAGCAGCTCGTGAAAAATGTCACCATACTGGTTAGAAATGAGTCCATTCCCCCCTCTGATTTGACTGTCTGGCTAAAGCGTTATGGTGATGTTCTCACTCCCCTGAAGAAGATCCTAGACGATCGGGATATCTGGACTGGGGGCTGGTCAGTGGCCCTGAGGCTCCGCAGGAATGGCAACCAGGTCACCCACTTGCCATCTTCTGCCTATATTGGGCGTGACCGGCTGACCATCTTTTATCCTGGTCAGCCCAAGGTTTGCCATAAAGGGTCACTTCAGCTCCTCCTGCTCGCTTCTTAGGTGCTCGTTGTGCCAGGGCTTGGGACACTTGGCTAAGGACTGCAATACAATCCGATGTAATCTATGTAACCAGCTCGGCCACCCTTATAGTCAGTGTCCTGAGGCCTGGCACAACCTGGACAGGGAAGTGGTGCAGGAAATGCTGCGGCTGGATAGGGAGGAACATTCCCATGCGGTCCCGTCTACGGTCCCTCCCCCCACTCAGCTGGGGGTTCCTGAGGCCCCTGCGCCTGCTCCTGTACCATCTGCAGGGGCCCCTAAGGTGAATCCCCAGTCTGCCACCAAGTCAGCAATCACCAATGTAAGATCAAGTAATTTAATAGCTGAGGCGGCCCGGGGGGCTGGCACTGCAAGTACCAAAGGGGTCCCAGTAATTGTGGCCCCTGCTGTAAAACCTCGCAGGCTGGGGCTAGGTGATCCTGGTCCTGCACCCCCTTCTGAGCAGGGTGGGAGTTCAGATCACAAGACAGCGTGGTCTGGACTCTCCCCCGAGGATCAAGATTACCTTGCTCTCAGGTTTGC
Organism: Gastrophryne carolinensis; assembly: GCA_027917425.1. Taxonomy (NCBI): domain Eukaryota; kingdom Metazoa; phylum Chordata; class Amphibia; order Anura; family Microhylidae; genus Gastrophryne; species Gastrophryne carolinensis. The sequence goes on along the minus strand of CM051239.1, from coordinate 32,737,861 downwards.
TACCAAGAAGAAAAGAAAAAAGGACAATGGAGTGCCCGAACTGGGGAAGAGCCATGGGGTGCAGCTCTTCAACCGGTTTGAGGCACTTTCTGAGAACTCAATAGAGATTTCTTCATTTGATTCTGAAGCCTCAGATATGGAGGAGGAAACACAAGCCTCCTCCAGTAAGCGTGAGGGATCCAATAGTGAGGCCGGAGGGAAGGCTAAGAGACATTCTCCCGAATGACTCGGATGGCAGTTCCCCCTCCGATAAAGCATTAAATCAGTAAGCGCTCGTTTTATGGCCTTATTTTTTCTCAGCCAGGTTGATGCTGACATTTTGTTTTTGCAGGAGACCAGATTGGCCAGTCTGGCCGACATTCACGCTGTGAAGCGGGAGTGGAGGCATGGACCTTCTTTTTGGTCTCTTACGGCCGAGCCTTACAGCGGAGTGGCGGTGCTTTTTAAAACCGACATGGTAACTTGCCGGCGAGTCATTGAGGTGGAGATCGGGAGGTGCATGGTCTTGAACGTCATTGTAAGGGGGCAGGACCTGCGCTTAATAAACCTCTATGGACCCCAAACTAAGTGGGACAGGAAATGCCTCCTTACAAAGATCAAGCCGTTCCTTTTTACAGCCCGGCCAGTAGTCTTTGGAGGTGATTTTAACACCGTGACTAGGCCCATGGACAGGAGAGGCTTCAAAGGCAAGCTGGGCTGCGATAGTCTCTTTTTGAATAGCATGGTTAGAGAGGCAGGTCTGGAAGATGTGCACATTAAGCACTCTCCAGACCTCACGTGCTTCAATTTTCAGCAAGGTAGCAGTCAGAGTAGAATAGACAGGTTTTTCTGAAGGACAGCTCAAGTTCTCCGATCACCTTTTACTATCGATGGTCTTGAATGCCTCTGACACACCCCCTAGAGGAAGGGGCATCTGGAGGAGGAATTCGGCTCTCCTCGAGGAGGAGGGGGTAAGACAATCTTTTGAGGATTTTTTTCAGGCACAGGTTTCCATTAAGGATTTTTGCAGCAGCAGGTCTGAGTGGTGGGAGCTGACCAAAATGAGAATTGCTGGGCTTTTCAGGGGCCTAGGAAAAATAAAACAGCTTGATAAATACATTGCCTACCAGCGCATGCGGAGGAAACTTGACATCCTTGTCTCGAATGGTGGAGATAAAGGGGCAATCTCTGAAGTCAAGCTTCTCCTCAGGAAGTGTCAGTATGACCGGCATGCTTCTCTGGTTCTGGAAAGGGATTATGGGAAATACCGCTCACCCGATCCCTATCAGAATTGCAGACAAGCTGCAGCTCTCAAGACTGTCCTTGGTCTGAAGGATAGCACAGGTTGCCTGGTAAGATCTAAATCTGGGATCCTGGAGATTATTAGGTCATTTTATGCTGACCTCCTGGGCAGAAGGGTTCTTGACCGGGCAAGGATGGAAAGTTTCCTGGACTCTACTCCAGGATTGGAAAATGATGACCTTTCTATCACTAGCTTGACAGAGCCGGTCACTGCTGATGAGGTGGTAAGTGCGATTGATCACCTTGCCATCAAAAAGTCGCCCGGGTCAGATGGTCTGACAGCTGAATTTTATAAATGTTTTAAGACCATCCTGGCACCACATTTGGTGGAGGTCTTTAATTGCTGTCTGGCAGAGGGTTCCCTCCCTCCCTCCATGATGCATTCAGCTGTGATCCTTCTGTCAAAAGGAAAGGACTCTTCGATGATTGAGAACTGGCGCCCCATCAGCCTTCTCAATGTCGATAGAAAGATACTGCCAAAGATTTTTTTCTGCCGCTTGTCGTCAGTAGCGGAGCAACTGCTTTCCCGTCATCAGCACTGCTCCATCCAAGGTAGAAGCACCTTCTCAGCGGTTTTAGCTGTCCGGGAAGCCTTGGAGCGATGCAGGGCTGCAGGCTGGGGAAAGTAGAGTCAATCATGAGTACCTATGGCTGCTTCTTGGTAAGTACGGCCTGCCAGGGCGGTTCATTAATTGGCTACAAACCCTGTATGAAGGGACTGAGAGCTTCCCTCTTGTTAATGGTTGGGTTGGAAGGCCTTTCAAAGTTGGCTCTGGTGTGCGACAGGGATGCCCTCTGAGTCCCCTACTGTATGTGTTTGCAATCGATCCCTTTATAAAGAGGGTCGAGAGCAGCATGTTATGTGGGGTTCCTCTGGGTGTGCCTGGTGAGCCTCCTTTGAAGGTCATTGCCTATGCTGATGATGTATCTGTGATTGTCTCTGGGACAAATGAGGCAGAGGAGGTGGCTTCATCGGGCTCCAAGGTCAATCATGAGAAGACTGAAGTTTTCTGGATGGGTGAGGGCTTCGAACTTCCGGACGCCTTCCCAATGCCCCAGCAGGAAATTAAGATCCTTGGCATTAATTTTGGTCCTGGTGATTATGGCCAAAAAAACTGGGAGCGCAGGCTGGAAATTGCCAGTGCCAAGGTTGCAGTCTGGAAGAGCTGGAAAATGTCTCTCAGGGAAAGGGTTGACCTTATCAATCAAGACCTACCTGATCCCCATCTTTTTATACGTCAGCTTCGTCTGTGTTTTGCCAGTATCTCTCTACACCAGGGTCTACAGCGTGTTTTTCCAGATGTTATGGGGAAACCGTATGAACCTGGTGAAAAGAAATGTCACTTACCTATCCAGCCGGGAGGGTGGCCTAGGGATGGTCAACCCAGTAGTGTTTTTCTCTCTCTTGTTTCTGAAACATAATTTTGGAAGCATGTTGGCAGAGAGCCCGCCTGGCTGGGTGGGTATTTTCCAGTCCTGGTTTAAGCCCTTCCTGCAAGACTGTGAGAATGGTGGCCGAGTGAAAAGGCCTCGAGTTCCTCAGGCTCAGCTCTCAGCCTATGTTGCCCCATGCTTGAAAACACTTCGGCAATGGCAATTGACAGCAGAGGACATGAGATCTACTCCGAGGAAGCTTCTGGTGAGTCAGGTCCTGGGTCTGGCTTTTCATGAGCCATTGTCCCACAGGGATTGCCCAGGCTCCATCATGAGGGAGGGTTTGAGGCTTATTAACTCCTCAAGAATTCCTTTGAAATACCGGGATATAGCCTGGCTCTCCTTCCAAGGAAAACTCTACCTTAGGGGGATCCGGAAGAGTCGTAGCCTGCCAGAGATAATTTGTCTCTGTGAGGAGTGTCAGGATGAGGTGGAGACTATGGACCACTTCCTGCTCCGGTGTCCTTTTAATGTAGAGGTGTGTAAACAGGTGGGGTTGGCCCTCGGTGCCCCCTTCTTCTCCCAGCTTTCCTATGCTGAGTGGGTGTATGGGGCATTCAAGAACAGAGGGGATTTTTGTTTAGACACTTTGTATCTAGTTAGTCTAGTGATCCGCTATTTCACGTGGAATGCACGGTGCCAGCTCTGCATTAGGAAGAAAGTCCTCCCTGTCCCGGTGGTGGTGCATGACATCTTGCATGAGGTGGGCAAGATCCGGGTGCTTGAGAGGGACAGGTGGGAACGGGGGGCCTGGATGAAGGCATGGAGGAACATCCGGCCTCCTTAGTCCTCAGGACTTCCCTCTGGGTGGGCTTTTCTGTCTCTTATCACTCATAGATTATTTATAACAAAGACAGACTTTTGAAGAACGGCTGCATGCACAGGTGATGGGGTCTCTTAGTCTTCCTGTTGATTTGTGTATAGTGTAGTGTTAGGTTGTAGATAGGATTGTATATAGAATATTGGATATTATATATTATATGCCGAATTGTTAGGCCTGTTTCTTTTTGTTTAGTTATTATTTATTTTATTTATTTATTATTGTAAATTTGTATTAATTGTATATATTGTATATGATTGCTTGATTTTACTTAATAAAAAAGTTACAATCTATTAGGGTATAAGGGAGGATACAGGAGGAGAAGAGCTTACAATCTATTAGGGTATAAGGGAGGATACAGAAGGAGAAGAGCTTACAATCTATTAGGGTATAAGGGAGGATACAGAAGGAGAAGAGCTTACAATCTATTAGGGTATAAGGGAGGATACAGAAGGGGAAGAGCTTACAATCTATTAGGGCATATAGGAGGATACAGAAGGGGGCAAGAGCTCACAATCTATTAGGATATATAGGAGTATAGAGAAGGGGGAACATATATTTCATAAATTTTATTTCAGCACATAAAAACACCGACAACATATAAAATACACATAAGATACTAGGGGGAAGCACAGACAGCTGAGATAAAAATATCTGGAGTAAATCAGTTAATTAAAAAATGAAAAAGATTACTGGTATATAAAATGTTAAATAGCACATTGTGCATAGGGTACACCTAAAATACATCAAGCGTAACTACAGTGCATATATGAGATATAGGGCCATCTATGATGAGACAATGCAAATAAAGAAACAAAGCAGTAATGGCGAGAGTAAGAAATTGATACTCAACTAGCCAGAGGGGGGCAGATGTCCCTTGTCGGTCTAGTGCCCATGCTTTTCGTGGGATCTAAAAGCAGCCACAATGCAGTGTGCAACACACTTTTCTCATGGGTAAATTATCATCATCAGTTATGGTTGGTGCATCATTGATTTTAAAGGGATACAGAAGGCAAAGGCAATTGTTAGACCATTTTGTTGGGCTACGTTTGGCACTGTCCTGAACTGTTTTCCATTTTTAAATTGAAGAACAAGAGAATGAAAGGAAATGGCAAGCTGCTCTGAGAATTAAATAGGTAGTGTGGGAGGCCCCTTGAAGAACAAGAGGTTTACAGTTTCACCTTATGATTTCTCTTCTGAAGCATGTGGACATGGCCCTTGGCTCTGTGATTCTGCATAATAATCAGCATATTGGGCTTGGTCTGTAAGACAGGAATGAGCGGGCTAGTGTCCCATATACCTCTGCCGACTGACACCTCTTCCCAAATAACCACTGGACAACTACTTCTTTGGAATGATAATTTAATTTGGCCACAGCTTTAACATGATTAGCAGTAAATAAATAACCATAACCATAAATCTGATTTTGTCCAAACCACAAAGCAAGAGTGCTCCAAATGTTTTTTTTACTATTAACAAAAAGCAATAATAAATAATCCTGTACAATGTGTCCACCCCTCTTCAAACCCGAACATTCATTTAACTCCCCCCCCCCCCCCATACTGTGGTCAAATAAACCATACCATAACATAACACAAAGAGGGTGGGAGGGAGGGACTGCTCATCCAGAGGAGGTCAGAGGGTCAAAGAGGAAGAGGAGGGGAAGACAGTCCCCTTTATACTCTCCCTCCCCCTGATGTCACTTGCCCCTTCCTGACCTCCTGCCCACCATGGGGCGCCCTTCTTGACTGGGCTAGAAACCCCTTCCAAAATAACCACAGGACAACCACTCCTTTGGAATGATAATTTAATTTAGCCACAGCTTTAACATAAATAACAGTACAATCAAAGCTACCCCCCCCCCCCCCCCCCCCGTTCCAGGTCTGAGATGCCCATCTAGAGAAAATCAATGGAAATTTAGACTAAACAAAAGAGGAGGAAGGGAGCCAGGGGCAGAAGGCTAAAAACGCCTCTCGATCAGACAAAGCGGAAGGCGGTTTAAGCCCGGCCGTGACACTCCTAAGGCATACGAGACCGACCGCCTGCTATCCACGAGACCGGCCACCTGCTATCCGGCATCTTGCGTTCCTTGTGCCAGCACTTCTAACCCTCGCCCAGAGGGTTTTGGTACAATCTTACCATCCCGATAGAAGGAGAGACCTGACAGCCTTCTATCGATGGAGGAAGGGGACTCCCCCACTGCCAACTGCTTGCCCATGGACCACAAAAACAGATCCTACCTATCCCCATCAGTGGGGAGCACCCCAAATTCCTACTCGAGTCCAGTGCTGCCATACTTTCAAACAACACCCCCACATGGATGGTGCGACAGACCTCCGGATCAAATCAAATAACTGCCTCATACAATCTTCATCAGCCATTCGGAGCATATCTCTCCAGTTTCCCTCCCTTGCCTCTGGTACCAGACTCTGAAAACAATCCCACTGTGAATACTATCCCTTCTATCAGCTATCCCGCTCTCCACCCCTGGGACATGCGCTGCCCTACATAAGATATTACACATCAAACATGCCAGCACTGGCTGATGCAACAGTACATCAACCAGTGCAGAAGATGATGTCTGCAAGTTAACTTCCGATACTACTGGCATGTTGTCGGATCTAAAGCACACCGCCCTATTCTGAAGTGCTTTTCCCCACAGAGCCACTGCTACTACCAGCAGGACAGTTCCAAAAAGCTAGGTTTTTATCAGTACTGATTTTACCCACTTTTTAGGCCAAGGCCCCCGCACCAGCATCCCTTCAAATAGCGCCCCAAAACCAACAGAACCAGCAACGTACGTGAACAGCTCAAGCTCCTGATTCACTTTCACGGGGTCTAACCAGTAGGCGAGCCTGCTGAACAAACCCAATAAGGAAACCCACATCCTTATGTCCTTCTTTGGGACAGGGGTCAGTAGAATGAAATGCTGCAGCTCCCGGATTCCGTCGTCAAGGACAACCACCGCATAAAAACGTGTCCCATTGGCAATACCCAAAACACGAAATTTAACTGCAGCTGCTGTAACTTTATCTTTTTAAATCTGAGGGTCTTTTCCAACTCCCACACCAGGTCCTCCACCTTGTGCCTTGGCAACCTGCATACCCTTTCAACCAAGTCAATCTCGATCCCGAGAAACTTTTTTTGTGGTCGTCCAGGCCCTCCATTTTGTCCTGTGCCACCAGTACTCCGAATGCCTGATATACCTCGAGGTTGTCAGGATGATTCCACACTTTAACTTTACCTGTGCACTTCCCTTGAGCTTCTCTTGCACTTTTGCGTTTACGTCTGTCGGCTACTTACCTTGAGTCTAAGAAAAGCCTGGACCTTGCTCCTGTACATCCAAGAGGTTTTTTAAATTTTAAGTGACATGAGCCTGAGTTGGTATACCTATGTGACTATGGTTGAGTGTCATCAGTTCCCAAGTCTGAATAAACGATTTACACTACACTCGCTTTAAACAGTAGACATATTTACTGTTACTTTAGTCCCTCTTTAAAGACTCTTACCTATGCCCAAGCCTTGTGAAGACTACTTATTACTATCTCACTACAACCTACAGCATCTGCACTAGACTATCTGTCCCTGTACCCACTTAACCCATGAAGATCTTTCACCTGTAAAGGAAAAGTTTGTACAAGAAGCAGCATTGCATTTTAATAAACACATTTTTCTGTACCACAGAAGTGTATTCCTCACTGTCCTCCAGCTAATCCTATTTAACTAATGGAAGATTGCTGGTAAAAGACCACACATAAATATTTCACATTTAAGAGAATAAATATGCAAGAGAAAATATACAAGCCAAGGTTGCTGGTTAAACATAAGTTTTACTGTAGAGGTTCTCTCTTTTAAGGAGGACCTTAGACCTTTGCTGCTTCAAGCAGACTTCTCTTTAAAGTTTCACAAACTCTAACAAAAAGATTTCCTCAAGTACATTGAGCGGTGCTCAGCAGCTTCCTTACTCTTATTGAGTGGCAGCCAAACCGGTGGCATTTCAGCAATGTCTTTTAGAATGGCCAAAAGTTCACTGTCCACTAAAGGGTTTGAGATAGGGGCACTCTCTGCTTGGGCACAGGGGCAGCAGTGGCAATGTCACTATTTGTCCCATGTGTCTTCAAACTCTTCTTCAGCTCTGCTTTCACTCTCCTACGCGATAGAAAACAGCGAGTCAACTGCCAAGGCAGGTTCAAATGTACAAGAAGCCTCAGCGGAATAGCCATCCTCAACTGGCTCCAACACTGGTACCAGGAGGTCATTCCTGCCAGCTGGAACAGCAAAGTGTTCCGGGTCCACGGCACTCTCGTGCTCCAAGAGTACAGCAGTGTCCAGTAAAATAACGGGATCACCAGGGATGATGACGTCTATAGCAGTCTCACCAGGTGAAACTGGTCCATACCCACCACATTTGCCCTTTACCCACTTCTTAACCCCAAAGCGCTCGAGGGGCAGCAACGCAAAGATATTCACGTACTCCTTTCACCATATCTTCTCTCTGGCCCCCGGCCAGATCTGAAATGGATGTGGGCCTCTCTGCCCACTAGGTAAGCAGGTAGTCTCTGGCTTGTTGACACTGTCTGCTCTGAGGTCTTTGGGGTAAACCTATGAAAGTGGACTTTTACTTTAAAGCAGAACAAAACCCACCCAGGTCAGCTCTGGAATATAAAGGTTCCAGAGTCGGCCACAGCCTTCCCCCATTGTTGTGTGAAACCCCTCAGGACTCCCATAAACATTCACCTTTCCTCGCTCCAACAGCGTATGTGCAGGTACTCCAATGTGAGCCATCTGCCGTGACTACATTATTTGGCAAGAGGCTCTAGTTGTGCATGGGGAGCATGTGCTGCTCCCAGCAGTGTTCCACGCCAGCTTATCTAAAGCGGTGTGCACACCACTGGGGATGTAGAGGATGCGACAGTGTGCACTCCCTATTCTAGTCAATTAAAGCTGTTTGCCAAATGACATAGTCACGGCTCTCATTGGACGAGGGCCTACCCATGCGCCATCGAAACCAGGAACAGGTGAGCGAAAAGCAATTTTCTGGGGGTTTCACGCCGCAAGGCATCACAATTTAGTATGACAACGCAAAGGGGCCTGCTGAGACATAACCTGTTGCTGGCCCTTGGAGGGTGCAAGGTCTGCTCCTGAGGCATGGCACGTATCAGCGCAATAGGATGGGCGTGAAGGGGGTGGAGGGGGAAGGTTTCCTTCTTACAATGTAAGCTATTTTGCTATTTAGGAATGGTGTGGGCATATCCTATTGAAGGATTGTTGTACTAACTTGCCAACCTCTGCACTGGCAAAAGGTCCAAATTCAAGAGTGGTTTCTTCATAAGCCAACAGGTGAATGTGTGGCAGGTAAAGAACTGGTGCCATATTGCCAGGCCTCCACTATACATTTTATGGTCCCCATTAGTTAATGTTAAGTTCATATTGTTAAAGAGGAATACCGGAAGCCTTGCTCACTTCACTTACCTGCTCCCACAGCCCTCATCACATCTCGGCGCCCCCCGGCTGCATCCCCCACTTACCTCTGGCTGTGCATGTACCCGCACCAGGCTTTTATGAATGGGTGGCACGGGCACACCACAATTAGAGACTGGGTACGCGACCGACGGCACAGGCTCAGCCAATCAACCTGCTTGGTTTCAGCTGTGCCTGCACCATGGGAGCGACAGGAAGGTGAGTTTTTATAGCGAACTGGGGGAATACACACAGCGGAATGTCACATCTGAGAGGAACAAAACCTGGGAAAGTGAAATTCACAGGGGTTGTTCCTTTTAAAGATTCCAGGCCTGGCTGCTGGTTTTTCCACGGGGTATCCCAAATTGAGATTCAAGGGAGCTCAGAAAAACTCACCTTTACCTTCTCCAAAGGCGCATGTGCGGGCTCTCGTACAATCAGAGTGATTTGTCTTTCAGCAAACGGCTGTGATTGATTTTAATGGGGACACTGCCTCATCACCTGCATCCCCGGCAGCATGCATGCGATCCCTCCTCAGGCATTCAGATAATCTGAATCTTAATTCATTCAGAGCCCTTTGCCGACTGATGTAAACACAGCAAAGGGATCTGATTGGAAGAGAGCCTGTGTATGCGCCATTGGAGGGGGAAAGGTGAGTTTTACAGGGGGCGAACTGGGGGTTTTACAAAGTGAGGCACCCTAATTTGGGATGCCTCAGGGGCACGGAACAAAACCCAGGGAAGACAAATTTCTGGGTTTTGTTCCTCTTTAAAGTGGACAGGGAAGAGGTGAGTTTGTTTTGGTCACCTGGGGGGTTTCACACAGGGGGCAAGAAGCAAAACCCAGTATTTTGACTATCCTGGGTTTTGGTTCTTGCCCCCTGTGTGAAACCCCCCCAGGTCACCGAAACAAACTCACCTTTTCCCTGTCTTACGACGTATGCGCAGCCGCATGTCCAATCAGTGCTCTTGGATCCGCTGATGTCACTCTGTCTAACGGCTGCATCCCTGCTACCCTCTAACAGGGAGCATTCCCACGCCGGCCATGCACAAATGCCTGCCACGTGCACGCGTCCTGCTAGAGGGATAGCGGGGATGCACATGCGCCGTTGGACCGGGAAGCAAGGTAAGTGTATGGGCGGCCTGGGGGGTTTCACACAGCGGGGCATCCTGATTTTGGATGCCCCGGGGGATGGAATCAATCGACCCCGCAATCTTAGAGATGCCTGAGCCGGTCACCGTTGGTTTTGGTCCACTTTAAGAATATTTCATTTTCATTCTCCTTCATTGCCGACAGTCTTTCCTGTGTGCAGAATTTCTCCCCCAGCATCACTCGGTGTTGAGGTTGTTTTTTTTTTTTCTTCAGGCGGCCGGGCTTCGAGCAGCAGGTTCCCTGATACTTCCTAGATAAATAATTGTCAGGAAACCAAAATCACAGAGTGGCAGCAGAGAGCGGTCTGACATGTTTTCAGAAAAAGCAATGCTCATCCTTTGCCAGCATTTCCCTCCTCGCCTGGGCGTGAGACCTGCAGGGGCGACCGAAAAATGCTGATCAATCGGATCTGGACACCGTCCAGCGCCTCTCGCCGTTTCCGCGTGCAATTTAATCAGTACTAAGGGGGCGGGCGGGAAGTTTTGTGCTGTTGTGTAGGTTTATCAGCTGTTCTCTGTATCAGCTGTAATGCGGACAGCAATGGAGACCGGGATTGTACATGGCGATATAAAAGTGTGATGTATAGAAATAGGGCCACGTGGGCAGCTGCCTAGAGGCCTCCATACAGAGGTGAGATGATGTGCGATGCACTCTGACTGGGCCCATAAAGGTTTACTTACCCTTACTATCCCCCCAACACTCCCTGTGGCGATTCTGCTCAAGCTTCCTCCAGCAGCTGTACTTCATAATCAGTTTAAACTTCTCTCGGAGCATTGTCAGCCAACAATGTTTCCAGCATGCACTGCGTTGTGTAAGCTTCCTTACCTGTCACGAAATCTACTCCAAGCATGCACCGCACGGTCTAAGCCAGACCTGGACATTGTAAGGCCCCAGGGCCACATACGGCCCTTTGATGGCCAGAAAAGATAGTGCCGGGTTTGAACAGCACTTTTGGCCCTCTGTAGTGAGTCTAATGTAGCGAGGGCGTCCTATTGGACAGCTCCCTCCTGCCGGTTTGACTGTCGGCAGAGTTTCTCTTCCCACCCTTGGTTGCTGGCACTTGTAGTCCACATCAAATGTGTTACATGACGTACTCAGCGCCTGATGGTGCACTGGCTCTCGTAGTCCATTTCTGGACAGACCAATGCCTTTGGGAGGGCGGGGGGACCATGCTGCAAGGTGGGAAGGGTTTCACACAGCCTTTTATCCAAGCCCCCCCCCGGGCATCCCAAATCGGGATGCTCCACTTTTTGAAACCATTTTGACTCAGTAGCAACGTGAAAAAAGGCGGGCTCCTTCTCTGAAAGCAGAACAAAACCCAGAGTGGCCACTGGTCTTTCCCTGGGTATCCCAGATCAGGATGCCCCACTGTGTGAAACCCTTGTTACTTAGTAGCAACTTGACAAATGGCAGACTCCCCCTTAAAGTGGAAATAAGCCCAGAGCGGCCACTGGTCTTCCACCTGGGCATCCCAGATCGGGGCTTTGTTCCGCTTTAAGGGAGGGAGTCTGCCATTTTTCATGTTGCTACTGAGTAAAAAGGGTTTCACACAGTGGGGCATCCCGATCTGGGATTTCCAGGGGGAAGACCAGTGGCCACTCTGGGTTTTGTTCTGCTTTATGTGAGGGAATCCGCAATTTTTCACATTGCTACTGAGTTAAAAGTGTGAGCAGCGCTGTGTTACTTTAATAATAATGTAAAGGAGGGGGGTTATTCCATCCTAACCTGATTTGGTCATGATGTTTTAAAGCGGGCCAAAGGAATCCAGGGCTGGGTTACAGGCATCATGTCTGGGATGCCCTGCTGTGTGAGACCTCACTGGACTAAGAAAATATGGTTTATATAATAAATTACATTTTTTTGGAAGGCAACCTAACTTTTTCATTTTTAACTATAACATATACTTGTACCAGCTTGTCAAAACAATTATAAAGAAATACAATTATATTATGCAGAATTGAGTTCAGCCTTTTGTCCCGGCCCTCCACAATATTTTTAGTTTCTCATGTGGCCCCATGGAAAAATTATTGCCCACCCCTGGTCTAAGCTGTTAGCTCCCTTCTTTGTCACAACATCTATTTCCAGTATGCACTGCTCTAAGCTATTATCTGCCTCCCCTTGTAACAACATATATTCCCAGCATGCCCATACCCCCCAGCCGCCCCGATTTCCCCGGGACAATCCCGATTTTGGCCAGTTGGCCCCACACCGTCGCCGCGTGGTCCTGCGCCGTTTTTGCTCTGTCCCACACCGTTGCCCGTTACTGGTCGGAAGGTTGCCGCAGCCTTTCAGACGCCAGCTCAGGGAGCCAGCCGGGAGTCTGGGAGGCAGGCTTTTTTTTTTTTTCTCTTCTTAAATGTCATTGGTGGTTCAGTGGGTGGGCCTATTCCCGCTGCTGAGCTGTCGGTGGATGGCTCCAGGAAGGAACCTCGCTGGAGATCATGCAGGAGGGGAAATTGCCTGCACTGGTGAGTGTCTGTGTGTGTCTGTCTGTGTGTGTGTCTGTGTTGCCCCTAACTGGCTGTAACAAGGGATGCCCCTCACTGGCTGCAATGAGGGATGTCCCTCACTGGGTGCAATGAGGGATGCCCTAACTGGCTGTAATAAGGGATGCCTCTAACTGGCTGTAATGAGGGATGCCCCTAACTGGCTGCAATGAGGGATACCTTGGCTGCAATGAGGAACGCTCCTAACTGGCTTTAATAAGGTATGCCCCTAACTAACTGCAATGAGGGATGCCCCTCACTGGTTGTAATGAAACAAAGGGGGGGTGGCAGCCGACAGAGGCACTTTGGCGTAGTGGTGCAGCTTAAGCATACTTCTGCAGATGTGTGTGACCGAGTCCTCTGTTTTTAACCAAGTTTAGAGACAGATTATAGGCTGGCCTGCAAGCTGACAGAGTTGAGTGCTGTGGCTCCTTTAAGAATGAATGACTGTAATGAGGGATGCCCTTCACTGGCTGCAATGAGGGATGCTCCTAACTGGCTGCAATTAGGAATGCCCCTCACTGGCTGCAATGAGGAATGCCCCTCACTGGCTGCAATGAGGAATGCTCCTCACTGGCTGCAATGAGGGAAGCCCTAACAGGCTGTAATGAGGGATGCCTCTAACTGGCTGTAATGAGGGATGCCCCTCACTGACTGCAATGAGGGATGCCCTTAACTGGCTGCAATGAGGGATGCTCCGAACTGGCTGCAAAGAGGGATGCCCCTCGCTGGCTGCAATGAGGGATTCCCCTCATTGGCTGCAATAAGGGATGCCCCTCACTGGCTGTAATGGGGGATGCCTCTAACTGGCTGTTATGAGGGATGCCCCTAACTGACTGCAATGAGGGATGCCCCTCACTGGCTGTAATGAAGGATACCTTGGCTGCAATGAGGAATGCCCTTAACTGGCTGTAATAAGGTATACCCTCAGCTGGCTACAATGAGGGATGCCCCTTACTGGTTGTAATGAGGGATGCCCCTCAATGACTGTAATGAGGGATGCCCTTCACTGTCTTCAATGAGGGATTCTCCTAACTGTCTGCAATGAGGAATGCTCCTAACTGTCTGCAATGAGGAATGCCCCTCACTGGCTATAATGAGGGATGCCCTCACTTGCTTCAATGAGGGATACCCCTCACTGGCTGCAAAGAGGGATGCCCTAACTGGCTGTAATGAAGGATGCCTCTAACTGGCTGTAATGAAGGATGCCTCTAACTGGCTGTAATGAGGTATGCCTGTAACTGTCTGTAATGAAAGATTCCCGTAACTGGCTGCAATGAGGGATGCCCCTCACTGGCTGCAATGAGGGGTGCCCCTAACTGGCTGCAATGAGGGATGCTCCTAACTGGCTGCAAAGAGGGATGCCCCTCACTGGTTGTAATGAGGGATGCCCCTCACTGACTGTAATGAGGGATGCCCCTCACTGGCTGCAATGAGGGATGCCCCTCACTGGCTACAATGAGGGATGCCCCTCACTGGCTGCAATGAGGGATGCCCTAACTGACTGTAATGAGGGATGCCTCTAACTGGCTGTAATGAGGGATGCCTCTAACTGGCTGTAATGAGATATGCCTCTAACTGGCTGAAATGAGGGATGCCCCTCACTGGCTGCAATGAGGGATGCCTTTATTGGCTGTAATGGGGGATGCCTCTAACTTGCAGTAATGAGGGATGCCTCTAACTGGCTGTAATAAGGGATGCCTCTAACTGGCTGTAATGAGGGATGCCCCTAACTGGCTGCAATGAGGGATACCTTGGCTGCAATGAGGAACGCTCCTAACTGGCTGTAATAAGGTATGCCCCTAACTAACTGCAATGAGGGATGCCCCTCACTGGTTGTAATGAGGGATGCCCCTCAATGACTGTAATGAAACAAAGGGGGGTGGCAGCCGACAGAGGCACTTTGGCATAGTGGTGCAGCTTAAGCATACTTCTGCAGATGTGTGTGACCGAGTCCTCTGTTTTTAACCAAGTTTAGAGACAGATTATAGGCTGGCCTGCAAGCTGACAGGGTTGAGTGCTGTGGCTCCTTTAAGAATGAATGACTGTAATGAGGGATGCCCTTCACTGGCTGCAATGAGGGATGCTCCTAACTGGCTGCAATTAGGAATGCCCCTCACTGGCTGCAATGAGGAATGCCCCTCACTGGCTGCAATGAGGAATGCTCCTCACTGGCTGCAATGAGGGAAGCCCTAACAGGCTGTAATGAGGGATGCCTCTAACTGGCTGTAATGAGGGATGCCCCTCACTGACTGCAATGAGGGATGCCCTTAACTGGCTGCAATGAGGGATGCTCCGCACTGGCTGCAAAGAGGGATGCCCCTCGCTGGCTGCAATGAGGGATTCCCCTCATTGCCTGCAATAAGGGTTGCCCCTCACTGGCTGTAATGGGGGATGCCTCTAACTGGCTGTTATGAGGGATGCCCCTAACAGACTGCAATGAGGGATGCCCCTCACTGGCTGTAATGAAGGATACCTTGGCTGCAATGAGGAATGCCTTAACTGGCTGTAATAAGGTATACCCTCAGCTGGCTACAATGAGGGATGCCCCTTACTGGTTGTAATGAGGGATGCCCCTCAATGACTGTAATGAGGGATGCCCTTCACTGTCTTCAATGAGGGATTCTCCTAACTGTCTGCAATGAGGAATGCTCCTAACTGTCTGCAATGAGGAATGCCCCTCACTGGCTATAATGAGGGATGCCCTCACTTGCTTCAATGAGGGATACCCCTCACTGGCTGCAAAGAGGGATGCCCTAACTGGCTGTAATAAAGGATGCCTGTAACTGGCTGTAATGAGGTATGCCTGTAACTGTCTGTAATGAAAGATTCCCGTAACTGGCTGCAATGAGGGGTGCCACTAACTGGCTGCAATGAGGGATGCTCCTAACTGGCTGCAAAGAGGGATGCCCCTCACTGGTTGTAATGAGGGATGCCCCTCACTGACTGTAATGAGGGATGCCCCTCACTGGCTGCAATGAGGGATGCCCCTCACTGGCTGCAATGAGGGATGCCCCTCACTGGCTGCAATGAGGGATGCCCTAACTGGCTGTAATGAGGGATGCCTTTAACTGGCTGTAATGAGGGATGCCTCTAACTGGCTGTAATGAGATATGCCTCTAACTGGCTGAAATGAGGGATGCCCCTCACTGGCTGCAATGAGGGATGCCTTTATTGGCTGTAATGGGGGATGCCTCTAACTTGCTGTAATGAGGGATGCCCCTAACTGGCTGCAATGAGGGATGTTTAAAAATCTCCTCTGCCATAATGTATATTCCCAGCATGCACTGCTTTAAGCTGGTATCTCCCTCCCCTATCACAACATATATTCCCAGCATGCACTGTGCTAAGCTATTATCTCCCTCTTACAACATTTCCCAGGCTTTTTTCTGTTGATCACTGGAGAGAAGAGAACACTGCCTGCAGTGCAAAAAATGTTGATATAAAGAAGAACTCTGCTGCAATTTATAAATCAAGCTGTGTGGTGGATGCAACTTAATTGCAAAATGCATTACAGTGATTAAGGAAACCTCTGTTGCAATTTTCAAGCTGTGGAGTTAAAGGCAATACTGCTGGTCATATGTGTTATAGCAATATAGGAACACTACATTCATGCTGTGGGGGTGAGCTGCAGACAGCACAGCCATTGGTGGTGTAAATAGTGTAAACTCTATATAATGGAGGATACAGAAGGAGAAGAGCTTACAATCTATTAGGGTATAAGGGATGATACAGAAGGAGAAGAGCTTACACTCTATTAGTTTATAAGGGAGGATACAGAAGGGGAAGAGCTTACACTTTATTAAGGTATAAGGGAGGATACAGAAGGGGAAGATCTTACAATCTATTAGGGTATAAGGGAGGATACAGAAGGAGAAGAGCTTACAATCTATTAGGGTATAAGGGAGGATACAGAAGAGGAAGAGCTTACTATTTATTAGGGTATAAGAGAGGATACAGAGGGAGAAGAGCGTACAATCTATTAGGGTATAAGGGATGATACAGAAGGAGAAGAGCTTACACTCTATTAGTTTATAAGGGAGGATACAGAAGGGGAAGAGCTTACACTTTATTAAGGTATAAGGGAGGATACAGAAGGGGAAGATCTTACAATCTATTAGGGTATAAGGGAGGATACAGAAGAGGAAGAGCTTACTATTTATTAGGGTATAAGAGAGGATACAGAGGGAGAAGAGCGTACAATCTATTAGGGTATAAATGAGGATACAGAAGGGGAAGAGCATACAAGGAGCGAACCAAAACGGTAGAACCCGGTTTTGACCTGAATTTCAGGAAAAGTTTGGTTCGCTGCGGAAGTGTGTGCTACACAGAAAAACTGCATCTCCCTGTGCTGGGATCTGCTGGTCATTGTAGTTCACCCTGTAAAGTCTAGAAACTTGTGAGAGATTTTCTATTTTTTGGCCACATCAGTCTGGTTTAGCTGGCCCCTGTAACTGCGTTGGGGAACTTAAGGTACATAATACCTCAGTGTTTAAAACAGTTAAACAAAAAAATCAATCTTTTTCACTTGCCAAGGAATGTTTTTTGGGGGGCAGCTCTGTTTTTAAGTGTGCGTGTACCCCTTCTTTCTAACGTGGGGTTCACAGTGCCTCTCTCTCCCTGTCTCTCTCTCAATTGTGGTCCACTGTGCCTCTTTGTTAAATATAATAAAAAGAAAAAAACAATTGGACAGCTCTGTTTTAAAGTGGACCAACACCCTCCCCTGATCGGCCCAGGAATCTATAAGATTCCCGGACCGATCAGCTCCCTGACCTGACCCCCCCAGATCCCCGAAAATCCTACCTGATCCTCGTTCCAGCAGCGCATGTGTGGGTCGCCGCCGCCTCCCGCGCGTCCCTCTAGCAGGGCACACACCCGCGCCGGCCGTTTGTGAATGGCCGGCGCAGGCGCCCTCCCTGTAAGAGGGACGCGCGGGAGGCGGCGGCGACCCACGCATGCGCTGCTGGAACGAGGATCAGGTAGGATTTTCGGGGATCTGGGGGGGTCAGGTCAGGGAGCTCAGCATGTCCGTCGCTGCCTCTCCTTGACCGGCGGCGGCGATTGGACGAGCGAGTCACGTGGGAGCGGGGTCAGGTGAGTTTTCGGGGCTTTCTGCGGGGTTTCACACAGAGGGGCATCCACGATCGGGGTGCCCCGCGGAAGTGGACCAATACCCAGGATATTGATATTTATCCAAATGCTTATACATATAGTGGAGGGCCATATTAACATCATTGTCTGAAGATCTATTTGCCTTGTAGGCAGATTGCATGGGATCCATAAGGCTGCCGGTGGTTGTTTTCAGGTATTCCAGCACAATCCTCTCAAATGACTTCATGACCACGGATGTAAGTGCAAATGGTCTGAAGTCATTCATCTCAGTGGCCAAATGTTTCTTTGGCACCGGGACAATGATGGATCTTTTGAGACAGTGTGGAACTACGCCCATTTCCAGGGAGGCATTGAAGATCCTTGAAAACACTGTCGATAGCTGGTCCGCACATGACTTGAGGCAAATTGTGGATACTCTATCTGGTCCTGGCGCCTTCCTTATGTTGAGGCCTTTGAGAACTTGGGCAATTTTAATCTCTGAGACCAAAAGTGTGTTTGCTGTTTGAGAGCCATTAGTATGAATGTTATGGTCGATTGACAATAGTGATTGATTTAGGGACTGGGGGGAGCAAGCTGCCATGTTTGGAGCTGAATCAAATCTGCAGTAGAAGAGTTCCTCTGCTTGCTGCCTGCTAGCGTTCAGTATCTGGGTGGACCCTTTGCAGTTAGTAAGATGCCGAAAACCCTGCCAGGCCTCTCTCGGGTTACTGGAGGAGAACTGGTTTTCCAGTTTCTTAGCGTAACCTCTCTTTGCGGCCCTGATCTCCTTGCACAGGGAATTCCTCAACTTCTTGAACATAAGGATTCTCTGTGTGCAGACTCCTTCTGCTTCCTTAACTTCCTTATGCTGTTAGTGAACCATGGCTTGTTGAAGTGGCCATAGTTCCTGAAGATTTTGGATGGTACAATTGTGTCTTCGCAAAAGGTAATGTAAGAGAGCACTGAGTCAGTCCATTGCTCTATAGAGTGAGAGTAGAAGACTTCCCAGTCAGTACACTCAAAACAGGCTTGCAACTGGTCGATGGCCTCCTTTGACCAGGCCTTGGTTGTTCTGGTTTGGTTTGGGGAGTAACTGACTTCAGCCGTTGCTTGTATAGAGGTAGCAGATGTAGTAAGCAATGATCAGAGTATCCCAGAGCTGCTGTGATACAGTAATGTACGTGGTAGTAGTAGCAGCATCAGCAAGCCAGAGTTGTCCATTTCCTCCAGTTCGCATCCAGTGGACTCTGACGCAATGATTTTGAGCTAGGATTCAGTGGATTCTTCCTCTGATTTTCTCAGCAGCCCAGTTGCTATGGATAGTAATGAAGAAAATTAGTTTGACAACAGTCAGCCTTTGGGGTGTATCGCAGATGTAGTGGAGTTGGAAGCCGTGTCTGAGATGCTTAGCTGTGGCAGTGGGGGTGGTGGTAGTTGTGATGTGGGGTAAGATTCTAAAGGACTTTTAGGGCCATTGTGCATTTTAGACAAAAGTTTGTCTCGAAGTAGTTCGCACATATTTTTTCGGAAAAGCCAAACTTTTGAAACGTTCGCACATCTTTAGCCGGGGGGCATTTTTTTTAATTTTAAGGGTTAAAAAATTGTAAAAATCTCCAAAAATGGTGTGAGGTCCCCTCTACCCAGCATAACCAGCCCAAGGACCAGCTATGGGGGATTGTAGAACAGGGCGCAGGTGCCAGCCTCGTTGGCCCCCTGTCCTGCTACAGGCCTGCATAGGCTAAATGGCCCCTGGGCCCTTCTGCCCCCCCTTCTGCCCCGCCCCGCTAGCCACAGGTGACTTTACAGCCCCCTAAGCCATGTGAACTAATATAGGGGTCTCATAGATCCCTTATCAGTTCACAAATGGTTAAATGTAAAAAAAAACACAGGGACACAGAGAAAAAATATTTTATTATTTTTTTTAATACTTACCTCGCATCCATCCCGGAGCACTGTTTCCCACGGTGATCACTTTGGCTTCTGCTCTCCTGCTGCTGCTGGAACCCTTAAAAATCCCCCCCAAAAAATGGCTTGAGGTCCGGGGACCAGCTATGGGGGCTTGTAGAACAGGGCACAGGAGCCAGCTTTGGTGGCCCCCCGCCCTGCCAGCTATAAACCCGCAAAGCCTAATGGCCTGTGCTCTACTTCCTCCGAGCTTTGGGGAGGCAGATAATAGGGGGCTCTGGGTTAATGGCAAATCACCTGCTAACCGCAGGTGACTTGCCAAACCCAGAGGCTTGTGAACTGATATAGGGGTCCCTATCAATGCAGTAATTGCTGGAAGGGATCTCACCCCAACTGACAACTGTCAGACCGGGAGCGGGATGACATCTGCAGGGTGACATCACCTGTCCCTCCCCCAAAGTGATGGGGCTAGTCGTGAATATGGCGGCGCCCATGGTGGAAGCAGGGTGAGTGGGCCTGTCGGCCCTCTCCTGAAGTCAGAAGGAGCTTGGGTGGGGGATTGGAGGCCCTGGCCAGATCAATAGAGGGGTCAGGTGAGTGTCTTTTTTTTATTTATTTTTGCCTGCTAGCAGGGGCGAAAGCCAGGTATGTAAAATTTACGTAGCTAGGAGTTAATGACAGTTGAGGCAGCAGCGTAAATTTTTATGTAGCTGGTGTTAGAAGGGTTAAAGGCTCAGAAAATGTAATAAATGCAGGTAGAATATATTTTAATGTGGGCAATCTGTATGTACAGGGTGGGGGAGAAATAAGATATGCTCCTATTTAGGGTGAAGGCCCGGTTTAACAATTTAAGTTATTGTTATGCCAGTTGCTGGTCTCCACGTTCTTCCCATACTGCTCCTTTCCTGCTGTGCTGCTCGAAAACGGTGCATTCTCCACCCTGCTGTGAGGAAAAGTCCTCCTCAAAAGCCTCTCTTGGTTGGTTGCTGTTTGTCCAGCAACCGACCCTGCAAGCCACGTGTGGAGTAGCTAGACACCTGGAATAAATGGGCCTTCCTGTTTTTTTCATTTTAATTATTTAATATATTTGTAATAATATAAAATATAAAAATTAGTTTGTTTTGCATGGTCTGACCCCTGATGGTTTTCATCCTTCCCCCTTTTATGCTGGCAGCCTGGCCACCACCTCTTCCGCCAAAATCTGATTGCCTTCAGTCCATGTTGAGAAACAAAGGAGGGGTGGCAGCCGCTCAGACCATTTTATAACTAATCTAGGAGGTGCACATGAGCAGGGCAATTAGGATACACAAGTCTTAAAAGAGGTCTCAGTCCACACACATCTACAGAAGTATGCTGAAGCTGCACCACCAAGCGCCAAGGTGCCTCTGTGAGTTGCAGTCCTAACTCTAATCTCTGAGAGCCCCCTTTGGGACATACATTGCAATAAATAAAATGGGAGCAGGCTTACCTGAGGTTGCCCTATAACCTTGAGTGCAGCCCATGGGGTGAAAGTGTCGAAGGCTTGAGTCTTGGACATCTTCATCACCACTCGATTGTTGAGTCTTGGACTACTTCCACCCACTCCTCCCTGCTACCCTTCCTCTGGGGAGGGGGGGGGTAGCGTTAGCCTCAGACCACCCCCCAACTAAAGCAGGAGGACAAGGTCTCCCCTGCTGCCCGGAAAAGGATCATTTTTAGTGCCATTCCAGATGCGGCGGAGCCAGAGGGGGGATGTCACAGGTCTCCAGCCGGAGACTGCGACGCATATGTATGAGTGCGGTAACACTTCCGGTTTTCTCTCATCCAAGCTGGAAGTAAAGGGGAAATGAGCGGATTGGCTGACAAGTCAACCAGCCTCAACCGATGAGGTCCTTTGGTTCTGCACATGCATCCAGGTTTAAAGGGGAATCGTTGTAGTGCTGTCTTCTTATATTTTGTTTTTATTCTGGACACCCTCTATGTTTGACAGATGGTTCATATACATCAATTAATGGCACTCCCTGATCATCTATTTTTTGAACCATGGGAGGAGTTTCCTTTACCCCACATCAGGCATGGCGGATCAGGCAGAGGAGTCTTTGCAGGTCTTTGCCCCTGTGTCAGCACCTATGGGAGTTTCTGCTATGGACCAAAGTGTCACCGTCACTCAGGATACTGAAACACTGTCCTTCACTTAGTCTGGGAAGAAGGGGTCCAACGCTGCTCCGGTAAGTCCCTGCTGTATTTAGGGGGTCATAATTTGATTAGTCTTCTTTGTGCTTATTTAAGTCGTATATACTTTTATATGCATACTCACGGCCCCATGCCTCCTTTTATAGTGTTTTTCCTTAGACCAAGTACAAGTACATGCCCGATGTGTGAGGCCACTACTAGATTTCTATAAGAAACATCTATGCAAGCCCTGTACAGAGAAGGTTCTGAGTAAAGAACGGCAACCTAGTGTGATGGATAGGATGCAGGTTCTGAAGGATCAGTTTTCTTCTTCCTTTGAGAATCTTAAGACCCCTCAGGACCCGGCTGGACACAAAAAACTCGTTGTGCATTCCCTTGTCCCCTCCCCTTTTGGCTAGAAGTCATGATGTCTTGAGGTCTCGGATACCCCCTTTTCTGAAGGGGACGAGGGCCCTTCCTCCTCCGAGGGTCTTTGTTCAGAGTCTGATTCAGCCTCCGGTAAAGTTTTTTGAGGATAGAAGTTGCACTCCTAAATCTAAACATGATGGGTTCTACCCTGATTTTGTCACCAAACCTCCTATGACCTTCCCTATTCATGCTTCCATCAAGGAAGCTATCCTTAACAAGTGGAGGGATCCAGTTAAGGAATTTTTTTAGACTAAGCACTCTTAAGAGGCGATATCCGTTCTTGGAGAAAGATACAAATATGTTGGATAAATGTCCCAAATTGTATACCGCTTTTTCTAAGGTCTCAAATGGAGCAGATTCGACCTTTGAGGATTTTGGTATCCTTAAAGATCCTCTAGATAAAAGGATGGATATTCTCTTAAATAAAGTTTGGCAGGCGAATCTTGTCCACTCCAACTTATCCTAGCATCTACTTCTGTAGCCTTCTACTTCTGTAATCTTAACTAGTGGTTGCAACAGCTTAAATCTTGCCTTTTGAAGCAGACCGATATTGGGGAGATTAGACCTTTACCTTTTACCTATTCCTTTTTCTGAAGCTTGCTTTTTTTGGTTCATTCTCAATTTAAAGAAGCTGAACCATTCTGCATTACAGACATTTTCGTATGGAGTCCATTTTCTCTGTGAGGCATCTGCTCCCAGCGGGTTCTTTCATGATCTCGATAGACTTGAAGGATGCCTATTGGCAGGTGCCAATGAGCTTATCGGCACAAGCCTTTTTGAGATTCGCAGTAAAGTTAGGGGACCAAATTCTCTACTTCCAAATTGTATGTCTTCCTTTTGGGCTGGCATCAGCCCAGAGATCAATTTGATACTTCAGAGGATTTTTCTGCCTCAGTCAAAGATATTGGTTCTTCAGGAAGCAGTTCTGCATCTGTAGTCCACTCGGACGGTTTCTGTTGTTCAAGCCATGAGGGTTCAAGCCGATTGTGGCTCCTTGACTGCTCAAGGAACATGGTCCAAGAAACTAAGCCTATTCTATCCTATAGAGGAAAGGGAGGCTTTATTATCCTTTGCTCCTTGACTGAAGGATCGACACATCTGAGTTAGAACATACAACCCCACAACTATGGAGTATCTGAACAGTCCAAAAGGAACAAGGTCTCCTGTTCTGCAATAGGCATCAAGGGAAATTTATTGGAAGGGTCATCTCCGGTATCAGATTTCTTGAGTCTCTCTCTGCTACTGGAGGCAGAATGGTCACTGATCCAGGAGGTATTCAATCAAATTTGTGTCTTGAGGGGAACACTGGAGGTGGATATTTTCGTCTCAGGACGAAACAACAAGCTAAGGAAGTTCCTCTCTCTCGATCGTTCCGATCAAAATCTAGGGATAGATGCCCTGGTTTATCGGTGGCCTTTCAGTCTAGCACAAGATATCAGGTCAATCAGCCATGATCTTGCTTTTGGCCCCCTATTGGCCAAAGAGACCATGGTTCTCAGCTCTGAAGATGATCTTGATTCAAGATCCCTGGGAACTCCTGTTGAGACCAGATCTTCTATCCCAGGGTCCAGTGTTTTGTCCAGAAGTGGTGACGGACTCTATGGTTCCTGAGATTTTGGTGCCCCTGAATAAGGGTTTCTTGGGGAATGTAATCAGTATTACATTCCCCTGATCGCTAGATCCAAGCTCCTGCCAAATCCACCGCATCCCATGCCATCCAGAGCCTCAAATGCCATTCCCCGGTACTTCTGTTCCTGGCCACACCCCTGACATCAGTCACACGGGTTTGATCACGCTCTCTCTATTCACTAAATTATTAGCATGCTGAATGACAAATCTGGGAGAACGGTACTAAGACAAATGTTTATTTTACATTCCAGAAGAGTAAAAAAATAAGGCAGAGCACAAAAACCTGACAAAAAGGTGGTTTACCTTTAAACCGGACCTTCAGCATCATCTAATGAAAAGCCCAAACCCTTAAACCCATCATCTATCATTAATATATTTCACATTTCAAGTCACTTACTAATTATTCTTTCCCCCGCTGGGCTGCAACTCCCAGGACTTCAAGATATGGCCGCCTCCATTACGTGCTGAGGAGAGGAAAGGGTGTCAAGTACAGGGGGCGGGGTTATAGCTGTGCTCTGCACAGACAGAGCAGAGCTGTGGTTAGGAAAAGGACATCAATCCCACAATGCAGAGCGGCATATTTATACTCTAATAAATAAGGAGGCAGAGTCTATCCTAATAAACCAAATACATTTCGGCAGGATTTTCAGTTATAATGAATTATTGCCATTTAAATTGTGCATGGTGCTAAAATAAGGGGGCTAATCCTCTGTAGCTGCAGCTTCTGTGGATTTTAGTTTGCTGGAGGCGTAGTGGTACATTGCAAGATCAAACATGTGGGGTTTCCCTGGGCTTATCTGCAAAGGCAAGGGTTAAGGTGTTTGGCAAATCAAAAGTTAAAAACTAAATAGCAGCTCACCTTTTACTGAGTGGTTGCAGCACTGTCCTTCATCTCATGTCTGCCTGCTTAGTGAGGAAATTCACTTCCTCATTCAGCTTTCAGTTCCCACTGCGCTGATCTGGTCTATCGATCAACCTTTGGTGGACCAAGAACTAAAACCTCCCCCACTGCATGCCCAGACGTCCTGATTGGCTGACTCTCCATGCATCTCTAAAACCCCGCCCTCCTCTCTCCTCTCACACTCATCACAGTGTGCTTACATCACATTGCTGTTACTACACTGTTTCTCTTCATTTTTTCTATGAATCTCCAATGCTTTAATACTTTTAACCCTTTGAACACCGAGCCCGCAAGACTCGCGGGCCTGGCACCCCCTTGCTAGTGGGCCAAATAAATTAAAGAAACACTCACCTGACCTCTTTATCGATCCGGACGGGTCTTTTCTTCACCCATGGGTCATCTGCCCCCCCCCCCCGGGGCACTTTTGGATAAAGGAGAGGGTCCGCAAGATGTCTTCCACTGGGTCTCCTCTTCACCCACAGAGCCTTTGCTTCTCCACTGAAGCAGGCTGGCAGTTAAAAGGGTTAAAAGTAGCTATGCATGCTGGGTATTGTTCTGTTCGGGGGACCTTGCACTTTCAGATTTAGCTTGTTTTTTCTTGTTTGCATATTGATATTTTAAGAAAATGTGTTTTCTATTTTGCTTTTTTATACATTTTGTTAGGTAAACCCTGTGCAAACAAATAATTATTTGAGGGATTACTTCCAGACAGATGAGCCCACTACAACAAGCTGGGTATGCATAGAAAGCTTAATGTGTGTACTTTCAGGGAATATATAGTTTGTGGGGGTATTCCAAATGTAAAGGGTTGTTTTGGTTGAAAAAACACAAGGAGCTGCAGATTTGCATTTTTCAAGTGAGATTACCATTACGAGCATGCTTTAATTTGGGGTGTTTGGCAACTCTTCCCTTGACTGTACCAACGCATGTTGGGTAATGTTCTGCTCAGGGGATCTTGCTTTTTCAGATTTGACCTTATCTTCTTTTTTCTTATTGTTTTTTAGGAAAATGTGGCTTTGATTCAGCTTTTTTATCCTTTTTTTATGTCAATAAGTCTGGTACGCCTAGAAAGCTTGAGGTGAGGACTTTCAGAGAATAGAGTTTGCGAGGGGGTATTTCAAATGTAAAGGGTTGTTTTTCTTGAAAAACTGCAAGGAGCATATAACAGTTGTATTTTATCTGAAAAGTTTCTATTTTATCTGAAAGTTTGGGGGGGGGGGGGGCCTCCTGGGAAGGAAATGGTGTCTACCAATACATATGTGGTACTGCTGTAACTGGGAGAAATGGGGGGTTTTACATGCAATATGCTTTTATTGGAAAACTTACATTTTTTTAATTACATAAAATGTACAACTTGTAACAAATAGATATTTTTGCACATATTTCAACCAAAAATATTGAGAATAAACAAAAAAATTATAAACAAGACATTTAGCCTGCTTCTGAACCCCCAGGGTCACCGATAAACTCACCTTTACCTGCAGCTCCCATGATCCTGTGATTGCTCCTGCACCTGGCCTATCTGAATGGCTGGCGCGAGAGTGGGCACACCCAAAGAAAAGATCGGGGATGCGTGCAGGCGGCTGCAGCTCGTCATACGCAATTGGACCTGGCTTCGACGGTAAATAAACATGTTTTTTTTTTGTAAACCGTCGATCCAGCACCATCGCCCAGGTACTCAGAGGTGTAGGGTGTGTGGACAGGGGACCTTGGGGAACAAAAATAGATTTTAATTTTGAGCACACTAAGGGGCACAAATATAGGAGGTGCATAGGGTGCGACTGCACTGGGGTCCATAACATTGGGGCCCATCACTGTTCCTCCATATGTGCTCTCATGGCATAATGTATAGAAAGCATTGTCTCTGCTGTGTCGGTATTTAGTTGTCTAGTTTTATCTAAGTTAGTAAAAATGACAGCAAAAAAGTTACCTGTACTATATGAGCCCTGATAGGAGCCCATTTAATGTTCACACCAGGGCCGGTCACATCTAGTTATGCCACTGGCTGGCATGATATACCTGGCAATGTAGATGTGAATGCCGGGGCAGGAAGTGTAAAGGCTCATGCTGAGCACGCTGTACCTGGCAGTATAGAGGGTAATGCTGGTCTTGCTTTTCAAGCAGTGTAAAGGCTAATGCTGGGCACGCTGTACCTGGCAGTATAGAGGGAAATGCTGGTCTTGCTTTTAAAGCAGTGTAAAGGCTAATGCTGGGCATGCTGTACCTGGCAGTATAGAGGGTAATGCTGGTCTTGCTTTGTCAAGCAGTGTAATGGGTAATGCTGGGCACACTGTACCTGGCAAAATAGAGGGAAATGCTGTTCTTGATTTTCAAGCAGTGTAAAGGCTGGTGCTGGGTACGCTGTACCTGGCAGTGTAGAGGGTAATGCTGATCTTGCTTTGCCAAGCAGTGTAAAGGCTAATGCTGGGCACGCTGTACCTGGCAGTATAGAGGGTAATGCTGTTCTTGATTTTCAAGCAGTGTAAAGGCTAATGCTGGGCATGCTGTACCTGGCAGTGTAGAGGGTAATGCTGGTCATGCTTTGTCAAGCAGTGTAATGGGTAATTCTGGGCATGCTGTACCTGGTAATGTAGAGGGTAATGCTGGTCTTGCTTTGCCAAGGAGTGTAAAGGCTAATGCTGGGCACGCTGTACCTGGTAAAATAGAGGGTAATGCTGTTCTTGCTTTTCAAGCAGTGTAAAGGCAAATGCTGGGCACACTGTACCTGGCAAAATAGAGGGAAATGCTGTTCTTGCTTTTCAAGCAGTGTAAAGGCTAATGCTGGGCACGCTGTACCTGGCAGTATAGAGGGAAATGCTGGTCTTGCTTTTCAAGCAGTGTAAAGGCTAATGCTGGGCACGCTGTACCTGGCAGTGTAGAGGGTAATGCTGGTCTTGCTTTGTCAAGCAGTGTAATGGGTAATTCTGGGCACGCTGTACCTGGCAGTGTAGAGGGTAATGCTGGTCTTGCTTTGTCAAGCAGTGTAATGGGTAATTCTGGGCACGCTGTACCTGGCAGTGTAGAGGGTAATGCTGGTCTTGCTTTTCAAGCAGTGTAAAGGCTAATGCTGGGCACGCTGTACCTGGCAAAATAGTGGGTAATGCTGGTCTTGCTTTTCAAGCAGTGTAAAGGCTAATGCTGGGCATGCTGTACCTGGCAGTATAGAGGGTAATGCTGGTCTTGCTTTGCCAAGCAATGTAAAGGCTCATGCTGGGCACACTGTCTCTGACAGCGTAAAGGATAATGCAGGGTATGCTGTGCCTGACAGTGTAGATGGGCTAATGCTGGGCGCCTAGGATCTTGAGGATAATGCTGAACTTAATGATGGCAGTCAAGGAACAAATTTGTTTATGATGTATCTGACAGTGTAGGGGTTAATTTCAGGCACATTGTATCTGGCAATGCATGGGGTACTGTGCATCTGGAATGAATCTTAGGCTTGGTGGGGTGATGTATTGTACAGGGTAACTAAAGCACAGTGTACCCAGCAGTCTTGAGACTAGAGATTAGATGAGTACAGTCTATAAGACTCCAGGGCCACCTAATTCCCTCCTCCCAGGACATCCAGATTTGTGATGCCCCACTGTAGGAAACCCTGAGGCCCCAGTACAACTTACCTTCTCCCTGATCCAACGGCACATGTATGAGCCAAGGCTGGTGTCTGCTATACATTTAGCAGGGTGCACACCCACGCCAGGCATTTGTGAATGGCCATCTCGGGCATGCACCCTGTTAGAGGGCTGCGGGGATGGACAAAGGTGAGTTTTACTGTGCGACCTGGGGGTTTCACACAGCGGAGCATCCTAAATCGGAGTGACCCCGGGGGCAAGGACCACTTTAACACAATCCATCTCCAGTGCAGGGATTGCAGAGTATCCAGCAGTGAGAAGGTTAATGGTTGGCAAGGTGTAGGCAGTGAGGAGATTCATTCTAGGCTGGCATTCCATGGGTTAGAAAGCTGGTGCCAGTGCCAAGGCTAATGATAGAATAGATTGTAAAGTACTCCGGCATATGTTGGTGCAGGACAGTGGCAGCAATTCTGGGGATAATGGTGGTGACTGTATTTGGCAGTGCAGGGGTTAATGTTGGTCACTTTATCTGGCAGTGCAGGAGTTAATGGCAGGTGACGGTTTCAGAGTCCTCAGGCTTAGCCAGGCATCATTAGAATGTCAGCTCTATGGGGCTTAGGAGAGGCGACCAGGGAGTAAGCGTCGGTAGACGTGGGCAGGCAGAGTTTTGCAGGTAGCAGTGAAGTGTCAGTTCTGTAGGTTAGGCAGGTGCAGGCAGCATTACTCACACCGAGTATTCACACCGAGGCAGATCTGTTCCAGTTGCAGTTCAGGTGAAGAATCAGTACAGGTGTGAAGGAGGCCAAACAGAAACAGAAACTGCATCAGCTCTGGGGAAGGGGGGGGGGGCAGTGTTCTTGCATCATTAGAGTGTCAGATCTGGGGGCAGAGCAGGGTGCAGGCATCATTAGAGTGTCAGATCTGGGGGCAGAGCAGGGTGCAGGCATCATTAGAGTGTCAGATCTGGGGGCAGAGCAGGGTGCTGGCATCATTAGAGTGTTACATCTGGAGGTAGAGCAGGGTGCTGGCATCATTAGAGTGTCAGATCTGGGGGCAGAGCAGGGTGCAGGCATCATTAGAGTGTCAGATCTGGGGGCAGAGCAGGGTGCTGGCATCATTAGAGTGTCAGGTCTGGGGGTAGAGCAGGGTGCTGGCATCATTAGAGTGTCAGATCTGGGGCCAGAGCAGGGTGCTGGCATCATTAGAGTGTCAGGTCTGGGGGTAGAGCAGGGTGCTGGGTGCTGGCATCATTAGAGTGTTACATCTGGAGGTAGAGCAGGGTGCTGGCATCATTAGAGTGTCAGATCTGGGGGCAGAGCAGGGTGCAGGCATCATTAGAGTGTCAGATCTGGGGGCAGAGCAGGGTGCTGGCATCATTAGAGTGTTACATCTGGAGGTAGAGCAGGGTGCTGGCATCATTAGAGTGTCAGATCTGGGGGCAGAGCAGGGTGCAGGCATCATTAGGGTGTTACATCTGGGGGTAGTGCAGGGTGCTGGCATCATTAGAGTACCAGATCTGGGGGTAAAACAGGGTATAAGCATCACTAGAGTGTCAGATCTGGGCAGATCAGTGTACAGGCATCATTAGATTGTCAGATCTGGGGGCAGAGCAGGGTGCTGGCATCATTAGAGTGTCACATGTGGGGGTAGAGCAGGGTGCTGGTATCATTAGGGTGTCACATCTGGGGGTAGAGCAGGGTGCTGGCATCATTACAGTTTCAGGAATGAGGGCAGAGCCGGGCATAGGCATCAGTAGAGTGTCAGCTTTGGGGCAGATCAGGGTGCAGGCATCATTAGAGTGTCAGGTCTGGGGGTAGAGCAGGGTGCTGACATCATTAGAGTGTCAGATCTGCAGGTAGAGCAGGTATAGGGAGTATTAGAGTGCCAGCTCTAGGCAAAATAGAACTCAGTGTGAGAAAGAAAACATTCTGCCCCCTCTTTACCCATCCTATGGTGCTGCAACTGCCTCATACAATTATGTGCCATGCTGTGCATCTACCTTGACTGCACCCGATATAGGGGTATCAGGGGTCTGTCTTACAGCCTTCCCCACTAACAGTGGCCCTGAAATATCTGCAGAAAGCAGGATGGCTGGGATAAAGGTGACCCCAATAGCCTTGGCGCCCCCGGGCAATTGCCCTGCTCGCCCTCCCCTATAAACATCCCTGGCTCTGCAGGAAGGGCAGGTGTAGGCAGCATTAGAGTGTCAGCTCTTCAGGCAGGACAGGTGTAGACAGCATTAGAGTGTCAGCTCTGCAGGCAGGGCAGGTGTAGACAGCATTAGAGTGTCAGCTCTGCAGGCAGGGCAGGTGTAGGCAGCATTAGAGTGTCAGCTCTGCGGGCAGGTCAGGTGTAGGCAGCATTAGAGTGTCAGCTCTGTGGGCAGGTGTAGGCAGCATTAGAGTGTCAGCTCTGCGGGCAGGGCAGGTGTAGGCAGCATTAGAGTGTCAGCTCTGCAGGCAGGGCAGGTGTAGGCAGCATTAGAGTGTCAGCTCTGCGGGCAGGTCAGGTGTAGGCAGCATTAGAGTGTCAGCTCTGTGGGCAGGTGTAGGCAGCATTAGAATGTCAGCTCTGCGGGCAGGACAGCTGTATACAGCATTAGAGTGTCAGCTCTGCGGGCAGGGCAGGTGTAGACAACATTAGAGTGTCAGCTTCGCAGGCAGGACAGGTGTAAGCAGAATTAAAGTGTCAGCTCTGTGGTCAGGTCAGGTATAGGCAGCATTAGAGTGTCAGCTCTGCGGGCAGGTCAGGTGTAGGCAGCATTAGAGTGTCAGCTCTGTGGGCAGGTGTAGGCAGCATTAGAATGTCAGCTCTGCGGGCAGGACAGCTGTATACAGCATTAGAGTGTCAGCTCTGCGGGCAGGGCAGGTGTAGACAACATTAGAGTGTCAGCTTCGCAGGCAGGACAGGTGTAAGCAGAATTAAAGTGTCAGCTCTGTGGTCAGGGCAGGTGTAGGCAGTATTAGAGTGTCAGCTCTGTGGGCAGGTCAGGTATAGGCAGCATTAGAGTGTCAGCTATGTGGTCAGGGCAGGTGTAGACAGTATTAGAGTGTCAGCTCTGCAGGCAGGACAGGTGTAGGCAGCATTAGAGTGTCAGCTCTGCAGGCAGGTCAGGTGTAGGCAGCATTAGAGTGTCAGCTCTGTGGTCAGGGCAGGTGTAGGCAGTATTAGAGTGTCAGCTCTGTGGTCAGGGCAGGTGTAGGCAGCATTAGAGTGTCAGCTCTGCAGGCAGGTCAGGTGTAGGCAGCATTAGAGTGTCAGCTATGTGGGCAGGTCAGGTGTAGGCAGCATTAGAGTGTCAGCTCTGCAGGCAGGACAAGTGTAGGCAGCATTAGAGTGTCAGCTCTGCAGGCAGGTCAGGTATAGGCAGCATTAGAGTGTCAGCTATGTGGGCAGGTCAGGTGTAGGCAGCATTAGAGTGTCAGCTCTGCAGGCAGGACAAGTGTAGGCAGCATTAGAGTGTCAGCTCTGCAGGCAGGTCAGGTGTAGGCAGCATTAGAGTGTCAGCTCTGCAGGCAGGACAGGTGTAGGCAGCATTAGAGTGTCAGCTATGTGGGCAGGTCATGTGTAGGCAGCATTAGAGTGTCAGCTCTGCAGGCAGGACAGGTGTAGGCAGCATTAGAGTGTCAGCTCTGCAGGCAGGACAGGTGTAGGCAGCATTAGAGTGTCAGCTCTGCAGGCAGGACAGGTGTAGGCAGCATTAGAGTGTCAGCTATGTGGGCAGGTCATGTGTAGGCAGCATTAGAGTGTCAGCTCTGCAGGCAGGACAGGTGTAGGCAGCATTAGAGTGTCAGCTCTGCAGGCAGGTCATGTGTAGGCAGCATTAGAGTGTCAGCTCTGCAGGCAGGTCAGGTATAGGCAGCATTAGAGTGTCAGCTATGTGGGCAGGTCAGGTGTAGGCAGCATTAGAGTGTCAGCTATGTGGGCAGGACAGGTGTAAGCAGCATTAGAGTGTCAGCTATGTGGGCAGGACAGGTGTAGGCAGCATTAGAGTGTCAGCTCTGCAGGCAGGTCAGGTATAGGCAGCATTAGAGTGTCAGCTATGTGAGCAGGTCAGGTGTAGGCAGCATTAGAGTGTCAGCTCTGCAGGCAGGTCAGGTATAGGCAGCATTAGAGTGTCAGCTCTTCAGGCAGGACAGGTGTAGGCAGCATTAGAGTGTCAGCTATGTGGGCAGGTCATGTGTAGGCAGCATTAGAGTGTCAGCTCTGCAGGCAGGTCAGGTATAGGCAGCATTAGAGTGTCAGCTATGTGGGCAGGTCAGGTATAGGCAGCATTAGAGTGTCAGCTCTGTGGGCAGGAGCTGTAGGCAGTAATAGAGTGTCAGCTCTGTGGGCAGGTCAGGTGTAGGCAGCATTAGAGTGTCAGCTCTGTGGGCAGGTCAGGTGTAGGCAGCATTAGAGTGTCAGCTCTTCAGGCGGCTGCGCAGCTCAGTTCGCAGGCTGCAGTGAAGCAGGGTCAGTCAGCTGTGCTGAATGTGGGCGTGTCGGCAGTGGGCGGGGCCGAGGTGTCGGGCTCCGCCCCGGCCGGGCAGGAGCATCTATAAGAAGCGGAGCGGCGGCGCGGCCCCGGGCAGAGGCGCAGCAGCAGCGAGATGGTGAGGCGGGGAGGCGCAGCAAGATGCTGGATGGACGCCCCTCGCTGGGAAGCCTGTCACTGGCGCTCCTAGTGCTGGCCGCCGGGCCCGCCGCCGCCTACTTCGGGTAGGTCTGGAGGGACTCGCAAGCGGGCGAAACTTCGTAACAAGTTCTATGGCGACAATGCGGAGACGGTCGCTGCCGGGACCGGCGACACACCGGATCTGTGCCGGGGACTTTCCAGCAGGAAGAACGTGGTGTCATTACTGGAGACTGACCATGCCGGTGAGAGTGTCGGTACCGGGATACCGGGTGCAGGAGAATCCCGGGATGGCCGGTGCTGGCTGCTCTGTAGCATTGTTACTGGTACCGGGCGTGCTGTTACTGCTGCTAGTGATGTATCAGTGCGGGGCAATTAGTGATACACTGTTCTAGCGATAGTGCGATGCTGGTGTAGCAAAGCCTGCTGACAGCACCTGACACTGGTGACAGTAAGTGTTGGAAGCTGGTGATACTGGCAGTTGCTGGGACTGTTTCATACCAGTTATAATGTATGTTGGATTTTCTGGAGACAAATCATTTAATAGCTCTGTAGACAAGTAACAGTGTCAGGCACCGTATCAGTGCTGGGTGCCGCTAATACAGTATATGTTCATTGCTGGAGTTTTCTTTGACTGTTTCACCAATGGGGACTGTTTAAATAACGGTGACACCATGCTTTTTGGATTCTAGGGATAAATAGTTCAATAGACCAGTAACAGTGTCAGGCATCGTATCAGTGCTGGGTGCCGCTAATACAGTATATGTTCATTGCTGGAAACTAGCTCTGGGAGTTTTCTGTGACTGTTTCACCAGTAGGAACTGTTTAAATGCCGGTGATCATGCTTTTTGGATTCTAGAGATAAATGGTTCAATAGACCAGTAACAGTGTCAGGCATCGTATCAGTGCTGGGTGCCGCTAATACAGTATATGTTCATTGCTGGCAACTAGCTCTGGGAGTTTTCTGTGACTGTTTCACCAGTAGGAACTGTTTAAATGCCGGTGATCATGCTTTTTGGATTCTAGAGATAAATGGTTCAAAAGACCTGTAAAAGTGTCAGACACAGTATCAGTGTTTGGTGCCGACAATACAGTCCACACTCTAATTGCTGGCAACTGGCTCAGAGAGCTTTTGTGACTGTTTCACTACTGTTGACTGTTTAAATACTGGTGACACACTAGTGTTTCATCCCAGTGATAATGTATGTTGGATTTTCTGGAGACAGGCTCTTTAGACCAGTAACCGTGTCAGGCACCGTATCAGTGCTGGGTGCCGGTAATAGAGTATATATATATATATATATATATATGTTCATTGCTTGAAACTAGCTCTGGGAGTTTTCTGTGACTGTTTTACCAATAGCAACTGTTTAAATGCCGGTGACCATGCTTTTTGGATTCTAGGGATAAATTGTTCAACAGACCAGTAAAGGTGTCAGACACAGTATTAGTGTTTGGTGCCGACAATACATAACACACTCTAATTGCTGGTAACTGGCTCAGAGAGCTTTTGTGACTGTTTCACTACTGTTGACTGTTTAAATACTGGTGGTACACTAGTGTCTTGAATTCACGGTGACAGTCCTGGAGGATAGTAACAGTGCAAATGATCTGTGCAGGATGGCACTGATACATAATCTGGTTGGCGGAAACTAGTGGCAGACTGGTGTTAGTGATGAAGACTGTTGGATATTGGTGACACAATGCTTGTTGGATTTTAGGGACCAGCTACAGTGTCAGGCAGAACTGGCAGCAGAGTGGGAGTTGCTGGGACTATTCAGTGTTGGGGGACTGTTAAATGCCGGTGATCATGCTTTTTGGATTCTAGGGATAAATCAACAGACTAGTGGAGACCTGACTTTTGTGACTGTTTCACCACTGGGGACTGTTTAATTACTGGTGACACAATGTGTCTTGGCTACATGGTTACAGTCCTGGAGGACGAATTGTCTGTGCTGGGTGCCACTAATACACACCTTGGTTGCTGGAAACTGGTGGGAAACTGATGCTGGAGATGTTTCAGTGCTGAAGACTGTGTTGGGTATAGTGACAAAGTGCATGTTGGATTTTAAGGACCAGCAACACTGTCAGACCGAACTGGGAGAAGAGTGGGAGTTGCTGGGACTGTTTAAGGGTTGAAGACTGTTGGATATTGGTGACACGATGTTTGCTGGAATTTAGGGACCAGTAACACTGTTAGGTAGTACTGGTAGCAGAGTGGGAGTTTTAATGTTGGTGACTGTTAGATACTGGCGACACAATGCACGTTGGATTCTAGGGGACAATAACCGTGTGGGGCAGTATCAGTTCTGAAGCCTGTAATACATTCTTTCATTGCTGGTGGCAGAGTGGCTTTGGGATTTGCTGGGGACTGTTACATACTTGTGACACATTGTATATTGAATGAGTTTACAGTCCTGAAGGACACTAACAGTTTTAGGCAAATTATCAGTGCAGGATGCGTATTCTCATTGCTGAGCAGGGTGACTATGGCAGTTGCTGGGACTGTTTTAATGTTAGACAGATATTGCTGTCACAATGTTTTTTGGCTTCCAGAATCAGTGTTAGTTCGATATAATGTTAGGCAGTACTAGTAGCAGAGTAGTGTTTCTGTGTTCTGTGTTAAATACTAATGACATACTCATTGCTCTCATTGCTGAAATCTGTAGATATCAGTGGCAGAATGACTGGCAGGTGCTGGAAATGTTTCAGTGTTGGGGACTGTTGGGAGACCGGTCACACAGCTTATCCTGAATTTTAGATACTGTCCTGAAGACCTTCAGCAGTGTCAGACACAGTGTCAGTTCTGGATGCTGCTAATACAAACTCTCATTGCTGGAAGCCGGTGACACTGGAGGTCGGGGGTTGCTGGAAACTGTTAGATAACAATGACACAAGTTGGATTGAATTCTTGGGACAGACAGTGTCAGACAAGGTGTCATTTCTCAGATCTTCTCATTGCTGTGCACTGGTGATCAGTGCTGTGGTGGAACTTTTAAAGCATGATATAACTAATGTTCATAATATGAAGCAATTTTGGAGTCCAGTGACTGATGTTAGTGTCACGCATTGTATCAGGAATGGGAATACATGCTGTTATTTTTGGATAATGGGCATACTGGTGACTGGATTCCTGCTGAGAACCTGTGGGACTAGTGATATATTGTTTTAGTGCCTGAGATTGGCGGGTTCTGTTACTGCCTGTAATGAGGCATGGTGAGGCAGCTGCCCCTGGCATCATCATTTAGAGGGGGCAGAAGTTGCCGGACCTGCTTTCTTCTTCTTTTTTTTTTTTTGGGGGGGGGGGGGGCTACCAAGGATTGAATGCATGGATCAATCATATTTATATACATATTTATATATATATATATATTTATATGGGACATTTATATACAGTAGTTCTGCCATACTGGAAAGTGATGATGCTGGGGTGAGACTGTCAGTAATGTATTGTTCCAGTGCTGGAGAATACTGGACACAGGGGGTGACTGCCTTTTTTCCCCAACCCTTGCTGGTGATGCATGTTAATTCTGCTGTTTCTACATGGCAACACTGCTGATTCTAGGTGATACATGGTACTGCATCTGTGCAGAAAGTGGTTGCTACAATGTAACAGTGCTGGAGTATGGCGAGTGACAGTATCATAACAGTCAATTTTGTGTTATACTTTGAAAGTCCTGAAAGCTGGTGATAAAATACATGTTCACAACCCTTGAAGTTGGTGATACAAGGTATAGTAACAGTTGCAATTTACATTGTAACAAGGTAGGAAGTTTGTGATCTATTGTAACAGTGCTGAAAGTTTGTGAATGATTGTGAGCGTGCTAGACGTTAATACATTGTAACAACTGATCAATGTGCTGGAAGCTGGTAAGATATGGTAGCAGTGCTGGAAGTTTGTGATACATTATAACAATTATGTTTATTCTAACTGCTCCAATTGTAAGCAATGTAACAATGCTGGAGGTTCATGATGTAAGGTGATTGCTGAAAGTCTTTGACATTGAAAATTAAAATTGATTGTAATAACCGTGTTCATGGCTGTGTTGGAAGCAAGTAAAACATGGTAACAGTGCTGGAAATAGTTGATGCTGGACATTGTAACAATGCTGGGTGTTGTTGATATAGGGTAACTGCTGCATTGTTATGCACTGCAACAATGCTGGAAGCTGATACCCTATGGTAACTGGGCTGGAGGTTTCTGACATTGTAACAGTGATAGAAGTTAGTGCATTGTAATAACTGTGGAAGTTCATGACTGTAATGAAAGCTAGTAAAACCTGGTAACCGTGCTGGGAATGGTTGATACTGGACTGCAACAATGCTGGAAACTGATAACCCATGGTAACTGTGCTGGAAGTTTCTGACATTGTAACAGCGATAGAAGTTTGTGCATTGTAATAACTGTGGAAGTTCATGACTGTGCTGGAAGCTGGCTACCGTGCTGGTTATGGTTGATACAGGGCACAGTGTTAGTTTTTAATACAAGCTGCTATAATGTGATACATTATTGATGACCTATAGAAACAGTGATTGATGTATTTATGTAATAACTGTGGAAGTTCATGACTGTGCTGGTAAAATATGGTGCTGCAAGTTTCTGACACTGTACATTGTAACAGGGTTAACTAAGTTGTTGATACAGTACATTGTAACAGGGTAACAGTGCTGCAAGTTGTTGGTACATTGTAACAGGGTAACAGTGCAGCAAGTTGTTGGTATATTGTAACAGGGTAGCAGTGCTGCAAGTTGATGGTACATTAACAGAGTAACAGTGTTGCAAGTTGTTGGTACATTGTAACAGGGTAACAGTACTGCAGGTTGTTGGTACATTGTAACAGGATAACAGTGCTGCAAGTTGTTGAAACTGCACATTATGACAGGGTTACAATGCTGCAAGTTGTTGATACTGTACATTGTATCAAGGTAACAGTGCTGCAAGTTGTTGATACTGTACATTTTAACAGGATAACAGTGCTGCAAGTTGTTGATACTGTTTATTATAACGGTTACAGTGCTGCAAGTTGTTGATACTGTACATTATAACGGTTACAGTGCTGCTAGTTATTGATGCAGTAGATTGTAATAGGTTAACAGTGCTGCAAGTTGTTGATACTGTACATTATAACGGTTACAGTGCTGCCAGTTATTGATGCTGTACATTGTAACAGGATAACAGTGCTGCAAGTTGTTGATACTGTTTATTATAACGGTTACAGTGCTGCAAGTTGTTGATACTGTACATTATAACGGTTACAGTGCTGCCAGTTATTGATGCTGTACATTGTAACAGGGTAACAGTGCTGCAAGTTGTTGATACTGTACATTATAATGGTTACAGTGCTGCCAGTTATTGATGCTGTACATTGTAACAGGATAACAGTGCTGCAAGTTGTTGATACTGTTTATTATAACGGTTACAGTGCTGCAAGTTGTTGATACTGTACATTATAACGGTTACAGTGCTGCTAGTTATTGATGCAGTAGGTTGTAATAGGTTAACAGTGCTGCAAGTTGTTGATACTGTACATTATAACGATTACAGTGCTGCCAGTTATTGATGAGGTACATTGTAACATGGTAACAGTGCTGCAAGTTGTTGATACTGTACATTGTAATGGTTACAGTTCTGCCAGGTATTGATGCTGTACATTGTAACAGGGTAACAGTGTTGCAAGTTGATGCAGTACATTATATTAAAGCAATGCTGGAATCTGGAGATGCAGGCTAACAATGCACAAAACAGTTAATACATGTTAACTGTGTTGGAAGTTAGTGATACATGGTAACAATGCTCAGTCAAAAATCTGGATTTTTCATTAAAGAGCACAAAGCACAGTAAATACTTCTTGTAAATGCAGTCACCCACAGCAAACAGGTTTTTAGGGGGTTCCACACTGCTGTTTGTGTACCAGTGACAGTCACCCTGCAGCAAGTGTCAGCAGTGTCTGCAGTCAGTGATAGAAGGGTGATCACTATAGTTGTCCACGATAAAGCCCAGAGAGGGTCAAAGCAGACTATCTGTGTCAGGCACTGGTTGTGTCCCCTGGAGCAGATTCTGGTCGCTCGCTGTAACCGGTTGTAAGTGATCCGGCCATGGAGCAGCCGGTTGCCAGGCTCCGGCATTTGTTTGGTGTGTGTGTGTTCTGTGCTGCTATTCTCCCTGCAGCAGCAAGCTCAGCAGTTGCATCTTAGTTGCACGTCAGTGTGCCCCGGGCTGTTGTGTCACTACAAGCCCCAGCATGCCCCTGTGCGCTCTGTCAAGGTGGAGCATTCTGGGACTAGTAGTAACATCACGGGTGAGCAGAGTCAGCCAGTAACTATGGGGAATCCCAAGCATCCTCTCTGGGCACTGTTAGGGGGTATCTGACCTTTTTACTGGCAGTAATTTGTAGAGTTGCAACTCGAGCAAGATATTTTTCAACTTTAACATTATTTTTAATAACCTGTCTCACTGTGATTTTAGTTTGGTGGGCGAGATTTTTATCCCTGTTCCAGGTCAGTGGCCGGCTATATATTATGTTTTAGTTTTTGAAGAAGGGTTAGAACCAGTTTAATATTCTTTTCTATCTGTGATTCCCAAATGCAGACTTGCTTGT
This sequence comes from Gastrophryne carolinensis, assembly GCA_027917425.1. Classification (NCBI taxonomy): domain Eukaryota; kingdom Metazoa; phylum Chordata; class Amphibia; order Anura; family Microhylidae; genus Gastrophryne; species Gastrophryne carolinensis. The sequence goes on along the minus strand of CM051239.1, from coordinate 32,698,339 downwards.
GTGATGATCAAATGGTGTCACCCATTGCACCCATTGGGTCTTTACCTCTTGGTTTGTCTCTGGTGACTGACGGGGAGGCCGATTCATTAATAGCGCCAGGTAGCGACAGATGAGCGACTGTAGCGTGATTTTTTCAGCGCCAGCCAGTATTCGCTGTGCTTGGCCGGCATTAGCTTGATGACAGCGACTCAGTCGGTGTGCGGTAATGTTGAATACGGGCTGGGGGGTCGCTGTTTCACAAGTCCAGCGTTGTATGTGAGCGCCTGACAACGAATGGCCAGAGCGAACGGCTAGCTTCATATTCATCAACAAATCACGCTCCGAATGTGCTGTCGCTGTCCATTCCTTGTTTAAACCCCAGAGCGCTGGCGGTGATGTGTATTAACTAGTTTTTAACCCCTAAACAACTATATTTTATGAATGTAACATTATACATGTTTTTAGAATCATTTTGTAATATGAATACATTAATCTCAGACCTGTTAGATCAATTCTGCACATTTTTTTTTTTTTTTTTTGACTTAAAAATAAATCCTAACATTGCAGAAGTGTTCTCCGATTTTTTGACATTAAAAAAAAAAAAAAATTAATACCAATTAATTATGAATAATTATAGATTGCTCCATTGAAATGCATTGGACATCGCCAGGGAGCGACAGCTCATACCTGGCGCTGTGAGGGAATTTGCAGCGGCGCTGTTCGGTCCAGGCGGCTTCATGATGAATGCTCTCGCCGGCGCTAGCCTCATTTTGCTTGATAAATGCGTCATTGTGACCGCCGCCGGGCGTACTTGAGTCGGTAGTCGCCGTTAGCTGCCGCTACCTGGCGCTCGTCAGACACTACCTGGCGCTATCGCTTGATGAATAAGGGCCTTAGAGTCACACATGTATATTTGGAGGGGTTCAAACGCTCTTTGAGTGGGACTAAACATAGTGACCATTGACCGCAAGCGACCATCATAGGTGATTGTGGTAAACCTGCCTGACTGACCCCTCTTGTATTCCTACTGGTGGCCCTCCACTGTGTCACACCCTGGGTATCCCTGCACAAATGAGCACGTACCTGGGGATGCAGGTATCAACATGGTAAAAATGACAGAAGTATTTTGATTAAAGTGGACCAAACCCCAGGCATATTCGCCCCCCGGGCATCCAGATCCAGGATGCCCTGCTGTTTGACACCCCCCAGTTCGCTTGAAAACTCACCTTCGTTCCCAGTCCAACATTGCATGCATGAGAAGCAGCCACATCCCCACTATCCTTTACCAGGGCGTGTGTCCTCACCAGACATTAATGAATGATCGTCACGGGCACGCTCCCTGTTAAAGGGTAGCAGGGGATGCGGCCACCAGTGTGCTCAGATCCGCTCGCCTTAGACGAGCTCTAGGACAAAGGGGCGGGAGCGTATCCAAGGGTTGACTGGACGAGAGGCTGCGCATGCGCCGTAGGACCAAGGAAGGGTGAGTGAGACCGGACAACCTGGGGGGTTTCACACAGCGGGCATCACCCGATCGGAAACCCAGGATAGTCAAAATCCTCGGTTTTGGTCCACTTTAAGGGGAGGCCAGCCCATTATTGGTTGGAATGACCCATTACATCACAGTCACTTAATATGGTGCAACCATTTTATAACCGCTTGAAGTGAACCCTCACCCTTAAAGGAAAATAACAGATATGCTTAGCACATTGAAGACCTCATTTTGCCACACAATAATGGAAACTTTTAAAAATGGCATGGAAAATAGAATTGTCCTTTTAAAGTGACCGACTCCCTCCCCCCGGGGCATCCAAAATTGAGATGCCCCACTGTGTGAAATCCCCCAGGTCGCCCCATTCACTTAATTTGCTTCCCAGTCCAATGGTGCATGCACCAGCCACGGCCGCATCCCCGCTATTCCTCTAGCAGGGCGCATGCCAGTGCCAGCCATTTGTGAATGGCCGGCGCGGGCACGCTCCCTGTTAGAGGGAAGCAGAGAATGCGGCCACCAACTCGCTCGGAGCCACTGCCCTTAGATGCCGTCTTAGATGCCGTGATTGCAGCCGCTCCGAGCGCACTGATTGGCAAGCAGCCGTGCATGCACCGTAGGACCGGTAAGAGGTGAGTTTGTTTGGGCGATCTGGGGGGTTTCACACAGCGCTAGTTAAAATCCTGGGCTTTGGTCTACTTTAACCCTTTTGTTGCCAAGCACGTAACACCTACGTGCTGGCTTGGCTGGGCCTTAAGTGCCAAGCCCGTAGGTGTTACGTGCTTGACTTTCCTCGCTTGTAGTTTAAAAAGTAAAAACAACAAATACTCACCTGACCCCTTGTTGGATCCGGCCGGGTCTCCTCTTTAATTTGGTGCCATCCGATCCCCCGTGGGGGGTCGGATGGCTCCAGGAGAGCCCCCGGAATAGGCCGCCCCCCCCCCTTCTGCAGCAGCAGCTTCTAACTGTAAAAAAAAAAAAAAAAAAAAATGACATTCACTTACCTGTGTGTGCGCTGGCTCCCGCTGTCCCTCCTCTTCACCTGGGGGGCCTCCGATCCCCCCCCAGGACTTACCGATCTTCAGGAGAGAGCCTGGGAGGCTCTCTCCTCTCTTCTGCACGATGGCGGCCGCCATCATGCCTCTGAAGTCATCCCGGCCCCGATCTCAGGCTTCAGCCTTCTCAGCTTCTCAGATGCCGGTGATCGGCACAGGGGAAGGAGGTGACAGGAGATCCTCTGATCTCCTGCCTTCTCCTTCTCTGGATGCCGATCACCGGCATCTGTCAGCTGAGCGGCGAGGGACAAGAGCTTGCAATCGAAGGTAAGTACAGTAAAAAAAAATTTTTTTTTTTTCTAATAAAATACTTTTTATTATTGTGTGGTGTTTTTTTTTCACATTAACCCTTTGTGAGCTGGTAAGGGGTCCATGAGACCCCTTATACCAGTTCACAAGGCTGGGGGGGTGGCAAGTCACCTGCCCTAGCGGGTGGCTTGCCATTAACCCCCGCACCCCCATTACCTGCCTCCCCAAAGGCCAGGGGGGGGCAGAAGAGCCCGGGCCCACATAGGCTATGTGGGCTCGTAGGCTGCAGGGTGGGGGGGCCACCAAAGCTGGCCCCACCACTCTGTGCCTACAAGCCCCCATAGCTGGTCCCGGGCTGGTTACTTTGGGTAAGGGGGACCCCACGTCATTTTTTTTTTTGGATTTTGAAGGGTTTTTAACCCTTCAAAATCCAAAAAAAAATGGGGTCACCCTCCCCGGGAAGGGGGACCCTATGTCATTTTTTTTTTTAATTAACCATTTGTCATCCAGCAGCTATAAAAGGCTTCTGGGCAGGAAAGGGTGTCTACCTATACATATGTGGTATCGCTGTAACCGGGAGAAATTGGGGTTTCTCACGCAATAAGATTTTATTGACAAACTTACATTTTTTATTACAAAAAAACTCTACAAATTGTAAAAAAATGTTTTTTTTTTATTTTCTTTCACACATTTCACCCAAAAAAATTGAGAATACACCTAAAAAATACAAACAAGACATTTCATGTTAAAGCCCAGACTCTGTTGAAAAAAACAATATATAATTTTCCTGGGAAATCCCTGGAAATCCCTTCAAAAATGACAGTTGAATATGTGTAGCGCAAAATGGTGAAACATCGTCTGGCAACAGGGAGTGGCAAATGCTGCAGGTAGGCTGGCAGCGAAAGGGTTAAATAGAAGTTACCTCCCTCTAATCCACTACCCTTAGCTGTCTTACCAGATCAAGAGCCATCTTGCCAAGAAGGTGCATGTCTGATAGGGGTTTCCAGCTACAAAAGAGTTTTTAATTAGTTCTAAACCTACCTCACTCTACCCCAATTATAAAGACATTTGACTGAGTTTAAGGCGCTGAAGCTGGAGGAGACTGCCAGGTTATCATAAACCCCCTCATCGCCTCAGGCATTCTCTGATTGTCTTATTTAGTTTCGATCCCTTCTTTAACCACCAGTTTGCTAAAATGGGGGGTAGAGGATTGTGTTACCAAATATATATATATATATATTTATTGAATTGATCATGGGGGGGGGGTAACACATTCATGGCCAACCTCAGCAGTGGATGAGTTAATCGTTAGGCGGAACTCACAGCGGAATTCAGGAGGTCAAACACCCAAAAACTGATCCACTGACTGAACAATGGAGGTCATGCAAAGGTTGATGCTCAGAGCGGGCCAGCTGATCTTCTCTGCCGTTTCCTGAGGCCATTTGTGATAAGGAGACGTCTGTCACAAAGCTGCTTTCTGATTGGTGGAGGGAGGGTTGCCTGATCAGCTGGATATGTATCAGCAACATCTTGTGATGTGCAGTGCCACCCTACACAGGTACCAGCCTAGCATGGGGTCAAGTGAGATGTATTGTGGGGACCCCAGTGTTTAGTGGCATACCCACAAATCTGGGGCCCCATCAATCTATCATGGAATGATTTTTCCGACTTGCAGAATTTGACCTCCAACACATGGCATGACCCCTGAACCCCTGATATTTAATTGATGACCTACTTTTTTCAAGCATTTCTGTCCAACATGGATCTAAAGGAAAGCCAAGCATAAAAAAGAATAACGAGCTTTTATTTGACTCAAAAAAAAAAAATCAAGTGAATAGAGTGGATTCAGTTTTTCATTGATTGTTCAGTTTGATCCATTTGCATAATTTTTTTTTCTTTTTTTGACACTTATTTTTTTATTTTTTTTGGGGGGGGGGGGTAAATTGATCTAAAGAGTCAGAGGTGTTGGAAAGTGGGATCAACCCTTCTGTGATCTTTAATGTGTGGCATATTCGAGTGTTGATGTTGACTGGATGTCAATCCGAAGGTGCGGGGCAGAAATTGAACAATCCATGTTCAGTCGATCAGTAAGATTCAATGATATGAATGATCAGTAGAAGAAAAATTGATGTGTGTGTGTGTGGCTGAAATAAAGCTGCTCATCTATCACTATGATGGCCCCTATCTGAGTAGCAGTTCCATTGCTAAATGTAGAAAACAGCGTTGGGTCTGATCATTTAGAAAATGAACAATCAGATTCCAGGATGAAGATTGGTTTTAATTTGCTTTGTCTGGCCCATATACACAGAACATGTAGCTAATCCCTCAATGTACAATGAATGGCAGGAGTCCATAAAGGGAAGTGTAAGGGAGTGACTGTATGCTCTGCTGCAGGGCCCACAACAACAATAAGCAATATGCCCCAATGTCTCCATAGATTCTCTTTGATACGAAATATAAAAATGTGGAGTTGCCGTACAATCAAGGATCTAATCACTTAAATTACTGAGTAACTTTGCTTAAAACTATTTAATGTTTACTAGCAATCTGGGCAATAAACAGAAATGCTTACTGTCCACCATACAATGCCACTGTACAATATTACCCAAAAAATTATACCATAAGAATTGTAGCCTAGAGAATGAGTCAAGTGCATTTATCCTACAGTTATGGTAAGATTGTATATAGATTGTACAATCAGATTAAACGTTGTGTAGCTTTGATGATGTGATCTATCAGATATTGCCAACAATTGTCTGCTGATTATCTCTATAGTCATAGATCATTGTAACATGTATGGGCTATAATGATTGAAGAACAGATTTAAAATACAATCAGAAGAAAAATCGTTCAAATGAAATATAGATGATTTTTATGTTCTTATTAGAGGAAATAATTAAATACCTAGTATGTGATTGTGACAATATATGGAAGAATATTTGATCAAAAATCTGTGGCTAGGCAAATATCTGCCAGATTTAACTGACAATTAATCGAATAATCTATATATATATATATATATATATATATATATATATATATATATTGCATTTATTTAATCTGTGTGTGGCCCCTAAATTTTATGGGAGACCTCCGAGGAGTTTATAAAATTGGGGACGGATTATAGGCAGCTGAATCTGACTTCTGCTATCTGCGACATTAAAGCGGACCTCAATTCAAAAATGACTGCGTTCCTTTGTACGGATCTCCTATGGGGCATCTTCACTGGAGTTCCCTCGTGGTTTTTAGAAGCCAAAATCAGACATGGAACTCTGTATAATATGGAAAAGGAAATAGCTATGCAATTCAATGAAGCCTGTCTATTACTGGATGAAGTGCAGGTGCTGTATGGCTGTGCAGCTGAATCCTGTCCCCATCAGATGGAAGAAGGTGAGGGTCTCTCAAATGCAGGGCTCACTGATGGTGTAAGGGGATATCGCGAAATGTGTAATATTAAAAATCCATATAAACATGTCGGCTAATGAGAGGAGGGGTCACATATACACCCGAACTGAATAAAACCCCTACCAAGCTTGTGGTTTATTCCCTCTTGGTAGGAATAAAATCCAGGTGGCAGGTTTAGTCTATCAGGGGTGACAGAGCCTGTCACCCCTGATTTACTCTTCCTTCCATTAAAAGAAACAAACCAGCATGGCTGGATATTTCTTGATGCCAGGTGTATACGTGACCCCTGCTTCCGCCATCCACCATATTTATATGGATTTTTATCATTGGCTCATTTTTTTCATGATAGTGCTTCTTTAGATTAGTTTAATGTCCCTGTAACCCAGAACCCTCCTTAGCACAGAGTTTTCAGGGAGTGGCAACTTTAACTGCTTAATTACTCATAGTTAAGTGTCCTACACTTCCTCTTTTTGCTAAAAAATCTTTTGGAGTCCTCCTTTACTTTCACTGCTTGTTTTCTCACCACTTACACCTGTTACTGTGCCATTAGAAGCGCCGATGCTGCAGAATGCGCTGGTAGTGCCACCTTGCGGCCAGCAGGGGGTCCTATTAACCCATTAATATTCCCGCTCCTCCCAGCACGCAGGATAATGGGAGAAGCCTGCAGGTGTATCCTGTTCTCAGAGCGAATGGAGAGCCGCGTTCCTGGGAACATTCTTCCCCAGCTCTCCTGCGTTTTCACCCCTGAAAGCGTCACCGCCGAGCTTAGATTGCAATTTCCAAGCATTTCAGTTTCAGTTTTTTTTTTTGCTAATTTGGAATTTAAGAAGATTATTTACTAAAATGGGGAAAACTCCCTTGCTCATACGAAGAGCTCACCTGATCAGCTGACCAAGCTTTATACCCAGTGGCTTAACTAAATATGACTGGGCCCCAGTGCAAACATTACATGGGGCCCCAACATGGTTCATACAGTAAACCTTTTCTGCTTTTGAACTTAGTTGGATGCAGCTGGACAACTAAAGCCTAAACCAGCAGGGATTAATAGTGCTTCCTTTCTCTAAATGCTGCCACGTGAGCACAAATATAATAAATAAGGTGGAAGAGCAACAATGATGGGGCCCCACCGACCATCTGGGCCCTGGTGCGCTCACACCCACCCCCAGCACTCCTTATAATTACGCCCCTGTTTACACCCCAACAAATAACTTTGTGCTAGGAAGTAACCAAACAAGTTCATTCAATAGTAATTCAGTGGTTGTCACTGGGACTACATGGGTGTCACTGGCATTACATGTGTTTCACTGGGGACTACATGTGTGTCACTGGGATTTCAGGGGTGTCTCTGGGGCTACACGGGTGTTTCTGGGACCACATGGGTGTCACTGAAACTTCAGAGGTGTCACGGGGACTAAATGTGTGTCACCGGGACTACACTGGCATCACTGAGACTACATGGGTGTCACTGGCACTACAGGGGTGTCACTGGCATTACATGTGTTTCACTGGGGACTACATGTGTGTCACTGGGACTTCAGGGGTGTCTCTGGGGCTACACGGGTGTTTCTGGGACCACATGGGTGTCACTGAAACTACAGGGATGTCACTGGCACTACACTGGCATTACTTAGACTACATGGGTGTTGTTGGAACTACATGGGTGTCACTGGCACTACAGGGGTGTCACTGGGACTACACTGGCATTACTGAGACTACATGGGTGTTGCTGGCACTACATGGGTGTCACTGGCACTACAGGGGTGTCACTGGGACTACACTGGCATTACTGAGACTACATGGGTGTCACTGGCACTACATGGGTGTCACTGGCACTACATGGGTGTCGCTGGCACTACATGGGTGTCGCTGGCACTACATGGGTGTCGCTGGCACTACATGGGTGTCGCTGGCACTACATGGGTGTCGCTGGCACTACATGGGTGTCCCTGGCACTACATGGATGTCGCTGGCACTACATGGGTGTCGCTGGCACTACATGGGTGTCGCTGGCACTACATGGGTGTCGCTGGCACTACATGGGTGTCGCTGGCACTGCATGGGTGTCGCTGGCACTGCATGGGTGTCGCTGGCACTGCATGGGTGTCGCTGGCACTGCATGGGTGTCACTGGGCAAAAAATGTGTGTTACTGTGACCATAGGGGTGTCACTAAGACTACAGCGGCATACCCCCCAACTGTCCCGATATCCACAGGACAATAGAGTACAGAAGTATAGTACAGGAGTACAGAAGAGCCGATGTGCCCCAAAAAATCCCGGGCCATTTTTTAATCCCAGTCTGCTCCTGGTTGAGGGATTGCCTGCATGTATATGTATGTATGTGTGTGTGTGTGTGTGTGTGTGTGTGTGGGGGGGGGGGGGGGGTCTTGCTTTTATTATTATTATGTATTTCTTAGGTGGTGTTTCCCTTTAAGGGTGTAGCTGAGGGCATGATTTAATATCAATAAAACTTTCTGCACCATGCTATGCGTGCCACTGCACATGTGCAATACTGGAGCTACTGGGGTGTCACCAGGACTACACTGGCATCACTGAGACTACATGGGTGTCGCTGGCACTACAGGGGTGCCGCTGGCACTACAGGGGTGTCGCTGGCACTACAGGGGTGTCGCTGGCACTACAGGGGTGTCGCTGGCACTACAGGGGTGTCGCTGGCACTACATGGGTGTTGCTGGCACTACATGGGTGTCGCTGGAATTACAAGGGTGTCACCAGGACTACACTGGCATCACTGAGACTACATGGGTGTCGCTGGCACTACATGGGTGTCGCTGGCACTACATGGGTGTCGCTGGCACTACATGGGTTTCACTGGCACTACATGGGTGTCGCTGGCACTACATGGGTGTCGCTGGCACTACAGGGGTGTCGCTGGCACTACAGGGGTGTCGCTGGCACTACAGGGGTGTCGCTGGCACTACATGGGTTTCACTGGCACTACATGGGTGTCGCTGGCACTACATGGGTGTCGCTGGCACTACATGGGTGTCGCTGGCACTACATGGTTGTTGCTGGCACTACAGGGTTGTCGCTGGCACTACAGGGTTGTCGCTGGCACTACAGGGGTGTCGCTGGCACTACAGGGGTGTCGCTGGCACTACAGGGGTGTCGCTGGCACTACAGGGGTGTCACCAGGACTACACTGGCATCACTGAAACTATATGGGTGACACTGGAACTACATGGGTGTTGCTGGCACTACATAGGGTGTCCCTGAGACTACAGGGGTATCACTGAGACTACATGGGTGTCACTAGAACTATAGGGGTGTCACTAGGGAATACAGTGGTGTCACTGAGCACATGGCTATTCCTGGGATTACAGGACTGCCAGCAGGATTGCAAGGTGTATAGGCAGCATTATACTACAAAGAGCTTGTTACTGGAACATTGTATGTAGATTGTATACATCGGATTGTAAGGTGTGTAGCCAGCATTATACGATAACAATTTAGTAACATTTGTATGGAGATAGTATAGATTAAATTGTGAGGTGTGTAGCCAGCATTATGCAACAAATATTAGATTGTATAAAGATTGTATAGCTCGAATTGTAAGCTGTATAGCCAGCATTATACTACAAATATTAGATTGAATAAAGATTGCATAGATCGAATTGTAAGGTGTGTAGCCAGCATTATACTACAACATTTAGGTTGTATAAAGATTGTATAGATCAAATTGTAAGGTGTGTAGCCAGCATTACGCTACAAATATTAGATTTATAAAGATTGTATAGATTGAATTGTAAGGTTTGTGGGCAGCCTTTGACTACAAAGATTAGAATGTATCTGACTTGTAAGGTGTGTGGGCAGCATTAGACTAGAAATATTTGGTAAGATTATATAGATCAGATTGTAAGGTGTGTGGGCAGCATTATACTGCAAAGATTTGGTAAGTGTAAAGAAATTGTATGGGGCTTTTCCAGCTTTATGTATTGTATTGAAATTGTATAGTAGGCTGATTCATTACTAACGCCAGGTAGCGACAGATGAGCGTCTGTAGAGCAGATTTCAGAGCGACCGCTAGTAGTCCCTGTGCTCGGCCGTGGATCATTGTTCCAGAGCGACTCAGTCGCTGTCCGGCATTGATGAATATGATGTGTGAGTCGCAGTACTACGCTGTATGGGACCTAATGGTAGAGCCAGCACAGTGCGCCTAACTCACACCACATTTATCAAAAAAACAGCCTCAAACATCGCCGGCGCTCAAAATCATGTAGTTGTAGCCCACAGCACCCAGAGGCTGCGTGATTAAAGGCTGTTTTTGAACATGTATCCACTAGTAACAAAGCGAAAACATATGGCATTACATTGTTATAACATTGTGACATGAACACTTTAATACCAGACCTGTAAGGACAATTCTGCATAAAAATATTAATCCAAAAAGTTTTCAAAAATTAAATTTTCTTGCTCAGGATACGTCAGAAGTTTTGAGATTTTTTAAAATGAAAAATAAAAGTAAATTGGGATCAGGAAAGGGATTTAAGGATCGTCCATAGAAATGAATTGAGGAGCGCCAGGTAGCGACAGGTAAGACATGGCGCTCTTCAAGGCAGAGCGCCGGCGCTGTACGCTGAGCCTGGGATAATGATTAATCGGACGCTACATGGCGTTGTTCTAGTCGCTCACCAGATTCGCCTTCATATGTAATTGTGCGCCGTGTCCGGCGTTCACCTGCCGATACCTGGCGCTGCCTGCCACTGTACAGGCACTACCTGGCGCTATACCTTCATGAATAAGGCCCTAGGTCAGATTGTAAGGTGTGTGGGCAGCATTATACCCATATATATGTAAAGAAATTGTATAGGGCTTTTCCAGCTTTCGGTATTGTGTTAAAATTGTATATGCAACCAAAACGGGGGGTCCCACACACCCACCCAACCCTGAGAACACAGAAGCACCCCTAAACAATGAGCAGCTATGCAAAAAATAATCACGTTTATTGCTACATATGACTACCTACATTATATGCACAATACCATATAACAATTCTAAAAACATATTAAAAAACATGTAAAGACAATACTAGCACCGAGGAAGGGGCACAAGAGAAAGGGGGAAGGGCCAGTTTGACCCAATGACAACGCTGCTATTAATTCCTATCTGATAAATGAAAGAAACTACCCTTAACTATACTGATAGCTAATAATAAAAGTGTACATAATTTACAATATTCATGAAACTAGTGCCAATCGTGCTTCACTTAAAATAATTACACTAAGGCCCTTATTTAACAAGGGATAGCGCCAGGTAGCGAATGGTGAGCGAACGGTAATGACGGTCACCGCCACGAGTACGCCGGCTCCCCTCCGCAATCACACATTTATCAAGCCGATCCTGCTTAGCGACTGACAGAGCGCCATATAGCAACTCATTCATCATTATTCCAGCCTCACCCCACAGCGCCAGCGAGCGACCTTGAACAGCGACAGGTATGACCTCTCGCTACCTGGCGCTCTCCAATGCATTTCAATGGAGCAATCTTTAAATATTCTTAATTAATTGCTATTAATGTTTTATTTATTTTTTTTAAATGGCAAAAATTCTGTGACCACTTCTGCAATGTTAGATATTTTTTTTAAGGTAAAAAAAAAAAAAAAAAAATTGTGCAGAATTAATATTACAGGTCTGATATTAATGTATTCATATTACAAAATGTTTTTAAAAACTTTTTTTTTTTTTTTTTCAAAAATATGGTTGTTTGGGGGTTAAAAAACTACTTTTAACCCATCGCCGCCAGCGCTCTGGGGTTTAAACAGCGCGAGAATTTTTTGAGCGTGATTTGTTAATGAATATGCTGGGAGCCGTTCGCAATGGCCATTCGCTGTCATGCGCTCCCATACAGCGCGGAACCTGTCAAACAGCGACTCCTAACCCCGTATTCAACATTACCGCACACCGACTGAGTCGCTGTCAACAACCGAACAACGGCCAAGCACAGCGAATACTAGCGGGCGCTGTGAAAATACAGCTACTGTCGCTCAACACTGACCGCAATCCTAACTAAACATAGGATGAGGACTAACCAGGTGGAAACATGCCAACAATGAAAATTATAACAAAATGTGCAAAGCAAAGTGGGCAGCATTATACCCATATATATGTAAAGACATTGTATAGGGCTTTTCCAGCTTTCTGTATTGTGTTAAAATTGTATAGGTCAGATTTTAAGGCGTATGACCTGTCAGCTGCCATCAATCAGCTTCCACATGATAGTCAGGCAGGCAAGAGAAATGGGGGCCGATTACTGATGAAGCACTGATTCCCATAGATTGTAAGCTCCTAGGTCCCAGTTGTGAGCGTATATTGGGGAGCTGATGTGCGAAAGCAGACAGGTGACGACATGATCAGCATTTAGGCGATCATTTGTCAGCATGACACTCGCTGCTGTGTGGAATGATGGGAGCGCGGGGCTGTCACACGGAGCTTGCACTTTGCAGGTCTAGACATGACCCCCCCCCCGCGACATCCCTAGGGCAGGAATGGGAGACGTGATCTGCCGCCAGCGACGCGCTGCCGCCCGCATGACAATAACAAATCAGATCTGTAACCCCCCCACCCCACCGATACAGTCTGCACCCACCTGCACTTCACCCTTCTGCTCTTCTCTCCTTCTTACTTGATCTTCTTTTAATTTGGACATTTAAAGTGGACCAACACCCAGGATTTTCACTATCCTGGGTGTTGGTCCACTTCAGCGGGGCATCCGAGATCAGGATGCCCCGCTGTGTGAAACCCCCCCAAAAGCCCCAAAAAACTTACCTTTTCGGCGACGGAGAAGCTGCCGCCGCCTCCTGCGCGTCCCTCTTACAGGGCGCGCGCCCGCGCCGGCCATTCACAAGCGTTTTTTGGGGGGGGTTTCACCCCGCGGGACATCCTGATCTCGGATGTCCCACGGTGAGGGAGGTGATCGGCCCGGGAATCTTATAGATTCCCGGGCCGATCACCCCTGGGTGTTGGTCCACTTTAAAGGGCTAATCCAGCCTTCTGCTGAGTGTAAAGCCCTCGGCTTGTCACCCTGTCACTCCAATAAAAAAAAGTGTAGCTGTATGAAATCTGCATCAGGCTCCCTATTCTCGCTGTAATATCTCCTTCAAGTTCTGCTGAAATTCAAATCTATGAAAACTGGGCAGGTCTGAAATCCTACTGCTTGTCTTCCTAACTCACAGGCTGATTCATTACTAGCGCCAGGTAACGGCAGATGAGCGTCTGCATAGCGGCGCTAAGAGCCGAGTGTTTTTGTCTTTAGTTGTCAAGTAGTATCCAAATGAGTTAAAAAGACAGGAGAAGGGTGCTGAATTCTTTTCAGGAAGTCTTGATGTGTTTACTATAAATAGAAAATGAATACAATTATGGAAATGCTGACATGCTTTAAAGTGGACCAACACCCAGGGGGGATAGGCCCAGGAATCTACAAGATTCCCGGACCGATCAGATTCCTCCCCCAAAATCGGGATGTCCCGCGGGGTGAAACCCCCTAGGAGGCCCACAAACCTTACCTCAGCCCCGTTCCAGCTGGCGGCCACGTCTCGCGCTTCCCTCTAGCAGGGCGCGAAACCCGCGCCGACCGTTTGTGAATGGCCGGCGCAGGCGCGCTCCCTGTTAGAGGGAAGTGCGAGACGCGGCCTCCAGCGCTCAGAGCCGCTGAGCTGCTATGCGCATCCAAGCAGCCTTGGACGCACGCTGTGATTGCCTGGAGCAGTCACGTGGGAGCGTGGTGAGGTGAGTGTTTCTGGGCTTTCGGGGGGGTTTCAGACAGATTGGGGTGCCCCACCGAAGTGGACCAAAACCCAGGATTTTGACTATCCTGGGTTTTGGCCCTTCCCCGGGTGCACCCCGTTCGGGAGAATGCGGGCGTCAGAGCCGCTGCTCTTAGACATGCCGTGGTACCGGGATAAAGTGAGCTGCTGTGGCAATCTGGGGGGTTTCACAAAGCGGGCACCCCGATCGGGGTGCCCCCGGGGAGAGGGACAAAACTTTTGACTATCCTGGGTTTTGGTCCACTTTAAAAAGTGGGCCATTAGGTGCTACAGCATCTAATGGCCCACTCCTTTAATTTTCCCTCTAACAGCTTTGTCAAGGCTCTCTGCTCTCAGGGAAGCCTGTCCCAGCTGACGGAGGACATGCTCGCCATGTTGTCCTCCCTGTTCCTGGTGGAAGGCTCTGGAATTCCTCCTCTGCCCTAAACCCAGCACAGCCTCTAATTATGGTGTCCGGTAATAACAGGAGGAATGCGCAGCTTCCAGAAAAGTAGACCCCTTCCCCTCCCTCCCAGCATGCCCCAGAAGTGACGCTGGCATGCTGCTCCCTGTAGTGCACAAAGTTACATATAAGAGGTGGATGAGCTTACAACCTATTAGGGTATAAGGGAAGATACAGAAGGAGAAGAGCTTACAATCTATTAGGGTATAAGGGAGGATACAGAAGGAGAAGAGCTTACAATCTATTAGGGTATAAGGGAGGACACAGAAGGAGAAGAGCTTACAATCTATTATGGGAATAAGGGAGGATACAGGAGGAGAAGAGCTTACAATTTATTAGGGTATAAGGGAGGATACAGAAGGAGAAGAGCTTACAATCTATTAGGGTATAAGGGAGGATACAGAAGGGGAAGAGCTTACAATCTATTAGGGTATAAGGGAGGATACAGAAGGGGAAGAGCTTACAATCTATTAGGGTATAAGGGAGGATACAGAATGTGAAGAGCTTACAATCTATTAGGGTATAAGGGAGGATACAGAATGTGAAGAGCTTTCAATCCATTAGGGTATAAGGGAAGATAGAGAAGGAGAAGAGCTTACAATCTATTAGGGTATAAGGGAAGATAGAGAAGGAGAAGAGCTTACAATCTATTAGGGTATAAGGGAGGATACAGAATGTGAAGATCTTACAATCTATTAGGGTAGAAGGGAGGATACAGAAGGAGAAGAGCTTACACTCTATTAGGGTATAAGGGAAGATAGAGAAGGAGAAGATCTTACAATCTATTAGGGTATAAGGGAGGATACAGAATGTGAAGAGCTTACAATCCATTAGGGTAGAAGGGAGGATACAGAAGGAGAAGAGCTTACAATCTATTAGGGATGATAGAGAGGGAGGAAGAGCTCACAGTTAGAGGGTAAGGAATGGGCTTCTCCAGTTGGCTCTGTGGTGGCTCTGGCTGCCCGGTGTCTCAGTCCGGCGAGGGATGTGGGTGGACAGACGTGTTGCTTGCGGTGAGATGTTCTGCGGCTGCTGTTGGCGGGGGGAAGTCTGCAGCTGGGATTGTCTTGTGTTAAAGTTTCAGAACCAGGTAAAGCTGTTGCTTTAGTTTTTTGATAGAATGAGAAGGAGTTAGAAGCCTTTTAGGGCCTGACATTTATTATGCCATATTTGATAAATAATATTCATGGGCAGACTCGGACCTACAGGGAACCAGGGGTATCTCCTTGTGATCTCCTGAACTCAGAGGCTTTTTGGGGGCCCTCATCCTAAAAAGGGCCCCTTGCCCTCAACATTTACATTACCAGTTTCCTGGCAATTCAGTGAGGCTGGGAGCAAGAGCAAGATGCTGGGTATGTGACCACACACATGCCGTGGGATCACTGCAAAGGTAAGATTTAATAATCATTCAGTTCAATCGATTATATCAATCATGAGGGATTGCACACAGTGGGATGCCCCCCAAATCAGGATGCCCCATAAAATCGTCCGGCCCTGGAGTTTTTTTTACATAGACCTCTGCATTAATCCTTTGGATCTTGTTGCTCCATCTAGGCCTCATAGCTTTAGCCTGTGTGTGTGTGGTCTAGCTGAAATACGCCACTGCTGGATTATCACATTTATTTATATTAAATATATATTTAATTCAGTTCCGTCATCCATTGTCCCCATCTGTGCCATTTCCGGCCTGTGAGTCACCCTCGGCTTGACTCGCCCTCTGTTATATAAGGGAGAACTCTACCGCTCATTATGCCAATGTAATGACATCACCAGACCCCCCCTGTCCTAGCCGCCAAAATTCTTGTCACATGATGTCACCATGCCTGTTGTAGGAAGCTGGAATTCCCCAGCAAGGCCTCGCTAATGCCAGCCTAACTCCAGACACTGCACACTATTCAGAGGAAGAAATATGCAAGAAAGGATAATGGGTATATTCACAGGTTATCCATGGAAGGGATGGTGGTTAGGAGGGGAAATACATGGTAGTAGAGCTCTTCTTTAATCTGCTAATTAATTTGCAAGTAGGGGATTGACAGGTGGAAGTGGGGCTCCACTTATGGTTACTTATTACTATGCAGAAGGCTGTGAAGGTTCCTTTTAAAATGCTAATGTATTTGCAGTAGAGTTGCCCTTTTTTCTACTAATGTATTTGCAGCGGAGCCATCCTTTATTCTATTATTGTGTTTGAAGCAGAGTTGCCCTTTATTCTACCAATGTATTTGGAGCAGAGTTGTCTTTTAGTCCACTGATGTATTTGTTGTTGTACTTTATTATTATATTAATGCAAGTCTATTGCCCTTATTCATCAAGCGATAGCGCCAGGTAGCGTCAGCTAACGGCGACTACCGACTCAAGTACGCCCGCGGCGGTCACAATGACGCATTTATCAAGCAAAATGAGGCTAGCGCCGGCGAGAGCGACGGCTAGTGCGGCATTCACCATGAAGCCGCCTGGACCGAACAGCGCCGCTGCAAATTCCCTCACAGCGCCAGGTATGAGCTGTCGCTCCCTGGCGATGTCCAATGCATTTCAATGGAGCAAGCTATAATTATTCATAATTAATTGGTATTTTTTTTTTTTTTTTTATAATGTCAAAAAATCGGAGACCACTTCTGCAATGTTAGGATTTATTTTTAAGTCAAAAAAAAAAAAAAATAAATATGTGCAGAATTGATCTAACAGGTCTGAGATTAATGTATTCATATAACAAAATGATTCTAAAAACATGTATAATGTTACATTCAAAAAATATGGTTGTTTAGGGGTTAAAAACTAGTTAATACAGATCGGCACCAGCGCTCTGGGGTTTAAACAAGGAATGGACAGCGACAGCACATTCGGAGCGTGATTTTTTTATGAATATGAAGCTAGCCGTTCGCTCTGGCCATTCGTTGTCAGGCGCTCACATACAACGCTGGACCTGTGAAACAGCGACCCCCCAGCCCGTATTCAACATTACCGCACACCGACTGAGTCGCTGTCATCAAGCTAATGCCGGCCAAGCACAGCGAATACTGGCTGGCGCTGAAAAAAATCACGCTACAGTCGCTCATCTGTCGCTACCTGGCGCTATTGATGAATCGGCCTCCCCGTATGGTGTGAGGGTTTATGTGGTTATTAGATGGCAGCCTGTCAGGGGGCAGCATGATGTTGGGGGGGGGGGGTAGCGCAGGTAGGATAGGATCTGCTGTGGAAAGGGGCTTTTTTTGCCCTGTGCTGCCCTCACACACTTTATCTGTCAGAGCCGGGATCTGCAAGCATTTGCTTGGCCTAATCTCCAGTTTGTAACGCTGGGGGTGGCCGGAGGTGCTGACGGTCTAACGTGGCCACCCTATCAAAGCTCACTTAATTACAATCCAAATATTTGTGAAGCCCAAACAGCCTGCTGTCAGCCCCGCTATTCCCATCTCGCCATGGTGGTGGTGGTGTGTGGGGGGGGGGGGATTCTACACCGGCGGCAACAGCCTTCCCTGGAATGATACGGAGAGCCTTGGGGCTTACCAAGAAGTAAGTGTACTACAGATCCCAGCATGCCCACATGAAGAAAAGGAGCTTACCATCTATTAGGTTATAAGGGAGGATGTAGAAAGGATAAAAGCTTACAATATATTAGGATATAAGGGAGATATTAAGGGAGAACACAGAAGGACAAGAGCTTACAATCTATTAGGGTAAAAGGGAGGATACAGAAGGAGAAGATCTCAGTCTATTAGGGTATAAGGGGGGATATAGAAGGAGAAGAGCTTACAATCTATTAGGGTATAAGGGAGGATACAGAAGAAGATATCAGTCTATTAGGGTATAAGGGGGGGATACAGAAGGAGAAGAGCCTATAATCTATTAGGCTGGAGGGAGATCACTAGCACTGCGCCCTCAGGACACTGCTGGCAGGGCTTTTGCGGAGCACCCCGAGCGCACAGCAACCACCCCATTTACACGTGAAAGCGACCATAGGTGGATGTGGGACCCTCGCACGTGTGAACCCAGCCTTAGGTTATAGGGGGGTATACAGAAGGAGGAAGAGCTTAAACGTATAAGGAAGGGTACACTAAGAGGAGTGGGGTACACTGGTAGGATATTGCAATCTATTAGGATATAAGGGAGCATACAGAATCTAATAGACTATTTTGAAGTAACCTGGGGGAGGGGGGATCTGTTACGCACCATTTGCCTGTACAGATAATTCGACCTTTTGTTTGATCATTGCTGGGCTGTTATTGGTTGTCATGTGCACTGGCCAAAGAAACATTTAAAATGAGATCTGGGAGCTGGGATAGCCATGGCTGTCAGTTGACGAGCAGCTCAAGGAAAATGAGACTGTAGAAACTTTTGGATGAAGGTGCGTCTTAAGGGTTGGCTACATTTGTGAGCCAGACCCCGGTGTTAGTGTTTGCACTAACCATCTTTCCTCACTGTTAATTTACTACCGGAGGCATGGGCGGCTGTGTTATGGTGTGTGGAATCTCAGCATGTCTTGTTTTTGCCCGTCATGGCCATTAACATTTCAATGTAGTATGGGTCAGGGGAAGGTGAGTTGGAGATTCTTGGAAGGAGTATGTTATGCTTTTTCACTTCTGTCTTTGAGGGGAACCTACCCTAGGGTGGGCAAGATAGGGGTGCGGGGTTATAGCCTGAGTTTGGCTGGAACAACAGGATATTGGGGCATGATTCCTCCAACTTGAGACTGACCCCATAATTTATTTTCTCTTAGGACTATCCAGAGTGGGGTCATGGTGATATATTTTCACAATTTATGTGTAGGTTATGGGAGTTAGGAGTTGATCAACGCACACTACGGATACCACCCTCCACTACCATCACCAAATTTCAACAGCAGAACCAAAACCCATCATTCCAAAGAATGTGTTTTCACTGCTTCAGAGACCAGCTGGGATGCCCTTTGCCCCACTCCATCCAACTTTAGGCATTTTGAATGTGAAGGCTTTCATTCACTCAGGTCATGGTCCAAGGTCACGCAGCAGTTGTAGTAGTAGTGGAACTAGTTTTTTGTTGAGTTCTTCTTGCTGCTGGCCAAGGTGAGAGACCATGGCTGACATTGATGAATGAGAAGTGTTTGCAATACCTAGCATTGGCTGTAGAGGTTGGACCACAATATGAAATGATCGATCTTATCCAACCATTCGAGAAGTGCCAAAGACAGATTCCTCCATAAACGATCTACCCTTCCAGAGAATATTTTTCAGTTTTCAATGCTCCAGAGGCCACCTTGGTTGTGTTAAAGCCCCCAGGTCGCCCATAAACTCACCTTATTTTCCGGTCTAACGGCGCATGCGCAAGCACGCTCCCTGTTAAAGGGTAGCGGGGGATGCGGTCGTTATCGTGCGCGAATCTGCTCGTATTAGACGAGCTCCTGGACGAAGGGGCTTGAGCAGATCCGTGCACGCTAATTGGACCAGTCAGTCAACATCCTGGGTTTTGGTCCACGTTGAAGGGTAATTCCACTTTCCATAGTTGTGTGGCAAAATTATGTCTTCAAGGTGCTAAGATTAGCTGCTCACACATCACAATCCCGCACCTATCATAAGTATCATAAGTTCTGTGCATACCATTTACAGTGATTTCTGCTGAAAAGTACAGAAGGAAAGATTTTTTTATTAATGTATAGGGGTGGATGTTTATTTTTGCAAGATCTATAAGAACATTTTCAGGCATTTCAAATGATACGGTCGGAGAAGCTGATTCATGATTCATTCATTGAGCTTGTATCAAAAGTCAGACAATAGATATGTAGAATAGATTGATAAATGACTCATAGCCGCTATGAGAGCTGAAGCTGCTGCCATTTATTGGGTATAGAGGAGAGGACATCTCAGAACTCAGACAGATAGTGGAAGAGAAGACATATATTGTAATAAACTGACACTAATGAGGGTGAGAGATAGGAGTCAGTAATATGGACCATTGTGTTGGGCAAGCTCAGTTAGACAGCCGCCATTATGGTCACTGTTGCTTCACAATCACTATCCTTCTAGTCAGTCTGTGTAAGTGACAGTGACAGGCTACCCTCTATTGCTGTATTTTGATGTTACTAAGGCATACCCCCCAACTGTCCCTGATATGGAGGGACTGTCCCTCTTTTGAGTCCCTGTCCCTTGTTGTTCCCATCTGTCCCTCTTTGAGGTGTAACATGCAGATCTGCATCAATAAAGGATTCATTTGCCCATTCAAAGTGTTTATATTGTTGTACCTGTTACCAGAAGGCATATTTAGGAGGGAGCAGGGGGGGCACATGCCACGGTGCAGCAGGTCCGGGGGGTGCCAAAGAAGGGTCTGAGAACAGGTGGGGGGCACCATTTCTAATCTTTGCCTAGCTACGCCTCTGCTGTTACACCCTCCTCCTCTCCCGTCAATCAATAAGGGGGTGTGGCTTCATTTACATATCTTCCTCTTTTCCACCCTGAAAAGTTGGTATGCTAAGGTTGTCTTTGTCAGATGAGCAATTGTGATTCAGAACAAAGTTATTGAGACTGAATCCAAACCTTTTGGTTGAAGGGATATGAGTAGGGATGAGCAAGCCCCCAACGTTCGGGTCCGGCAGGTTCGGACGAACTTTGATTAAAAGTTTGAATTCGGGGATCTGAAGTTTGGGGGGTTGGCTGTGGTGGGGGAGCAGATTGTGCAGTAGGAAGTGCACTGCTGTGAAAATTTACCATGTGGTCTGGACTGGTCGCGGTTCTGCTTAATTTTCTAATCTCCTAAGGGGCAAGTCATCCCAAATCTGGCTGCCCAGGAGTGGGCGATACATTAGCCCCAAAGGCCTCTTCGAAATATTTCACTATGGGTCTGCTTTAAATACAAGGTCTTTTTGGTCATATTGTGTCCTGGATCATTGAACAAAACATTCCGCCTTCTGTGTCTGAATTTGCCAACTTTCGTGGGGAAAAATAAGTCACTGCATTCCTATCGTGTTTCTGATTTTGGCTAATGAGCAGGATTGGCGTGGCATCCTGCTGTCACCAGTGAGGCCAGTAAAAGACCAACCCTTGAGCTGGGAAACCACCACTGGGTTTGGCTAATCCTTTTGCACTTTGACTGTCTCCTTGTGTAGAATGTACAGTGTGTCTCCTTGTGTAGAGTGTTGTGAGGGACCTGTGACAGTTAGACCAGTTGGCAGGTCACGCTACTGGCCCTTTAAATGCACAATTTAAAGAGCATAACCAGCCCTGTTCTTCTTAGCCGCTAAAATTGTCTGGGATGCCCATGCTAAGCAAAGGGGCGGTAGTTCTCACCCAGATCACCCCACTTGCATGTGTGACGTCCCATCCTTCGGGCAAATATCTGTAAATTCCTGCGCTGATTCAGATTTGAAGCAAAAATAAAGTGGATGGCGGTCATGGGGAGGGGTGGTGGCGGTGGTATTTTTTTTTTTTTTTTTCTTAGTAATGGTTCCTATGGGGATTAACCTTGGAAGGATGGTGTTTATGTAACCTCTCCAAGCAGTCGCAAGATGCTAGCCAGCGTTGACGCTCCGAAAGGGCTCTGGTGCAGGAGAGTATGATGGTGATGTCACAGTGCGTTCGCCTGCCAGCGCAGATGGTCGAGGATCCTGACAGTCCAGCTCTGGAGGAGAGCGGTGCTAGCATGAATCAGATCTGACGAAGTATTGTAAGGGCCCCTCCGCTTCCAACCAAACAGGAAACATTGTAACAAGCTATAAATTTCATACCCTGCAATTTCTTTTTTTTCCCTGCAACTTTTAATTTATAGACGTGTTGCTGAGCAATAAATACATCAGCCGGGAAAACACTCGCCGCCAGACAAACACCACCCTCTTTCATTGGGACAGATTCTCTAGAAAGAAGCTTTAAATACTTTTTTTAAATATATTTTTGAGAATGTAAAAAGCTTAAGGCAATGGCTGTGCACAAAACATCCTAATAATTGCAGTTGCAAGGCAGGAGGAGGAGGAGACAGGAGTAGAGGATTGCAAATAGTGTTGGAGGAGACAGGAGTAGAGAATTGGGAATAGAGATGGAGGAGATAGGAGTAGAGGATTCAGAATAGAGGTAGAGGAGGCAGGAGTGGAGAATTGGGAATAGAGGTGGAGGAGACAGGAGTAGAGGACTGAGAATAGAGGTGGAGGAGACAGGAGTAGAGGATTGGGAATAGAGATGGAGGAGACAGGAGTAGAGGATTCAGAATAGAGGTAGAGGAGGCAGGAGTAGAGAATTGGGAATAGAGATGGAGGAGATAGGAGTAGAGGATTCAGAATAGAGGTGGAGGAGGCAGGAGTGGATAATTGGGAATAGAGGTGGAGGAGACAGGAGTAGAGGACTGAGAATAGAGGTGGAGGAGACAGGAGTAGATGATTGGAAATAGAGGTGGAGGAGACAGGAGTAGAGGACTGAGAATAGAGGTGGAGGAGACAGAAGTAGAGAATTGGGAACAGAGGCGGAGGAGACAGGAGTAGAAGATTGGCAATAGTGGTGGAGGAGACAGGAGTAGAGAATTGGGAATAGAGGTGGAGGATACAGGAGTAGAGGATTGGGAATAGAGGCGGAGAGTACAGGAGTAGAAGAATAAGAATAGTGGTGGAGGAGACAGGAGTAGAAGATTGAGAATAGAGGTGGAGGAGACAGGAGTAGAGGATTGGGAATAGAGGTGGAGGAGACAGAAGTAGAGGATTGGGAATAGAGGTGGAGGATAAAGGAGTAGAAGATTAAGAATAGTGGTGGAGGAGACAGGAGTAGAAGATTGAGAATAGAGGTGGAGGAGACAGGAGTAGAGGATTGGGAAAAGAGGTGGAGGAGACAGGAGTAGAGGACTGAGAATAGAGGTGGAGGAGACAGAAGTAGAGAATTGGGAACAGAGGCGGAGGAGACAGGAGTAGAAGATTGGCAATAGTGGTGGAGGAGACAGGAGTAGAGAATTGGGAATAGAGGTGGAGGATACAGGAGTAGAGGATTGGGAATAGAGGTGGAGAGTACAGGAGTAGAAGAATAAGAATAGTGGTGGAGGAGACAGGAGAAGAAGATTGGGAATAGAGGTGGAGGAGACAGAAGTAGAGGATTGGGAATAGAGGTGGAGGATAAAGGAGTAGAAGATTAAGAATAGTGGTGGAGGAGACAGGAGTAGAAGATTGTGAATAGAGGTGGAGGAGACAGAAGTAGAGGATTGGGAATAGAGGTGGAGGAGACAGTAGAGGATTGGGAATAGAGGTGGAGAATACAGGAGTAGAGGATTGGGAATAGAGGTGGAGGAGACAGGAGTAGAAGGTTGGGAAAAGAGGTGGAGGAGACAGGTGTAGAGGATTGGGAATAGATGTGGAGGTGGTTGACCTTGTAGCAGGGTATGGGGGGGGGGGAGCAAAGATAAGTGCTAGTGTGAAGGCAAGGCTGTTTATAGGGGGGAATGAGCAGGGTGATAGCTCTGGGTACCAAGGACATTGGGGGCGCCTTTATCCCAGCCATCCTGTTTTCTGCACCATAGGATGAGTAGGGAGGGAGTAGGGACAGGTTTAGGGGAAGGCAAACTGTGCCCTACAACCCCCAAGATGCTTCCTGCTTCAACGAGTGCTGCACCAAATGTACAGCCAGAGTGCTTTTAATTGTATTTAGGTAGGGGATGGGGGAAAGGCTAATTTATTGTTGCTGGGTGAGGGTGGCTGATGGAAGGGGTGCCTTCATTTAATATTGATGGATGTGGGATGCTGTGCAGTGCTGGACTCTGGACGTGGATTCTGCATCCCTGGCATCTCTGGGCTGAGGCACCCTCCTGCACACAGCCTTTTAGGCAGGGGTCGGGAGTGAGCCACAGACTAGAGGGAACCTGGGGATGATCACCTTGCAAATTTGAGATCAGCCAATCGGCCATCTCAAATGTGCTGTGTGGGTGTGGCTAAAGAAAAGGCTGTTTTTCTTTTAAACTGAGCTGGCTGCTTTGCCCTAGGGACTTGGATGGGGGGGGGGGGGGTCATTAGTTGGCTTCTAAACTTAGCAAAGCATATAATGAAAGTCTTCAAAAGTTCATCCCAAAAATAGGAGGTAAATAGAGGTAAAGAAAGGTGACAGATGACAAGTTGGGGTGGATGACAATGGAGTAAGTAATAACGGTTGGGATAAGGGTTGCGTGGGTGACAAGGGAATGGGATTGGCGCTATTTGACAATATATGGGAATTGTGATTGCGGGTGGTGAGGGAATATGGAGTTGGACAATAGGGTTGGAAAAAAAAATGGCAACGGGTAATAAGGGGAATAATTATGGGGGGGATAAGGGGGGGGGGGGGGAGTGCAAGAGTTGAGATAGAGGTAGACCTTGTTCCCCTCAATGTGTTTGCAACAGCTTTGGCCATATGTTAGGAATTTGAAGGATTTTGAGCCCTTTCTAAACTAATGGAGCCTCATAGGTAAATGATGAAGGGTTAAAAATAAGACTGAACAGACCACCTATTGGTAGCTGGGAGTGACCCTATTGGATTCCATTAGCTGGCTGAAAGAGGATCCTTAGGCTCCGCTGATGCATTGAATGGAAAAGACCTTCGGGGCGATTCAGAAACCATTTTAATGTAATATTTCCTAAATGATTCGGATGCATTTTTGCAAACATCAGGGGTTAGCGGGAAATGATACACGGCGGCCTCCCTGCGCAAGGCAGCTCTGCGGTGACCGAGCTTTGGGAAAATAGTTGGAATTGTGCTGCGTGCCTTTAGGAACATTCACCGTGTGGGAAATAAAGGGAAATGCAAGGCAACTCCGGGCTGCCGAGGGATTTACTTTAGGTTCTGGGAGAGCAGACGTCAGGAAGAATGTATATATATATATCTGTCAGTGCAACATGCAATCTGCTGCCTACATAGTCAACCAAATTCCATTCTTAAAGGGACCCTTCATACAGATTTAACAAATTGTGCATCATATTGCATTTGTTACCTGCTAAGTGAATGGGAATCTCTTCTGGCATCTCCTCTGTCTGTAACTTGACTATAGAGTCGATTCGTGGCTGTGCGCAAAAAAACAAAACTGTGTGCAAGTGTCCACATGTGGACACTTGAACCTGGGCGCGTAATTCATTTTACCGTGTGCACGGATGGCTCGCCGGCACATCGCACAAAATGGCATGCGCAGCACGCAAGCCCAAGTTTCTGACTCATGCGCAAACTTTAATGCCCAAATGCTCCAGCTTCATGCGCATTTCACTGGCTTCACTTCACTGTTTCCCATGGCCCCCATGTTTCTCCTCTGTCTTGTACTGTTTAGCAGTGATGAATTTGCCTCTCCAGCTTCTGTGATTGCTGCAAATCTCTTTTCTGTAATCCGTAGTGTATTACCTATGGCACCTGTAATCTCCTTATTTTTATGTGTAGGGTTTTATTGAGCAATATCCTGATTCTAGTTGACTTACAGTGTGTTTCCCAATGTTTTTCCCAGATGCCTCTATACCCCTCCTTCCCTGCCTTGTTTGGAGGTAATAATTGATCTACTAACGCATTGTTTTTTAAATTTTCTTTATAATAACATTATATAACTTTCATGGCCAAAAGTCAATTCTTTTGTGTTGTGTTGTTTAAAACAATATTATATTTGTCAACTTTTCAAACTAATTTGCCACATTTTTTTCCTAAACTTGTAAAAAAAGAGTTAGAAATACAGAAAAATAACTTGCGGCTGACCTTCCTAAAAAACATACCAGAATGAAATAAGCAAGAAAGTGAAGTTGGCAGTTTCCTCCTGCTTTTTTGCTGGAGGAAACTGCCGCATGAAATAAACACATTTGTGCACATTTGCAGCCCTCAAAACAACTTGTGAATCAGACGCGAATATACTCTTGGGCGTAAATTGACTACTGACCTAGAAGCTTATAAGGCGGCCCATAACCAAGCAAACCATTGGGCCAGGGCCGACGCCAGCACAGGGCAAACCAGAGCAATAGCCAGGGCCCCTGGAATCTTCAGGGGCCCACTCAGGCTCACACTTGGCCATGGTATTATTTTACAATGGACCCGAACCATCGAATTCCGGGTGTTGTGTGCAGATCTACCCATGGCTGGCCTCAACAACGGGATGGTCAGCAACAATGGAAAAGATTGCATGGAACGGAGGGCAGTTGATGGAATCTCAGAAGGTGGTGAGAACCGGGTGACAACTGGCAGCAATGATGGAGTCTTTAGTGGCAGCGGAGCAAGCACTAAGGACTAGAGGACGATTGGTGGCTATAGGGAAGGCAATAAGGACTAGATGATGATTGGTGGCTATAGGGAAAGCAATAAGGACTGGAGGATGATTGGTGGCTATAGGGAAGGCAATACGGACTAGAGGATGATTGGTGGCTATAGGGAAGGCAATAAGGACTGGAGGATGATTGGTGGCTAAAGAGAAGGCAATAAGGACTGGAGGATGATTGGTGGCTATAGGGAAATCAATAAGGATGGGAGGGTGATTGGTGGCTATAGGGAAATCAATAAGGATGGGAGGGTGATTGGTGGCTATAGGGAAGGCAATAAGGACTGGAGGATGATTGGTGGCTATAGGGAAGTCAATAAGGACTGGAGGATGATTGGTGGCTATAGGGAAGGCAATAAGGACTAGATGATGATTGGTGGCTATAGGGAAGGCAATAAGGACTGGAGGATGATTGGTGGCTATAGGGAAGGAAATAAGGACTGGAGGATGATTGGTGGCTATAGAGAAGGCAATAAGTACTAGAGGATGATTGGTGGCTAAAGAGAAGGCAATAAGGACTGGAGGATGATTGGTGGCTATAGGGAAGGCAATAAGGACTAGTGGATGATTGGTGGCTATAGGGAAGGCAGAAAGGACTGGAGGATGATTGGTGGCTATAGGGAAGGCAATGGAGGATGGGAGGGTGATTGGTGGCTATAGGGAAATCAATAAGGACGGGAGGGTGATTGGTGGCTATAGGGAAATCAATAAGGATGGGAGGGTGATTGGTGGCTATAGGGAAGGCAATAAGGACTGGAGGGCAATCAGCAGCAGGAGATGACCCATTTGTGGCAATGGAGCTGAAAGGTAACATCATGTGACTCACTACATTGGGGCCGACTATAACTCTCTTGCCCAAGGGCCAACAAAAATCTGGAGCTGGCCCAGCCTTGGGCACTAGTTGGTTCTATTTAAGTTGTTCCTGCAGGTGTTTAATTTGAAGGTGTCTTTTTTGTATTTCCCTTTTATAATGAATGAAAACATCAAGAGATATAATTTTTGCTTTGTGATGACATCATGTAAGATGGTTGTAAACAGCTAAAGAGACCTGTTGACCACAGACCAATATATGTAGGTAAAGAGCACTGCATTGAATCCAGGAATTGCTGGATCCCTGGTTGGTTCATAATGAGATCACATGCTTATTAGGTGCCAACACCGCGCATTGCATTGCCATTTTGGTCAGCAACATCGTTTAAGTCTTACATTGATGCTTGTTACTACTCCTTCCTCCACCCACAGATGGAAGCCATGTGCGCTCTTCATACCCACAATTAAGATGTCTAGACTTTATTCTTCCAATTTTAGATCTCTCGTCCAATGTTATCCTCTACTCCTGTCCTCTCCGCTCTACCCAGGGTGAACTCGTAACAAGACACTACAGAGCTTCAGGTTCTGGTTTAGGGTGTGGGCATTACATTGTGGCCAGGCGATGGATGAATGTAGACAAGAAGCCTTTGCTGCTGATTAATATGCTCTACAGCAGATGATAAATTCTTTTAGGGTCTTTTGATGACAACTGAGGGCATCTGAAGTCGCATCCTAAAACTCAAATGACCTAAAACCAGAGACTGAAGCCCTAGATCAGGGTAATTGATTTGGTAACTGATCGTGGGTCACAATGACATTCTAATTTTACTTTGAACAGAATCGATAGCCTGACATATCTGACCTATCCTGCATATTTATCACCCTTTCCTTATCAGTCCTCTCTCTTAACTGTATCTCTGGTCCCCAGCCCCTCCTAAACTTGCTAAAGTGCTAAGCATACAATAATTATGCCAGAGATTCCACCCAGGGACTCTGGTGGTATTGTACAAGGGATTTCCCCACCTAATTGTTATTTAGTATTTCTTGGGATACTGCTGCCAATCAATGTCACCATACTGCTTCAAGCCACCGCTTCCACCTCTATAAGCCAATGCCCCTCTCTTATACCACTTTTCTTGCAGCCTCATTTTCTTACTGATCCTTTCTTTATATTCTATTCATCCACCAGTTTAATTAAATCCTCCTAGGAGCTGGGAAATTTTAAAAAGCCTGGATCCCTACTGAAGTTTTGGTCAGAAGGAGTATACATACAAAGAAATTACCAACGACCAGCCAGGAAAAGAGGTGAGTGATGTCGGCGTCACCCACGCATGCACCATGGGCTCGGGGAAAGGTCAGTTTACTGAGCGCCCTGGGGGTTTCACACAGCAGGACATCCCAGTTTGAGATGCCCCAGGCGAGGTAGTAAACCTCCGGTTGGTTTGGTCCACTTTATCTCAGGTTCTGGGAATAAGAAATAGTGTATATTAGCTAAATGTATAGACGTACTGGTATATGTCCCATGAATCTGTCATGCGTTAAGCTAAAGTACACCAATTCTGCCTTCCAGCACAGTAGTTTGTGGCACTCCGTGCCCTTGGAAGAAGGCTCTGCTGGCGAAACGCGTAGCTTTCTATAATAAATGAACCTCTTTGGTGTCAATGCACAATGCATTCTATGTAATCAAATATTATAAAAATATTTAATGTATTAACATTTTTGTATATATTACTTGTGCATACATGTATAAAATCCTATGACAATATAAGTATGTCTGTACTTCTTCAGTAACACGCTGGTGCATGGTAATATTTTTTGAATGCTCCTTCTGATTGACGCTTCAGTAGGAGTCCAGGCCTTTTAAAATTCCTCAGCTTCTAGGAGGATTACATTGGTATTAGAGAACTGAGTAAAGGGAATTTAAATAGAAACTCAGTAAAAAAAGGAAGTTGCGAGAGGAGTGGTGCAATGGGGACGCATTGGCGAATAGAGGTGGCAGCGATGGCTTGAAAGAACAGGGGCGACATTTAGTACCATCTAGCAATTAAGGGGGAAATACTTTGTGCAACACCACCAGAGACCCTGGGTTAAATCTCTGACATAAATGGCTAATAGTTCTATGGGTCTAGGCCTTTTTATATACCTCTGCACCTAATATGTCTTGGTGGGTCCCAGTAGCGTAACTAGATGTGACAGACTTGTTGCGGATATTAAATGGAGCCCTGTCAAGTCTTGTACAGTAAACCTTTTTTCTCTTATTTAAAGGGGACCAATGGCCATTTTTCTGCTATGCGGGAGTTGGTACTGCAGCCTTGAGACAATATTGTGGGGGGGGGGGGCATCCAGAATGCTTTTGCTTCACCCCTCTGGATGCCCAATATTTTAATGTTATCCTCAAGCCTCGCTGAGAATGCAGCCACCAGCGCTTATGTGGATGGGGCTTTCAGGCTGCCGGAACTGAGGATTGCGCCCACTACCCACATGAGCGCCGGCGTGGCTGCTTTCTCTGCAAGGCTTGGAGGGAAGGAAAGAATTGGGCATTCTGGGGGTGATGTGAGGAGGGGGTGCCCCCCACTTCAGACAGCTTAATGCAGCTGTACCAAACACATGCACCCTGTAGCAGAAAAACAAGTGTTTGTCCGCTTTAACTCAAATAGATGCAGCTAGACAACTAAAGACTAAAACGGCAAAGATAAATGGCATCTTCTTTATCTAAATGATGCGAAGTGAGCACAAGTATGAGAAATAAGGTGGAGGAACAAAAATAGTGGGGCCGCCCTGACCTCCTGGGCTACTGTGAAGTCGCACCCCCTATAGTTACGCCCTTGGTGGGTTCCCTGTGGAGTCTGCCGCGTCATGTAACTCGTCCTACCATTCAGTCACTTTCTTCTGGTCTTTTTTGTAACAAAACGTCTAATCCTCCCTTTTACATGGAAGGTACAGGGGCCCACTAAGCTTTGGGAACCCATTTTCATTGTTGAGATTTGTTTTTCAAATGCCCAGGGCTTGCACCCCGCTGAGGATGCAGTACAGACTGACCAGGTGTTATACCTACCTCTTTAGGCTGCATACTTTTCAGGGCTGGTGCCCTTGAGGGGGTGGGATCTGCTTCTACTAATATAAGAAGCATGGACAGAGGTTCTGCTCGGTCTCTTGCTATTATTTTTTGGGACCTGCAGGGCATAAGTTTGTTCTTTTAGGGATTTATTACTAAAAGATACTATATACTAAATACATTTTTTGGTCTTGGCTCCAAAACGAGGCCTATTAATTAACAGCCAGTCATGCACTTACCTCTTAGCTTTTCCACTGGAGTCAACTATTGACCTCTCTACAACCTAACCGTTCCATAAAACAGTTGTAAAACCACTTTGGAGAGTTCCGTTAATGAACGGTGAAGCGAAAACTGTGCATGTTCCAACTTTCTGTGGTTCCTCGTGTTTTTACCAGCAGGTACGGTAGATGTATAGCTGTCCTTTTACAGCAGAGTTGCTTATGGAAGCCAAATGTTTTTATTGGCCTCCTCCATGAGACAGGCTGGGCTGAGAGTCGGCGAAATGAGATGGTCAGAGCTGAGTGCCAGGAAAACAGATATTGATGAGGGCCCCGGCCTCTTTATTGTTTTCTCAGTGAAAGCCTCCTCAGTTTCTCCATCTGTCTAGAACAGTGGTCCTCAACCTCTTTTAGGCCAGGTACCCCTAAACACAAGAAGTTCCAACCTAGTTCCCCAAAGGAGGGGATCCATTATAATTTTTACTAAGCAAAGTAGCTCAGTGGCCTTGCAGTACTATCAAAGAGGAACAACAGACCTCCTGATGAGTAGGGCTATTTCACTCCCTCTCAGGGCACTGCTTATCTTTTGGATGTTGGTGATTTGTCAATCGCTAACATCCTGTTGTATTCCCTGGTTAAGCTAAGCTTAGCCATACACTAATTGACAGCCCTGGATTTAGCTGTCCAGAAGCTCTTGCCTGTCTTCTCTCCCCCCACCTCCGCCTCAAATTCTGTGGCTTTTTCCTCCAGCACGGCAGTCTATACAGCAGACACTGCAAAATCAGGGACAGGCGTAGTGTCTGCTGGGAAGAAGAGGAGAAGAAAGGTGGAGTTGCCCATCGGAATATGCCCAGCGACCGAGGGATGAACGGGATAAATGTGCTCAGCAAGGTAGCGCAAATAGCTCAATTAGTGAACCAGAGGGGTAGCGGGGCAGGCCGATGTTCCGCTTTATAGGGGAACTTTGAAGGCCCTGGAGTTTAAAAGGCCTTCCGTGTCCCACTTTCTTAGACTGGGATGCCCCACTGTATGGAATCCCCCACCCGGTCGCCCGATCCACTTACCTGCTGCTGCAGCCCGAACGCTGCATCCCTTCTCACCTCTAGCTGAAATTAATGGGTGTTGTTCCTCTTTAAAGCACAAAGAAATAATTGTTTACTATTAAAATAATAATAATAAAAATAAAATAATAAGACATGTCACCCTGACCCTGTTGTTGCACCCCTGAACATCGCTGGGCACTCCTGGGGTATGCGTACCGCAGGGTGAGAAACAGTGTTCTAGAATGCTTAGTGTGGAGATCTCAGGACTGCTATGTTGGTGGACCACTTGTCATCTCTATTATTATTTAAAACCATTACAAATGTTTCCCTTCCTAACTTTCCTCATGGCTATATAAGAAAAGTGTCACACAATGTTTGCTTTAAAGTGTAACAAAATCCACTAGTAGCCTATTAGATTCCAGAGCAGGCCGCTCCTTTCCCCCGGGGCATCCCGAATCAGAGATATACAGATGCATCCTTCCTTACATTTTCTCATTCCTTTTTTGGGATATTTTGTCACAAGAAGCTGTATAGTCTATAGATTATATTGTTGTATAACTGGTACTCTTCATTGATTTACAAATGTGTTGTTCCCTAGGTTTTCTCAGTGATAATAATGTTGTGCCTTTTATTGTGTACGTGTAGTTGCATAGGCTAGCTTTGCTGTGAGGTGAATGTCAGCTTTTCACAACGTATTTTTGTGGTATTCTGTCATGGGATACTTTATAGCATTTACCTATATAAATCTATAGGAGGTCAGCTGGTGATTGTTTTATAAATGAAGGCTTTCGGGGAATTACAAATGTGGCCTTCTGTGAGGAATAGGTCAAATATTATATTGCACCTTATCGCCATTGTCGGCATCCCCCTTTAAGAAACCTCACATATCCAGGTCTGGAGTTTCACTTTATTCCGCTTGTTCTAAATGCACAAGTCCTTAGCTCTATTCAGGAAAAGAAATTAGCATTTACAGGTTAAGCAGCTCAGATCCCAGACCCCC
This sequence comes from Gastrophryne carolinensis, assembly GCA_027917425.1. Classification (NCBI taxonomy): domain Eukaryota; kingdom Metazoa; phylum Chordata; class Amphibia; order Anura; family Microhylidae; genus Gastrophryne; species Gastrophryne carolinensis. Next base: position 32,665,636 of record CM051239.1, on the reverse strand, counting down.
TGTGATGCTGCTTTCCTGCCGATTGTCACACCTTAGTCTGGGAAGATGCCGCTTAGTCTGTAGCTCGCTGGACCACTTGCTGTGAATTTGTCATATCAAGGATGAAAACTGCAGACTGACGGCACAACAGAAATTGCTCCATAACTGTGCGTCCATGTATCCCAGCACCAAACCAGGTACAGGATCAGAACCGGCTCACAAAACCGCATAAGGGGATAGGTAATTGCATTCTCAGAAATAAAGCAAAGCTCCGTAAACGGAAATCTAAGATTCTGATCCGCTTAGGAACCCCAATTCTGGACTCATTGGGTGCACGGCGCCCAGCCCGATAGTTTGGTACCGCTTCCAAGGCCATACGACCCTCCTGCTCCAAGTTATAACCTCTAAAGGGTTTTAGGGCAAAAGCACGCTCCCGAACCATGGGAGGGGAGATCCCGTCCCACAGAGGGGAGGGGGGCGGAGGGCCCTCGCAGCATAAATAGGGTGGACTGGAGCCAGGTAGCTGTCACTCATCTGGAGGGGATATGTGGTCAGCATACTGGAGGTGCCCATCATCATCATCATCATAAGCTCTTGACATACCCCTTGTGAGAGCTCCCCGTCATCAACTGCTACTCTGCAACTGCATATAAGGTAACCGCTTATTGTTTCTCTGTGTAACGCACTCTATCCGGTAACCGTCGCAGAATAGCATATTTGTATCACCTGTATCATTTCATATTACCTCATAGTTAAATGTTTGTTATTACTGCCTAGTGTGCTTATAGCATTAAAACGTATATTTAATCTGAGCGATCTGTTTTGCCTTAAACCAAGAATCTGTGTGTCCGGAGGCTTTGGGCCTTGTATCCCTGATAGGAGGGGTCGGACAAAGGGTTTTGGGAACGCGGTCTTTGTGTCGGGAGGTCCCTGGTTTGTAGTGGGACCACGTGACTGCGGTTCCCTGACACCTTCCTTTTCTCATGGCTAGATACGTTGTGAGTGACTAGCATGACTAGCATTTCACAACTTGTTTTTGTGATATCACAAGATACTCAGTTACATAGTAACATATACCTCGATTCAGTAAGAGTTGAAAAAAATTATCTTGGTAGTAAAAAAAATCAAATGAGAAAAAGCCTGAGAATGCCATTGTTGCTAATTCACCAGATAGGAAGACATTGAAAGTCATTGGTACATTTTACTGCAGTGTAAAAATGAGTAAAACATTCACTACTTTTCATAGGAGTAAAAAAAGTACAATTGGCTTTCAATGTCTTCCTAGCTGGTCATTCAGCAACAGTGGCATTCTCATGCTTATTCTAAGTATACAGCGTGTCCTGTTCCAGAATATTCCTTACACATGGGTAATACATCCACAAGATGGCGCTGAACTGCAGAAAACAGCTTGTGGCTCCTCCTGGCCCTATATAAGTCAGGGACCTCCCACAAATTCCCCAGTTTTATTCTGCAGTCTGGACTGCGAAGATAGAAGATGGCTCTCTATATACGCAGGCAAGCGGGGCTTACCAGCCTGCAGCCCTGCAGGACTATTACCACCCGTTCTAGACCCACCTCCCCCCAGCCTCGGCTGACTGGTTCGGGTGAAGGTAGGACAGCACCCGGGTTAGGTGCTTAAGGAGCGCTGCTCCGACCGCAGTCCCTGCTTTGACAGGGTAGGTGGTATAGGCCTTGTGGTGAGCCTTGTGGGATGCCCCCTCCCGCTCCCGGGGTTTCCCTTAACCCCTACCCCCCTTAGGTAACTGCCCCCTCCTCTCATTTTGTTTCACTGAGCCCCCCCTTCCTTCGCTCTCCCTGGGGAGATATCGGAGGGGGGGGGGGGCGTGTGTGCGGTATGTCAAGCAGCCTGAATGTTCACTTGCTTGTGCCAGAATTGATTTTGTTGTATCCTGCATGTCTCGCTTAATGTGTTTTTACTGGCAGCCTCCGCCGTGCATTTGTACAGCGCTCCGCAGACAGCGCCGACATTGCCTCAGGCTCTGCCGCACCATCATTGGACGGCAGGACCATGTGAGCGCGATTCGCGCTGTTCGGGGGGAGGCAGGCTCTGCGGATGATGTTTTCCGCATCACTTAGTGGCCCGTCCCGCTCGGTATATGTGGACGCCATTTTTACCTCCCTCGTGCTGCGTGTCTGCTGTTTCCTACCGCGGCCCGTGAGTGCCCCTGCGGGGTGGATTGTTATATATATATATATATATTTATATATATATATATATATATATATTTTTTTTTTTTTTTTTTTTTTTACTGTATTTCTTACGGGGATGTCTTCTTATGTCTTTCAGGCGGGTAGACCTCATTGTGGTTTCTTCCGGTCCTCCCCCTTTTAGTCTTGGGCTATTTCTATTATATCTCCCACATCCCTAGTGGGCTCTTGGGGCATCCCGGGTTGCTATCATTAGCGTTAACCCTATATTGGTCTATTGTGCCACTATAATCACCATATGGAGGCTTCTGGGGATAATGTGCTTGGGGTTCCTTCAGGACAAGCCTGGCTATGTGTTGTGTGTGAAATATCCCCAATAAGTGATGATGTCAGGGTTTGTGTACCCTGCGCGCAGCAGGTACTTGCACTGCAGCCTGGGTTGCCTGTTACTGGTGCGGCTCCCCCTCTGGCTTTGCCTAGCCCCCCAAGCTTACATCTGACCCCCACCGAGGGGCATAATAGCAGGGAGTCTCAACCTGATTTAGCTGCTCGGGTGGCCAGCATTGAACATCTTACTGGGTCTGCCCCGCGTAAGGCTTCTGCTAAGAAGCGGCATTTATCACCCGCTGTTTCCCTCTTCCCTGTAGAAGACGAGGGCCTTACTCACTCTCAGGTCCTTACCCCCTTGAGGTGGGGGAATTATTTTCTGATTCAGAATCTTCTGAGGAACAACCTAAGATTTACGGTAGTACTGGGACTCCCTTTGGGGAAGACCCGTGGTCCTCTGATGACACTGACAGATTGCTGAGTCATATTTCTGAAGTGCTTTGTATTTTTCCCCCAGCAGTGGCTCTGCAGCAGCAGGGCGAGCCTTTTCATACGGTTAAGCCACGCTGGGAGTTCCCTGAGCAGTTTCACTTTAATACTTTAATAATCTAGTGCTCAAGGAATGAGAAGGGCCCAGCAAACTGCCATGCATGCTTAAGAGTTGGGACAAGAGATATCCCTTTCCTGCTGATGTTGTTAAGCGTTGGTCATGTCCTCCTGAGGTGGATGCGCCCGTTCTCGGGTTGTCCAATACATCTGTCACGCATTCTCCTGAAACTACTACCCTGCAGGATGGTGAGGAACGGCGCTTGGACCAACTGGCCTGTCACGCCTTTGCCTGTATGGGGACGGCGCTGCACCCGATTTGTGCCTCTGCTATTACGGCTATTGCCATTAAAGGGGGTGCTTAAGTGTCTCTTGGATGGGGCGTCTGAGGATGAGGGTAGAGAAGAGTATAGATCTCTACTGCTTTTTGAGGAATTTATTGCATATATTCTGACTGCTATGGATGATGCGATTAGAATGTGTGTTAGAACTTCTGCCTTGTTGGTGGCTATACGCCGCTCTGTCTGGCTACGTCAATGGGTAGCTGATAATGCTGCTAAGAAAGCTCTAACTGGTTTCCCTTTCAAGGGCCTGCATCTCTTTGATGAGTGCTTGGATTTGTTTGCCAGGGGTGGCAGGTTACCTCAACGTAGGAGGCCGTCCTGGTCCTTTCGGGGGATGGGTGCCTTTCTCCCATCCTTCCGTGGTTCCAGAACTAGCCGAGGAGTCTCCTTTACTGGGGTCCGCGGAGATCACTGGGGAAAGGGGCAGAGGACGTGGCTGTCCTGGCCTCTCCTGGGGTCCCAAGCCAAAATCCTCACCCAAGCCCCCTCAGGCATGAAGGGGCGCCCTCACCCATCGGGGTGGGGGGGCGGCTCCGGCTCTTTGCTCATGCCTGGAGGCTTCACTCCTCAGACCGGTGGATTCAGGAGGTAATGTCCTCCGGTTACAAAATAGAGTTTGCTGCCTGGCCGCCCCCAAGATTCATCAAATCCCAGATGGCTTAAAACCCCCTGTCAGCTCAGGGTCTGTGCCTTGCTGTCCAAAACCTTCTGGAGTCGGGGGTCATTTGCCAGGTGCCTTTGAGGGAAAGGGGCAGAGGCTACTATTCCAGTCTTTTAGTTGTTCCCCAAAAAGACGGGTCCATCAGACCTATCCAGGATTTAAAGTGCCTCAACAAATTTGTCAGATCCAAACACTTTTGCATGGAGACTCTGCGCTCAGCTGTCGCCCCGGGCGACTTCATGACCTCTGTAGACATCAAAGATGCTTACCTCCATGTACCAATCTTTCCAGGTCATCAGAGATTCCTCAGGTTCGCTCTGGAGGATTAGCACTATCAATGTGTGGCCTTACCTGGTGGGCGTAATGGCTCTGCTGAGATCTCAGGGCATTAGCATCCTTCCTTACTTAGACGACATTCTCATCACTTCTCAGTCCTTCCAGCAGGCCGAGCTGGATATCCAGATGGTGGTATCCACACTGGAGTCCTTCGGCTGGGTGATCAACCATCCCAAGTCTTTCCTGTCACTGTTCATGGTGAGGTCTTTTCTGGGCATGACTCTGGATACATCTCAGGTCAAGATCTTTCTCCCTCAGCAGAAGGTGGAGAATCTTCAGGCCCTAGCCAGGCTTCTTATGTCTTCCCCGCATCCCTCCATCTGGCAGGGGATGCAGTTGGTGAGCCTGGTGGTGTCTTGCTTCGAGGCGGTTCCATACGCTCAGTTTCACATGAGATCCCTTCAAATTCACCTCTTGTCAGTTTGGGATCGGGACCCTCGGTCCCTGGATCAAGTGCTGGTTCTGGCCCCCCTGGCCAGACGGTCTCTATCGTGGTGGCTGGACTCAAGAAACCTGTTGGTGGGCAGATCCTTTCTTGCCCTGTGCTGGGAGACAGTCACTACAGATGCCAGCCTGACAGGTTGGGGGGGCTTCTGGAAATTCCTGAAATTCCAGGGTCAGTGGGGCCCTCAGGAGGCCTACACCCCTATCAACATTCTAGAATTGAGGGCGATAAGGTTGGCTCTCGCCCAATTGACTCTACACCTTCGAGGTCGGGCAGTTCAGGTCCGCTCGGACAACCAGACGGCGATTGCCTACATCAATCATCAGGGAGGAACCCGGAGCAAGAGGGCCCTCAAGGAAGTGTCCCTGATACTGTCTTGGGCAGAGGAGAATGTTCCCCGCATCTCAGCCGTGTACATCCCGGGGGTGGAGAATCTGGAGGCAGACTCCCTCAGCAGGGGGACTTCTCGTCTGGGAGAATGGTCCCTCAGCAGCAGGATGTTTCGCTCCCTGTGCCTCTGCTGGGGTCAGCCAGATGTGGATCTGTTTGCGTTCCGTCACAATCACAAGCTTCCAGTCTTTGTCTCTCTTTCACAGGACCCTCTGGCCTTGGCCACGGATGCTCTAGCAATGTCTTGGAAGAGCTTTCAGCTTCTCTATGTTTTTCCTCCTTTCCCTCTGCTGGGCAGGGTGTTGCGCAAGATTTCTCAGGAAGGGGTACCAACCATTCTGGTGGCCCCCTGTTGGCCAAGAAGGGTGTGGTTCGCAGACGTCGTGCAGTTGGCAGTAGATCAGTATGCTCTGTCCAAGGATCCAGACCTGCTCACTCAGGGGCAGCTACGCCATCCCAATTTACAAACGCTGGCTTTGACGGCCTGGCTGCTGAAACCTCCATCCTGATGGAGAAGGGGCTGCCTGCCTCTGTTGTTAATACTATGATTCGGGCTAGGAAGAAGTCCTCGTCATCCATCTACTATAGGGTATGGCATGCTTACATTGACTGGTGTGAGTCTAAGTCGCTTTCCTGTCGGGTGTTTTCTATCCCCAGGGTTCTGGAATTATTGCAACATGGTTTGGATTTGGGTCTTCAGCTTAGTACCCTCAAAGGTCATGTTTCGGCTTTGGCCATTTTCTTCCAAAGATCCTTTGCTCACCATCGTCCGGTCAAGACCTTCTTCCAGGGAGTTACTCACGTGCATCCGCCACGTAAGCCTATGTTACCAGTCTGGGATTTGAACTTGGTCTTATCTTCATTACAGGGGTCTCCCTTTGAGCCTTTGCGTGAGGCCCCTTTGTCCATTTTGACTCTTAAGGTAGCCTTTTTGGTGGCTATCACTTCTGTTAGGCATGTTTCTGAGTTGGCAGCACTTTCCATCAAACCTCCCTACTTTGAGAGACACCAGGACAAGGTGGTGTTTCGTTTTAAGCCAGATTTTCTGGCTAAGGTTGTGTCTGCTCTTCATCTCAATCAGGACATTGTGTTGCCTTCTCTTTGCCCTAATCCTAGTAATCCTAAGGAGCGGGTTTTACATTCTCTGGATGTGGTCAGGACTCTGAAGTTCTATTTGGTGGCTACTGAATCCTTCAGGAAGATTGATGCTATTTTTGTGCTCCCGTCTGGACCTAAGAAAGGTCTGGCTCCAGCTAAGTCCACTATCAGCAAGTGGATCCATCAGGCCGTGGTACAGGCCTACTCTGCTAAGGGGAAGGAGCCTCCCTTCCATCTTACTGGTCATTCCACTCGTGCTATTGGTGCCTCTTGGGCTTTTCAGCACCAAGCTTCTGTTGAACAAGTTTGCAAGGCCGCCACTTGGTCTTCTGTTCATACTTTTTCTAAGTTTTACAAGGTTGATGTTAAGGCCTCAGCTGATGCTGCTTTTGGTCGCAAATTAGAATTGGTATTATACGTATACAGCACGTCCTGTTCCACCCCACCCTTGCTATCATTATTCTTATTTACCTCTGTATGGTGATTGTTCATATGTTCATTTTTGAGGTTATTGTTCTCCCGGCTTCTTGTTAACTGCTTGTAAATACTGGGGAATTTGTGGGAGGTCCCTGACTTATATAGGGCCGGGAGGGGCCACAAGTTGTTTTCTGCAGTCCAGCACCATCTTGTGGATGTATTACCCATGTGTAAGGAATATTCTGGAACAGGACGTGCTGTATACGTATAATACCAATTCTACAGGTGAGTAATCACAGAATTGTATTTTTTTCCTTAAAGTGATTTTTTTACTAGCATGAGAATTTATTTCAACTCTTACTGAATCAAGGGCATTGTATGTAAGACTGAATATAGACCTTAGTCCATCCAGTTCAGCCTGTATATAGGAAGATAGGAAGATTTCCTTTCTGTGGTGTAGTAGCCATAGCTGGAAATGTTCTTACATGTAATGAAGGCATCCAGGCCACTTTTTAACTCATTGAGTTCCATAGTCTCACTGCTCTTACAGAGAAGAATCCCCTCCTAAGTTGCTGGAGGAAGTACCTTTCCTCCAACCTTAGTGGATGCCCCTCAGTTATGGTTAGAGCCAGGGTTATGAATAGTCTATTCTGTTGTAACTCTATGGGAGACCAGCTGGTGTTTGTTTTATGAAAAACTTTTCAGGAATTTACCAATGTGCGCCTCCATAGCTTTTCTAATTGCTAAATATGTTGTTAGATGAGTGTGACAAGGCAGCTTTTCCCAATGTGTTTTTGTGATACTCTATCACAAGATGCAATCTAGTCATTTGTGATGACCATATAAATGATCCTTTCTGGGATTTACAGATGTGACCATTCTTAGCTTTTTCTCATGGCTAAATATGTTATGAGTTGCACGTGGCTAGATGCTCAGTGCTTCCCAACATGTTTTTTAATACTCTGTCACAAGATGCAATCTAGTCATTTGTATTTTAAGTTTACGGAAGGGCAGCTTGTGATGACCATATAAATGATCCTTTCAGGAATTTACAGATGTGATCATTCTTAGCTTTTTCTCATGGCTAAATATGTTATGAGTTGCACGTGGCGAGATGCTCAGTGCTTCCCAACGTGTTTTTGTGAGATACTTTCTAGTCTATTATCTTGTGGGTATCTAGCGGGTGCTTGCCATAGAAATAAATACTTTCAGAGATTTAGAGATCTGTCTTTATTTAGCTTTTCTTACTGCCACCAAAGTTGTGAGTAGTGATGAGCCGGAGCGAGGACTTTTTGGCTCAGAAGACCTACGGTCGGAAAATTACTCCTCCCACACTTTGAACTGGCATAGAGGTCCCTTGGACCCTTTACCAGTGCATAAAGAGTTACAAAATTAGTTTCTCAAATAGTTTTACAGTATGCATCCCTCTGTGTTCACCTTTGGCTGTCCTCAACCCCTGGACGGCTTCCTCTCTGCAGGTCCACCAGGCTAGGAGTTCCTCCTGCACTGGCAGGCTGGTCTCCTGATGCCGTGATGCCTGATGCCGAGGCGGTGGTTTTAGGTCTCCCCTTCCCAAAAAGGCCAAACTTGGAGAGGTCCAGTGCTTCTCCAGGGGTACCCCTAGCATCCCTAGAAGAACACTGGTCCCCTGCCAAGGGGGTAGTTAGGTCCCTCTGCACCCCTCTGGGCGGTGGGAATATAGGCAATAGGAGGGAATGTGGGTAAGTCTCCCACACAATTTTTTTAAATTAAATTAAATGTACCCATACTCGCCCCATCCGTTTCTGCCATCCTCCACTGGGAATCTCTTCAAGACCTACTGGTCCTGTGGAGACGACGACGTCCAGAGCGGGATGAGAGAGGGAAGATGCCAATAGATGTCAAGTCAAAGGTTAAAAAATAAATATCAGTATTAGCGCTCTCCTTCCTGCTGTGTCGATCTAGTTGGTGAGAAAGTCGCTTCCTCACTCGGCTTTCAGTCTCCACACCGCTGACCTGGTCCATCAATTAACCTTCAAGGGACCGAGTACAGAAACACCCCTAACTACCTCCTCAGACGTTCTGATTAGCTGCCTCTCTCTGCAGCTATGAAACTGAAACTCCGCCCTCCTCTCTGATCACACTATTTGCTGGCAGGCTGGAGATTCTCTTAGTCTGCAGTATCTCTCACACCCTTTTTCTGGTCACACTATGTGCTGGCAGTAATAACTAGAGGCACAACAATGCACTTATTTTTTACTATGACATATGTAAAGCACACATTGTGCTTACATCTCATCGCTGTTGCCACCCCCACTGTTTCTCCTCATTTTTTTCTTTGCAGTCTCAGTTTATCTCCAGTGCTCTAATAATTTTACAAAAAATGACAGGGTCTTTTTGAAAACAGATTGAAATTTGGGTCAGTGCAACATGTTACCCGATTCAATGGGACAACAATCGGGCTTGCCTTTAGTAAAACTTTAAATTTGAACAAAACCTGTGATTTTGACTATCTTGGGTTTTGCTTCTTGCTCAGATCACCGAGTACAAACTCTCCCTTTCCCAGTCCTATGGGCCATGTATAGGCTCTCATTGAATCATAGCCATTTACCATGCATATTAATACGGCATCGGCAAATGGCTCTGTGATCAGCAATCTGGTGTGAGAGCGGCGCGTCCCCAGACTCAGGCACGCTCCCACCTCCAGCCCCATCTGAATGGATGGGCGCAGGAACGCAGGGCCGCTCCCCATTGTTTACTTCACCATGGAAGCTGCCGGAAAGGTGAGTTTTGCTGGAAACTGGGGCATCCCATTTTGTAAGAAAATTAATTAATGAATAATTGTAATAGTGTATCTATTATTATATCCATGTAATTGCATGTTTACAAAGCTAGAAATTAACAGGACAAGGCAAGCTGAATGCTAACTGACACTGTGCCGTGAATAGTCATATGACCCCCCCACTCCTCAGCCAGGGGTCCAGGGTTTGGGATTTAATATCTATGTGAACAGCTGACATCTGTCTCTAAATGGTATTTTCCTTCCTCCTCACACATGAAACCTCTTCACATGCCCCCTTATCAGAAATCTCAGACCCCGACACCACCGCCATCCCCGACATCTTGTATTCGGATCCTAGTGGGATTTTTATTGCAATGAGTAACCCTATCCGAAACCAGGACTGCGATCTAAACTTAGAAAGTGATCGGATTTCCCGCTGCACAGCAATGAGCCTGCGTATAAATTATATCAGCCGCTCCATTTTTCTCCCTCAGTGCTTGCAAAGAGGCCAAAGCCTGGCCATAGTTATAGTTCTACATTATAATTTTAATTACTAATGATATTTTTTTAAGTATATGGTTACAGTCATAATTAATTATGACATATAAAGACAGATTTTTAAAAATAGCTAAAAATGGTGCAGAATTGCACTAGGAAAAAGAAAATCACAAACTAAATGAGAAAAAAATCTCACAGTGCAGAGTCAGCCCTTTAATCATTAAGTAGTAATAATAGTAAAATTTGTTCATTAACTATAAAATACAGATTAAAAGACATAACACCCCCGTTTACATTGCAGTGAATAGAGGGGGGCATGCCAGCTTACTGTGACTGATGATGGGGTGCGTCGGCGAAGTCAGAAGAGATACCGTGGGACGTGGATCCAGCTATCAAGTAAGATCTCGAGCATCGGACTATCAGTGACAGACTGCGTGGGACACATGGCGAGTATAGCGATTGGTGAGTATAGCCGGCCTGAAAGAAAATATTGATGTTATTGGTGTGACTGAGATATGGCTAGACTCCACACATGACTGGACTGTCAATCTTCAAGGTTTCAAACAAGAATTCAAAGCATATATTATTAAGGGGATAATAGCAGAAGATTGTGAGGATTCGGAATCCTTGTGAGTAAAAGTGCAGGACGATGTAAACAATGTTAAAATACAATTTGGTGTAATCTATAAACTCCCAAACACAACTAGAGAAATAGAGGGTCAGCTGCATAAACAGATAGAGTGGACATTACAGGCTGGTACAGTGGTGGTGGGGGACTTCAGCTACCCAGGTATCGACTGGAGACATGGTTCATAGCTTCATAGCTTCAGCTACAAGGGCGAAAGCAATCCTCAGCTTGCTACAAGATAACTATATGTATCAGTTTGTGGAGGCACCTACTTGGGGTGATGATCTTTTGGATTTGGTAATATCAAATGATGACCTGGTAGGGACTGTGAAAATCTTGGTAACAGTGACCACAATATAGTTGTATTCAACATAAAATGTAAGAAACGTTTTGTGTCTGGAAGGGCAAAAACAGTGAATTTTAGACCAACGTCCCCAGGTTCAGGGCTGTACTCCAGGACATAGCCTAGGAGCATCTGTTGTATGTAGTAAAATAAGGATACAGATGCGAAATGGTGTGCTTTAAATCATTTGTGAGTATCAATGTTGCAAAATGTATTCCTATGGATAGCAAATATAAGCGGCTAAATTTATACCCCTGTGGCTGATACCTGTGGTTAAATGGGCGATAAAGAACAAGAAAAGGGGCTGAGCTCTCAGCTGTATCCCTAGAAAAATATAAAGCAATAAATAAAGCCTGTAGGAAAGAAATAAAGTTGGCAAAGACACAAAATGAAAAAGAAAGCAAAACAACCAAAACATTTAATTAAATATATAAATTCGAAGAAACGTAAATCGAAACAGGGAGGTCCATTAATTTATGATGATGGGTAATTAGTCACTGGGGATGAAGAGAAGGCGGAGCTGTTAAATGGGTTCTTTAACTCTATGTACACAAGAGATGAGCAAGGAGCCAATACAGGAGATGCCACTAATAGCAATACCCCAAGTATAATACTAAAAAGCTAAACAAAGATTTCATCCAAGAAAGACTAAATAATTTAAATGTGAATAAGACTGTAGGACCGGATTGACTTCACCCAAGAGTTCTTAAAGAACTCAGCTCAGTTATCTCATCACCCCTGTTCTTGATCTTTAAAGACTCACTAAAAACTGGTATAGTGCCAAGGGATTGGCACAAGGCAAATGTAGTGCCCATTTTTAAAAAAGACTCTAGGTCTATTCCGGGTAACATTTTGGGAAAATAGCTTGAGGGACTATTAAAGGACTACATACTCAAATATGTACATATGCATAATATTATAAGTATTAAAAGTGACAACCAGCACAGTTTCACTAAGGAGAAGCTACCAGACTAACCTGATTGGCTTCTATGAGAAGGGGAGTAGAAGCCTGGACAGAGGGGCAGCTGTAGATATAGCTTTTTCTGGATATGCAGGAAAAAAAATCATTTGACACTGCCCCCCATAGACACTTATTGGGGAAATTAAGGTCAGAGAATACAGTTTTTTAACTGGATTGAAAACTCTCTGAAGGATGGTGTGCAGAGAGTTTTGGTTAATGATACCTACTCTGAATTGTCCCCAGTTGTAAGTGGTGTACCTCAGGGTTCACTGCTGGGCCCACTATTATTCAACTTGTTTATAAATGACATAGAAGTATAAATGGCAGATGACACAAAGATGTGTAGCACAGTGCAGTCTGTTGAAGATGTTCACAAGCTTCAGGATGACTTGGGCACTTTAAATGTCTGGGCATCCACTTGACAAATGAAATTCACTGTGGAGGAATGTAAAGTCATTCACTTGGGGTCTAATAACCTGAGGGCAACATGTTCTCGGGGGAGTAATGCTGGGAGAATCACTTGTTGAGAAGGATCTGGGGGTACTTCTAGATCACAGGCAAAATTACAGTATGGAATGTCAAGCAGCTGCTTCCAAGGCTACCAAGATATTATCATGTATTAAAAGAAGCATGGAATCATGGAATAGGGATTTCATTTTGCCTCTTTACAAAGCACTGATGCGCCCTCACCTGGAATATGCCACCCAGTTCTGGGCTTTGAATATGGAAAGGGTGCAGAGGAGAGCCACCAAACTGATAAGCGGAATGAAGGATCTTAGTTATGAAGAAAGTTTACGGGATTAAATCTGTTTAGTCTTGAAATGAGAAGGCTAAGGGGGGACATGATTTACTTGTATAAATATATATAAATGGGCAATACAAAAAATATGGGGAAACACTATTTCAGGTATAATCCTCTAAAGACAAGGGGGCACTCCCTTGGACTGGAAAAAAAAGATTCAATATCCGGAGGCAACAATCATTTTTTACCATAAGAACTATTAATATGTGAAATAGCCTCCCACAGAAGCTTCTTACAGAATCAACAGCTGTCAGCTTTAAAAAAAGGATTAGATACTTATTTAAAAGAAAATAACATTAACAGTTACTATTAGCTGCTATCAGTATAATAAAAAATAACTTTCCCCAACCCTGACCCTTAGTTGAACTTATGTCTTTTTCAATCTTATTAACAATGTATCATCCCCAAGGAACCTCCAAATGAAATGAAATTTGTCAGACTATAATATTAGTAATTATTAATATGATGATGCCGCAGAATATTACTGCAACTAAGTATAATTGTACAATAGTACAATTTGTTTTTCTTTCACCCTCCAGTGGTATATGTACATTTTGGGGAACACTAACCTAACCAATGATTCTTTTCTAAACTACAGTCATCCTTTATATTTAGAGCATTATTAAAGCCAGTTTGGAGAATTCCAATGTACAAAAGAAACAACTCTATATTCTTTTACTCATTTCACCCAATCACTTCCTGGCTTCAAAGAAGTACTTTTTTTTTAAATAATTGTTTCATTTTTACAAAAATTATTTGAATGTTGAGCCTATTTCGATAATGTGCATCTGCAGGGTTATGGCAATGCAATGTTTGCAGTAAGTGGACAGTGTAGATCTGATATCTGATATCCCCCGACCATATTTGAAACTCCCCTTTCTTTTCTTTTTGCGTGCCCCTAGAAATCTCATGCCCCTACATGCTAATACAAGACTGACCTCCGAGGGGCAGGACACTGGCCAGAGTCTCCAACTACCCTGCTTTATGGAGGGACCAGTGAGCTGTAGAAGGCACATCCGATCGTAAGTATGGTAATTGTGAAACGCATGTGGACATTTTTTGACCAGTGCAGAGTATCTTGCCAGACCATCAACAAACCCAGCAATTGGGAGAAACCAACCACTTATCATGAATAGTCACTCATTTAGAAACTACCTAAATATGTTATACTTTCATAGAGGGTCTCCAAGTGTGAAGTGTGTTTTTGTGGTAAATGCCAGCACTTTTTGTTAACTTGTGTTTCTGTGGCTGAATAATGCTGCATTCAGATATTTCTGTGACCAGGGGTACATGGGTATCACAGACTGGTTAAAAAGTGCCCCCCTAAGCCTTCCACAAGAAGCTTTACTTAAAGTCATTGTCCAGGCACACTCAAAAGTATTCCCATTGTGTAGGATGATACATGGCAATGCTCAGTATGTTGCTTTTTGAAAACTATGCTATATAGTACCTTTAAAATATAGTAGTTATCGTTATATAGACTGGCCATAGGTGGGCTGCACTGCTTTGGGGCAATCTGTGCTGCTACCTTTACTAACACTCCCATTGAATCCTAGCTCACCATCCCCTTCTCTACTCTACCCCCTCACCCAAGCAACCCCAGCCCATGCCCTCCCCCTAATGATATAGCCTCAGTCTTGGAACACACTGGTTGACTGGCCAGGAAGCAGAGAGATGCCACTGGCTGGTCATGCACAGACAGGTGCTGGTAAAATCCCCGGGCTATACAGCTGTTATAAAATACATTTGACCTTTGATATTGGACCATTGGCATTTATAGTAGATACATGTAAGGATATTATGGGCAGGGTTAAGCCTAGTGTACAGTACATACCCAACAAAAACTTGAAGCATAACATAACCAGGGATTTTGACTACTCCGGGCTTTGTTCTCTGTCCCATAGCCATCCTGATTTGGGAAGACCAGCTGTGTGAAACACCCAGATCGCCCAGAAAAACTAACCTTTCCCTGGTCCTACGGCACATGTGCGGGCTCTCATCCAATCAGAACCGTTTGTCGTGCATATGTAATGTTCGCAAGTGGCTCTGTGTATTTCAAATGGGAGCACGAGTGGCCGCATCCCTCCTTTTAGATTCCAGAGGTGACCCTGTTGGGTTTTGTTCCACTTTAATTTTACATAAATAGATATTTTGTGGTTATGTTTTGATTCATGCAAGCTATGCTACTCTGTGAAAAGGAAGGCAGGTCAGGTTATCTGTTGGGTTGATACATGGAACGTGGATTTCTCTCCATCACATGTCTTCCTTGGAAGGTGGGAAAGATACAACAATGTGATTTGATAGTGGAAACAATATTGCAACTTTTTATGAATCATTGGAATGTATCACTCGTACCCACCTCCACCCCAACTATGTGGAATTGGCATCAGTGAATTTTTGGCTTGGCCTATCTCAACTTTTTTCTATTAGCCACTATCTCCCATGCTGTTCACAAATATTGTATAGTAACCTGGTAGAAAGCAATTGGAACAAACTAGGTAAAGCTGTGTAAGAGAGGAGCCTCAATGAATATTAGACCAGGGGTCCTCACCCTTTTACAAGTACGGCTTTACATTTTCTAATTACCATATCAAGTATCGTATCACCTGGCTGGCGTTGTATAGGATAGTCATTTACCTAAAAGTATATTAAAAATGCACAAAAAAGTTTTGAATCCGTTTTGTACCTTTTTAAGCAAATCAGGTGGCTTCAGATCTATTTGAAGTATAGATCATTACTACAATACACCTGAATCTCACGCACTACCAATGGTGAGTGTATCACTGGTTGGGAACCCCTACCAATTAGTTCTGTCTAGCTTGCCTAGCTTTTGCTCAAGAAAGCCACATTGCATGGCCAGTTTTAGAGTATAGAGGGTATACATTTATCTTTGGCTCTTTTCTACACCCTGCCTGCCCCCCAATACATCAGTTTAGTTATACCATCCACATGACATTCCAGGAACCAGTGGGTTTGCTAGCAGCAGGCGCACAACACTGTTGAATGGGAATACAGTCAGTGGGATGAGTAAAGTAAAAGTAAGTCCACCTTCATGGACTTTATCAGCCCTGGTATCTAAATCCAGGTGCCAGACTTTTACATCGGTTTATGAAGCTCTGCCAAGGCATCAATAGAAAATATTATGCACCTTGGTCTAGCCTCGTACTCCAAATATGCCTGCTTGAAGCCAGAAGCTGTTAGTGGCACAATGAACACTATAGGAATGAGTGGGAGCTAAGTCGGGGAGGGACTGCTATGTTTTCGGACTGCTATATGTAAAATGGCAAGGCAACCAATACTAATTGTGCATGGCCTATCTACTCTCACATGACTTGCGGGTGAATTCCTGTCCACTAGCCAGAAGCAAAACCTTACGCAACTGTAGGAGAATAACTAAATGTGACATGAGAACTTGGGTTTGCAGTTAATAACTGGCTATTTTGGGCTTGTTAATCCCAGAATCCCTTTTGCATTATACAACATGTTCACAATAAGCATGTCAGCAGACCGCAGCAGTGGGGGGGGGGGGGGGGGGGGGACTTCCAAGGCTTCAAAGCCTTCCTGACTTGTGATACGAGATGCAGCAGCAAGGGAGATTAATCCTGTTGTGGCTGACCAGGTAGCAGCACGTGTAGATCAAGATTAAAAAGGCTGTTACTACCTGGGCAGGGACTTTTTGTTTTGTTCCTGAGTCTGTTTTTACTCTATATAGGTGTAAAGTTAATACAACTTAAAGAGACAGCCCAGGAGCAGCTGTGATAAGGTTGCTGCCTCCCCATTGACTTCTATTGAGAGAAGAAAGGAGGAGGGATTGCTTTGTCTCATACATTTCAATAGAAGACAATAGGGTGGCAGCCGCAGGTAACCCGTCATGGCTGTCCCCACGAACCACAAGAGTTACTTAGCCTTGAATGTAACACTGTCATGTGCAATGGTGTAGTGGTAGACTAGGTTCAAAGATCAGCCTGGGATTTTGCCCCCAACCAGCCCATGACTAGCCTATGACATCCCCCCTGAATCTGCCCAATGTGCTTTCAGTCATGTGCACACTATAGGCTATAGCATTGCAGAAACAGATCATAAATAGGGTGCAGATATGGCCACCCTAAAAGGTATTGTATTGAAGATCTAGTATTGTGTGAGAGCCCAAGACCCCACCTCAGCGCCATTTCCATTGCAATAAATGGTGTGGGCGTTTAAAGTAGACTTGACCACAGCAGCCATGGTTTCGGTAAGTTGAACAGTGGATTCGAGCAGTGGAGCTTTACTAGACAAAAGGTGAGTATATTTTTTCCTGGGAAATCCCTTTAAGTATTAAATAATAAGTTAAGTTAATAATAAATACACACCCGCTGCTAGACCAGTCCCAGTAAAACTTTTAACCCCTGGACAAACATTGCCCATTCTATCTTCTATGGCTTTCCTTATCTGTTGGTGGGTAAGAACAAAACTATCAACTTTAGAGAGAGAAAATGAAAGTGGGGTTAGGAGTCAAGGAGCTCTAATTTTAGTAAATCTTTTTAAGAAAAGGAGATGAAAGTAGCAAGCCATTTATTGTGTAACCCTGCTGGGCCTATTCCATAAAGAACGAAAAGCCACCTACTTAAAGGAGCACTATCGCGAAAAATGGCCCAGTGATAAAAATCCATATAAATATGCTGACCCCAGCTCTGCTCTATCTGTGCAAAGCACAGCTATAACCCGCCCCCTGTGCTTTGTACCCCTCTCCTCTCCTCAATATGTGATGCTTCTGAGGCAAGATGGCACCGCCTGTATCTTAGAGTCCTGAAAGGAGTTGAAGCCCAGCATGGAGAAAGAAGTAAGCAACTAAAAATGTAAATTTATATTCATTTTAGGTGCTGGGGAATAGATTTAAGAATCCCTGCAATGCTATTGTCTAGAGCAGGGGTTCCCAACAGGTGGTACTGGTACCACTGGTGGCAGGGGTGGACTGACCATAGGGAGTCCCGGGACAATGCCCAGTGGGCCACATTGCTTTGGGGGCACTGCTTTTAAGATCCACATTTAATGGCGGTCCCCTTAGTCTCTCTCTCATCCCCCTGTACTCAGCCCCACTGTACACACAAGCCAAGGAACCTCATCCCCCAATGCTATAGCCCCCCACATCAGTTGTGTCCTAGATAACTCAGTGATGCGATTAATTCTTCAATAATACTCTATATTACTTAGTGATATGTTGGATTACTCAATAATAATCTTAATGAATCACTCTCTAGATTAGAAGGGTTCCTAACCATCGTTACTCATACAACTGATAGTACTTAAGATCCTATCAGGTGGTACTGACTGGATTGCAGACTGGTCTGTATCCCAACCTGACCCGATTTTACTTTATAAGTAGCAAAAGGTAATGAAAAAAAAAAAATATATATATATATATATATTGTTTTTTTTAATATATCATATTATATGGTTGTTTTATGTTTTCTAACAATGCTTTAGGTGTTGACAATCCATACCTGCCACCCGGGTGATATTTAGCATATGTAAAGTGGTACAAAAGTCTTAAAGGTGCCACAGCACTCAAACCAGTTAGCTTGCTGACCAGCCTACAATCTGTCTCTAAACTAGGTTAAAAACAGGGGGCTCGGTCACACACATCTGCAGAAGTATGCTTAAAGTGGACCAACACCCTCCAAAACAACTTAGCTTTATTATATATAAAATAAAAGGACACTTACCTTTTGACGACTGTTGGAGCCATCTGTCCCTCGCAGCGCCTGAAATATTAATATTTCTAAACAGGAAGTCCCACCCTCCAGGTCTTGTCCGCTGTCAATCACGCTTTTCCGCTCATTAGCATATTTTGTCCGTGGAGATCAGGTCTTCTGTTGTCTCGCGTTGTTAGCAGGTGGCTTGTCCTCTCTCTGGCCTCGGGCGCGTGCACGTCTGCCTCCCAGCTATACTAGCAGTCAGTCTGGTTATCTGATTGGTTGAGCTGTGCTCAGCCATGATTGGCTGGAGGCACCTGAGCCTCCGCCTCCCCTCCTCTCACTCCCCCTCCCTCCTCCTTCCATTCAGCGTCTGCTCTCCTCTCGTCTCATCTCGTGCTGGATGCGGTAAGTTTATTTTTGTTTCATAAATGTCTTGGTCAAATGTGTTTGTTTACTGTTTAATTCACTGTAATGTACTGCGCCACTGTGAATCTTATGGGGGGACTCGGCCACTGTGAATCTTATGGGGGGACTCGGCCACTGTGAATCTTATGGGGGGACTCGGCCACTGTGAATCTTATGGGGGGACTCGGCCACTGTGAATCTTATGGGGGGACTCGGCCACTGTGAATCTTATGGGGGGACTCTGCCACTGAAAATGTTATGGGGGGATTCTGCCTGCTGGACATGTTATAGGGGGATTCTACCTGCTGAGCATGTTATGGGGGGATTCTGCCTGCTGAAAATGTTATGGGGGGATTCTACCTGCTGAAAATGTTATGGGGTGATTCTGCCTGCTGAAAATGTTATGGGGTGATTCTACCTGTTGAAAATGTTATGGGGGGATTCTACCTGCTGAAAATGTTATGGGGGGATTCTGCCTGCTGGACATGTTATGGGGGGATTCTGCCTGTTGAAAATGTTATGGGGGGATTCTACCTGCTGGACATGTTATGGGGTGATTCTACCTGCTGAAAATGTTATGGGGGGATTCTACCTGCTGAAAATGTTATGGGGGGATTCTGCCTGCTGGACATGTTATGGGGGGATTCTGCCTGCTGAAAATGTTATGGGGGGATTCTACCTGCTGGACATGTTATGGGGTGATTCTACCTGCTGGACATGTTATGGGGTGATTCTACCTGCTGAAAATGTTATGGGGGGATTCTACCTGCTGGACATGTTATGGGGTGATTCTACCTGCTGAAAATGTTATAGGGGGATTCTGCCTGCTAAAAATGTTATGGGGGGATTCTGCCTGCTGAAAATGTTATGGGGGGATTCTACCTGCTGGACATGTTATGGGGGGATTCTGCCTGCTGAAAATGTTATGGGGGGATTCTACCTGCTGAGCATGTTATGGGGGGATTCTGCCTGCTGAAAATGTTATGGGGGGATTCTACCTGCTGAAAATGTTATGGGGTGATTCTACCTGCTGAAAATGTTATGGGGGGATTCTACCTGCTGGACATGTTATGGGGTGATTCTACCTGCTGAAAATGTTATGGGGGGATTCTACCTGCTGAAAATGTTATAGGGGGATTCTGCCTGCTGGAAATGTTATGGGGGGATTCTACCTGCTGAAAATGTTATGGGGTGATTCTGCCTGCTGAAAATGTTATGGGGGGATTCTACCTGCTGAAAATGTTATGGGGTGATTCTACCTGCTGAAAATGTTATGGGGTGATTCTACCTGTTGAAAATGTTATGGGGTGATTCTACCTGTTGAAAATGTTATGGGGTGATTCTACCTGTTGAAAATGTTATGGGGGGATTCTACCTGCTGAAAATGTTATGGGGGGATTCTGCCTGCTGGACATGTTATGGGGGGATTCTGCCTGCTGAAAATGTTATGGGGGGATTCTACCTGCTGAAAATGTTATGGGGGGATTCTACCTGCTGGACATGTTATGGGGGGATTCTGCCTGCTGAAAATGTTATGGGGGGATTCTACCTGCTGAAAATGTTATGGGGTGATTCTGCCTGCTGAAAATGTTATGGGGTGATTCTACCTGTTGAAAATGTTATGGGGTGATTCTACCTGTTGAAAATGTTATGGGGGGATTCTACCTGCTGAAAATGTTATGGGGGGATTCTACCTGCTGGACATGTTATGGGGTGATTCTACCTGCTGAAAATGTTATGGGGGGATTCTACCTGCTGAAAATGTTATGGGGGGATTCTACCTGCTGGACATGTTATGGGGTGATTCTACCTGCTGAAAATGTTATGGGGGGATTCTACCTGCTGAGCATGTTATGGGGGGATTCTACCTGCTGGACATGTTATGGGGGGATTCTGCCTGCTGAAAATGTTATGGGGGGATTCTACCTGCTGAAAATGTTATGGGGTGATTCTGCCTGCTGAAAATGTTATGGGGTGATTCTACCTGCTGAAAATGTTATGGGGTGATTCTGCCTGCTGAAAATGTTATGGGGTGATTCTACCTGTTGAAAATGTTATGGGGTGATTCTACCTGTTGAAAATGTTATGGGGGGATTCTACCTGCTGAAAATGTTATGGGGGGATTCTGCCTGCTGGACATGTTATGGGGTGATTCTACCTGCTGAAAATGTTATGGGGGGATTCTACCTGCTGAAAATGTTATGGGGGGATTCTGCCTGCTAAAAATGTTATGGGGGGATTCTGCCTGCTAAAAATGTTATGGGGGGATTCTGCCTGCTGAAAATGTTATGGGGGGATTCTGCCTGCTGAAAATGTTATGGGGGGATTCTGCCTGCTGAAAATGTTATAGGGGGATTCTGCAGGGACCGGGAGAAGCTGCCTTCTCCTCACTATAGTGACCATTCACCTCACCACAGCTCCCAGCAGAGCGGGAATCATCTGCTACCTCAGAGAGGGCAGCTAAAGGGGAACTCTGCGGAGGTGCAGAAGCCTCGACCCTGCCTGTATCTCAATGGTCTTCTTTATATAAATACATTGTAACATTAAAGAGGACCTGCACCCAGAAAACGAGCCTGTGCCATGGCTTATTGCTGTCCTGACCGGGGGCCAAAAAATCAGCCCGTGAAATCCCTGCTGAGGCCCCCCTCAACCATGATGCCATTGGGGGTTGGGGTTCCTTGGCTTGTGGGCACAATGGGGCCGGTTACAGAGGGAGACTAAGGGGGCAGGGATTGAACGTGGGTGTTAAAAGCACCCTGATTTAATATTTTATATATTCCCCCCTTCCTGCATCCTTGCTATATTTTCTATGCTGTGATAGATTAATATCACTTATCAGGGGACACGCAATGGTTTTTCATACCAAGGGGGATCTAATTGTTTTTTTGGGGGGTTGCATTGGTAACATATACATTCCATTTTTTTGTTCATACATTTTCTCATATATTGTAGAGCAATGTGTATGATTTATTGTTTTACTTTAGTGACTTAATATTTTATATGTGGACTTCAGTCTCTTTTTGTAAATCACTGTAAGCTTCCCAACAGTATACAGATGGTGATCACAGATAGAGGAAGCACAGAGACATCTGCCCTCTGCTTCTCATGTTTACGCAGTTCAAAGACCCAAATAACCATTACCTACAGCAAAGAGTAAATGTGTTACACAGAAAAAACAGGTAGAAAAAATACGTCTTGTTTATTGAGGTGCAGAGGTGAAAGTGGGCCGTTTAAGGAGTGGGCGGAGTCATCAGGGTAAAGAGAGTGCAGATCCCTAGAGTTGAAAGGGGCCCCGGCAGGAAGCATGTGGTGCAGCAAGGCATCAAGGCTGGAGACCTTTACCCCCTGGTGCTGCCAGACCGGAGGGAGCGGGGGAGACGGTCCTTGCGCGCCACCAACCGCCTTCTTCCTACAGCAGCAGCGCTCGCCGCTATGCCCCGCCGCGCCGTGCAGCCCGTGAGTCCTCCCTCCAACAGCAGCCGGCAGCCGCTTCACCACCGCGCACTACGTCTCCCCGTCCCTGGCAGGGGGAGACTCGCGCATGCGCAGTAGTGTCAGGTGAAGCGCCGCTCGCTCCCGATGCAAGCGGCGCTTCACCTATCTACCGCGCATGCGCGAGATTTTCAACAGGAAGAGGTCAAAGGATCTCTTCCTGTTTGTAGAAAAATGAAGATGGCACCCGAAATTTGAATGCTAGCGACGCGGAGCGGGATCATAAAAGGTAAGTTTTTTTTTCTTAACTATTTAAATCGGGTCTTCCTGCTTATTTTGTATATTTTTAAATTACACAAAAAAAAAAAAACGGGACAGGGTGTTGGTCCACTTTAAGCTGCACCACCAGCGCCAAGGTGCCCCTGTGAGGTGCAGTCCTAACTCTAGTACTAATTCTAGTCTCTAAGAGCCCCATTTGGGACATACAATGCAATAGATAAATTGGGAGCAGGCTTACCTGAGGTTGCCCTAAACCTCAAGTGCAAGCCATGGGGTGGAAGGGTCAAAGACCTTGCAATACAGCCTAGACCCCACACTCCATGTGCTTGCACAAATTCAAAAGAAACAAAAGGGGGGTGGCAGCCGCTCAGACCATTTTATAACTAACCAGGGAGGTGCACATTAGCAGGGCAATTAGAATACAAAAGTCTTAAAGGGGCCACAGCATATGTAAAGTGGTACTTGATGAAAATGTGTTGGGATGGGGACCTCTGGTTTAGAGCTCACTCATGCATTGGCTCAGAAGCACATTGGTATTGGTCTCAGTGGGGACGACATGGGCTGGCCAGGGGCCAGACAAATCTCAGGTTGATTACTTAGAGAATAGAACCTTTTATATCTTTCACCTCTTATTGTTATTAGATTCAAACTCCATTATAAAATGATCCATTGTTATGAGGGTTAATTTATTTTTTCTGGAAAGTGCAGAACATCATAAACATATAAAAACAAGCAAAATAAAAGAACAAAAGTACTAAGAGGTGAGAATTACACTCATGAAGGCTGACTGAGATTCTTTTCAGAGCTAAATAAAAAAAAAGGAAATGAAAGTTTTACCGAGTACAGGATGGCCAGACATCTGTAATCTGGGCAAAGTTGTAAGGTTTCCTGCAGAGCCTTTGACTACTGCTACCAGTGCCAGGTTCTCTGAGCCCCGGTGGTGATCTCCAGCTTGTCCGAAACAATTAATATTTCACCAGCCTAAGTGTTGAGGACTTTTTCCACCCAGCGGCTGCCAGAAGATCTTGTTCCTTCATGTTACAGCTGGTGAAAATGTTGTGAAGGTTCCTAGACTGCTTACATTTATTTAAAACCTTCAAATGCCTAATACTCTTCCCTACTCATGTACAATCTAGTCAGTCAATTGACCAGTAAATGAATGGCTGAGGACATAATAAGTAGTGGTCGCTTTATGAATGCTGTTGATTGGATGGATTAGCTATTGTGTGTATTACTTCATGTGGCCATGCTACCTTATTGGAAACATATCGGTGGCTGTAGGAGCCAGATCTTGTGGCCAAGCTCACCCATATAAAAACTTCATCAGTGAGAAATAAATTTCACCAAGCTACGTTTAATTAGTGGACCTCAACAGTCAGAAGCTTATCTGGTCTCATCAAAGGTGGCTGTGGGAACAGGCCATGTGATCAGATTCACCTCAATCAGTACAGCTCAGTCAGAAGCAGGACCCTGTGATCAAGTTTATCTTAACAATCAAACCTCATCAAAGCTGCATATAGGAGCCAAACCCTATGGCTAATTTCACCTCAATGGGACCATAGTGTTCGAAAAGCAAATCTGGTCTCTTCTGAGATGTCTGTAGGAGCCTGTGGCCAAGCTCACATCAATAATCAGAAGCCAATTGTGTGTTCTCAAAGCTGGATGTAAAAGCCAGACAATGGGGTAGATCCAGAGCCTGGTGAGAAAACACTTCTTTTTTCGGAGAGAAAAATGCCATTCACTCATTTTGTACTGGGTGTAATTTTTCACCTGGCTCTGAATCAGCCCCAAGGTGGACAATGAAAGTGAATGGCAATTTTCTCTCCTAATAAAAGAAGTGAATCAACCCCTTTGTACCCAAGCTCACTTAAATAATTGAACCTCATCAGCCAGAAGCATATCTGGTCTTTTCATGGCCTGTGGTTGCTGTTCAAATCTATAACAACCCAAAACTTTCTTCAAAGTCACGATAACTCAACCAAGGATTGTACGTCGAAGGCGTGCTGGACGTCACTGCAATGCCAGGATCACGCCTTTACAAAAATTTTATGTTCTGCAGCCCCCAGAGAAGAGGTCAGCTTGGTACAGTGGTACACGGACACCCCCTGGTCCACACATAGCGCCACAGGGAGTGAGAGAGTGTGGTCGCTCTCACACCCCTGACAGGCTGAGAGACCCTTTCACTAACACCAGAGCCCTGCCAGCTTGGTAGGAAGGTCAACTGAATTTCGATCTGCCCCTGGAATTTGCCAACTAAGATCGGTCAAACATAATGACTTTTTGACAGAAGGCCAGAGAGGTCAGTTCTGGTGTCATTGTGTACAGCCAGGTTCCAAACAATATTTTTCTTCCTGGCCCCCCAACAGGAGTTCTCGGTATCTCCTCAGCTGGGGGCCTCAGGACAGAGAGTGTCACACTGGGTTGCTCGTCTAGAAAGCCAAATCGTTATAAAAATGTTAAATGTGATCAATAACTGTCTTGGATCCAGAGCAATGCCATAAATCCCTCATTACATTATGGCACCACCTTGTCTGCCCCGACAGCTTTGAAGCCTGCAATTTGTGTGTGTATTGGTAAGGGGTTAACTCTACTGACTATGCTGGGGTTCGCTCTGGCTTCATGAGGTCTAAACATCAGTGTAGGGTCTTTGAGGCTATGACCTCCTGCTGAAGCACCTGTCAGACTTGAGATGTGCATATTAAATTAGGTCTTTTGTTCCTGACCGGTCATGCACAGGCCAGAGATTAGATATTATATCTATCACACCCACTAACATACTTGGCTGGTATGGCTACTTGCTACTCTCCATGCCAGTGAAAAAACGAGGAGCTTCCCCAAATAAAGGGTATGCAACGATCCCTTAATCTAGTGTTCCCATTGATATTTGGGTAAACAGGGATATTTCTGGCTCACTTGAGCCTCTTCAAGCTGTTGTCAGTGGCTGATTTATTATAAGGGAGCTATGATTTAAAACAGCTGAGATTTTTATCATGAAACCATATACTTCACTATAGTAAGTGGTGAAAAAAAACAAATCATAAGTCAAGTAGGCAAGCTCAAGATAAACAATGTGTCATCATCATGTGAGAAACGCGAGAAGGACGGGATGGAGACTCTGCCAGCTTAAACAGGGTGCCCGACTTGCAGGGTGTAGATTAGCAATTACTCACCTCATTGAAGCATCTAATTTAGTAATTTCAGTGTTTTAATGAGACCACTGACGGTCCACCTGTTGAAGCTCAGGTCCGATCACCAATACGGCAGCATCTCATCTCGACACGCCGAGGTCAACACATGCCAGAGAGATTCAAGTGGCGCACAAGTAGTGCTATTTCTGGAAAATGAATTCAGTGAAAAAGTGGGTGCTGAATATTTTTTTTTATCTACAGCTGGAGGTGGATTGGGATGGTTCGGGACACTCCATTAAACGCCTGATAAATGACTTGCAGCTGCCAAGATTTAAATTCCACCTTTAGTTTGCTTACATTGCACGTTTTTTAACCCCTCCATCTCAACATATTTGGTTGGATTATCACTATAAGGCTAAATCAGCACCATGCAATAGTAGGCTTGTGGCTGCTTTACAATGTTCAACAGCTGATTACAATACAAACAATTAAGATAAGATAAATCAGCTGCTCCCTGGCTGTAACAATGTAAAAACAATGTAACTCAGGGTGGGAGAGAAAGCCCATCCCAATATTTTAATATTTTAATTTTAATACTTTAACCTTCAATCCCAGTATATGGCTTTCTGAGCTCTGTCGCCTCTGTATATATTTATGATGCACATATATATTTGTATGCGGAATAAGTTTGTGTGCATGTGCTTTTCAGCAATGGAGTCTAATCCATTCCGTGCAGGCAAAACCTAGTTTTGCATGGGTGCAAAAGTGTGCTTACATGTGAAAAAGTAGTCTGCGAAAAAGGGAGATTTTTATGAATGGATGCTCATGGATGTGCAAATAGATAAGTGCTTTCTTCCATAAGTAATATCAGCATAACTTGGTGCCATTTTATCGCATGGGAAAGGTCAGGTGACTCTGCTGAATGGTGCAAACATGCTTTAGAATGTATGCAAGATGGAATTGCTAACATTAATAAGCATGGGCACACTTCACAAATTTCGCAAAAATGGTGCGAAAAATCAAATTTGCATGGGGCTTTTTTGTCATTGTTTTAAGGCTAGATTTGTAAATCTCTAAAAATGTTACTGTATTTACATGTGTTAACCTGGGCTGCTCCTTAATACAGGATATAGTTATTTGTTGAGTCCTGGACCTGGAGGCCAAGGGTATCCCTTTTTACTACTGTACCTTCATAGCAAGGAGACCTTTCAATGAAGTTAACTGACCCTAATAGTTGATATAGCCCTTATACTTAAACTCATTAGATAACCTAACCCTGACAGCTGACCATCCCCTATACCCAACATTAGCAGTGTCCTAACATCTATAGATGACAACAGCTAGCCTAATCTTCACATTTAAGTCTAACAGTTAACCTACCAAAAACCCATCTATAAGACTCCATGGCTGTCTGATTCTCTCCTGCCTGAGAGATTTGGGATGCTGATTTGGGATGCCATGCTGGCTGAAACTCCTTGCGTCCCCAGTAAAACCTTTACTGTTCCCCCATTGAACAGCGCATGTGGGGGCCGCAGCTGAACTATGCTATACCTTTAGCCAGGCACCCCCCATGACAAGTATTTGTGTATGGAAGGCATGGGGTGAAAATGAGGAATGGAGCTGTAATAGTTGTACTGGACAGGGAGCCTTACTTATTATATTTCCCGGTGGCCGCTCGTTTCTAGGCTGAAATGTATGGGATAAGGCCACACAGTGCAGGGTTAGCACCTGCTCTTA
This sequence comes from Gastrophryne carolinensis, assembly GCA_027917425.1. Lineage (NCBI taxonomy): Eukaryota > Metazoa > Chordata > Amphibia > Anura > Microhylidae > Gastrophryne > Gastrophryne carolinensis. The sequence goes on along the minus strand of CM051239.1, from coordinate 32,638,275 downwards.
TCTGGTGCTGTAAGGAACTCATTCCATTGCCAGTGCTGATGATAGATGGGTCACTACCTGGCGCTCTGGATTCCGATACTCGAAATCACCTTATTGCCTTATTTTTAACCAAAACACACAATAAAGAACAGACATTTAAGCGCTTAGTTTTTTAGTTTACCTTTACCTTTTTTCTTTTTTTTTTCTTTTGCTTTGAAGATGTGTCATTGCCTTTTGTTTCCTCTATAGTTCCACCTTTTTCATTCTCAATCACGATCTGCAGTTGAATGTCATACGTCGTACACCCCACTCGATCATCAGATGGACCCCTCCCATAGCAAGTTCATGACAGGACTGCTTAACAGATAATAATAAACTAGGAAAGAGCGAGGAAGATGGAGCGGGTGGCTGGATGAGCTGCAATTAGTGGTCGCTCTAAGCGCCGCTATACAGACACCCATCTGCTGATACCTGGCATTAGTAATGAATCAGCCTCCACGTCTTCAAGGAAATGTCTGCCTTGTTCCATTGAGATGCTTAGCACAATGCTCACTCACTCCATGTGTTTACGGATCAGATCTTTTCTGTGGAGCAATTGCGCAAAGGATCAGTATCTCCTTTCCGTAAATAACCTCATTTGTTTCATCTGCTTGTAAAATGTAGATGAAAATGTAGATTTCACACTTCTGCATGCAGAAAGAACATGTCTAGTGGTGAAGTGGAATGAAGAGTGACAACTGTTACTGTAAGTAAGAAGCATAGATTGTGTGCAAATAGCGTTAGACACAAGGGTCAGGGAAGCTGCAGAGTGGAGATTGTAAAATGGACACCCTGTGCAGGGCCGGCTCCAGGTTTATGGGGGCCCTTCCCTTTAGCCACCAATCACCCTCCAGTCCTTATTGCCTTCCCTATAGCCACCAATCATCCTCCAGTCCTTATTGCCTTCCCTATAGCCACCAATCATCCTCCAGTCCTTATTGCCTTCCCTATAGCCACCAATCATCCTCCAGTCCTTATTGCCTTCCCTATAGCCACCAATCATCCTCCAGTCCTTATTGCCTTCCCTATAGCCACCAATCATCCTCCAGTCCTTATTGCCTTCCCTATAGCCACCAATCATCCTCCAGTCCTTATTGCCTTCCCTATAGCCACCAATCATCCTCTAGTCCTTGTTGCATTCTCTACTGCCACCAATCACCCTCCAGTCCTTATTGCCTTCCCTATAGCCACCAATCATCCTCCAGTCCTTACTGCTTGCTCCACTGCCACTAAAGACTCCATCATTGCTGTCAGCTGTCGCCTGGTTCTCGCCCTTTATTCCAGGCCACCTTCTCCAATGTTGCTGATCATCCCCCATTGCTGAGGCCAGCCATGAGCAGGTCTGCACACAACACCCGACATTCGGTGGTTGGGTCCACTGTAAAATAATACCATGGCCAAGTGGGCCCCCGAAGATGCCAGGGGCCCTGGCAATTGCCCAGGTTTGCCTTGTGCTGGCTCCGGCCCTCACCCTGTGATTGACATAGACATAAATCTATGGGGTGTAACTTGAAGAGGTGCAACCAAATCGGGGCCAGGCAGTCAAAGGAGCCCCATCGTTGCTCCACCACCATATTTATTCAATTTGTACTCACTTGGCATCATGTAGAGAAAGGAAGCACCATTTGGCTCTGCTTTTTCAGGCCTTTGGTTGTCTAGCTGCTTCCAATTGAGCTGAAAGCGGACCAAAATTCATGAAACTTGTGACATACGTATGACCAAAGCTCCCGTCGATACTCCCTTCTTAGGGTTTGGAACTAGAAATGGATATTTTTACTTTCCAAATTGTCATGCAACATTGTTTTTGGGCTGTTCCTTGGTTTGAGATGACAATCAGTCGTTGCATCGGTGCGGCAATGGCATCATTGCCACACACAACAGTGGCAATGAATGGAGGAGGCGGAGCTTTAAAGCTAAAACAGGCGCCATTATCTGGGATTAGAATGAAGTAGGGGCAGTAAAAATTGGCAAAAGGTGTTCTTCGTGTGGGGAGCAATTCAGGGAATGCTAGTTTAAAATGTGGCTTTTGGTCTGCTTGAAACACAGAAAAAAATGTTACTGTATGATCCTTAAAAGGGCCCATGTAATGTTCAGACCAGGGCCCATCACATTTAGTTATTCCACTGGTGAGAAGGATTGAAAATAAAATAGAACTAATAGGAACTCAGTTGGCTTGTAAATTACACATGCTCAACCTGCGGCCCGGGGGCCAAATGTGGCCTGCAGAGACATCTGATGTGGCCCCTAACCTTGAATGGGGAACATGGAGAGGGTAAATAGAAGTGACATGTAAAGGGAGTTAAAGAGGAACATCGGACAGAAAATAGAAAGGGGACGATTTCCCTCCCCGTCAGCCCCTACTTACCTGCGTCGACATTTAGCTGCTACAGGGCCCGATCGCTGCCTCCCCCCCTGTGCCGGCTTAGCCGGCTGTTAGTGACAGCCCAGCGTCGATCAGCGAAATCTCGTGGGATTTCGGGCAGCCCCATTGCATCCCATTCATGGGCACTGCGCAGGTGCAAGATCGGGGGCCGCTCACAGTGCCTTATGGAAGACAACATGGATGCCTTGGTGAGGTGAGTAAAGAATGCCCTAAGGTAAAACCGAAGAAGGGGTGGAGAAGATCGGTGAGTGCTGTGGTTGATCTGGGGGTTTCACGCAGTGGGGCATCCCAAATTTGGATTCTCTGGCTAAACGGACTGATCACCGGGATAGTAAAACATCTGGTGATAGGTAGGTCCATTTTAAAGTGGACCAAAACCCATCTCAGGTAGCCCTGAAATCTATAAGACTCCAGGGTTGTCTGATTCCCTCTCCCGGTTTGTGATTCCCCACTGTGTGAAACCCCTGAATCCCATGTAAAACCTACCCGACCCCTGATATAATGTCACATGCATGAGCCGAATTGGGAATGCTCTACAAAGAGGAAGACAACCACAGTCCCAAGAGAGCAAAACAAAACCTTGCACGTTTGGCCCTTCTTTCCCCTGGGGCATCCCTAACTATTGCCCCAAACATAGTAAAATGGTCAGACCTGTAGTCTGTTAGCTCTACTATACTTACTTACTATACTATACTCAGGGTTACACATTGTTTAAAGTGGACCAAAACCGGCACATGCACAGGCTCTCTTTTTCAATAAATGCTGCATATGTATAGCTCTGTACACACAGAACACTGCTGCTGGGGATGTGTAGGTGTGAGTGAGCTCCCTCACCTCAGCAGTGGCCATAGCAGCAGTGTTCTGTGTGTACAGAACTCGCGCTCTCTTCTTGTAGATCTTGGTGTACAGACTTGCCGTACAACAGATTGCAGGTAGTAAATGTGTGTTTTATGGAAGCATTTTTCATTGCCTACAACCTGTTGCTATTATCAATCAATACAGTGAATGTCTGTACGCCATCTACAAGAAGTGAACCCTGTACACACAGAACACTGCTGCTATAGCTGCTCCTGAGAGAGCTCACTCAACCTTATGCACAGTGGCATAAATAATTGTGAAAGGGCCCCTGGTGCGAACATTAAAGGTTTACACAGTAAACTTTTTTCTGTCTTTTAACTGAATTTGATGCAGCTAGACGACTAAAGACTAAAACAGCAGAGATGCCAAGTGGGCACAAATATGATAAAGTGGATGAGCAACATTAAGGGGGCCCTGCTGACCTCCTGGGCCCCCAGTGCGGTCGCAACCTCTTCATCCTCTATAGTTACACCCCTTCTTACACATGGCCAGCAGTTCTGAGTGTTCGTTTATCTCTTCTTGTAGATCTTGGTGTAAAGACTTGGTGTACAGTTTTTCAACTGTTATTGAATAGAGGTCAGTGTGTCTGTTGTAGTTATGATATGCCATGCTCTCATGCTCCTCCTGATGTCGATAACACTTAATAACAGCCTTTACTAAATTACCAGGATATTGCACTTCAACACAATAGGGAGATAAGATATTTTCACCGGTTTCACATATCCAATTGTGTTAAGACATGAGAAACAGTAAGAGCGGCTACATATGTATGTTACATTGATACCACAGGTTCTTTGTGTGTGTGTGGGGGGGGGGGGGTGGCAAAGTACATGAGAAATGGGAATAGACAATAACATTTTACAGAACACCATAAGACGGAAATATGAAGGTACAATAGAGTATAGAATAGGCAGTGGGCCAAATAGCATGCTGAAGGTCTAGGGGTGACAAGGGTGGAAAAGAGGGAAATAACTACCTTCTACTGGTAGTTTCTTGCCCTGTCAGCCTTCCAGGGAGCCTTTTTGGTGCCGTCATGCTACAAATAAAATGTATGGGTATGGGCCACCTAAAGTTGGTAAGAGGCAAATCCGTGTACCTGTATCCTCCTGCCCAGGCAGACAAGTCACTACTTGAAGTTGTGGTGGTGTCAAGGAGGGAGAGAAATGACCGTACCTGCCCAGGCAGCCAATTGGGTGGCCTCTTGTAGAAGTCATGTTGCCAATAAAATGAGTATGGGCCATGAGTAACTTGTTGAAGGTCAAGGTTTGAAAATATCAACTTATAGAAGTCAAGGTGTCAAGGAAATATGGAGTAGCATTAGTTAACGCATTGATTGGCAGGAGTGAAAATGGTGGGAAAGACCTACTATATGCTAGTATCCCCCCGCCCAGGCAGCCATTCAAGGTGCCACTGAGAGGATTTCTGGTACCAAAGGGAATGTACGGGTTATTTATGAGTCAACCATCTGAGGGTCCAGAGTGGCAATATAGGATGGAACACCTTGTACCATTACACACAAAGATGTTCAAGCCACCACTTGTAAGAAGAGGCATTTTACCAAGAGTATGTGGCAAGCAAGGTCAGAAGTAGAAGGAATCCCCTTGCTGAGAACCCACCTAGGTTATCAGATATATGTAGTCCCTAAATAAGTAGGTCACATGCCCCATAGTACTTTTAAAGCAAGAAGGGTTAATGTTTAACTGTTAAAATAACATACCAGCCACACCACCGTTTGCCCTATGGGGTCTGTGTACCGCGGGTTGGGAAACAGTGACTGAGCAGTCATGGTATTGAAGAAATGCATTTAGTAAAGTATTTAATGTTATGGGGCATTGTCCATAAATTATGTTCTATTCAAGTAAATGTGTAGACCTGTAGAATGTGCTTAGAATGAGAATGCAGAATAGAGATGGTTAGGTTGAAGTGTAAAGCCATCAGTATTGACGTGGGCATGAGCCGACATGTCTTATGTTTCTTTCTCTATATACACATTCACGTGGATGAAGATGAAGAATGTCATCTTTCTTGCTTTAAGAAAAATACAAAAGTCTAAATAGTGACTGGCTCAGGTCCAGTTGAATGTTCCATGTAAAAGAAAAAAAACATTTTTCCTTTTAGTCGTTTTTTTTTCACTCCTTTTTTGATGAAGTTGGTGGTGTTTTTGTAAACTGCTCCATATGTTCCATCTGCCAAAATATAGGTTTGTTGCGCTGTATCCCTCGGTATCCTTGGCCACCTCGCGTATCCAACCGCTATACTGTGCCTGTCAGCAGAACGCAAAATGAGGTGTACATATTGGGTGGTCTCGCCAGTAGCTGGCACGAAGAAGAGTACCTACAGACCCGCGAGTCAATGGGCCATTTATACAGCTACCCGCTATCTCAATGAATTGTTGACCGTTAAATTGTGCAGTTCACAGCTCCGGGTCCCTACCTTTTCCTTCTCCTGCTGTCCTGGAAAGGGGAAGGAGGATTATTTTAGCAACCTTAAACCGTTGAAATCTCCTTGTAGACGGTATTATGCCACATGTGGTATTCTCGTTTTGTGGGCAGGAGAATTCTTAAGTAATAAGTCAAGGTTTTCTTCGGCGTGTGCTTCTGCGGAGGGACCTTCCCATCTTGCTTTAGCCAAATGCTCCTCTGTAGCTTTTCTTTCTCTTTTTTTCCCTCTTTCACCATTTGACCCTCATTCTTTTGCGTTTGGACGTCTTTCTGCTGCAGAGGTAACACACGGGTCCGGAGTGTGAGCCAAGGGCTGGCTTTACACACACGGCTTCTAGTTGTGTCTTATGGCATTCACCCTTCACCACATCCTCTGAGCTTTTACAGCCCCGTGTTTTCAGCCTCTCCGAATGCTATTCTGGTTCTTGTATTATACAGACTGCTGCCAAATTTCTTACACTGTAGGAGAGGTAGCAAGGCGTTCATTGGAACGGCTTAGAGTCAGACAGACCCAAGTACATGTCGCTAACACTCCAACCAGAGTATTTGGATGTAAATTTACATGGAATTCCTCCTTTAATTCTTAAAGTCAGTAAATGGACTTGTCTATTAAATGAACTGAGTTTTTAAACAATCAAATAATTATTTAAAAAAAATCAACATTCACATGGGAGACATTAAAAAAAAAACATTTTTAATCCTGTCTTAGTTTTATTCCTAATTTTTAACTGTATGGGGTAGGTTCGACAGGAGGTGCAAAAAGTGCACTTTTGGGTAAAATATTAAAGAGGAACAATGGGCCCCCTAGAGTCCCCTGAAGACTCCAGAGAGGCCAATGTTCTCATCCCTGAGGCATTATACTTGGCCAGTGATTTCTTGGTGCCTCGGGGGTGTCCCTCTAGCTGAGGCGCGTACCCGCTGCAGGCATTTATGAATAGCAGGCACGGGTGGTGAGACCAGCAGACCTCAACAGACCCTGAATTCAGATCTGGCACCAGCTTCTCACTTATGCTATGGCGATCACTTCAAACAGCGGGACATCCTAAATCAGGATGCCCCGCCAAAGAGGAACAACACTCCCTCTTTAAATAGAAGTTAACTTTTTTCACCTGTTACAGAATGAAAGAAAATTTCAGCAGCAGGTGCAAAAAGTCACCTAAAGTACCCATTTTACTTCAAATTGCATTTTTTACCTGATGCTGAATCGACCCCTATGTATTATTCCCTTAATATGGTTGATGGGGGTTTTACCAGGTGCAAAAAGTGCACTTTTTACTTCTTGCACCTGATGTTAAATCAAAGGGGTGATTCGGCACCAGGTGTAAATACCACACTACACTGTTTTGGAGTAAAATGTGCCATTCACTTCCATCTTCTACATAGACAGTGATTGGGCATCAGGCATAAATAGTAGACTCTAAAATATGAGCGGGACAGGCACCTTTTACTCCAAAAACAGCTTAGTGCACATTTTGATCCTGGTGCTGAATCAACCACTATACATTCTTATTTAGGTGAAATTCAGTAAACTTTCCATAAAATATCTTTATTTCAAGACAAAGCATGAGATTACATAAGGCGTGATTCAAAAAAAAAAAGAAGATGACAGGAGTTGATAAATGCTAAAAAGTGCTCATTTATTAGTTAACACCTAAAACCAAAACGTATTATTTACTGAAGTTTACTTTAAAAAGCACGTCTCATTGCTGTAGTAAAGGTTTAATATGTGAATCATACTTTAACTTCCTCTCTTAACTGAATTCTACCGTTTTCTGCACTTTGAAACTGTCCTAATTTGCGTGAGACATCTTAAGGCAAGTTTACTGAATCAAGGCCCTGGTGTGTATTCGATCCCTAGGTGCAAAATTAAAGGAAATTGCACTTTAAAAAAATAGCATCAAGGCTTTGGGTGAGGTGAGCTGTATGCTGTCCATTTATGGTCGGCTCAGGGAGGCCTTGTTGTCTTTCGAGCATCCCAGTTGCTGGCCCATCCTTCCCCCAGCCTCTTTTCTATTGGTTGCTGGTCCTATCTGGGATGAAAAAAGGTTGAATAAATAGTTTAGGAGAAAACATGTCTCTCCTCTGTAGAGGGGCTAAGGTGCTGCCGATAGAATTTTTGTGTCCATATATGTTGTAACGGGTGTAAGAAAGAAGGGAAGGAACAAGCAAAGTGAAGCAACTCATAAAAGTGCCATCAAAAAGCAGCATAGTGATAAAAATATATATAAAAAATGATCGTAACTGATCACATTAAAAGTCTATAACAAATGCATAAAATTGTTAAAATATATACAAATTATGTTCAGGAGCAAGATAACCAGTGTCATCAAACTGTTAATATTTACAAATCTGAAAAGTAGCCCCAGGAATTCTGTGGCTGGATCAGTGCAAACCAACCAATTATTTTTTAAAAAACAAAATCATACAGTAAAAAAAAAACCTTTTACTGTATGATTTTGTTTTTTAAAAAAATTAATGGTTGGTTTGCGCTGAGCCAGCCACAGAATTCCTGGGGATACTTTTCAGATAAAAAGAACTTACCAACTGTTTTTCTATTGTTTTCTATTGTATGTCACCTCTTTTGGACACTGGCTGTCATCTTCTAAACTACTGCTTCCTTATTTCAGTAAATATCTACTATCTTGCTTTAGTTCGAATCTTTTGTTATTTTGTATATATGTTCTACACTATTACTCGTTGTTCAGCTATAATCACTATTCCCTATCCTATATTACCTCTTTCACCCTCTCTCCCTCTGTCTTTTTCTCTTTTTCTTTCACTAGCTGTCATGTTTTTCACTGCTATTTCACTATCTACTTCCTCTGTACAACTCTAAACTCTTGACATCCTTTGATGAAGTATCCCTGAATGTAAAATGTAAAAAAGAGGTGGATTAGGAGAATTGCCCTGCTGGAAGTAGTCAAATTTTTGGGTAATTAAATGACAATTGAAGCCTTGTGTGGAATGCCTTCCACCACAATCATCCCCTTTCATATTTCGGTATATTTGCAATATTGCTGTGTCATCTCTCCCAATTTTCACTGTTTTGGTTTCAGGGATTTATTTTGAATTTGCCAAAAGAATGCGTAGGATAATATTTGACTTATCTGCATGTGTTGATGTAGAACAATTACTCCTCACACTTTGGATGTTCGCAGGACTCTCGTGGAATGTTCCAGAGTATAGAAAGTGCATTTGAATTAAGGCTTGGCCAGGCATGGCCGATGTTTTGTGATGAGATAAGGATTTAAAGTAATCTACGAAAGAGAAATATGTGGCCCTTTGTTAGCAGTAGATTGATTGATATGCTAGAAAACAAACCCCAAAACCCATCTCTGTGTCATATATCTGGAGTTCTGGGTGCACATTGCACAGATAATCCAATGAAGTGGGCAGAAGTATTTTTTTTTTTACTTTTTAATGTTCCTTTCCCTCATTGTTGCAAAGTTGTATAAGGACTTTTTTTTATCTTTCCAATTCACCTGTAGCAGAGTTCGCCTGTAGGCATAGGCTAATCAGGGATGCTGCTCAGGTAGCACATGGGTGAGAGTTCATTCTCAATTTCCAAAGATTTGAAGTTATCTGTAGAACACAAATATATGGTCCATGTGTCAGTAGTAGTAGCTAAAGGCATATCTATGCTAAAAGCAAATCAAAAAGTCAACACCTTCAATGGGAGTTCCAAACAATGTACTGGTTATCTATTGGAATAAGATGTATTACTTGTTAATGTTTTATATTTCCTCATTTGGAGGTGGTGGAAGAATTGTGTAGTCCTATTTCTTGTTTAAACAGATTTCCCAAGTAGGCTTGAAGCTGATATATATATATATATATATATATTGTGAGAAGTAGTATAAGAACTTTTGAAACCTTTTTCCAGCTCACTTGCTTAGGATTCATCTGTCCATTCATAACAGATAATGGATCTACGCTTAGTTAAGAAGCAAAGAACAACAAAGGCACCTTTTGGCTTTTGCTACCTTTTGACATACTTCTAGTTGAAAACCTGGAATGTACAAGGATGTACAAGGAGTGGGCTTGGCAGGGACAACCATATTGCCTAAGGCTGTATGGGAACCCTTTTTACCTCTTTGTACCCCTATGAAACAGGGAAGTAATAGGAGGGGGTTCAGCAGTGTGTCACTATAATAGTAACAAAATAATCCTTTGGCGCCTCTTGACATACCCCTAGTTAATGAATAAGACTTAAAAAAAAGACCCTTTGAACCCCGTTGATGGACCCCTAATTGAGAAACAGGAATGTAAAACAAAGAGGTCTTTAAACGGGCCACTGTAATAGACACCTTTTGATGCCTCTTGACAGAAACAAGGATGTACAAGGAGGGGGTGTAGTAAAGGAATTGTCTATCTGACCCTCTTCTAGGTTCACAGTGATTGTGTTTGCTAATATTCATTCTTTATGACAACCATTAAAGCTTACAGAACATTTCATGACAGCATAATGAGATACGGAAGTAGTTCAAAAGTGAATATAAGAGGGCGTAGATGTAATGGGGAGGGGGGGCATAATTACAAGGCCATTTCAGAACTTGGGCCCAGATGTTGTCTGTTGCGCCGTGTCAACGTAATCTCAATTAATGTCTAAACAGTTGTCAGCTGTCTCTACAAGGCGGCCTTCTCGCTAAACTATCCAAAGTGGATTCTGGCATATCGAGCGGTACAGAGAGACTGATGTTATTTTATGATGTGCTCTGTGTATTAGACTTAATCTTTTAAGTGCTGGAAGATCCTTCTTCACAAAATGCTGTTTTCACTGTAAAGCTGAAATAGGCAAAGTAGAGTCTGCTGAAAGCTCGTTTAACACTACGTCTACGTGAATAGCATCTTGGCCGTAGATGTTGACTTTCTCCAAATCTTTTCTAAAGTTATTATGGAAGCATTTTCATAATGCTTTGGAAAATTTGCACATTTGGGTATGGGATATCTAGCCTATCACTCATGTCACTTACGAGCCCCTAAGATGTTCTGCCTGGCCATTTTACCAAAGAGGACATCAAAAGACTGAAGACAAATCATCCGAGTCATGAAATGAATTCATTTCCTGTTGATGGTCACAAACTGAATCTCCACAGTGGGGTCCGAGTAAATATAAAAATTAACGTCTCTTCACCGCCGTATTTAAAACCAGCCATTTTTTTTAGTTTGGCTTTAAAGGGAACCTCTACTCGCCTCTTTTTGTGGCCCGGCTCAGTAATGACTTTTACTGGGCATAGTCTGCCCCGTCTGCAAATCTTCTTCTCACTTCTGACCGGCAAGCAGGCGCCAACACTGGCAGCACCTCATCTGGCTTCAGGCGCTCATCCAGTGGAGCTTTGCCAGCTTTCCGGTGACATCACTGCTCAACGTGTCCTCTTGGAAGGGCGCCTGGAGCCACATAATGTCAGTCAGCATGCTAAGCAGGAGGAGAAGATGCGTATAGATTCATTTTACGTTCTTAGCTTGTGTCAAGAGATTGTGTCAAGAGCACCTTCACCAGAAGATGACAATGTTGTATGCAAGTCATGAGAAAGGGGTCCTTGCGATCCCCGAAACTTCAACTACTGCCTTTGCACGTATCTGTGTTGATGATTCTGGGTTTACTCATTTGGAATTTTTGTGAATACAACTTTTGGACTTTTGGATTATAATTTATTCACTAATAATATATTATATATACACATCAATAATAGAGTGCCGGCTCTCTGTGTATACTGGATTTTGCGGTGCCTCCGAAAACCGATGCACTCACTCCCTGAAGGATTGAATATGGGTAAATGTGTGGCTGTCATGTATCTTCCTAGAGGCTTGTTGGTCTTCCCATCATGCAATATGGAGACATTTGGTGCTTAGGTTTCATTCCAGAGACTTAAACACTTAACCCCAATTCATCCCCATAGACTTGAATGATGAGGGATATACTAAACCTAGCCCCTTCCTGGAAACTCAGATAAGCTCTTAGTCCACAGGGACATTTATCTAACCTAACCATTCACACCATTAGTGAGCCCCTCATTAGAGATATGCTTACCTTTTTCTTGTGTCTCCCTATTTTAAGGTACTACATACCAGCCAAAGTCCCTCTTCAGACCCACTTCTGCTACCCACTAATGCAACCTTAAAGTAGCACAAAACCCTTTATCCCACCTCCCCATCCAAGTACCAAGGGGGATGCAGCCTGCATGCATTATCACCGATTGGCTGATCTCAAGAGTGCTGGCTGGCCACCCTTGCTTCCTTGCAGAATTGGGAGTGTTTTCACCCCAGCCTATCTGAATGGCAGGGTGCAGAAGCACACCACTGCTACATGGACTACAGGGATGTGCCCCCGGGCGATGACAGGGTTGTGGGAGCCCAGGGGTTTCACACAGTGGGGCATCTCAATTTAGGATGCCCTGGGGGCAGGCTTGCCGCCAACCATGGAGTCTTTTAGATTCCACGACCACCACCGTGGCTTTTATTCAAGTCCATATCTTTCCTTACCTCTTTTTTTGGCCCTTTCAAGAACTATGAATACACGGGAGCTCCCCTACTTACAAAGCAGATCTATTGTAAAAACACTGTAGGTGTATTTAGTCATCCACCCCCTGGATAATCCCAATTTATGAATAGTGTTGGTGGCCCTTCTTGCTGTCTTTTGCCTGGAGCACTGGCCCACAGAAGCAAATGGCTGCCTTAGGCTCAGAATTAAGACCTCACTGTACTCTGGGGCTCCCTGATTTTTTAGTATCAATATTTACTTTTGCTCTTCTACAGATGTGTCAGGGCTGCTTTAAAAAAATGGTACCTGTCAGACATCAGTAAACACTGAATTCCACCGGACTCATCATCACCCTATTTATTGCTCAAGTTAAACAGAAACATATTTATACGCCCCTCGATGAATTATTTTCTGTTTCGGGGATGGTGTAGTGGTCCCTGCTTAAGCGGATGTTGCTGTGGTAGAAAATCCATCTATCATACCTCTGCACGCGGATGGCTGCGCGTACATCTGCGCGTACATCTGATGCGCACATGTGAGCCGAGCGCTCACTAATAGGACAGAATCCCAATAGGCGTTTCAGATGCTCGATATTTTCTAGGAATTTCAGCTCTTAGCACGGTCACTTAATCCTTTCCATACTTGCAGCTACCGACTGTCTTCCCCTTGTCATTGCCTTCTCCCCTTCATCACTGTCCCCCTTTACATCTGTATAACTACGTGGACTATTAAAGCAGAACTGTGACTCTTTTTCCTCTGCACTGCCTTGCGGCAACCTACCGTGCCCTGGGTACGAATAACTTTTCAATCTCCTCAGTGAGGGTTACATAGGAGATCTATGACTCTCTTCCGGACATGCTGGAGGCTTGACTTTGTTTTATAGGCCACACACAGCCAATTTATTAAGGCCGCACTTTAACCTATATGGCTATGGTGGGATTATAGGCAGACAAACTAGTTACCCCACCTCAGGGCCTTCCTCAATTGGGAGCCAGTTGTTGACACCACACTTAATCTGGTCCTGATGACAGTGGACCTGTCCATAGCACCCTGTTGTCTCATAACATTCAAGGGTGTTTTATAAAAGCCAGGCACCCCTTACTTATAAGGACCCACCCTCTTAAGTTAAGGGTCTAAAAAGGATCTCTTCTTTGTGCTTTAAGAGTGGGGTTTACTTGTAATTTTGTGTCCAAATGAGGCTGATTTGCTCTCGCCAGAGGAAATCATTGTTGGGGCCAGTCAGAGAAAAGTATCTTTGGGCTAGCCAGGGGAAATTATTCTTGGGACCAACAAGAGTAAACATTATTTTGGGCCACCAGGTGAAATTATTCTTGGGGCCCACCACAAAAAAAGTATTTTTGGGGCTTATCCGAGTAAATCAATTTTGGGGCTTACCCTTCAGGTATATAGACCACACTTACACATGGTAAGTTAGATACAAATTGAAGACTATGTCAAGTTCATGCAGCTACAGGAGGCTCCATGACCAGAATGCTATGCCTTCTCAGTAGGCAGGTTATGCGGAAAAGGGGCATTAAAATTAAATTTATAGTACTGCTTATTTTTTGGTAATTCTATTGAGTAGTGGCTGCATTGAATGAGTGAGCTTGTTCCTTTTTCTGACTGATGCTTTACACTTGGCCTGTGGCCTTTGAGCAATTACCCTTCCACTAAGACATTGCTGTTTTGACTCCTTGACAGCTTTTTTGTTATGACCAGCATTGACCCAGCTTTGACATCCTGTAATGCAGTTTCCACTTTGACCTTTAAAATTGTCAAACACCCTAGCTATCTCATCCTTCTCCCCAATCGCCCACACTCAAGTATCCCCTAAGCATATAGGCAAACCTCTAATTGCCTTTTAGGTACATTCTGACATGCTCTTGCCTACCGGTGAACCTCTATGAGAATTTTAGGTCTATTCTTTCTTCTGGTCAAGCAGAATCTTGTGTATAGATAGACATCTAAGGGCATTTAGGTGTTTCCTAAGATCGATAAGCAGGGTCTGTCCAGTAAATGAAACTCTAATAGCATTTCAGGTGTATTGTGACTCTGAGCTGAGTAGGCTCTGGCCTATAGCTAAACCTCTTTTAGCCTCTTAGGTGTTTTCTAAAACTGATCAGAGCAGGGTCTGCCTATAGGCGAATCTCTAAAGGCATATTTTCCATATACAATGTGTCTAGGCCAAGCAGGATCTTGTCTATAGGTGGACCTCTAATGGCATTTAGGTGTTTTGGGACTCCTAGCTAAACAGAGTCTTGTCTGTTGGTTAACCTCCAAGAACATTTTAGCTTCAGGCTTCATGAAATTAACTGGCCGCTCATGATTTGATGACAGGTTCAGAACTGTCCAGAAAACTGTACTGTATTCCACTATCCCTTGTGCGAGCTTGGGGGGGAGTATCAGTGGCAGTGTGAATAGTACCCAGAAAACTCCCCTGTATTTGGGGGATGGCAGATGGTAAAGGGTGCCCAAATAAACAGGGCTATTTCCTAATCCTGCTGTAATCCATCATATAGTGCCTATGGCTACCTTTACATTTGTAACCATCGGGGTACTACTCAAACTTTGCATATTTAGTTTTTTACCTTTTCAAATAAAATCCTTGTGTGCCTTTTACTGCACTCAATGGCAGTAATTTATTCTCAACTTTCTGACAGGCACAAGCCCAAACACTGTAGTGTGCACTCAGAGGGCTCAGCATGATGAACGAGTGTGCAAACAACAACATTGTGCTCTGTAATAGAGCATGACCGCTCAAGGATGACAGCTCCTCGACTGATGTCATTTTGGTTTAATCTTCATTGATAAAATGGACACATTTCTGATGTGACCTCAGTGCTCTATTGACATTCCAGTGGACAGAACAATAGAAGGTATGCCTGTTGTTTGTGCGCTGTTCAAGGGAAGCCTCAGCACTCATGCCTGCGGGGCTGAAGTTTAGCCAAGTTACTCGTTCTTCTCTGATTCTATATTGATCTAATAGGGAGCCCTGAGAGAGGCCGTCTGAGGTGATGGTGAGTCTTTAATCTTAGTGTAGATGGCGGAATGTTTGGCTGACAGTCGGGGCTTTGCCTAACACCACAGCTTGAGGTGCGCCCAACTGTTGGTGGGACGGACCTAAAATTTAATGTGTGCAATTTTTTTAGGAGATAGACTTTCTAGGTTCTACTTATATATTACGGCCTCCTGATGAGATATGAGCCCTTAAGTTGAGTGTAGATGGCAGAATGTTTGGCTTACTATTGGGGCTTTTACCTAACATCAGAGCTTAAGACGTTCCCAACTGTTTGGGGCAATAGCTTGTGGATACATCCTCTGGTGGGATAAACCTAAAGTCTGATTCTTGCATTTTCCAGGATATATTAAACGACTTGATTCTTGTCATATGAAATAACACAGTGTTCCTCTAAAGCTACACTAATTCACCTGTGTATCTGGGTTGAGATCTAAAAAACAGGATGTGGATACATCCTCTGGTGGGATAGACCTAAAGTCTGATGCTTGCATTTTCCACAATATATTAAACGACTTCAGTCTATATGAAATAACACAGTGTTCCTCTATAGCTCTGCTGCTACACTAATTCACCTGTGTATCTGGGTTAAGATCTACAAAACAGTTGGTGGATCTCGAGGACAGGGTTGGGGAACACTGGGATAACAGAATCTACAGTGCTGCTGTGTCCAGCATGAACCAAAAGTACAGTTGAGGCTTTCAACAAACATTGCTGCTTTAGGTGCACCCAACTGTTCCAGGCTTCAGGAGGGTTTGTAGACACAACTTCTGGTGGGACCGTAAAGGGACTATAAACCCAACGGCTACAAGCAGCTTAGTTGATGCTTGTCCCATGTGCCTCACCTCCATTTCCAGCAGCACTGGGTAGAAGCCCCAGCCTCTGACCACAGCAATGCATGCTCCTGAATACCCTAAGGTAATAATATATACCGGTAATTAGGGATTTTGAGAAGTTTTAAAATGCTTTTTTTATATTGTTCACAATTGGTCTAAGATGGGAGAAAGTTAGTGTGTGCCTGGACAGGGACTTTGAACCAGACCTTCACCCTGAATAAGAAGCGTATACAGATTGCCCACATTAAAAATCATCCTAACTGCACCTGGGGCATTTTCTGAGCCTTTTAACATCCAAGCTGGTTGCCTGTGGAGTCTCAGGCTGCTTGCAGACAGGAAGTGTCTTCTATGCCGTTCTGCATTGTGGGATTGCTGTCCTTTTCCTGATCGCAGCTCTGCTCTGTCTGTGCAAAGCACAGCTATAACCCACTGTGTGCTTTTTTTACCCCTCTCCCCTACTCAATATGTAATGATCCTGAGGTAAGATGGCAGTGCCCCTATCCTAGACCTCTGACCAGAGTTGAAGCCCAGGAGGGAAAAGAATAATAATTTAGCAACTAAAATCTTAAAATATATAAGTTTTAGATGCTGGGGAATCGTCTTTTAAGGGACTGGCTTTTCATTAAATGATGCTGAAGGTCCATTTTAAGTCTGATGTCTACCCATTAAAGGATACATCCCTTCTGGGCAGTCCCAGCTTTTTCTCCGTAATAACCACCTAACTACCTTACTAAAAAGAATTAGATGTTCTCCTCTCCATGGCCAACTTGGCTTGTGACCAGGAAGAATTTGCACCATGTCACTGTGAGGTCATTATGCAAAGATGTGGCCCAAATATACCCTCAATTTGAAGTATCATTGATGTATTTTGGAAAGTAGTCCTTTGATAGCACTTTCATGTGACATTAGAAGTGAAGGGGTTGAAGTTTGAAAAAAAAATCAGGTCTATTTCTATATAAAAATCAATGAGGTAATTCTGTTTTTGATGCTGCAGTCAGACTGGGTGTAAATAATAACTTCAAATATTTAAACTTTCTCCCATTCATTTGACGAAGCCTTCAGTAGCGTCACTGAACAAGTGGCGGGTGGCTTGGCCCCCGGTGCAGATTTGTCAGCTGCGTGAATAGTTCCTCTATGACGGGAGCAGATGGGAATGTTTTTTTTTTTTTTTCTTTGTGTCCGGACAAATTCTCAGTGCTGGGCCATGGACTCTGCGCCTAGTGCCTCGCTCTAATGATTCAGAGAAATTAACAATACGCCGGTCCCGCTTTTTGGACGAGTCGTATTTCAAGCTTTTTCCAAGTGAGTCCTTGGGGAGTGCGCATAGGACGGGCTTGTCAGCATGAGCCATTCGTCATCTGCAATAGCGATACTTTGTATCAAGTGTGGAGCTCTGTGACTCTAATACGGGAAAAAATGGAAATGGGGAATTTTGTGGTCCTCGGTTCTCCTAATGTTTAGGGTATGAGAGAGTTTACAATTTTACAATACATTTTAACCCTTTTTGTTCTGCTGAATTGATATACAGTTAGTTGGGATGTATTCCATCTGTTGCGTGTATATCTGGCTCTAACTAGCACACAACTCCCAAATTCCCAAATTTGGACTTTTGTTCCAATTTTAAAGCAGACCTAAACTTTTTCAGTTATGGCACCGGTGTGTAGTAAAAGGATAGGCGTCATTGCCAGTGATGTCACCAGTCTCTACTGAATAGAGGCAACTTTGTGCTGGTTCACAGCGGCACTAACCTAACCCACCCTCCCATGCGATTTGAGAAACTTGGTTCAGAGTCTTCTGTGAATGGCCAAGTATTCTCTGTACAGTGCCATGGGAATATTTCCGCAATTGGCCCAGGGTTCACTGTACCACTCTGTAGATATGGTGGTGCTTTATCCATTTGTGGACAGTCGGGTGAGTTGTTTAACCCTCAATATATAATCTAGAGTGAAGGCGACAGTCAGAGCTCCCTGCTGCTAAGTGACAGTGTATTTGCACAAAAGACATATCAGGGATGTCTCGCACTGTTGTGACATGTCCGTACACTGCCAGTGCTCACTGATTGCTCTCCAAATGTTGACAGATGTGTTTAGAGAGCCAAATTGCTGAATAAGTGTTTGCTGCAGTGTGATTCAGTGAAAGCTATCCACCGCTCGCAGTCTGGGGATGGAGATGATTGATTAGCAGACTCCGGGCCGACATCTTCAAGAGCTACTACAGGCCTAACTGTCCCTCCCTCCTAATGGAGCTGCTGTGCATAGAAAATAAAAAAAGAGAGCTCCTGATGCTAAGCCAAAAACCTACCCATTCACTATAGTCCTGTGATTGCACTGAAGTGCAGCCTATACATTCATCACTGAAAATACTGCTTATTCGTTAGTGCACCAAAACCCAATGTGATCGGCCCGGGAATCTATAAGATTGATTCCCATCCTCCGGGGCATCCAAAATCAGGATGCCCTGCTGTGTAAAACCCCCAGGTCACCCCATACACGTACCTTGTTTCCCGGTCGAACGGTGCATGCGCGGGCCGCGGCTGCATCTCCGCTATCCCTCTAACAGGGCGTTTTGTGAATGGCCGCGTGGGCACACTCCCTGTTAGAGGATAGCAGGGGATGCGGTCGTCGGCATGCTCGGTCCTTAAACGGCGTGACGTCAGTGGCTCTGCTGATTGGACGAGCGGCCACACATGCGCCATAGACCAGGAAGAGGTGAGTTGACTTAGGCGATCTGGGGGGTTTCACACAGCGGGGCACCTACGATCATGGTGCCCTGGAGAAAATGACCAAAACCCAGGATAGTCAAAATCCTGGGTTTTAGTCCACTTTAAACTAGAGACCAGTGACATTACTGAAAATGCTGCCTATCTATTCACTAGAGACCGGTGACTATTTTGACTATCATAGGTTTTGGTCCCTCCCCAGTTTGGGAAGCTCCACTCTTCCCTGGTCCTATGACTTATATGCGTGTCTGGCTAAAGACATAAAGTAGTGTGGCTGCGGCCCATGCATGCGCCGTTGAAATGGGCTCAGGTAGGTTTTACTGGGTACTTGGGGGGTTTCACACAGGGGCTGTGTCCTTCGTTCAGCGCGTAGGTTTCTTATATTGCTTTATGTATGTAGGTGAATGGCGCCTGGCATCACAGCGACTTTTCCTGAAATGGAGGATCCTCCAAATAGTTTCCCCCCCTATTCTAGGTCATTTCTTTACATTTTTTCCCTTATGTCAGAGCCCCGCACTGCTCGTAGCCCACACCACGTGACTGGAAAACCACACGTGTCCTCAGATAAACTAGGTGTCACCAGGGCTGGAAGGTGATGGTGCACGTATCATGGTAAAGCAGGCCTCAGTCCACCATGGGCTGAATATGAATGGGCCCCCTCATCAGTCAGGGAGTGGCTGCTTTGATCAAGGTCCAGGTTAAGTTCAGGCCCAGTCCAGGTCTCTGTTTCTCCTTTTTTTAAAGGAAAAATCCAAATTCTTTTAAAACAATTTTTGTAGAGGTTTTTCTATTTACATACTGTACAGTAAATGTCACTATACAGCACAGATCCAGTCTTAGCATTTGTATAATACATATCATGTACAATACAGATGAGAAGGAATAAAAGAGGAAAGATTTGTGAGGAAATATTCTGCATTCTTATCTATCCAGAACCTATGGTCTGCAGCCCTGGAATCTATAAGATTTCAAATTTGCCTGATTCCCTCCGCTGAATTGCCAGGGCAGACACGCACCCTCTTAGCCAAAATTGCAGAGTGTGCTGATTCGATTATATATACCGTGGATCAAAACCCAGTATTTTGATTATTCCAGGTTTTGCTCCTTTCCCCGCTGTGTAAAACCACCCAAAGCCACCCTCTGACCCACTGACGTCACACCGTCTAAGCCAGCGGCTCCAAGCGCGCTGGTGGCCGCATCCCCCTCTTCCCTCTAACAGGGAGCGTGCCCGCACCGGCCATTCAAAAAAGCCTCGCCCTGCTAGATGGATAGCGGGGATGCACTTGCGGCTCCTGCATGCACTGTTGGGCTGGGAAGCAAGGTAAGTGTACAGGGTGACCTGGGGGGTTTCACACAGCGGGGCATCACGATTTTGGATGCCCCGGGGGGAGGGAATCGATCGGCCTGGGAATCTTATAGATAGATCACACTGGGTTTTGGTTCACTTAATATATACTGGGTGACCTGGGGGGTTTCAAACAGCGGGGCAAAAACCTGGGATAGTCAAAATCCCAGGATTTGGTCAACTTTAACCCCTTGCACTCTCCCCACATACACACACTATGCATTGAACCCCTATCCCACATTCCCCCACCACACACAGATTCTCTTTGCATTTAACCCCTCGCACTATCTTCCCCCTTCACACATTTTTATTTAGGGGGCACAAGAACATAAAGTGCTTAGGGCAGAATAAACATCAAATGCGACCCTGCTTATTATGGGAAGGAGAGGGGGCTAATGGGGGAACACAAGCTAGTGGCTAATTGTGATTGGGGTCCAATACTGGATTGCTAATAGGTGGGTGGATCCTAAAGGATGTCTGAATATGAAATTGAAAGTTTAATGCTATAGCAATGGGCAGGGGGTAAATGAAGGGGATATCTACATTTTTTGAGGGGAGATGGAGGCCCTAAATGAGGATCTTGGGAACTATAAACTGCTATTCTGAAAGGGTCTTGGGGGAGGCATTTAGATGTGGAGAAGGCCTATCAGCTCTCCTCCTTTATCCTCCCCTATAAATTATGCTGATGCTTCATTTTAAGTGAGCACAAATCTGTTACATAAAGTAGAAGCAGAATGATGATGGTGCCCCCATATCTCAAGGGGGCCCTATTGCAGTTGTGCCCCCCGCAGTTCTCCTAAACAGCACTAAATAGGGAAGTTATGGCCTAGAGCAGGGGTACTCAACTACTTTCAGTAGAGGTCCACTTACCAGGGTCTGCCGTGGGATGAAGGTCCGACCTGCACACCGACAGTAAAGAACCCTGGTCCCCTAGCAATAAGGCCAATTTGGTGTGAGGGAGGGGGGGGTAAGTAAGAGTGCATGTCACGGGCTGGGAGAAGGGTTAGGGGAGGGGAGGGGAGGGTGCAGATCAGCTGCTGGGGAGAAAGTTAGGTGAAGGGTACAGGTCAAGGAGCTGGGGTGAGGGTTAGGTGAAGGGTACAGGTCCAGGAGCTGGGGTGAGGGTACAGGTCCAGCAGTTGGGGTGAGGGTTAGGTGTCTGGCAATAATGAATTGCAATCAACAGGTCCACACACTGGCTGCTTTCATGCTCCATCAGGCCTAGAGTGAGTCGCTTAGGCGGTGTTCCCCTTTAACGGGCATGGCTTATCTGCAAATAAATTTCTGGCCCTTTTATATTTTGGAAGGTATGGTTATGGGGGAGGAGGGGCCAATGTGGTGGAAACTGAGGCCCCCATTTCTTATATAGGATAGATGGGCCCTGGGTTTGGGTTGCCTTGGGTCCCAGATGACACTCGGAGCCGGGTATATAGGTGACAGGGACAGACACCATTATTCATCATCACCACAAGCATTATGGAGGCAGCAGCAGTCATCTGACCACGAAGCACACATACTGGATACTGGAGTCTTGCCTCTCAATGTACTGATGGAGGCCCTGGGGTGTTACCATGGAAAAATCTGAGCAGTCGCCTGCTTCCTATTGGCCACTGAGGCTCCTCATTACCGCTATTAAACCCTTATCTCCCAGGAGCCCCCTGCTGTAACCTGGAGGGGTAAAAGCCACCAAGGCGCAGAGACAGAAGGAAGCCAATGTGCCCCTGCGGAGAAGAGCAGAAAGAGCAAGAGAAGAGGGCGAGAGACTCACCAGCCAATCACAGGTGTGTGCAGCGGGCTCTGCTTGCCGCCCGAAGCCTCCGCCAACTCCGCGCTCTCGGCTCCTTCCTCCTCCCGCGCCTCTTCGTCTCCACTCCTCCCCCCCGCCTACGAGGCCTGGCCACGCCCATGTGCCCGCCCCCAGCTCTGACAGCCCCGGCCGGCAATTGTCACCGGCACCGCCAGATCCCGGGCTGGGCAGCGGTCCGGACAAATGGCGTCTGCGGTCCGGATTCGGACCTCGGTCCGCCATTTGAGTACCCCTGGCCTAGAGGTAGGGAAACAGGTTTGTGACCGGAAGGTGGCAGGTTCAAGTACCCTTGAGCAAGGCACCTGACCCCCAATTGCTCCCCGGGCACTGAGTTTAGGGCAGCCTACCGCTGCACGTGTACACTTTACTGCCCCTTAGTTTGAAATTTACTTGTGTATAGTCTCTCACATGGTGTTTATTCACTGGTGTTGTTCACAGTGCACAGATAGGTAAAATACGGAGAAAGAATTCCATGTGTGCATTGGCACACAATGGTCACTATTGCGCTTTTATCAATAGATGGAGAAAAAAATAAAAGTTAATTTTTCTAGACAAAATAAACGAATACAATGTATGCGCAAAAAATGTATGTATGCAAAAGTAACAAGGTGGTAACAGGAGGGCCCCAATCCCTGTGTGGTGTTGCAGTGTGGTCTCCATGTTGCAGGATTTGTGGGGTCCATCAGCCCCGACTCTTTCTCTGGCACGGCACGTTGAACTCTTTCGCTGGAAACAAAACAAAAATGTTCTCTGCTTGAACTCCTGACCCGGCAGACAGCGTTTTTGTTGCCCGCGCCCGTCGGCGACCGCTGCAGGAGGAAGGATCAGTTTAGCAGAAAGCCTTCCCCAGAAGTCATGTAAGGATTAAGTCAGATTTCAGAGAGAAAGGGTTTCTTTTAAACAAAAAAGGCTGCGGATGCGGCCAAGACTGGAGGTTGAAGAATGCGATATTTCAGCGCGGCTGTCATGGCGTGACACTGGAATCCTGCATCACTCACCTGGCCTGGCTTCATCCCGCGCTGCCCGCCAGGCGATGGACACGGCTTTCCACGCCGCCTCTCTTTAATCTAAACTCTAAAACCCCTCCGCTGGCCAAAAGGCAACTCCCAGCCCCTGTGATGGGGTCTGACTATGACATCTCATTATGGAAGATTGTGTTCCGTGTTCATAGGAAGAAGACAAAAAAAAAGACGGCCTTCAAAGATATAAAAGGACTATTTTCTGCTAGCATGGTGAGCAGACCACCATCAAGGCAGTAAAAGAATCTGCTTCATAGAGCCCATGGAAATATGTATGGGGCCCGGGCAGCAATGGAACTGAATCCTATTTTCAGATTGCCTCTGGAGGAAAAGTAGGTGAAGGCTGCTTACGGGTGCTTACTGAGGGTGCTTGATGACACATACAGTATATGGGCTTACTGGATTGAAGAAATAGGGGGTCATAGTGGCTTGCTTGGTGAAAGGGGTAAATGAGTAGCTATTTTTATTTTTGGGATTGGGGTAAGTGTGAATATGTGGCTGCAGAGGGACATAGACTTGTGTTTACTGTGGTAATGGGAATATATGGCTTTTATTTGGAATTAATGGGTCCATATACAGAATGAACGACATGTGCCGAAGAGATCACTCACACATTGCAGAAAGCTGTGAATCAGCTGTGAACTAATTGCATTGTAATAACAGACACAGTGTTGCTATACAATGTAACTCAGCAGGGTTATGTATTTGTTACATTTTAAATTGGAACAAAAACCTGGGCGACCAGCCCTGGGGTCTAAAAGATGTCCGCTGTGTGAACCCCCCCTGGGTCACTGCATAACTCACCTTTGCCCTGGCTCCCATGGTGATGTAAACGATGCTGGCCGCATCCCCACTATCTCTGGGCTGAGGCGCGCTCCTGCGCCCAGATTTTCAGATATGGTGGGGGCGGGACTGCTCCCCAGTCTAAAAGAAACCTGGGGATGCAACCATTCACTATCCTTATATCCGAGCATTGTGTCTACATAGAGCCCTATGCCCGCTATATGGTGCTGATTGGCTTAATGCCCACGCATGTGCCCTGTGAGAGAAGAAAGGTATGTTTTTAAGGGCGATTTTAGGGGTTTCTCAAATTGGGATGCCCCCAGGGCAAGAACCAAAACCCTTGATAGCGAATATTTGGGGTTTTTTCCACTTTAAATAGCAGTCGACCATGTGTCTAGCTGTTACATGAATCACACCAGGGAGCTGGCCAGCATTTTACAATGTAACAGAAGGAGTCTGTCCTGCTTGTTACATTGTACACTGCAAGGAGAGAGGCAGATGTGTGAGTTTCAAAACCTAATGTTTAATGACTGTTGCTGCCTCTGTAGGTGGGTAATGTTTCATGTGCATCTGCTCACAGGGTGTATGGGGGGTGAGGGGGCAATTTAAGTGGTTAGATATACATCTGCCCGCCTATGGGAGGAGATCAACGTTTGGGCTGTATGGAGCCCTGGAAGTCCAGATGGCAGACCTGCCAGCTAGGGCCTGGTTCCAATGTCTTTTCTGTAAAAAATGGAGTCAGAGTTGCTAAAGTGCACCTATACTCAACAAAAAGTATATAAGTATATGTAGTCAAGTTCTATCCCCAGCCCAGTGCCCCAAAACAGCCTATGTTTCTTTTTTTTTACCTCTGCCTTTGCCCAATATTAATAACAACACAAACTGGATGCAGTCGGCCATATTTCTCCCTGGCTGAGCAGCCCCACCCCCAGTGATAATGCAGTCAGAGTATACACAACTCAGCAATGGGGAGCACTTTACCCTAACTACAATTATGTGACAGTTTGTTTGTAACTGAATTCATTAGCATATGGCTTCCATTTACCATAATACTGCTTCCTGTTTTTTTCTTGGTGTTTTTATGGATATTGGGCAAAGACGGAGGTAAAAAAAGGGCACGGTGGGGGGGGGGAGTGAAAGGTGACCACATAAACTTTCTTTAAGTGTATAGGTGCATTTTAAATTAACCTTGGCTAAGATAGTTCAGAGCACCCATATGTATGTGACAGTTCTTTGAAATATGGGGTCAGTCCTACATACTGCCGAATGCGGAAAAAACATGGGCAGATTAAATATGGTGCAAAGGAGCAAGGTCAGCCATCAGGGTAATACAAAAATATGTCCATTAAGGTGCAGAGATAGTTTACAGCAGTAGTTATGGCCAGCATTATCTGTGTATTACAAGTGCCCCTTCTACTTATATATCCTCAATATCATTACACTTTATCCTCAACTTCCAGCAGTGGTGGACTGGGACCAAACATCAGCCCAGATTTTACCAGCACCTGGCCTGCCTATGACCAGCCAGTGGCATCTCTGCTGCTTCCTGGCCAGTCAACCATTGTGCTCCAAGACTGAGGCTATAGCATTAGGGTGAGAACATGGGCTGGGGTTGCTTGGATGGGGGGATAGAGTGGTGAAGGGGATGGGGGGACTGGGATTAGATGGGAGTGTTAGTAAAGGTAGCAGCCCAGACTGCCTCAGAGCAGTGCGGCTCACCAGGCATTTGCCTGGGTCTCCCTATTTCCAGTCTTCCCCTGACATCCAATGAAATTGTATAATAAATGGTAAAAGCAGGCTACCTAATGGTATAAATGGGCACTCAGAGTGGTTGGCAGGGTACAATGAAGAGTTATTAGATAGTGAGCATTATATAGGAGCTCTGGAACTGTATGAATGATGGAGTGTGGTGTGGTGGGACAGCCCTTGGGTGATATTTGGGTCACCAGATAGTAGTTGCCACCCTTTTGGTGGAATGTCAGGGCCAAAATGATATGGTAGGCCCATGGCTGGTTTAGTAGAATAACACTGTCAGCTGGTCTAGAATCAGGAGCAGGTGTAATTGGGGCCTGACCAGCGGGCAACCCAGTAATTCCTAATGGCAGCCTTGCAGAGGAGAGCTCATCCTTTCACTGGCTTCCTAGTTTCTCCCTTAGCCTCTCATCGCCCTGTAGTGAGCCCCACTGTATGTTACAGCTAAGAAACAAAGCCTATTTTCTGTCCCCACATATCTTCAACATCATGGTTAAGGTGTTGCCGCACCCACCCCGCCAAATTATCATCTTCAGTATCATCCATATTCATCCGCGAATTGATTTTTGGCCCCAGTTTGCCCATGTTTTGTTTACAGCTTGTTAGTGCTAGTAAGGGTTGGACTGTGGATGATAAACGGTGTTAGCTCCTGTGGTGCAGAACCAATATAAGTGGCTAATTTATAAGTGTGGTGCAGATAGTATGAAGCCTGGACACAGAAGTTATTCTCTAAGCCCATCATTATTTCTTCGGGGTTCCTTATATGACGAGGAGAATGGGGAGTGACAATGACTTTCGCTCATAAGGAGACAGATCTTTGGAAGCGACACACACACACGTACACCTAATACTCTGCGAACAGCCAATAAGATGGAATACTTAGATTTAAATTGTCCAGACAGGAGAACAAGTCTACACCACCAATCATTACTGGCACACCTCCACCATTTTCAATACATTCCCGGCCCTCTACAAGCGTTTCATCCTTTGCCTGGCCGTATCTGTCATTGTGGTCATTAGAGTTTTTTGATGTCATATTCTTCATTCTCATGTGCATGATTTGTACACGCTGATTTTGTGACACAGGCTTGGTGCCTCTTCCAAAATGGTTGGTTCCATGCCAGCCCTAGCAATGTCCTATTGTTAGCGTGCCAGAGTCAGTACGGCCTTATTAGAATCAGCTTGCCGGAGTGGAGCAATATTACACCAGACCACTAATTGGAGGGGGGTCAACCAGCCAACCTCGGCTCACTCAGCCATGAACACTACCCTACCCCCCCTCCACCGCTCTACATCAGCTAGGACTGCGGTTTATTGATCGGTGGTATTATTTCATTGCAGACAAATTTGTAGTGGCACTTTCATTA
Source organism: Gastrophryne carolinensis (assembly GCA_027917425.1). Classification (NCBI taxonomy): domain Eukaryota; kingdom Metazoa; phylum Chordata; class Amphibia; order Anura; family Microhylidae; genus Gastrophryne; species Gastrophryne carolinensis. The sequence continues at coordinate 32,611,450 of CM051239.1, read as the reverse complement.
GCGGTGCAACAAATTAGAGATCGTCTTACGAAGTACCGATTACAGAACAGCGGATGAATATAGAATGCTCCTGAAACTCCCAGCTTTGTTCAAAAGAGAAATAACAAAGTTAATAGAAATATATACTGCTCAATCGCTGTTTAAAAGTGGACCTCCAGTAAAAGATTACTTAAAGCCTGCTTTAGCCCACATCCCACAATATGCACAACTTTTTTTAAAGCCCCGGCAAGGCTAAAATTTGCTCTTCTAATGACCTATAGGGTTGTGCACACGCAGGAAAGCAACTTTTTTCAACTACTCCTTTGGGAGAATTATGCAGAAGTATGACCCGAGTGAGTAAGTAAGTGTGACCTGAGTGAGTAGGTAAGTTTGACCTGACTGGTTTCTGATGGCCACTATAAAAATATAGACTGGAGGTCCACTTTAATTGTTTATAGTCTTATTATGAGCTTGGTTATAAAATACATGTTAATATTGTTCAACTGTTTTTTATCAGAACCTGTCCTGATGGCACCATAGTTCTCAGCAGTACAGGTTACAGTCCGGGCATGACTAGAACAAAAACTAGAGAAATATTTCCCTAATGGTACAAGCCCCCCATCCCCCACCCCACACACACTTTACCCAAAATCCAAAATTACATCCTGACCATTTAGGCTGTTCCAAGTTCCATTGTCTTTGCTTTGTGTTGTCGGTGTGAGCTCTGATCTTTGGGTTGTTTTGTGTCTTTCAGGCTGACGGGGAACGAACCATTGACAATTCTCTCTCTGACCTCAGAATTAGAGGGAGCAGCAGAGAAAGCCCACTATAAAATTTGTGACCGGCTCAAGCTTGAGCGCAAGCAACGTAGGATGTGTCGACGAGACCCAGGGGTGGCCGAGACCCTCATGGAAGCTATTAGCATGAGCGCCCAAGAATGCGAGTACCAATTCCACTTTGAGCGCTGGAACTGTACTCTAGAGGAAAAATATCGGGAGAGTTTACTTAAACGAGGTAGGTGAGACTGATACTAGAATACAATCCAACAGTGACTTTGTGATGGGTGTTTCCAGCGCTTGTAATCTGACATTTTCTTGACATTGAGCCAGGTGGAGCCCGTCTAAGGAAACCAGTTCAAGGTTCCACCAGAGACAGTGATGATATCAATGAATTTGTTAGAGTAAGGCTAGGTAGGGAAAGGTTAAAGTTTTGAAAACGAGTGAAAACATGTAATCTCAAGTAGTCATGGTGCCACAGATGGATAAAGATGGATAAAAAAAATGGATAACAAAAAAATCAATTCATGAGAAAAAAAGCCTGAGAATTTCACTGTTCACTGTGAATCACCAGATAGGAATACAATGAAAGACAATGGCACTTTTTACTACAGGTAAAAAGGGGTAAAAAGTTAAAACATTTTTCCAGGAGTAAAAAAGTGCCATTGACTTTCATTGTCTTCCTATCTGGTGATTCACTAACAGTGAAATTCTCAGGCTTTTTTCTCATAAATTGTCAGAGTTTTTCCTTGTGTTTTTCATGCCCTCTGTGATGGGAGTGGCAGGGCAGAGTCATACAAGCACACTGTGCATTGCATTGGAGTGAGCTGAGCTGTGGCTGACAGTGTTGCTCCATTTTAGCCAGAGAGGGTGTCAACCTGACACAAGTCTAAGGATTGTATTTATGGTCTGAACTGGGGGGGGGGGGGGGCTATAGGAAAAAGAGGAAATCCCCCTTCCTTTCTGTGACAAATAAACAGCATGTAACTAAGCTGCTAGGCAAATGATTTTAACATTTGGCTGGTCAATCTCAAGTGGACCAGAACCCACCTTGGAATCTATGAAACTCCAGAGCAGACTTACTTCCTCCCGCTGGAGCATCCTGAAGTGGGATGCCCTGCTGTGTAAAACCCCCAGAGTGCCCAGTAAATTCACCTTTGCCCCCCCCCGAGCCCCCCATAGCGCATACGCGGGCAGCACCAGCAACACTCGCCTCTATTCTCGGCTGTGCACGGCCCTGTCCGCCACAACTGAATGTCTGTGCATGGCCCTGGTTAGCCGAAGGGAGTCAAGTGATGCCATGCGCCATTTGCAAGTGCGGCTAGGATTCCATCCATTTTCTGTAGGCGCACTGTCAGCTCGAGCAGAGGTGATTTAGCTTCGGGACACAACGAGGTTTCACCCAGCAGGGCACCCCAAATCCTGGGATAGTAAAAATCATGGTTTTGCTCCACTTTAAGTGAGGGTAGGATCTACAATACTAATCGTAGAAGTCGCCTGCTCAGGCTTCAGGGTGGTAATTGGGAAATGAACCATGGACCACTAGCCATTTCAAGGCAGCTTTTGCAGGAGTCATAGAGTAAAGCCAGTTGGAGAAGTCCTGGTTCCAATAGTTGTGGGGCCAGTTAGGAGTACTCAAAGGAAAGAAAAGGGTTAGACGACCCTTTCCCAAAGGAAAGGGTTGAGAAAGACACTTATATTTTTTCCTAATATGTAAAATAATTTAATTAACTTTAATCTGACTCATACAACCATATCCCTAAACCTAATATCGAAATGGCTGCATGCTGCCCACATTTTCTTGCAGTTTTTTGCTGATGTATGTCATCAATAGTTATTTTTTTTATATTGATATTTGCTAATAAGCTCTTGTTCTGGGTTTTAATTAGGCAGTCCAAATTCTCTTTATTGATCTATAAATTAAGAAGGTCATAATTGACTACTTGGGGGTCACTGTCGACTATTGATGGGTATTAATACCATCTGCTCAATGGCGGCTGTCGGTCTGTTTTTGGCTCACCTTCAATCAACCAGTTTCCTGCAGCGTAATATCACTTAGCAGCACAATCAAAGCAGGGCCTTTGAAATATGCTTCACATTAGCATGATATGGGCCTGATATTTCTGCTTGGTATATGCCACAGGACTTTCTGTATAGTGTAACCCATTGGGAAGTTTAACCCCCTAATTGTTCACTTTGTCCTTCCAAGGAACTCACATCCTGTTTTAGGAAAGTGAAGAACATCTCAAGGCATTTGAGAAAATAAGAATAAGAGTTAATTAGGACAATTATCTTCAAAAGTGTAGCTTTTCTACCTCACTGGGGTGGTATTAACTAAAGTTTAAAAGACCTCTCAACCTCTACACACAAATAAAATGAAACATTATTTTTGAAAATCGATAGCAACCAACTGGGTTTTGAAGAGGAAAAGTTCTTAAGCTTCCACTAGAAAAGTTATTTTATTAAATAGGTTCTTCATGCTTTAGAAAGTTACCCCCTTAATGATTTGGCGGGGGCATTTCCAAAGTGAGGAGGAGCTATTCTTAAAACAAGTGGAGAAGATGTCAATACTTTTTTTCTAAATAACTTGCCAGTGACTGCTAATCTGAAGAAGTGACGGAGAATGGGGTAAAATAGTTATCGACATTTCCCCTCTTTGAACCTAATTAGAATGTTTATTTATTAATATAGGGAGTATAGTATAGTATAGTATAGTATAGGGAGCATCTCCACCTCAATAGCCTGGGATTACATAAAATTCTGAGATTTTCCCTACCTCACAAAAACATTTTTTGGCAATAGCCTCCAATCGAGCTTCAAGTGGAAAGGTTCTCAAGAATTTCCCAATAGGATTGCAAAGTTCTTTGTGATGAAGATACTCCCTAGTGTTGTGGTGGAGTTCCCCAGTTGAAGTAGAAATGCTAAATTGAGGAGACCATTTCCATATGTGGTGGAGAAGGTTCCCAATGAGATTCAGATGTTTTGTACATTCACTGATGGTAAACTGCAACCTAAAACTTTATTTAACTGCCAACATGGCAATTCAACCTGGGGGAGACAAAATGTGTATACTGGAAAGATAATGGGTGCTCACATAGAAAGCTCTGAGTGCCATCACTGGCATGGGTGCCATAGGTTCACCAACACAATGTTATAGATAACATAGTTATACTCCTAGTATTTTTTATGGTTATGGACATGAGGAGGACCTTCACACTCTATGCATATATCAAGAAGGATAGGAAAGAAACCCAGGGCCTCACTTGTTACAAAGTTAAACACGGTTGAACAGTTAGTAACCATGCTTCCCACTTACCCCCTGATAATAATCAGCCTGAGTTATATAACTGTGTAAATGTTATTTTTTCGGAACATCTGGTAAAATACTGATTGCTCAGGTGACCTTGCACTGCCCTATCTCACGTCTGTGTTGTCTATTAAACCCCACTGCCTCTTACTGACGGCTCATGGATACTAAATCAGGAATTATGAACCTCACCAGACCCCCTGTTGGCTGCAGACAGGAGAAGGAGACAGAAGTGTGCAAAGCCAGGACTGTAGGGATGGGGCGTCTAAATAGTTTTTTTTTTTTATTTTAACACCAAGTCTGCAATGTTTTTTTTTTTAAGGCAATCTATAGTGCTTGACTAAAATGAGGCGCTCCCAGGAGCTTGCAATCTGTCTAAAAGACACATTTTGTAAACCAGTACATTATGTGCTACTGGGTTAAATGCTAACTTGTAGGTAGGTTCTCTATTGCATAAAAGGAGAACATTTAAACCTTATGCAAATTCAGCATCCAAGATATGGTTTGAACCCTGGACCATGTTACTTTTACAACTTTTAACACCATGGTAAAACCCATCATGTTAAAAATTGGCGACAGGCGCATCTCAGGCATCTGCAAACCCAGGATGAGAAACTCCAGATGACTTTCATGGCTGCTCTAGTCAAGAGATTGGGATGGCAAGTAAGCTCAAAGGGAATCTTTTTACGTTCACTAAAGGTTGTGGACCTTGCCCGATTCCTGCCCTTCTCCACTCCACTAATTTCCTTTAAAGTGGACCAAAACCCAGGATTTTGACTATCCAATGTGTCCTTTCCCCCAGGGTACCCTGATTGGGGGTGCCCCGCTGTGTAGAACCCCCCAGATCCGCTAAGGCAACTCACCTCTTCCCGGTCCTATGGTACATGCGTTGCTGCTCATCCAGTCAGCGCGCTCGGAGCCGCTGATGTCACGTCGTCTAAGAGCAGTGGCTCAGAGCGTGCTAATGGCCGCATCCTCCGCTGTCCTCTAACAGGGAGCATGCTCAATCCAGCCATTCACAAATGCCTGGCAAATGCAGCTGCGGGTCACGCATCCCGATTTTGCATGCCGGGGGGGGGGGATCGATCGGCCTGGTTTTTGGTCCACTTGAATTGCCCAGGCCTTGCCTCCTCCTCTCTTTACCCAGGCCATGATGCCCTTTCTTGTGTGTCTAGTCCCTGCCATTCCCATGCGCTCAGTCACTGCTTTCCTCACCTTTGCGCTCAGTCCCTACCTTCCTTATTTTTATTCAGGTATTCACCTCCTTTAATTATGTATTCACTGCCAGGCATAACCCAACACTGAATTATTCAGGAAGTATAAACTTTTTAGTCTGGCTCCCTGGCTAAAGGGTGGATCCTTAATGTATATTTAAATGTTGGTATTACCAGCTGAGTAGGACTACTATGTGTTTAATACATTATAATGCAATAGAGATAATTACTACTATCAGGAGATATTTGTAGAAGAGCCATAGGAGACATGTGTTTGCCTTTCAGGTCCACTTTTAGTAATTTAGTTTTTAATAATAACATTAGTAACTTATGCTGAAGTATCACTCCTAGCTAAAACTAGAAAGAGGTCCCTGGAAGGAGTGGACTTTTGTTGGTCTCATCTATTCACAGGACCAGAGAGCTATTGCCAGCCATTGCTACTGATAAACTCCCCCCTAGGCTAAAATTCTTCATATACTAAATATGCCTGGAGACATTTTAGAGCAGCTCTAACAATTATAAAGTCCACCATTTTTTTATGGAACCAAGCCAACTTGTTACATCTGCTTCTATCTTGGTGGTGGCAGTGCAGGTTCTTTTTGGTTTAACTTAAACTTAAATGAGAAGCCATGTGCCAAGTCGGGGTCATGTCATCTTGAGTAAAATGTAATTTCCAGATCATTTACTCAAATGATTGTGGCCAGGGTTAAACTTTACAAACTCTAGAAGGATCCCTTTACATTGACATGCTGCTTAGATCTAATGAACATTCCACTTTCAGAAATGGTCCGGGGCGGCTTCAGTCTGAATGACCATGGTCAACACATTTTCCATTGGACAAGGTCAAGATGTGACAACAAAAGTTAGAAATAGACCTCCCAAGGTGTATTTGGAGCTTCTTTTCCAAATGTTGGTGGGTGATGGCCGTGGGCAAGGGTTCTGTGAAAAGTCTTTCTTGGAGTAAACGCTAAAACAAAAAGATTTTTGGAATTTTCTAAAGCATTTATAAATGAATACTATATAACTTTCTACCCCCAAAGACTTGTGTATGATGTATTTACTTGTAGCATAGCATGTGGGCCGGCAGCTGGAGTTGTGATGACTTGTTGCTCCCGGGAGGACCTCCAGTTTCACATCTGCAGAGCTGGTAACTCTCTTTAATTGCACAGGTCGCAGCGAGCTTACAAATTTGTAAGCAGAGTCCCGTATCCACCGTATTCCAATGGAGCCAGCGCTCAGGGAGCCACTCCGCCTCTAACTAGCTTTCAGCATGGATTATTTCTTCTATCTAACGAGAGATCTGCTGGGCCTAGCTTCAGTCTTTAGTCCATTAATACCATAATGTTTCTTCAGTCTCCCAGCACAAGATCTGTGTATCCATGCTGACCTGTGACCCTGGGAAAAAACTCCCTGTGATCTTGTTCTGCTTCACTGCCAGAGTTAACTCTTCTCTTAGTTAACTTGTTCCCTGAATGTGGCTGTCATTGTGCAGCAAGGTGCAACAGGCCCTTGTAATAAAGAGTCACCGGACTCATTACTGGGTAAAAGAACTCATCAACGTCATCCGTGTACCGATATAATATTAGCTTGTGTTCATCGGGTTCATGTCATTTGCTTTCAAAACTAATTTCACTAAAAAAAAAAAAAAAAAATCTGAAAATCTTAATGTATGTAAACTACTAGGTACATAAAACGAAAAAAAAAAGAAAAAAAAAAAAAAATATATATATATATATATATATATATATATATATATATATATATATATATTATATGCATTTAGATAAATATAAAAGAAGAAATAAAGAATTGTTTAAATACTGATACATACTTACAAAAATAACATAGATACATTATTATAACTACTACTTATCGGCATGGCTATGTTGCCTATACATTTATTGTGTGTATATATATATATATATATATATATATATATATTATATATATATATATAGTACAAGTCGTAAATTCCATGTTTGTTCTTTTATACATCAACATTTGTGAATAATTGTGAAGACTTGAGTTTTTCATATATGATAAAATCAACAAAAGTTGGGCTGCATGAATAAAATAGCAACATGAAAATATATATAATTTGTTTTATTTTTTCAGTGCAAGTCAGGACACACCTACTCATTCTATGTTTTTTTCTTGTTTCTTTAATTGTTAATTTATAGTAAAGATATGAAAATTATGAAGGGTAATACATATACCTAAGCAGATAAAAGAAATACCTTAATAAAATGGGAAAATAGATAATAAAACAAACAAAGCAGTGTTAATACCCTTAATAAAACAGTATAAACACAATGCAACCAATATAGAAGCAGAAACATTTCCTGTGCAGATATATATATTAGAAATAAAATAAGAACATACACACACGGTAGTATAGCATTCAAAATATCTAGTGCTTGATTAAAAAGCACCAAAACCTGTTATGGATAATTTCCTATCCCTGTGTGAAACCCCTAGTTCACCTGTTAAACTTACATATTTGGCGATCCCACAGTGCATGAGCGGGTCGCGGAAGCATATAGGGCTTCCTACTGTTTGATGCGCTCTCAGCCAGAGGTAGCGGCTAAAAGGGACACCGGCCACTTCTTGCGCTCTTTTTCCTGCTCCTGCTGGATCGCCCATAGGCATATCATAAAACCCAGGATGGTGTCACTGCACTAAGTACCACTTAAATAATTAAAAATACAAATCTGAAATAAAAGATAGAGATAATTTAAAACTACAAAATATAATTATTATTAGTATTATTAATTATAATTAATAATTTTATATATATTTTTAAACTTATTATATAAAGCTTTTCAAACTAACAAGACACTCCACATATTTTGAGACCCATCCTTTGCTGACATATGCTGTAAAAGTGTGTTTTCAGCAAGATTTCTTAAATTTTTCTAATCATATCTGCCGTGAAAGTTCGCCAGCTCCTCCCCCGCTTCTCATCCTTCAACAATGTTGCACAGGTGGGAAACCACATCAAAAGCAGCCCTGTTGGGGACAATAGGTGATTGCCATTCCCCCCTCCCAACACTAGGACCACTTCCAAGTAGCATGTCTGGTTTCTCTAATTTTCAATAGTTGGTCACCAGCTTGACATATATAGCAGATCTTTCCATGCTCACAAGTGGTTCTCGCTATGCCAGTTTATAGCCACCCTCCACCACTCTTGATGTTCAGTAGGCCATTAAAAGTAAGACAGTCCTTCTTAGAACATGGAATGTAGACAGGCATGGCCGCACTAGAATGTGAGTCCCTGCTGGAGCAGACCGGGTTGCTCCGGTGCTCAGTGAGGTGAGACGCTGTAATCAGAGAGGTGTGGGTGGCGGGCAGCGTAGACACCTCAGGGCAGGATGCCTGTATTCAGATTAGATTTATGATGGAATTAATGGATAGCTTGTGCAGTCATGTGGGATGCTATGGAGACGGCATGCCATGAACACCATGTCAGATAAACCTGGAAGTCCTGGCAGCTATGCAGAGATTTACATTGGAAAGATGTTTTCTTCTGTTACGGAAAATATCTTTATTTTCTTTTAGTGAAATTCTTTTAGTGATATTCACTGTGCTTTGTATAGTCGCCATCTAAAGCATTACGGGGGTAGAATCACTTTCAGACATTGCGGTCAAAGGATTCCACTTCTTCTTTTAGAACGTGTTTCCTAAGGGAGTCCTTGTAGACAGGCTCTGATTGGCCAACAGGGGAACCCAAGCTGGACCCTTGATCTGGGCAGCCTACTGTATTTCACATATTGACGGCATTCTGTCTATTTATGTTAGGGAACAACAAGATCAGCTTTGTTCTAATGTCAGCCCCGTGTACAGCTCAGTGTACAGAGGTATAGCAATGATTACACCCAGTCTCGGACTGGCCCCTAGGGTTACCAGGGAATGCCCTGATAAGTGCCTGGTCCCAGGGGCCCCTTAAAGGGCCTTCATCACCAAAACCTGAACCATGTATAGCCTACTTTTGTTAACACACACACAATACAGTTTGGCATAATGTTTCTGACCATGGGCCCTGAATATAAGCCAGTAATACTTGCTTTTAAGTGTGGGGTTGGCCCCCAGAAACAGTTCTACTGGTGGGTCCAATTCTACAGTGATTATACCACCTGTTTTTGTGTTACAGAAGATGCAGTTAATGTTGCATGTTAGTCTTGGTTCCTCTCAGTGTCTGACTGGGGGATCCTTTGGTTCTCATGTGGGCCCCAGGCACTGAACCAATGCAACTATCAAGGCAGTACAGGAGGTCCAAGATTAACACCGTGTGGTTTGCCTGCAGTGTTCTCCTTACTTAAGGAAGGTCTTCAAATAGCTGGTTGGGTGCCAGGAATAATTTGCACTGGTGGACCCAAGACACTGTAGTCCGACACTGCTTGTAGATCAGAATTACTAGCAGCATACAATGCCAGCCTGCTGCCTCTAAAGCCAGAAACATCCTTTCTTGCATTGGAGATGCTCCAATAGATCATTTTACTCTTTATACATTATTAGTGAGTAAGGTTTTTTGTTTTAAAAACTTTATTGGCCATTAGCTTGCTGGCGCCGATATATTTTTTTTAACTGATTTGTAATTGCCTTATATGTTTCCTATCCTCAGCAGGCATGGAAGTGTGAAAGGCATCAGGCTGTGAGTAAAAAAATACCATCTCTGCAGGCAAAATACTGGCCAGGTGGCAACTTAGAGGCCGATTCATTAATAGCGCCAGGCAGCGTCAGATGAGCGACAGTAGCGGCATTTTCACAGCGCCCGCTAGTATTCGCCATGCTTGGCCGTTGTTCGGTTGTTGACAGCGACTCAGTCGGTGTGCGGTAATGTTGAATACGGGGTTAGGAGTCGCTGTTTGACAGGTTCCGCACTGTATGGGAGCACATGATAGCGAATGGCCATAGCGAACGGCTCCCAGCATATTCATTAACAAATCACGCTCAAAAAATTCTCGCGCTGTGAAATGCATGCTTGAACCCCAGAGCGCTGGCGGCGATTGGTTAAAAGTAGTTTTTTAACCCCCAAACAACCATATTTCTGGAAAAAAAAAAACAAGTTTTTCAAAACATTTTGTAATATGAATACATTAATATCAGACCTGTAATATCAATTCTGCACAAATTTTTACCTTAAAAAAAATATCTAACATTGCAGAAGTGGTCACAGAATTTTTGACATTTAAAAAAAAAAAAAAATACATTAATAGCAATTAATTATGAATATTTAAAGATTGCTCCATTGAAATGCATTGGAGAGCGCCAGGTAGCGAGAGGTCATACCTGTCGCTGTTCAAGGTCGCTCGCTGGCGCTGTGGGGTGAGGCTGGAATAATGATGAATGATTCGCTATCTGGCGCTCTGTCAGTCGCTAAACAGGATTGGCTTGATAAATGTGTGATTGCGGAGGGGAGCCGGCGTTCTCGTGGCGGTGACCGTCATTACCGTTCGCTCACCATTCGCTACCTGGCGCTATCCCTTGTTAAATAAGGGCCTTAGTGTGAGCCCCCGTCTGCAATACGCAGGTCAAGTTTTGGCAGGATGCCCTTAAACTAATTGTGATACTTTTAAATAATTCACTGTCGACTATGTGAATGGCCATCTTCTAACTCACTTTGGGATGACCCACTGTGCAACCACATGGGAGCCATGCTTCATACTCCTCTTCTTTTGGGTTCCCATGATGATGAAATGCGGCCGCAGCATCCATCTCTCCACTCTCCACTGCCACATTTCATCATCACGTGAACACAGAAAAAGGTATATGGCACGGCTTCCGGCGTCTATTTACATTTTGGATTATTTAATCACTTTATTCATTTATTAGATTAAAATGTATTTCTTAATTGTTTAATAAAACCAAATATATTTCTTTTTTTATATTTTTATATTAAAGAGGACCAAAACTTATATAAATGAGGTGTTCCTCTTTAACATATCTCTTCTTAGGACGGGGTTCACAACCTTTTTGGGTCTAAGGGCTGCATTGACTTATTGTACCACTGCAGGCAAGCTTTAACATTAAAGAGGACTTATTAGAAAATGATCAAAGTCTCTCTTTAATATGCATATTAATATATGAATCGGACGCTTGGATACTTAACTCTTTCAGGTTGCTCTCCCACATGGCTGCAAGTAGACTATCACCGTGGCCTGCGCTGGCTGTGAGGTGAAATGAGGTGAGCAGAGGTGCCATGTGCCGCGAGTGTAGGCAGCATACAGCCCCCAGAGCCACAGGTTGTGCATCCCTATCTTAGGGGCATCATGTTTCTGCATGTACTGTGGGATCAAGATCTGAGATGAGTATACGGGCAATGGGGGGGGGGGGGGCAATTAGTAGCATCCAGAAATTGGATGCACCTTGGTGAGGGGAAATCTCACTCTAGAGTTTTTTGGACTTCAGGGTTTGGCCACACAGGGTTTGGTCCTCTTTAAAGTGGTAGTGGTTTGAATTGTATCCAGCATGAAGTTGCAGAGCAGGGCCACTAAATGAATTAGAGGTAAGAGGAGCTCAATTCTGAGAAGAGACTATAAGCCCACCTTATTAGGGGAACATGGTTCCATTATATTAATATTTATTATTAATATTTATATAGCTTACATAATGAGATTCAAGAGCAGAGTTAACGTAATGTGGATAACTCAGCAGGAACTGCTAATCTGAATTTGAGTGAGCCAATCTTTAGCCAGAACATTAGGATGTCCCCCACTACAAGACCACCCAGTAACCTGTGGTTTTGTTTTCCAGTCTGCTTCTAAATAACTTATTTCTGTATTTTGTTGCCTTTTTAATGAACCCTCCTTATTTCATCTCTTGCAGGTTTCAAAGAGACTGCATTCCTTTACGCCATCTCCTCAGCGGGCCTCACCCACGCCATGGCCAAAGCCTGCAGTGCCGGCAGGATGGAACGATGTACTTGCGACGAAGCTCCAGACCTGGAGAACAGGGAAGCCTGGCAGTGGGGAGGATGCGGGGACAACCTGAAGTACAGCAACAAGTTTGTGAAGGAGTTTCTTGGGAAGAAATCCGATAGGGACCTTCGGGCCCGCATTGATTTACATAATACTAATGTGGGGATCAAGGTAGGTGCGGCACTGTAGAACATATCTCACCTGTCTTCAAACGTGCTGGTTTGGCCAGTGAACTGGTGCTGAATGTCCTCCTACCATGCTTTATACAGAATATGTATGTGTCTACAGTACTGTAAAATCCATTATTGACCAGATTCTCAAAACCCGAGCAGTGTGGACATGTGTTCAGATGTCCATAATTTCTACAAAGATCCTAATTCAATGACGTGGTCTCCCAGGCATCTTGTGGTCTATTTAGGTGCTCGATTTATAGCACTGTATAGAACCTTGTGCACCCCAAACTGTTTAGCATCTCTTTGATCTACTCCATGTCTCCATCATCTTACCAGACCCAATCTATGCAGGAACCCTCATGCCTACTGAATTTGGCTTGCCATCATCAGAATGTCCCTTAGAAAGACCAAAGAAATCAGGCAGTAAACATGCTGGGATTCACATTACTGTTAACAGACAATAGGGCAAACCCTACTGCTGCAGCTTGGGGGGGGCAGAGGGTTGAGTATTCTGCCCAATGTTTGTCCTGCCTAAGGGGTCTTAACTGGATGAGCATTCTCTTTTTTTTTGGGGGGGGGGGGGGGGGGTAGGAAATACGGTGGTACTATGGGCCTTTTCTCTTTAGGCTTTTACATTTAACTATATTTAGGCTATATGGTGGATGGCAGGGCGATTATATAGATATGGGGAGATATTGCCTATCTTACAAAAGATATCCTCTAAATTAGGAACCATCCCTATCTTAGATTGAAAGAAATAAGAAAGTTAGATATATATGGGATACATGGATGGATAGATAGAGATAGCTAGATCAATAGGTTTTGAGTGGCTCTTTGCAGCCAGCCTATGGCACACCTTTGCAATAAACATGCTGTCTAATCAGCATAGTGATATACCACACCTGTGAGGAGGGTGGATTATCTAGGAAAAGGAAAGAGGCTCACTAACACAAATTTAGGCACATTTAGGCACAGAGCCCACCCTGCAAATAGCCGCCCAATATGTCTCCACCTGGCACCAACTGAGAGGAACATAGGAGACCATGGACTGATATACCCCTATACTGCCAATATACCCCACCTCTATACTGCCCCAACTAACAGGACAATTAGAATCTATGGATTTCAAACCTCTATACTGCCCCTAAATCCAACCCCTTACTGCCCCTATACGTCTACAACTCCCACCACCACTGGATTATACCCCCAATCCTGCCCCTATAACCCAACGCCCACCCCTTTATTTTCCACATCATCACATAGATAGATAGATAGATAGATAGATAGATATGAGATAGATAGATAGATAGATAGATATGAGATAGATAGATAGATAGATAGATAGATAGATAGATAGATATGAGATAGATAGATATTAGATAGATAGATAGATAGATAGATAGATAGATAGATAGATAGATAGATTGATATGGGATATATTGATATGGGATAGAGATAGATATGGGATAGAGATAGATATGGGATAGAGATAGATATGGGATGGAGATAGATATGGCATAGAGATAGATATGGGATAGAGATAGATATGGGATAGATAGATAGATATGGGATAGATAGATAGATATGGGATAGATAGATAGATATGAGATAGATAGATAGATATGGGATAGATAGATAGATATGAGATAGATAGATAGATAGATAGATAGATAGATAGATAGATAGATAGATAGATATGAGATAGATAGATAGATAGATATGGGATAAAAAGATAGATGGATATAAGATAAATAAAACGACTGGTAATCTGATTTATTATAATTGTACGGGAGCCTTTTTGGGAAGCAGCATATTGCGGATCATCTTGTTGGGAGGCCGGGAATTAGTCCGCTGTGTGGAATCTGTGTGATGGGCCATGAAAGGGTTACACACTTCTGCAGGTTGCGCTCGGCTTGGGATGTTTAATTAAATTTGCCTGAGTTTCTCAGCAAAGTATCATTAAGCCAGCTGCCCCGCCGGCCGCTCTGAGTGGAGGCCCCGTGGTTGCTAAGTTTCTAAATCCCCCAGGGGCTGACCTTCACTGAGGTGTGTTTGGTCAGGCATGTCCCCCCAACGTGAGGGGCACCGCGCAGGGATATGTGGTTACCGAGCAGAGTATGGCGGCTCACCATGCTGGCCTTGTATTGTGTCTCGCCTCCCATTGAGCTCCGGGCCATGCAATCCTGTCATGTTTCTTGCCTTACTCATCTATGTATGGTGTTCCTGGAGGAGGGAGGCCGGGCGGGGGACCTCCACTCATTGTATTCCTATAGAGAAACTTTGAACAAATGATTTTTCCAAGCCAGAACAAGGACAATGGCCACTAGCCACTAAGTTAATCTTGGGCATCTTGAGTTTTACATATTTTATATCTATCATTCATTCATATCTATAATTTATATTATTATTATTATTATTATTATTATTATTATTATTATTATTAATAATAATAATAATAATAATAATAATAATAATAATAATAATAATAATAGTATTATAATTAATAATAATCAGAATCATAACCATAATAATCATAATCATAATAATCATAATAATTATCATAATAATAAAATATTAATAATATTTGTTTGACCACTAGGAGTACCTAACTTTCCAGTGTGAAAAAATATTTTTACCAAACTAGTTATTTAATAAAACTTCTCAGCAGTTTTAGAGGCCCTCCAATCGTATTACAATGGCATTCATAAAAGTGGAACAAAACTGGGGATTTTGACTTTCCCAGATTTTGTTCCTTGCCCTGGGGGCATCCCAATTTGGGATGTGTCTCTGTGTAAAACCCTCCCAGACTGCCAAGAAAAACTCACCATTCCCCCGATCCTACAGGGCATGCGTGATCTCACATCCAATCAGAGACATTTGCCATGCATATGTAATGTTCGACAAATGGCTCTGTTTACGCCAATGGGGATCATGAGCTGCCACATCCCCAGCAGCGGGCGAGCTTCTGCCTGGGAATGGGAGCGTGCGCATAGCCCAAGATGATACTGATTTGGGATGCCCTAGGGGGAAGACCAGCGGCCAGCCCTATATTATTTTAGTTTCCACGGCTGATCCCGTTGGGGATTTTGTGCTTTAAGTGGCATCTGTAGATTATATTCACCGTATTTACCTTTATCGTGTCCAATGCTTTTTTACAAGATTTTTGAAGATCCAGCCTCAGGCACCAGTTACCAGGGTTTTGATTTTCTTGAAGCTTCTCACCCTGCTGGGTGTGTGGCCTCCTCCCCTGTCTCAGAATTCCTGGCCTGGGCAAGGTGAGTATAACTGACCACGAGGTTCAGGTTAGTGAGCTATGGAAGGGATGGAGCATTGCCACAGCAAAACATGCCCTGCAGAATTTGGCTTCCACTCACCCATGAACAAGTTGTAGGTCAGTGGAACAAAATTCAACAGAGTTGGCCTGCTTTTTTTTAGGGGAATACTGATTTGGAATGGGGATGAAACCATCAGAGGCCCCTTCGTTCACTGAAACAAGGTGTGGCAATCAGGATTCCCCTAGGACATGGGGATTTGTCTGACCCTCGACTCTAGGGTCTATCAAAACAGGTTTTGCTCTACTCTAAATTACTTTTCTCAGCTGATTCACTTGGAAAAGCAGGAATATTCTACAAAATAATAGTGGATGTTAAATAACTTAATCTACTAATGATGATGCATGAGAAAGAAGTTCTCCACACTAATGATGTCAGCAAGTTTCCGGGACTCTCAAGGACTTCTAGGGCTAATAATTATTTAACCTCACCAACCCCCTCCCATATGATTTCATTTTCCACCTGCTTCAATTTCTTTACTAGAGTAAAGTAAACTTGATGAGACCAGGGACGGTTTAAATTTGGTTAAGCAGACAGAATTAGGACAGGTTTAATAAAGTGGACCAAAACACAGGATTTTGACTATCCTGGGGTTTGGTGCTTGCCCCTGGGCACCCCGATCCGGGATGCCCCGCTGTGTGAATCCCCCACAGGCCGCCTGATCTGACTCACCTTTTCCAGGTCCTATGGCGCATGTGCGGCCTCTTGGACTTAGGGCCGAATTGAGCCAAGTGTGCTGCTGGCTGCATCCCCCGCTATGCTAGAGCTTGGTGGGTGCCTGCGCCAGCCATTCGCATGTGCCCGGCTAAAGGTATAGCGGAACACAGTCATGACCCGTACGTGCATAGTTAAATTGGCGATCAGGTAAGTTTTACCGGTAATCTGGGGGGTTTCAAACAGCATTTTGGGATGCCCTGGGTAGTGAGGATCAGGCGACTCTGGAGTCTTATAGACACCAGGGCCACTTTTGGTCCACTTTATTCGGCCAGCCCTAAAGTCTTCTAGACTCCAGAGCAAGCTAAAGATGTGGTTTGTTCTCTTTAATGCAGTGTGTCACTTTCCATGATGGGATGGGATCGGGTTCTCTGCCTTCTTTTACCTCACACAGTCGCTTTTTACAGTCACTAGTGGGCTCCATCTGGTTGGCAGTTGCATTTGCCAACCACTGGGGGAAGTGCTTTTCTACTACATCATCATATGGCAGGGTTTTATATCAATTAGCAACTCGGAGACTAAGTGGCGCTGGGCAGAAAGTGTGCGGCCTGGAGAACTTCTGTGTACCATGGGTACCTTTAATCTGGCTCTAAACTGGTCAAAGGTTACTTGGAAATTGAAAATCCTGGATTTTGGTTTACTTGTAGCTGTTACAATGTAAGCATCCCAAATTTGTCCCACTTAACAGTGAGCCTAATATGTGAGGTTGACATCTGCTGATCAAGACACAACAGACTAAGAGCCACCTATTGAACCTTCAAGTATATAAGTCCTTTTTTCCTATTCTTTCAGGTGATAAAGGCCGGAGTGAAGACCACTTGCAAATGTCACGGCGTGTCCGGATCCTGCACAGTCCGCACCTGCTGGAGACAGCTTTCTCCTTTCCACGAAATTGGGAAACAGTTAAAGCAAAAATATGAGACTTCTCTCAAAGTAGGGAGCACCACCAATGAAGCTACTGGAGAAGGGGACATTTCTCCCCCCAAAAAATCAGTTCCTGGTCACAGTGACCAAATTCCAAGGACTACAGACCTTATTTACATTGATGACTCTCCGAGTTTTTGTCGGCTGAGTAAATATTCTCCTGGGACAGCGGGAAGGAGGTGTTACAAAGACAAAAATTGCGACAGCATTTGCTGCGGTCGGGGACATAATACTCAGAGCAAGGTGGTGACGAGGCCTTGCCAATGTCAGGTCCGCTGGTGCTGCTATGTAGAATGTAAACAGTGTACGCAACGGGAGGAGGTCTACACGTGCAAGAACTAGCCTACTCTTCTGGGCGATAGAACATGTGACAGAGACCATTATGGGATATGTATACAAACAGGGTTTACCTGACCACATTGGATGGAGACCTGTGTTCTGATGGAAGCACTTTGTCGGGTACATTGACCCAGTTGTGTTTTTGGATGTTCAGGATTTTATAGGCTGAGGTAGACACAAATCATGCAATGGTTTCTACAGTGGACATTCCATTGTCATCTTTCTATATGGTCATCTCACTTTCCCCCACATTTCTGTTGAGCATAAAGGTCTTGAAACGACGACGATCAACTTTCTTCTTGATCAGTGACTGGAGACAAACATAGTTTTAAATAAGACACAAGACAACTCCAAAAATAACTGGATGAGAAGGGAAGCATTTTCCAGTTTGGAAATTGTCTAAAAAAAAAATAATCCAAAATGAGAACCCAAGTGTGACATGCAGACTACGGCGTTGGCTTCTGCCGTGCCACACTTGTGTGTTCCATTGTGCACAGTCAGGAAATCATCCTTGGTCTTGTATCAACGCTGCAAATCAATTGATATTTAGGATTTTAAAAAATGGAAAAGGATCAACATGCGTAGCTTATAAAGCAAGTTGCCTTTACAACAATGGCCAAATCCAGACACCTTTTTAGCAATATCACTGTCTTAAGAAAACCACTAGAAAATGTATTTTACATTGTATAAATATATAAATATATCGTCATTTTCGTCTTTGTTCCTTGAATTAAATGTACCCTGTGGAGGTTAATGTAAAAATGCTGAATATTAATGACCTGGGGGATTATTAACTAAAGTGTGGAAAATGTATCCACTCACTTGGAGAAATTCAGCAACAGATGTTGTAGAAGTTCCCCAAGTATTCTGTTTTTTTTTTTTTTTTTCGCTGAACAGTCACTTTAACAAAGACAATATACATGTCCTCTACTACCTCCTCCACCACTCAATGCTCCAGCTCTGGTGCTGTAAAACTTACATATAAGAACTGTCCCACTCTTCCTATGTGCATCCCCCTTACAGCACAATGAAGAAAGATGTCCCCTTCATTTACTCTGACAACAACAGGGGGAGGTGCCCCGCAGAGCCTGTTTAGCAGATCTTGGCATGATGTAGCATATTTAGGAAGACTGGGGCCAAATTTTCAGGACCGCTGAGTTTTAAAGCACCAGGACCGGAGCGTTGGGTAGTGGGGGAGGCTTTTTTTTGTTAACGCCTACAGAGGCCCTTTAATAACAACCCTAGCTAATACATTTCCATTGGGGGGGAGAAGAGTTTTGATGTAGGGGTAAATGTTAGAACCACTGTGATGATATTTCCGCTGTCTGTGAGATAATTGAGGAGGTTTAGTCTCCATTATTGCTGTGGTAGTGCTGAGGAAAATGCAAATGCAAAAAGCCCTCTGCGGTTACGCATACATTATATTGTCTTCTGCCATTTCAACTAGCAAAGGGGTTTTAAAGATCCCTTTCCAGTTCATAAACACAAAGAGCTACTAAAAAAGCACAAAACAAAAAAAACATGTTCCTCACCTTGTTTATCTGTTTAATTAGTAATAAGTGTGATATAATAAGTTTATCCGTCATATCCTAAAAAAAGAATAGAGCAATTGGAAAGAAATGGGTGTTTGTAAGCAAAACTTGGGACACCAAATGTTGCGAACGTGGTTCTGCCATGCATGACAACTTTCCAGGGTGGTTTTTATTCTTCAGGCACTTTGACCCCCAACCCCTGAGTTATTATTACAGACTGTCTATGGGGCAATAATGCAAACATGTCCCAGGATAAATTTTATATATTTATCCAACTCTTTTTAATAATACTGATAAGCCAAAGGGTGTGCAAGAACTACGGTAAAAGAGTTTACTAGCACCAAGACGCCATATGTTGTGCTTCCAGCCCTAATTACTTCAGACCAAAAAGTAAAGTCATTGAGAAACAATATTCCCAATTAGATTACAGTTAGTGGAACATTTCAGTGGATCTAAATCTGCCCCTACTCTATCCCATTCAAAGTAGAAGTCTCAGCGTTCCGCTGTAACTTGGAGATCCTGGCTAAAAGCAAGCTTTTACTACAGTTGAATTCCGAGCAATATATATATATATATATATATATATATATATATATATAGCGCTGTTGATGGTATGCTAGGCCTACTTCCAATACTGTATAATATTGAGGAACCGCATAAGACTATGGTACCATATCTCCAACATGGCAGCTAAAAGCCTTGACCGATGATTAGCCAAACCACACAATGTGCTCCTCATCCTTGCTAAGCTGTGAATTTAACATTTTTGCATGAACTGATCATAGTGAACTCTGCTTTAAAACATTTTAAGAGTGTGACAAAGCTACTGAAGCTCCTTCTAGGTGTAGAAATAGTGGAGTTGGGTGATCGAGTTTGGTGCATTAAGTTGATAGGCAAATATAAAACAAATCCTTTCTGCTCAACTGTAAAAAAAAATCCCATATTGAAGTGGACAAGCAAAAATGGCTTTAGTTCTTTAGTTAGCCCTAATATTTGACCCAACTGCTAAATATAACTGAAAACTATGCCCTCTAAGGCAAAAAGTAATGAATACATTGAAATATTGATTATCTGCAATATGCACCAAACATTAGTTAAACAAACACAAGAAAGCACAAGATAGATGGAAATTTACTGTTAAAGGACCTAAAAGAACACCCATTACTTTAGTACAAGCCAAAGGAAATCTGTTTTGTGAACACAAGAAACTACTATTTCTTAGGCAAAGCCAAGTTTCCCCAAGTTGCTAGCACTAGTCCTAGTGCTTGGTATTGGTATTAGTATTAGTGATCCAAGGACTTAGGCACCTGGTGGAACTCTTAATGTAGAACCTGGTTTACTAATTAACAATCCTTGATTTGGTCACACATTTGGTAGACCAGCAGTAAAGTGACGGAAATGGCTGTTCACCATAGAATAGCTTCTCATGTAGCTACTACAGCTGTTAATTCTCTTCAAACCAGTGGCTGATATATATAATATAAAGTGTACCCTTGACTTTTTGTTAGGTATAATAAACAATTAAAATTCATTCTACTCCCCCTTATCCTTTCCCCCTATCCATTCTGTTCACCTACTGTTTAGCCCTGTCCCCAAAATCCACAACCCTTTGTCTGTGCACCAAGAACCAAGCTATTCAGAGAGAATCCTTAGTGTGGTTTTTATTCTCAATATTCCCTATATTAAACAGTCTATGTTCACAGCCATGCTCATGTACCAAAAATGGTCAATCATTGGTTAGTTTTCTTGCTCTCTTTTCCTATTATGTATCAGGATTATTTCAGAAAGCATAAATCATTGTTCTACTAACTGAAGTTCCATGCTTTGTTCTGGGTTAACTCCACTTTCTTGATGCAATTTTCTGGTTTTGACCTTGGCCTACTTTGCCACTTGACTCCTAGATATCTCCTGACTACTCTTCTCGGAGTATATAATTTTTCAGTTGCAAGCTGATTTTTAGGGATGCCCGATTAATTATGAGGAGTAAGTATGTAAAGGTTCTTATTGATCCAGCCCAAGAAATCTCTATAGTATTATGTCAAAGCCTTGCTGCAT
Organism: Gastrophryne carolinensis; assembly: GCA_027917425.1. Classification (NCBI taxonomy): domain Eukaryota; kingdom Metazoa; phylum Chordata; class Amphibia; order Anura; family Microhylidae; genus Gastrophryne; species Gastrophryne carolinensis. The sequence goes on along the minus strand of CM051239.1, from coordinate 32,590,188 downwards.
TCTTATTGAAGATGTTTGTCATCTGACTAGATCTCTCAAAATTGAGAAAGCAAGTTGCATGACTAACTAAACTTTCTTAAAATTGAGAAAGCTTAATAGATGGCTAGCATAAAATTGTGAAAACCAATCCGATGACTCAAAATTGAGAAAGCCAGTCAGGTAAATAGTGAAACATCCTTAAACCCTAAAACTATTTTTTTCACAAAATGAGTGTTCCAAGAATAAGGGGGGCATCCAAACTGCCGTTGCCACCTGTGCATTAACCCTGTTAAACCGGAGAAATCTTAACATTCTACTCTGCCCCTGATTAATTGCTGGGATTGGCCGTCACGTGCCAGAGGCAGGATACCTGGAAGGAGCCTGCTGACCACATGACCGCAGCGGCCAATTCCATCGCTCAATTTTGCCAGGGGACCAAGGAGAATTTCTTCAGAAATAGTTGGTGTTGTTCCTCTTTAAAGTTCAGAAATCCTATTTGATGACTAGTAAATAGTCTTTTGGGTGATTAGTAAAAGGACCTTAAAATGTACTAAGCCAGATCTATAACTAGTGAAACAGCCTCGACATTTAGAAAGCTAGTCGGGTGACTGGCATGAAATGTCCTTGTAATTGGGAACTAGTTGGATGAATAGCAAAATATCCTTAGACTTTAGAAGGTCAGTTGGATGTCCTTAAAATTGGTCAGGGGACTAACGTAAAGTCCCAATCAAACAGTAAATACAATCCTTACTTTATTATTGCCGATTCTTAAAGGTAATGTAGCATAAAAGAATAGGTTGATGATATTCGCTTTACAGTGTAGACCCTCTTTAATTACCGGAAAGCTTGTTAAAGACATTTTGTACCAAAACCCTGAAAACAGCTTGTTTCTGATGTTGCCAACAAAAACGAAGGACATCGTAGTCTGTTTCCTAACAAAAAGCTTAGCTGTTCATTAGTATTTGTCTTCTGTAGACATTGCTCGACAGTACAGCTTGCTTTTACCCAACTACATGCAAGAACTCCACAGCATCGACCAAATTCCTAGATATATATATATTTATATTTTATATAGTTATTAAATATCAGTTATCTGGTCAATAAAAAATTGAACTGTATTCAGTGTGAATATACATATTTTATATATATATATATATATATTAAAAAACAAAATTATATATATAATTATATATATATATATAAGAACATTTATTTATTCAACAGCATTTTGAAGGACCTTACTATGGTTTTATTGTGGTATTACGTCCAGTTATTAACAATCACAAATGTCCTTTTGTAATCTTTTTTTTGTAATTTTTATATAAAAAATAGATATATTTTTTGAGTAGACACAGATTTTGTGCCTTCAATGCTTAAAAAAAAAAAAGAATGCATGTCCGTGTGTTTAAGAGAAATAGCAGTTGTTGAGGTTAAATCAGATTAACAAAGCTTGCACATAATTTTTCAACAAAATTTCGATAGTTCAGAGAAATGAAAAATGCTTTTTTTTGCGTGCAAGAGAGAAAGATGGGATGAATGAACTACTGAGTGGACAGAGCTCTTATGAGTATATTATTTCACGCACTGAGGCCTAGATGCTTTCTGTATTTAATATGTATTTATGACAATGTGGATATATATTGCCTTTCTGTTATATATTGTACATAGTTGGGTTTATATTCCTGTGGTATTGCAATATCTCAAACCATGCAAAATGAAAATTCAGACACAGATTTTTTTCCCCAGTTACCCATCAGTACTCACCTTTCTTGGTACATTCAGGTCATTTGGGGAAGCAAATCAAAGGATCATAAAACTTACAGACTCAAAATAGACCTCTGCTTTTGACCCTGTGGGGGACTGCCCTTCTTGAAAGCAAAAGCTTTGCTTACGCTGTTGGTTATAATTTCTTGGTTGACTAGGTCCACTGGTGGACTTTCCTTAACAGACTCCAGATCAGAAGTGCTGTTGAGGCACACGGCTCCCAGAGTGTCACTGTTCTTCTCAGGGCCCAGTGTCTCTGACAGTTCTTTGCAGTTTCCAGCTTCCCATCTCAAGGTGGACATGTGTGGAGTATGAGCCTAGATGGAGATGCCTGGTGCTCATGATTGGTGCCTTCACCTGGGGCAGTATATATCTGTCGAGACTGAAGCCAGAAGTATAGGACGTGTATCTCATAGAACTGCAAACCTATTCACTTAACTGCTGTGGAAGCGGCTGCAGGTTAGCAGCTGAGTCTTGTACCTTATCAGTGGTTCTGATTTGAAGTCTGTTGGGGAAAGTCCAGCAAATTAGACTTTTCTTTAAAGCTTCAATGTCAATCTTGACTATCCATCAATGTGCTTTGTACACAGTTTTCATGAGGTCACTTTGGTTCAGGGATCAAATTAAAAAAAAAAAATCCTTGTCAAATCAACTGTCGATGCTTAGTTTAGAACTAGAGAAGGATCACAATGATTGAGTAGGTCGGGATGACCTCTCCGATAAAGATGAAGATCACAATACCATTAAAACTGTGGAGGAGATCCCTATATTAATGTCATTTAATGTGTAACTCATGACACAAGTTCAAAATCCTGGGCTTGACCAGTGCTGGCGCCATAAGAGAGAAAAAAAAAGAGAGAAAACTAGGAGAGAAAACTGCCATGCACTTTCATAGTCTACTTTGAGAATGATTCAGCAACCAGATGTAAATTTTCGCCTGGTACTTAATCAGCCTCAAGGTAGATAATAAAATGAATGAATGTCAGTTTTCTCGCCTAAAATGTTCATGAGTTTTCTCATCTGGTGCTAAATCTACCCTATTGTAGTCCATATACTTACGAAGAGTCAGTAACAGACGGGATGAGCTCATTGAATATCACAAATATTGGATCTGCTGACAAATCTCTCCAAATACTGATTTCTAGGAGCACAAATTGCAAGAAAAAGTTTTTCTGTATTACAAAAAAATGAATAAATATAATAACTAGCAATATGCGAAAATGGGCCAAACACAATTATAACATTAAAAACATGTTTCCTCCTGTATTTACTATGGAGATTTTTTAATATGGAGAGACCCTCAGACTTATTAGAGATCGTCTTTGCCTCCATTGACAGGTATTGCGATTTGGAATGCTCCCCCATGTATCGCGATTTGGAATGCTCCCCCCCATGTATCGCGATTTGGAATGCTCCCCCCCATGTATCACGATTTGGAATGCTCCCCCCCATGTATCGCGATTTGGAATGCCCCTCCCCAGGTATCGCGATTTGGAATGCCCCCCCGACTTAATGATAGCTAAAAAGCTAAAAAAAACTGGCTTAAATGCTAACTTAAATGCTTGGGGGGAGACCAATCAGGTTCGTCAGGAGCGTGGGTGTGGGCTGTACAGCTAGCCTGATTGTCTGCCAGTGGACACATTGTCTATAAAAGTGGCTTTGAGCCATTAATAGGTGAAGCAGAATTCCTATTTAGGATGTGCTGTGGCAGCGGTTGGGTATAAGTGATCTTTCAGTCTTTTTGTCTTTAGGTCCATATTAGGACACCGAAAGGTCCACCCTAACACACAATAAAATGCTTTAAAATGTTCTTTAATTCTTTGGACCTGATTGGATTCAAAAGTGGAGCAATTCTTCGGGTGAGGCAGTTTTGCCGCTCAGTTGAAGCGGACCAACAGTCAAAAATGACTTAAACCGGACCAACACAACAAACAGTGCTCATATGCATCCCTCCTCAGGGCAATTTAGATTGCTGCACATAAAAATTCATTTACCTTTTTTTTTACTCCTGCTGTGGTACATTTTAAAAACAAAATGTAGGCTTGTCGATCTGCACACCACCTGAAAACAGGAAGTGCTGCTGGGTTTCCTGTTACTGTGCAATGTCAGTTGAATCTAGGCAGCAGCATGGCTGAGATGCTGGGAGAGGAAGCTCCAAAATAGTTGCTACCACTAGAAAATCTGTGAGGAGGCATTTCAGCTTTGAGTGGATGCAGAAGCAAATGTAACTGCTGACAATGCTTCAGTATCATGCATGCAGATGGGACAAGTCAGTTTTGGGGAATTTTCTTTCCCAAGCTGTTGGTCCAGTTTAAGTTTTTTTACCCCCAGGTGAGGTATTGAGACATGTAGTGAGAAAATACTTCATGGGAGTTCTTCAATGACACTTTCATTAATTACCTTCCAACTGAACTCTCCTAATGGGGACTTCAAACGAGCATGTAATTCCTTCACTCACTTGAATGGAGGTCAAAAGTGAGAGAGAGCTTGTCAAAGCAAAACACAATAAGAAGAAACTATAACTGGATAACTGGAAATCTGGGAAGACGCCTGGTTCTTTAGATGTATACACCAGTATATGGTTAGTGATATTTTAAAAGAAGAGAACATTTTAGTAGAAAATGTACAAATACCAATTACACTTCTTCTGTTTGCCCCATATTCCAGTCTTTGTGGTGGAACAATGACTTCTTCTCAGTATTACATGACCATTCCATTGTTTTTCTTCTGTTTGCTCAATTGTAACCTAAAAAGCCTGTAGACTTCTTACAGGTCTGTAGACCTTGCGGGTTCTGGGATAGGACTCTTTCTTGGAGGGTTATCTTACATCATGTATCACATGGTTTGGCTCAATTCATTAGAACTTCTCAAAACTAGCATAAAATATTTTTAGTTGCCCTTCGAGGGGCCTTTGAATAATCCAGGCCCAATATTTGCAGTGACAACTCCCACCTATAGACAATTATTATATCTCCTCAACAGTTTTTATGATTTTATTATGTCTGTTTAACCTTCGTAACATGTTTGAATGTGCCTCTAGGTCTATGGATTTGATGCCTCCAACCCTTAAAAACCAACCCAAGAAGCAGAACAGTAGATAGATACTGTACATTGACCTTTTTCTTTCAATGTGCCTTGTCCTGGAAACATTGATTACCTAGACTTAACAAAGAAACCTATCGTTTGCTTGGCATTAAAGTGGAAATCAAGTCAATTTTTCAAAAAAATTGGAAAACTGTGATTAAGCTTTAGTCTTCATTCTGTTTTATTGCTGAATGTAACCACAATGGTTCTAGGATAAAAATCATAGGCGTAAATACCAATAGGAATCTCATGCGGCTGCTTTGGTGTCCAGTGACAGAGAGGCTAGGTCAAACCCTTGATGAACTGGTAAGGAAATTAATAATGCAGCTTGACACTATCAGCAGCTGGCCCTGGAACCTAAAAGATTCCCAGGCTGGCCTCTAGCCTGTTCCTGGGTTGCTCCGCTGTGTAAAACTTCCTGGTCGCAAGTAACCTCACATTTACCGGCGGATTCCTTGACGCTGTGTTCTCCGGTGGTCGCATTCTCCTGCAGCAGAGCTCCCTCCCGTGCCCAGCCACCACGGGTGCGCGTACTCCACAGAGAATCTGGTTCGTGTACTGGTGGCCCTGAGAATAGTAAATCAATGATCCCAAAACTGCCAGAAGGCATGGCTTCTGCTGTGGAAAAAAAAAGGTAATTGGTCAGGGAGGGCAGATAGGGGCACGGGGGACCAAAGAAAGGGTTTTGTTCAGCCTTAAGACTCATATCCCAAATAAGAAACCTGGGAGCCATTATGAGACATAGGTCCCAAATGGCCAGCACTAACACAGGCTTGCAGTGGTCAGCTTGTCTTGCTCACTGTCTATGGAGTTTGATCCATGGTTGGGACATGTTGGGGGGGTACTCAACTTATGTTACCTAAAAGGGTGTTTCTACAGAAATTGTTCTAGGTTATAGAAAGCCAGTAATCACTGTGACTGGTTAAGTTTTAGGGGTAACTGACTAAAACCTGTTGTCTTTCCTATCAACAAGTGGAGCAAAGAGTGCAATTAAGAAATAACTGCACCTTATGAGACATTCCCTAGAGAAGTCCTAGTGAGCCACATATAATGAGGAGTTTGCCCACATAAGGCTCCTCATGAAAATGTTTCTATAGGGCCCCGATGTTTGTAGTTTATGACTTTTCTAACATTATCTGAACATTATCTGCTCAGGTTTTCTCTCACCCAGGTCATGGTTTGTTTTGACGATACGTACAAATAACCAAACCCGCCATGACATGACACATGACAATAGATGTTCCACCACTTTCCTTTAGTATATCCGTCAGGCTGAGTGATAATAGGCCATTAGGAATACACAGCAAGTCCAGTTGACTTACCAATATTTCACTCTAGTCTATCCAAAAAGAAGTTTGACTTTATTTCCACTTTGAAACCTTGTTGACCAATTATGACTAAATGAATGAATTGTTTATCTCTCCAGCTACAGAGTGATCTCAGACTCCTGAGTCACGTTTAGGTTTTCGGGGGGCCCCTCTCCTCCATTGTAGCTAGGACCTCTGTGTTTCCTGAAAATGGTTGTTGTCTTCTTTGAATGTTTCTGTACAAAATGTGTAGATATTATTTTTAAATTAATTTAATAAATCACAAATGAACAATCAGTCACGCTTTGTTTTCTGAAAACATCATTTAGGATATTTCTTAGGGGTGACCCCTCCCAGGCAGAATGGAATGCGGCACTTTTTACATTTTTTTTTTTATTAGGGACAGTCACAGTGGGCAAGAAATTTGGTACATTTTTTAAAATGTTTCACTTTTTTTATTAATTCTGCTTTGTTCGATAACTGTCTAAGAGGCCGATTCATTAATAGCGGCAGGTAGCGACTGTAGCGGCATTTTCAGAGCGCCCGCTAGTAGTCGCTGTGCTTGGCCGTTGTTCGGTAGTTGATGGGTGAGGAGTCGGGTATTTGACAGGTTCCGCGCTGTATGGGAGCGCATGATAGCGACTGGCCCTAGCGACCGGCTCCCACCATATTCATTAACAAATCACGCTCAAAAAATTCTCGCGCTGTAAAATGCATGTTTAAACCCCAGAGCGCTGGCGGCGATGGGTTTTTTGGAAACCAAAAAAAAACAAGTTTTTAAAATAATTTTGTAATATGAATACATTAATATCAGACCTGTAATATCAATTCTGTACCTTTTTTTTTTTACCTTAAAAAAATTATCTAAAATGGCAGAAGTGGTCACAGAATTTTTCACATTTAAAAAAAAAAAAAAAAACAATTAATAACAATTAATTATTAATATTTAAAGATTGTTCCATTGAAATGCATTGGAGAGCGCCAGGTAGCGAGAGGTCATACCTGTCGCTGTTCAAGGTCGGACGCTGGCGCTGTGGGCTGAGGCTGGAATAATGATGAATGAGTCGCTATATGGCGCTATCTCAGTCGCTAAGCAGGATCGGCTTGATAAATGTGTGATTGTGGTGGGGAGCCGGCGTTCTCGTGGCGGGGCCCGTCATTACCGGCCGCTCACCAGTCGCTACCTGTCGCTATTCCTTCATAAATAAGGGCCTAATTCTTCACACTGTTCTCAGACCGCTATTTTTGTAACAAAGTTATTGCAAGTCAATTAAGGTAAAGGTGTCATTCATAAGATTTATAGAGCTGTCTGCATTTTTAAAGAGTCTATTTAAAGTGGAACAAAATCCAGTGCAGATGGCCATCAAATCTAAAAGACTGCTGCTTGCCTTACCCTGCCACATCCAAAATTGGGATTCCCCACTGTGTGACCCCCCCCCCCCGGGTCCCCGCATACAGGATTGGCCTTATGTGCAAAATTGTAGAATGGTGCCCCCCTCCCAAACATACAGACAAAAAGAGAGGAAATAGAGGAGAGAGAAAGAAGGAGAGATAAGGACTGAGTTACTGGCAGGTTGATTCATGACTAGTGCCAGCAATCGGCAGATGAGTCTGTATATCGGCGCTTAGAGCGACCGCTAGTAGACTCTGTGATCGGCTATCGGGCGCTGTAACAGAGCGCCTCAGTCGCTGTAGCAACCTGGCCGCTCAACAGATTCGCTTTCATAAATGTGGTATTGCGTACAGCGCCCGGCGTTCATCAGACCCTGCCTGACACCGCGAGGCGCTACCTGCCGCTATCCCTTAATGAATTAACCCCATAGACTACACTAATAAAAGAGTGGGGGAGATGGAGAGAATGTGGATAACCAATATGGATAAAAATTGGGGGAACGCAAAAAAAAAAAAGGAAGAAGCAAATATGAAATAGAGTGAAAGACAGAGGGAATGTGGAAGAGAAATAGGGACAGAGGGAATGTGGGAGAGAAAGAAAGACAGAGGAAATGTGGGAGAGAAAGAAAGACAGAGGGAATGTGGAGGAGAAAGAAAGACAGAGGGAACGTGGAAGAGAAAGAAAGACAGAGGGAATGTGGGAGAGAAAGAGAGACAGAGGGAACGTGGAAGAGAAAGAAAGACAAAGGGAACGTGGAAGAGAAAGAAAGACAGAGGGAATGTGGAAGAGAAAGAAAGACAAAGGGAACGTGGAAGAGAAAGAAAGACAGAGGGAACGTGGAAGAGAAAGAAAGACAGAGGGAACGTGGAAGAGAAAGAAAGACAGAGGGAACGTGGAAGAGAAAGAAAGACAGAGGGAACATGGAAGAGAAAGAAAGACACATGGAATGTGGAAGAGAAAGACAGAGGGAACGTGGAAGAGAAAGAAAGACAGGGGGAACGTGGAGGAGAAAGAAAGACAGAGGGAATGTGGAAGAGAAACAGGGACAGAGGGAATGTGGGAGAGAAGGAAAGACAGAGGGAATGTGGGAGAGAAAGAAAGACAGAGGGAATGTGGAAGAGAAACAGGGATAGAGGTAACGTGGAGGAGAAAGAAAGACAGAGGGAACGTGGAAGAGAAAGAAAGACAGAGGAAATGTGGGAGAGAAAGAAAGACAGAGGGAACGTGGAAGAGAAAGAAAGACAGAGGAAATGTGGGAGAGAAAGAAAGACAGAGGGAACGTGGAAGAGAAAGAAAGACAGAGGAAATGTGGGAGAGAAAGAAAGACAGAGGAAATGTGGGAGAGAAAGAAAGACAGAGGGAACGTGGAAGAGAAAGAAAGACAGAGGAAATGTGGGAGAGAAAGAAAGACAGAGGGAACGTGGAAGAGAAAGAAAGACAGAGGAAATGTGGGAGAGAAAGAAAGACAGAGGGAACGTGGAAGAGAAAGAAAGACAGAGGGAATGTGGGAGAGAAAGAAAGACAGAGGAAATGTGGGAGAGAAAGAAAGACAGAGGGAACGTGGAAGAGAAAGAAAGACAGAGGGAATGTGGGAGAGAAAGAAAGACAGAGGAAATGTGGGAGAGAAAGAAAGACAGAGGGAACGTGGAAGAGAAAGAAAGACAGAGGGAATGTGGGAGAGAAAGAAAGACAGGGAATGTGGGAGAGAAAGAGAGACAGAGGAAATGTGGGAGAGAAAGAGAGACAGAGGGAACGTGGAGGAGAAAGAAAGACAGAGGGAACGTGGAGGAGAAAGAAAGACAGAGGGAACGTGGAAGAGAAAGAAAGACAGAGGGAACGTGGAAGAGAAAGAAAGACAGAGGAAATGTGGAAGAGAAACAGGGACAGAGGGAATGTGGGAGAGAAGGAAAGACAGAGGGAATGTGGGAGAGAAAGAAAGACAGAGGGAATGTGGAAGAGAAACAGGGATAGAGGTAACGTGGAGGAGAAAGAAAGACAGAGGGAACGTGGAAGAGAAAGAAAGACAGAGGAAATGTGGGAGAGAAAGAAAGACAGAGGGAACGTGGAAGAGAAAGAAAGACAGAGGAAATGTGGGAGAGAAAGAAAGACAGGGAATGTGGGAGAGAAAGAGAGACAGAGGAAATGTGGGAGAGAAAGAGAGACAGAGGGAACGTGGAAGAGAAAGAAAGACAGAGGGAATGTGGATGAGAAAGAAAGACAGAGGGAATGTGGAAAAGAAACAGGGACAGAGGGAATGTGGGAGAGAAAGAAAGACAGGGAATGTGGGAGAGAAAGAGAGACAGAGGAAATGTGGGAGAGAAAGAGAGACAGAGGGAACGTGGAAGAGAAAGAAAGACAGAGGGAATGTGGATGAGAAAGAAAGACAGAGGGAATGTGGAAAAGAAACAGGGACAGAGGGAATGTGGGAGAGAAAGAAAGACAGAGGGAACGTGGAGGAGAAAGAAAGACAGAGGGAACGTGGAGGAGAAAGAAAGACAGAGGGAACGTGGAAGAGAAAGAAAGACAGAGGAAATGTGGAGGAGAAACAGGGACAGAGGGAACGTGGAAGAGAAAGAAAGACAGAGGGAACGTGGAAGAGAAAGAAAGACAGAGGAAATGTGGAGGAGAAACAGGGACAGAGGGAATGTGGGAGAGAAGGAAAGACAGAGGAAATGTGGGAGAGAAAGAAAGACAGAGGGAATGTGGGAGAGAAAGAGAGACGGGGGGAACATGGAAGAGAAAGAAAGAGAGAGGGAATGTGGGAGAGAAAGAAAGACAGAGGGAATGTGGAGGAGAAAGAAAGACAGAGGGAACGTGGAAGAGAAAGAAAGACAGAGGGAATGTGGAAGAGAAAGAAAGACAGAGGGAATGTGGAAGAGAAACAGGGACAGAGGGAATGTGGGAGAGAAGGAAAGACAGAGGGAATGTGGAAGAGAAACAGGGACAGAGGGAATGTGGGAGAGAAAGAAAGACAGAGGGAATGTGGAAGAGAAACAGGGACAGAGGGAATGTGGGAGAGAAGGAAAGACGGAGGGAATGTGGGAGAGAAAGAAAGACAGAGGGAACATGGAAGAGAAAGAAAGAGAGAGGGAATGTGGGAGAGAAGGAAAGACAGAGGGAATGTGGAGGAGAAAGAAAGACAGAGGGAACGTGGAAGAGAAAGAAAGACAGAGGGAATGTGGGAGAGAAAGAGAGACAGAGGGAATGTGGGAGAGAAAGAGAGACAGAGGGAACGTGGAGGAGAAAGAAAGACAGAGGGAACGTGGAAGAGAAAGAAAGACAGAGGGAATGTGGGAGAGAAAGAGAGACAGAGGGAACGTGGAGGAGAAAGAAAGACAGAGGGAACGTGGAAGAGAAAGAAAGACAGAGGGAATGTGGGAGAGAAAGAGAGACAGAGGGAATGTGGGAGAGAAAGAAAGACAGAGGGAATGTGGAAGAGAAACAGGGATAGAGGGAACGTGGAGGAGAAAGAAAGACAGAGGGAACGTGGAAGAGAAACAGGGACAGAGGGAATGTGGGAGAGAAACAGGGACAGAGGGAATGTGGGAGAGAAGGAAAAACAGAGGGAATGTGGAGGAGAAAGAAAGACAGAGGGAACGTGGAAGAGAAAGAAAGACAGAGGGAACGTGGAAGAGAAAGACAGAGGGAACGTGGAAGAGAAAGAAAGACCAAGCGCCAGACGCTGTGTGATTAAAGTCTGTTTTCGAACACATATCCACCGATAACAAAGCGAAAATACATGGAATGACATTGTTGTAACATTGTGACATTAACACTTTAATACCAGACCTGTAATGACAATTCTGCATAAAAATATAAAAAATATAAAAAGTTTTCAAAAATGACTCTTTCTAGGTCAGGAGAGGTCACACAATAATTTGTGAGAAAAAAAAAAGGAAAAACAAAAAAACACAGTTTAAACAGAAAAAAGGAACGTCCACTGAAATGTATGGGAGAGCGACAGGTAGCGACAGGTAATACCTAGCTTCCAGAGCACCGGCGCTATACGCTGAGCTGCCTGTAATGATGAATCGGACGCTACATGGCGCTGTTAGAGTCGCTCACCAGATTCGCTTTCTCAAAACATGACATACCCCCCCCCGCCCTGTCCCCTCCTATTAGTGATACTGAACGTCTAATAAAAGAAAAAACACTCCTCTTCTCCCCAAAACCAGCTTGCCGTCACCAAGATAGATGGATAGATGGTCAAAACTGTGGAAACTAGAGTTTAATGTCTGTAAATGTAAAATCCTGCACTTGGGTAGAAGGAATCCCTGCTCCGAGCACCGTATGGGCAGCACTGTGTTATCCAGGACCTCGGAGGAGAGAGATTTAGGGATACTGATTACTGATAGCTGCAAGATGAATGGACAGTGTAGTCAGGCAGTGGGAAAAGCAAGCAGGATGCTCGGCTGCATAGCTCGAGGCATCACCAGTAGGAAGAGGGAGGTTGTGATGCCGCTGTATAGAGCCCTGGTGAGGCCACAGCTAGAATACTGTGTGCAGTTCTGGAGACCTTACCTGCAAAAACACATTATTCAAATAGAACGGGTCCAAAGGCCGGCAACGAAAATGGTGGAAGGACTTAAAAACTTATCAGGAGAGACTTAAAGAACTTAATTTGTACAGTCTGGAGGAAAGAAGGGAGAGAGGGGACATGATGGAGACCTCTAAATATGTGAAAGGATTGAATAAGGCTCAGGAGGGAAGTGTTTTTAAGAAGAAGCTTAATGATAGAACAAGGGGCACAACCTGAAGCTAGTCGGGGGGAAGATCAGGAGCAATGTTAGAAAATATTATTTTACAGAAAGAGTAGTAGATGCTTGGAACAAACTTCCAGCAGAGGTAGTTGCAAAATCAACAGTCACTCAATTTAAACATGCCTGGGATAAGCACACATCTATCCTAAGATAATGAGAACATACAGTATACACATAAGATATAGAGAACATACAGTATACACATAAGATACAGAGAACATACAGTATACACATAAGATAAAGAGAACATACAGTATACACATAAGATACAGAGAACATACAGTATACACATAAGATAAAGAGAACATACAGTATACACATAAGATACAGAGAACATACAGTATACACATAAGATATAGAGAACATACAGTATATACATAAGATAAAGAGAACATACAGTATACACATAAGATACAGAGAACATACAGTATACACATAAGATACAGAGAACATACAGTATGTACATAAGATACAGAGAACATACAGTATATACATAAGATAAAGAGAACATACAGTATACACATAAGATAAAGAGAACATACAGTATACACATAAGATACAGAGAACATACAGTATACACATAAGATATAGAGAACATACAGTATATACATAAGATAAAGAGAACATACAGTATACACATAAGATAAAGAGAACATACAGTATACACATAAGATACAGAGAACATACAGTATACACATAAGATATAGAGAACATACAGTATATACATAAGATACAGAGAACATACAGTATACACATAAGATACAGAGAACATACAGTATACACATAAGATACAGAGAACATACAGTATACACATAAGATACAGAGAACATACAGTATACACATAAGATACAGAGAACATACAGTACACACATAAGATACAGAGAACATACAGTATACACATAAGATACAGAGAACATACAGTATACACATAAGATACAGAGAACATACAGTATATACATAAGATACAGAGAACATACAGTACACACATAAGATACAGAGAACATACAGTATACACATAAGATATAGAGAACATACAGTATACACATAAGATACAGAGAACATACAGTATACACATAAGATACAGAGAACATACAGTATACACATAAGATACAGAGAACATACAGTATACACATAAGATACAGAGAACATACAGTATACACATAAGATACAGAGAACATACAGTATACACATAAGATACAGAGAACATACAGTATATACATAAGATACAGAGAACATACAGTATACACATAAGATACAGAGAACATACAGTATACACATAAGATACAGAGAACATACAGTATATACATAAGATACAGAGAACATACAGTATATACTGTACATAAGATACAGAGAACATACAGTATACACATAAGATAAAGGGAACATACAGTATACACATAAGATACAGAGAACATACAGTATACACATAAGATAAAGGGAACATACCGTATACACATAAGATACAGAGAACATACAGTATATACATAAGGGCAGACTAGATGGAGCGTATGGTCTCCTTCTGCCGTCACCCTTCTATGTTCTCTAAGATCCTGTAGTCCAGCAGGCCGTCACCACAATGCAGAGCGTTGGCTCCAAGTGGCCGAGCGGGACTTCAGGAAAGTTGCAGCAGTCTTTTGGTGCTACAACTGCAGCACGGCCGGCTGGGTTTGATGTGAAGGGGAGTGTCTTTTTTTTTTTACTTTTATTAGACGTTCAGTATCGCTAATAGAAGGGGCGGGTGGGGGATATTTCATTTTTTTGGTCAACGGGGCTGGAGTGGCCTTTTAAGTTTTTGCGCCCCATTTTTTAAAGTTAGGTAACGGTCCATATAAAAAAAACAAGTGTGGAGGGGAGAGGGTGCAATGGGTTAGATGCAGAGTATTTGTGTGGAGGAGGGAAAGGACACAAGGGGGGAAATGCAGAGGAGCAGGCAAGCATGTGCAGTGGAGGGGAGATGCCCTGGCCTATGTTTAACCCGTTGCACACTGCTAGGAGTTGCTTGTTAGGAGGCATTAATGTTCCGGCCATGGGAGTTTTAATTTCCTTTCTTTACTACGGTAGTAAGGGCATCACTCCACCCCCCTTCCAGGTTGTCACCCTAGGCACGTGCCTAGGGTTGCCTAATAAGAAATACAGCCCTGACTGGAGGACCAGGGAAGGTTATGATTTTAAAGGCAATCTTGGGGTTTCACACAGGGGGGCACCCCAAATTGTAATGCCCCCGTGGTGGGAAACAAAACCCAGGATAGTGAAAATACCAGTTTTGTTCTGCTTTAAAAGTGCCCTGCCGCAAAAAATGGTCCAATAATAAAAATGTTAATAAATATACTGTAAGACACACCGGTGTTCCAAACCCAGCTCAGAGGATATTTCCCAGTCTTCACTGCTGCTTTACCCTCTAAAGCTGACAAGCCCCCATTTTGAGGGGCGCTAGATATGGTTGCCGGGGGATTATACAGTAGCACAAGCAATACTCTCTGAGTACTGGGTCTACAAGTGGGCAAGCTCTCATGAGTGGTGGATAAGTAATCGAGACATAGCCAAGAATTATACACAGAGAGGTCATTTCGTACTGGTGTCAAGGCACAAGGATGAAGGATATTTGGGGTCCAAGGACAGCCCAAGGTCATTCATGGGCAGACATGGGTACAGTACAAGATGAGCAGAGATGAAGTCGATGATATTCCAGGTTCACACACGGTAGATCAAATGGCTACAGAAGATCAAGGCAAGGGCAAGGTCATACACCTATAGATGGCAAAACTCACAGATGCAATAATACCCAAGACGTGGATATAACGGCCATTGATGAAGTGGGCTGGGACATGGGCTGGGTGAGAAGAATCTTGGGCTCATTGACCCGCAAGTTTTATGGGTTTCATTAGCCCATCACATAAACAAGGACTAATATCCCATATAATAAAACGGGCAGACTGATTCATTACTAACGCCAGGTAGCGACAGATGAGCGTCTGTAGAGCGGATTTCAGAGCGACCGCTAGTAGTCGCTGTGCTCAGGCGTGGATCATTGTTTGAGAGTGCCTCAGTCACTGTCCGGCATTGATGAATATGATGTGTGAGTCTCAGTACTACGGTGTATGGGACTGAACGGTAGCGCCAGCTCAGTGCTACTGACTCACACCACATTCATAAAAAAAAAAACAGCCTCAAACAGCGCCGGCGCTCAAAATCATGTAATTGTAGCCCATAGCGCCAGAGGCTGTGTGATTAAAGTCTGTTTTTCAGCATGTATCCACTAGTAACAAAGCGAAAACATTTGGAATTACATTGTTAATACATTGTAACATGAACACTTTAATACCAGACATGTAAGGACAATTCTGCATAAAAATATTATTAATCAAAAAAGTTTTCAAAAATGTCATTTTCTTGCCCAGGATACATGTCAGAAGTTTTTATAAAAATTGGGATCAGGAAAGGGGTTTAAGAATCGTCCATAGAAATGTATGGGAGAGCGCCAGGTAGCGACAGGTAAGACGTGGCGCTCTGCAAGACTGAACGCCGGCGCTGTACGCTGAGGTGGGGTAATGATAAATTGTACGCTACATGGCGTTGTTCTAGTCGCTCACCAGATTCGGCTTCATAAATGTGTAATTGCGTGCCATGCCCGGCATTCACCTGCCGCTACCTGCCGCTGTACAGGCACTACCTGGCGCTATCCCTTTATGAATAAGGCCCCAGGGCTCATTGGCTCATCCAGATCTCCCTTTAGGGGCTGTCGCAGGCCGAGCATCGCCGCTGAAGGTCATATAGCATGTGCACACGAGGCGTGATGCAGGGGCCAATGGAGTAATAAGCTGCCTCCTGAGCTTGGCGTGCCAACAGAGGGCGCTGCGGGAACGAAGGATGGGTAAGTGGAGCTCCGTGATATATAATGGAGAGGGAGGAGAAGGAGGGGCATATAACCTGCATAAAAAGAATTCAGACAAGCTTATTTTTTTTTACTGGAAGGAGGAAGAATGAAGGGTGACAAGTTTTGAACACACTATTCTGCTTTTATAGGGGACAACCAGGGCTGTTTATGGTGCCCTAGGCACTTTAAGTGCCTGCACCCCCCCTTTTGTAAGTTAGAGCTTAAAAATGGTCCAAGTGTGGAGGGAGAAGAGGGTGCAGTGGGCTAGATGCAGAGTATTAGGCCTCGATTCTATAAAGGTAGAAAAAAAATTCTCATGGTAGTAAAAGATTCAATTCATGAGAAAAAAGCCTGAGAATGTCACTGTTGCTGAATCACCAGATAAAAAGACAATGAAAGTCAATGGCACTTTTTTACTCCTAAGAAAAGTAGAGAACTGTTTACTCCTTTCTACACTGTAGTAAAAGCTGCCATTGACTTTCATTGTCTTCTCAACTAGTGATTCAGTAACAGTGAAATTCTCATGAATTGAATTTTTTACTACCATGAGAATTTTTTTATACCTTTATTGAATCGAGGCCTGTGTGTGGAGGAGGGAGAGGACACAAAGGTGGGAATGCAGAGAAGCATGTTCCATCTTTCCATAATTTTGACATAGAGGAAGAGGGGAGATGCTCTGGCCTGTGTTCAACCCATTGCACCCTCATCTTCCCCCCTTCACACAAATACACTCTGCATCCTTCTGTAGCTGGGGGGGTGCTTGTTAGGAGGCATTAATGTTCTGGCTATGGGAGTTTTTATTGCTTTTCTTTATTACAGTAGTAAGGGCAGCGCTCCCCCCCCCCCTCCAGGTTGCCACCCTAGGCACGTGCCTAGGCTTGCCTAATGGGAAATACAGCCCTGGGGACAACTGCTCATTACTAAGGATGAGCGAACCGGTTCGGATGAACCGGAATTCGTTCCGAATTTCAGGGAAAATTCGATTCGGCACGAACCCAATTTTTTTTTGGTTCGTGCCGATCGAATTTCCCCTGAAATAAAAAAAAAAAAAAACGCCGGCATGGTGGGAGCGGGCAGGCCGGCTACGCTGTCAGCGGGCCGCCGGCGGCCCGCTGATAGGCGTAGCCGGCCTGCCCGCTCCCACCATGCCGGCATTTTTTTTTTCAGATGAGCGATTCGTGAAAGTTCGAATCGAACTTTCAAGAAGTTCGTTCATCTCTACTCATTACTAAAAGCTTGTGCCCCTGATCTACCCTTTTATTTCTTATTGCAATGCTGCAGTTTGATGTGTGTAGATGCTTTTATGCTTTGGGTAGATGTGGTCGATGCTACTGTTCCCAACAGGCTGTCTCTGGAGACAGGTATTGGAATAGAGGAGATCATCCCTGTTAAAGTGGAATGATCCCCTTTATATTTTATTCCTATCAGTAGAAGGACACCACAAGCTTGGTGAGATTGGTGCTCATTATGGTGAAAGGTTACAGAAGAATCCCCCAGAAAAGAATGTTACAGACACAGCACACATGGCTGGTCCCTCTCCTCTCTTACACACCCACACCAGCAGTTACACGCCCCATTAATCAACCAATCCACCCACTTATCCACCTGCCTGCCCAGCCACCCACCTAACCTCCTGCCTGCGTATCCACATACCCACCCACCCTCATGCCTGCCTGCTCACCTACCTGACTGACCGCCCAGCCACCCATCTGTCCACCCACCCGCCTATCCAGGGCCAGTGTCAGAACCTGGCAAGGTGGGGAAGCTGCCGGGGGGACCTCCAGGGGGGCCCACAGACAGGGCCGGCCTTTGGGGTGTGTGACGACGCTTGACCGGTGTTTTACCCACCATGCAATGCTTTGGGTAGATGTGGTTGATGCTTCTGTTCCCAACAGGCTGTCTCTGGAAACAGGTATAGAAGGCGCCGTCCCTTTAAGGAGGGCAGCCCACATGACTGGCCTGCGTTCCTGCCCGGAAGCAGACCAGCCTTGTGGAAATGGTCACGGGGGGAAGTGACATCAAAGGGAAGTGGAGTATAAAGGTTCGTCCCTCCTCCCCTTCCTCTTTTAACCCCCGGCTTGGATGGTCGAGCAGTCAGTACAGACGCTCGTCCAACCATCAAGGGCCAGTGACATGGAGTCACTGTTAGCAGAGTTGCGCGGAGGGGCGAGCGGCGAGGCGAGGGCTGGGTGAGGGGCTCAATTGATCCCTCTCCCACCCGACCACGCCGGGCTGTTGCCCGCGCGGAGCGTGTCACACATCCCTCCCTCACCTTTCCCTCCTCCCTCACTCGCTTCAGCGCGACCGAGCATCGGAGCTTGGACTGCAGGAGAACCGCGTCTGCCCGCCGCCTCGCCAGGTGGGGAGCCGTGGCAACATCACCCCTGCCTCCGTCAGCTCCCCCTCCTCTCTCCCTCACTACACCGCAGGTGAACCGCGTCTCCCCGCCGCCTCGCCAGGCGGAGAGCCGCGGCAATGTCATCACCGCCTCCCCCTTTACTCACGCGCGGCCCGAACATCAGGCCCAGCGAGGCGGTGGGGAGACGCGGCAATGTCACCCCTGCCTTCCTCACCTCCCCCTCCCTCATGCACGCAGTGCGCCCCACGCAGTAGAACGTGTCTCCCTGCCGCCTCGCCGGGCGGGGAGCTGCGGCTGCAGCTCTTCCTGCCCCGCAGATCAGCGCATGCGTTTGCCCCCTTCCCGTGTACAAGACGGTGGAGGGGGCACCTTCTCCCCCCACCAGTTATCATCGGGGGTCAAAGAGCGGAGATGGGGGCTCACCCCACGCCTCCAGCTCCACTAGTGGGCCCTCCGGCGTTCCCCTCGATGTCTGTGGGGCCCTTCAAACAGCACATTTCGGCACCCTGGGGACAAACACTTGGGGAATATGGGGGGCCCCTTTTCAGCCCAGGCCCCCCCAAAACTCGCCGTCCCCGCTACCCACGGGCCCCTCACCGCTCTGCCCTCCTCCCCCCCTACATTGTCACTGCACGCCCCCCTGATCTCCCCGCCATGGCACGCCCCCGCGGTTGGAGCACCAGGACAGCGTGTCAAGGACTCCCTTGACACTCTGTCCTGGCAACAGGAGGCTTCGGTCCGGCATCAACTTCCGGAAGAACAGCGGCGGCTCCAGGGTCAGCGGCAGCGTCGGGACGTTGGCAGGAAACGGGTCACTGGGCCAGTCGGGCACGGTGACCCAGGAAGCGGATCAGCGATCAGGCGGACCAGGCGGCGTGATCGTTCGACATGGCAGGGGTGCAGGATCTGTTGTGCAGGTGGGAGTCACAGGCGAGTGAAGGGACCACAGGGCTGGGCGCAGCACGGGGCCCGGCAGCAGTGTGGGCGCCAGGGGCTGCGGGTCCGGCGGGCAGTACTGGGGGGGGGGGGGCGATGCAGCAGATAGGGGCTGAGGGGGCAGGACTTGGGGAGGAAGGTAGTGGCGAGGACCGGGGTCGGGTAGGGCAGGGGGGGTGATAGGCCCGTGCCGATCTCGGACTTGGCAAAGAGGCACGCCTACGTGTGTTTTGAGGGTCCGTTGGGGGGGGGGCATCTTAAACTAGAGGTAAATTAAAAAATCTTCACATTGCTGCCCCTAGAGGGTTTCAGGGTTGGGAAAAGGGAAGGAGGAGAATGAGGGTAGGAGGCGCTTTCAGGAATTGGCTGCAGGCGTTTGCGATACTGGCGAGCGTGATAGGGGAAAAGAATCCGGAGCACTGTTCACGGCTATTTTCATTTTTTTATTCAGGGTGAAGGTCCGGATTAATGTGGGCAATCTGTATGTACAGGGTGTGGAAAATATACAAGATAGACTTTTATTCAGGGTGAAGGTCCGCTTTAACCATTCCCATAAACACAGTAAACAAGCAAAACATTCAGCGTAACATGTAATCATTAGAGTATCAAAAGAAAATGAAGTGCAGGAAGAGCCAATGGGATTTATGCAAGCTGGTCATGTGTGAACAGCCTATATTTGGGGTGATTTGAAGAGAGACAGTTAAACTAACCGCTTTACAGTGTACTGAATCAGGTGGCGGAGAGGGGTCACGGCACTCATCCCTGTTAGGTGGCAACTAATCCTATCATCTGTCTCTAAGGCCTCGATTCAATAAGAGTTGAAAAAAATTCTCATGGTAGTAAAAAATTCAATTCATAAGAAAAGCCTGAGAATGTCACTGTTACTGAATCACTAGATAAAAAGACAATGGAAGTCAATGGCAGCTTTTACTACAGTGTAGAAAGGAGGAAACAGTTCTCTACTTTTCCTAGGAGTAAAAAAGTGCCATTGACTTTTATTGTTTTCTTAGCTGGGGATTCAGAAACAGTGACATTCTCAGGCTTTTTTCTCATGAATTGAATCTTTTACTACCGTGAGAATTGTTTCAGTTCTTATTGAATCAAGGCCTAAATCTGGTAAAACCGGACCTTCAGCATCATTTAAAGCGGACCAACAGTCAAAAATAAATTAAATCAGACCAACACAACAAACAGTGCTCATATGCCTCCCTCCCCAGGGTAATTTAGATTGCTGTACATTAAAAAGAATTTACCTTTTTCTAACGCATGCTGGGGTAAATTTTAAAAACAAGATGGCCGCTCCTGGGCTTGCAGGCCACCCGCAAACAGGAAGTCCTGCTGGGCTTCCTGTTACTGTGCATTTCAGTTATGTCAGTTGGGAGAGGAAGCTCAAAAATGGCCGCTACCTTTCTTTTTCAACTGTGCCAGGCTGTTGGTCCAATTTAATGAAAAGCCCAAACCCTTAAAAAACTATTCCTCACCATCTAAAAGTTTTTAGTTGCTTACTTATTATTATTTCTCCCGCTGGGCTTCAACTCTGTTCAGGACTCCAGGATATGGGCGCTGCCATCTTGCCTCAGAAGCATCACATATTGAGGAGAGGGGTGAAAAGTGCAGGGGGTGTGGTTATAGCTGTGCTTTGCACAGACAGAGCAGAGCTGGGGCCAGGAAAAGAACAGCAATCCCAAAATGCAAAGCAGCACGGTCAAAAGACACTTCCTTTCTGCAGGCAGCCTGAGACTCCACTGGCCACGATCTTGCATGTTAAAAAGCTAAAAAAAAACAATAGGTGCAGGTAGGATGATTTTTAATGTGGGCAATCTGTATGTACAGGGTGGGGGAAACATACAAGAAAGGCTCTTATTCAGGGTGAAGGTCCGGATTAATGTGAGCAATCTGTATGTACAGAGTGGAGGAAACTTATTAGATAGGCTTTTATTCAGGGTGAAGGTCCGGATTAATGTGAGCAATCTGTATGTACAGAGTGGGGGAAACATACAAGAAAGGCTCTTATTCAGGGTGAAGGTCCGGATTAATGTGAACAATCTGTATGTACAGGGTGGGGGAAACATACAAGATAGGCTCTTATTCAGGGTGAAGGTCTGGATTAATGTGAGCAATCTGTATGTACAGAGTGGGGGAAACATATAAGATAGGCTCTTATTCAGGGTGAAGGTCTGGATTAATGTGAGCAATCTGTATGTACAGGGTGGGGGAAACATACAAGATAGGCTTTTATTCAGAGTGAAGGTCCGGATTAATGTGAGCAATCTGTATGTACAGGGTGGGGGAAACATACAAGATAGGCTCTTATTCAGAGTGAAGGGCCGGATTAATGTGGGCAATCTGAATGTACAGGGGGAGGAAACATACAAGATAGGCTCTTATTCAAGGTGAAGGTCCGGATTAATGTGGGCATTCTACATGCACAGGGTGGGGGACATATAAGATAGGCTCTTATTCAGGGTGAAGGTCCGGTTTTAAAATAGAGGTCTTGGTCACACACATCTGCAGAAGTAGCTGAAGCTGCACCACCAAGCGCCAAGGTGCCTCTGTGGGGTGCAGTCCTAACTCTAATTACCTGAGGTTGTCCTATAACCTCGAGTGCAGCCCATGGGGAGGAAGAGCCGAAAGCCTCCCACATACATCCTAAGACCCCCCCACCCCATGTGCCTGCACAGCAAAGGCGGGGTGCCAGCTGCTCAGACCAGTTTATAACTAACCTGGGAGGTGCACGTGAGCAGGGCAATTATAATACACAAATCTTAAAGCAGCCACAGCACTCAACACTGTTAGCTTGTAACCAATCCTGTAATCTGTCTCTAAATCTGGTTATAAACAGAGGACTTGGTTGGTCGCCCAACCCCCAATCATAGGCTTGAAACACAGCTTAGAAATCTCTGGTCCATTAAACTGGACCAACAGCCTTACAAGAAACAGTGCTCATATGCATCTCATGCCAGGAGTAGTAAAGAATATCAATTTAACCAGCATCTGTGCAAGTCATGTCGTCGAACCCCAATGCTCATTTGTAGCCCACATGGCTGTCCAAAGCAACATGGCTGGATGGAGAGGGTAAGTAAGCAACTTGCTTTCGGGGTTGATGCTTGGTGAGGCAGGTGGGCCGGTGTAGGATGGAGGTCCACTTTAAAGTACTGTACATTTGCAGTCAAATATAAATGTGTCTGTATACCTCCTCTGGACATCTGATCCAGAAAAGCTCTGGCTTCTGAAACCGCCCCATTCTTCTGTAGTCTACAGGCACAGTCTACAATGGGTTCCAGCATTGCCAGTCTGGGCATTTGCTGCCCCAAACCCACCTATTCCCTAGGGATTGAAGGGTATTTAACACAACTCAGGATCTCAAATCAGGATGCCCCAGACAGGGGATTAATGTTTGCCCTTCTTATTGTTATTATTGTAACATTACATTGTTCTATTAAAAGAAACCTCTAGCATTAATTTAGAAGCTTATTATTTAAAGTGGACTAAAACCCACCCTAGAGTCTATGAGCGGCCGCATCCCCGCTATCCCTTTTGCAGGGCGTGTGCCTGTGCCAAGCATTTGTGAATGGCCGGCACGGGCACACTCCCTGTTAGAGGGAAGCAGGGGATGCGGCCGCCAGCACACTTGGATCCGCTCGCATTAGATGAGCTGCTAAACAAAGGAGCTTGAGCCGATCCAAGTTCGCTGATTGGACGAAAGGGCTGCGCATGTGCCGTAGGGGTGGCCGAGGCACATCCTGGGTTTTGGTCCACTTTAGAGGCTAGCCTTCCTACAATGGATTTTCTTTATTAACTTAGAATTTTAGACTCCAGTAAAAGTTATGTTTTAGACTTACAGCTAGAGATGAGCGAACTTCTCAAAAATTCGATTCGGGCGATTCGACGAATTTCTCAAAGAAATTCGGGTTCGTCCGAATCGAACTTTTGCGAATCGCTCATCTCTGGTGGGAGCGGGGAGGCCGGCTGCGCTGTCAGCTGTCATCAGAGGAAGCCGCTTCCTCTGATGACGCGTCCTCTCATGACATCTGACAGCGCAGCCGGCCTCCCCGCTCCCACCATGCCGGCATTTTTTTTTTTTCGTTTCAGGGAAAATTCGTTCAGCACGAACCACTAAAAATTCGGGTGCGTGCTGAATCGAATTTTCCTTGAAATTCGGAGCGAATTCAGGTTCGTTAGAATCGATTCGCTTATCCCTACTTACAGCGCGTTCCATGGAAGGGCCATCCATCCCAATCTGTTCTAGATGCACGTTACAGCCCACTTATGCGGTGGGGCCCCAGTTTTATGACCATGATCATTTTTGGTCCAATCATTTAGAAATATTAGGCTTATGTGTCATTATCATCACTAATTAGAAATAATTATTAAAACATGTTTATCATTTTACTTGGTGCTATAATTATAACTGGAAAAATACATATTTAATCCAAACAGACCCATTTGCTATTTAACCAGTTGTACATCTGGTCTCTAATAGCTGGTGGTTCTCACCCACAATCATCAAGTCAGACATACAGGCTGGGGGGGGGGGGGGGGGGGGCAGAGGTCCCATGTGACCAAAGTCTTTATTTCATTTTACTGTATAATCTCTGTGTTCCATCCATGATGCCAGGGCCGGATTAATGCTGGTGGAGGCCCCTGAGCACAAAATCTGGTAGAGGCCCCAGATACAGTATTTATTTCCTTTAAAATATCAGTTCAGCCAAGTAACTGATTGGTAGTTACTTAACTGAACATCAGATCGAGTCCCTTGTGCGGGTGCGTGCTGCTCGGGAACTCCTGCTTTGCCATTCTGGGTGGGGGGTAGTGTAGTCGCCCGGCTGGTTCCCTGCATTGAGCTGCCAGCGGCTGTGCTTGGTGGCTTATTTGCAGTGACAGCTCTGCACCCATCACTGTAGCGTTGCTGACGGCGGCTTTGTTGATTCCTCCGTCCTGCACTGTGGTGGCTTTGGCTGCAGGTGCCGGCCCCACAGACCATCAAACTCAAGACTGAAAGGTTTTTGGAGGCCCCCTTTGCAGGGCAAGTGGTGAAGGCCCTGGGGCGCGCACTCCTTGCACCCCCTTCATAATATGGCCCTGCATGCTACTGTAGACCACTGTATATAGTGCATGTCATAGTCCCTGTGTACCATACATGCATCATGCTGTACAGCACTATTCATGTGTATCCTTGTACAATCTACACTACATCATTGTGTACAGTGTATTTAACAGTCCCTATGTAAAAATCCAGGAGGGCAATTGATGGAAGCCCAGAGAACCAGGTGACAACTGACAGCAATGATGGAGTCTTTAGTGACAGCGGAGCAAGCAGTAAAGGCTGATGGGTGCTTGGTGGCAGTAGAGAATGCAACAAGGACTAGAGGACTAGAGGATGATTGGTGGCTATAGGGAAGGCAATAAGGATTGGAGGATGATTGGTGGCTATATGGAAGGCAATAAGGACTATAGGGTGATTGGTGGCTATAGGGAAGGCAATAAGGATTGGAGGATGATTGGTGGCTATAGGGAAGGCAATAAGGACTGGAGGATAATTGGTGGCTATAGAGGAGGCAATAAGGACTGGAGGATAATTGGTGGCTATAGGGAAGGCAATAAGGACTAGAGGATGATTGGTGGCTATAGATGAGGCAATACAGACTGGAGGATGATTGGTGGCTATAGGGAAGGCAATAAGGATTGGAGGATAATTGGTGGCTATAGGGAAGGCAATAAGGACTGGAGGATGATTGGTGGCTATAGAGGAGGCAATAAGGACTGGAGGATGATTGGTGGCTATAGGGAAGGCAATACAGACTGGAGGATGATTGGTGGCTATAGAGGAGGCAATAAGGACTATAGGATGATTGGTGGCTATAGGAAGGCAATAAGGACTGGAGGGTGATTGGTGGCTATAGAGGAGGCAATAAGGACTGGAGGGTGATTGGTGGCTATAGAGGAGGCAATAAGGACTGGAGGATGATTGGTGGCTATAGAGGAGGCAATAAGGACTATAGGATGATTGGTGGCTATAGGAAGGCAATAAGGACTGGAGGGTGATTGGTGGCTATAGAGGAGGCAATAAGGACTGGAGGATGATTGGTGGCTATAGAGGAGGCAATAAGGACTATAGGATGATTGGTGGCTATAGGAAGGCAATAAGGACTGGAGGGTGATTGGTGGCTATAGAGGAGGCAATAAGGACTGGTGGGCGATCAGCAGCAGAGGATGACGCATTTGTGGCAGTGGAGCTGAAAGTTGACATCGTGTGATATACTACTTTGGGGCCCACCTAGACTCTTTTGCTCAAAGGCCCCCACAAACCTGGATCTGGCACTGCTCATATACCATCCATGCTGCATAACTGTTCAATGTGTATTTTACCATCTCTTTGTACCATCAGTTTTGCATCACTAGGTACAGTGCATGTCACCATCTGTGGCTACCACTGCTTCACTTTGTGCAGCACAATTGACAGTCCCCATATTCAATTCTGTTCAGGACTCTAGGATATGGGCGCCGCCATCTTGTCTTAGAAGCATCACATACTGAGGGGAGTAGAGGGGTGAAAATAGCAGGGGGTGGGGTTATAGCTGTACTTTGCACAGACAGCGCAGGGTCAGGAAAAGGTCAGGAATCCAAGAATGCAGAGCGTCACAGTCAGAAGACACTTCCTGTCTGCAGGCAGCCCGAGGCTCCACGAGCCACCATCTTGGATGTTAAAATACTCGAAAAAACGCAATAGGTGCAGGTAGGATATTTTTGATGTGAGCAATCTGTATGTACAGGGTTGGGGAATTATATAAGATATGTTCTTATTCAGGGTGAAGTTCCGCTTTAACCAGGAAATGCCAGTTGGACAACAAGCAAAACGCATCCAAACCAAGTTCAGCAAGTCCAGTTGCTTTGACTTATTTCTTCAGAAATGTATTTGCTTGTCCTGAATATCCTGATGACCCTGTTAGATGATGATGTCATACATTTACTGTGCACAGCATCTTTCTGTGTATTATTTGATGGCAGTTATTGTTCTTTATGTCTATGTCTATGCTTTGTCTATAGGTATTAATCACTCAGCAATCCTTATTGAAAGGGTTAAGTGAGTCCCATGTTGGATCTCTTCCTGGCCCCGCATCCAGCTTCCTCCCGTGCGCGACTCTGCTGATACAACACTTTAACGCTTCCTGTCTGAGCCTTGTTGTGGTCGGAGCCTCAAACTCTTATAAAAATGGAAACATTAATGAGCAGTTACTGAAACCTGAATTATTTTTAAACCGAACGTTTGTTGTTGAAGTCGCAGAATTAATGACGGTGGGAAATGGTGGAAATTATGCTCAGACATCAGCGGGAATTGGGAAAGCTCAGGAACTGTGCACTTAGGATCATGGATTTCATCCTTTCAAACTGTGGGGTTGATTCAACAAAGGCCTTTAAAGTGGACCAAAACCCAGGATTTTGACTATCCTATTTTGACACCCCCGCTGTGTGAAACCCCCCATATCTCAGATCTGAGCTGCTGACATCACGCCGCCAAATCAGTGTCTAAGGCCAGCAGCTCTGAGGCCGGGATTCTGCAGAGACTGGCGCAGAATCGTGAAGAGCGGCGGCAGCATAGGCGGGACAGACAGCGAGAAGTAAGGTAAGTTAGAATTTCAAGTTCCGTCGACAGAAACCCCAAAAATTAAGGCTTGTGACAAATCGAACTTTCCCTGAAATTCGGACCGAACTCTGGTTCTAGCAGTTCCTTTCGCTCATCCCATGTTATAGCTGCAGCTGTGTACAAAGGTTTTGACAACCCTGGTTAAATGACTGCTACTGTGAACAGTTAAACCGGACCTTCAGCATCATTTAACGTAAAGTCTAATGTAAAACGTCTAAATATCTAAAATTAATATATTTTACGTTTTTAGTCACTTATTATTCTTTCCCCCACTGGGCTGCAACTCTCTTCAGGACTCCATCTTGCCTCAGAAGCTTTGCATACTAAGGATAGGAGAGGGGGCAAAAGGGCAGGGGGCGGGGTTATAGCTATGCAGAGCAGAGCTGGGGTCAAAAAAAGCAATCCCACAATGCAGAGCGGCATTTCCTCTTTGCCAGCAGCTTGAAACTTCATGGGCCACCATCTTGGATGTTTAAAGGCTCAGAAAATGCACTAGGTGCAGGTAGAATGATTTTAATGTGGTATCAGGATCTGGGGTCAACGGTAATGACTCTGAAGACAGTTCTTAGTCAAATAATAAGCGATTTATTGAAAACAAAGTCCAACAGGCAAAATCTCTTAACTAACAGAATATAATGCAGGATACAATGCAGTACAGCAAGCGGTTAGCAATGTCCAGTGTATGATAAATACAGTGTATTGCAAGTCCTTGATATCACAGGTCCTCTTTCGGGGCATACAAGTCCAGGCTGTTAATCCACAGGTTCCAAGAACAGGTAACACAAGTCCTTCAGATTCAATTCAGCACTGTCAGTATTGGGAGCAGCAAGGCCCGGGCTCCTCATCCCAGCCTGTCCAACACCAACTGGAAGCCTCAGCGGCTCCTTTTATTAGGCTTCCTTTGCAATTAGCCTCATCATCACCTGTTTAAGAACTGGGAGTAGAGGCAAAAACCCGTAGAGGACTGGGAATGTGGACTGGGGTCCTGTAAACCCGGCATGGATTGTGCCTGATTGAGAAAACCAAGCGAGAAATAGACACCATGCAGGACTTTCCCATACACTTTACCACAGTGGGCAATGTGTAAGTACAGGGTGGGGGGGACATATAAGATAGGCTCTTATCCAGGGTGAAGGTCTCCAAAAGGCATAAAGTAAAGATGACACACTCACTTTGCATTTTAAGCAAAAACATATTTTTATTTTCAGATTTTACATTTTATATAAAAAAATAAATAAATACAAATGGTGTGAAACAAATCATCCCCCTGCTTGGTCAGCATTCGGTAACACCCCCTTTGGCAAGTGTGACATCTTGTAAACACTTTTTGTAGCCAGCCAAGAGTCTTTCATTTCATCCATTATTCCATAGAGCTCTGCGAGTTTACTGGCTGGCCTTGCATACGCTGCTCATTTGAGGTCTAGCCACAGATTTTCAATGGCATATAAATTGGTATTGGAGTCCTTGAGCCCCCTTACCACTTCACAAGTAATGAAATGAAAAAATGTTAAAAGAAAATAAAAACTCACCACTGGCTTCCTCTACCCCGGCCCTGCTGTTTCGTGAAAACTTCTGCCCATGTTTTTTTTACCGAAGGGAAGCTGTGTGTTTATTTCTTACTTTTACATGGGTAGTGAACTGGTAGGGGGTCCTGAGGACCCCTAAAACAATTCAAATTGTAGGGATGGCTCATACCCCAGTCCAATTACCTTCATTAAGGGTACCGGGGGCAGGAGGATTCAGTTTCCTTCAAGACGGTGCACCTTGAAGAGCACTGCATCTGTGGTGAAGGGCTGCTAGACCACCATGGCCAGAGAGTGACTGCTTAGCTTCCAAGCTCTGACTCTGGAAAAGGTGCAAAGGAGAGCCACCAAACTAATAAAGGGAATAAAAGATCTTAGTTATGGAAAGATTACGAGAATTAAATCTGTTTAGTCTTGAGAGGAGGCGATTGAGGGGGGACATAATTAACTTGTATAAATATATAAATGGACCATACAAAAAATATGGGGGAGCACTATTTCAGGTAAAATCCTCTCTAAGGACAAGGGGGCACTGCCTTCGATTGGAAAAAAGCAATTTAGGGCCTTATTTATCAAGGGATAGCGCCAGATAGTGTCTCACTAGCGCCAGGTATCGCCAGCTATCGGCGGCTACCGACTCCAGAACGCCAGGCGGCGGACACAATCACGCATTTATCACGCTAAATGAGGCTAGCGCCGGCGAGAGAGCGTCAGCTAGCGCGGGATTCATCATGTAGCGGACTGCAACGAACAGCGCCGCTGCTAATCCCATCACAGCGCCAGGTATGACCTCTCGCTACCTGGCGCTCTCCAATGCATTTCAATGGAGCAATCTTTAAATCTTCATATTTAATTGTTATTAATAATTTTTTTTTTTTTTTAAATGTCAAAAATTCTGTGACCACTTCGGCAATGTTAGATATTTTTTTTAAGGTAAAAAAATTAAAAAAAAAAAAGTGTGCAGAATTGATATTACTGGTCTGATACTTATGTATTCATATTACAAAATGTTTACAAAAACTTGTTTAATTTTTTAATCCAAAAATATGGTTGTTTGGGGGTTAAAAACTACTTTTAAGCCATCGCCGCCAGCGCTCTGGGGTTTAAACAAGCTTTTCACAGCGCGAGAAGCGTGATTTGTTAATGAATATGCTGGGAGCCGTTCGCTATGACCATTCGCTGTCAGGCGCTCCCATACAGCACGGAACCTGTCAAACAGCGACTCCTAGCCCTGTATTCAACATTACCGCACACCGACTGAGTCGCTGTCAACAACCGAACAACGGCCAAGCACAGGGAAAACTAGCGGGCGCTGTGAAAATCACGCTACTGGCGCTCATCTGTCGCTACCTGGCGCTATTACTGAATCGGCCTCCCCCTCTCCGGAGGCGACAATCGTTTTTTAACATAAGAACTATAAATCTATGGAATAGCCTCCCACAGAAGCTTGTTACAGCATCAACCGCTGACAGCTTCAAAAAAGGATTAGATGCTCATTTAGAAGAAAATAACATTAACAGTTACTATTAGCGGTTATCAATAAAAAATAAAAATAAAGACAAAAAATAAAATAAATAGCTTCCCCTGTAAAATAGAAATAACTTCCCCCTACCCCAACACCCTTGGTTGAACTTGATGGACATATGTCTTTTTTCAACCGTATTAACTATGTAACTATGTAAGTCCTGGCAATAACAGGGTGACATTCACCCTAAGGTCAGCCCTGCTGTTGGGTTTATATGGCATTTGCATACAAGGGTGTCTGAATAATGGGGCCTATTTAGCTGAAATGTAGTCAAGCCAAACAGAGGCATGTTCGGCCCGGTGGTAGCGGAGACCAAATCACTGCTCACAAATCTTGTAGATCACAGTAAACAAAAAGATTGTCAGTCCTATCTTGGAAAAGGTGAGAGTCAGCCCTTTGTCTGCAGGGCGGCTGCGGCTGCGAGCGCTCTCCTCGCTAAGCTTTGAAGCATATGATCCAAACGAAGCCAGCCAGCATGTAGCAGTAAAAATCATCCAAGCTTTATTTGCAAAAAGGTTAAAATCCAAATGAATACAGGTATCCCATAAAATGTGAAGCGAGACCTTGTTCTTGCCTACGCGTTTCAGACGCTCAGGTCCTTAATCATGACTCAAAAGTTACACTTACAATGTTTGTTAAATACAGATAACTCCACCCTAGTAACACACTCCCCCCAATACAGTCATTGGTCACTTTAAATTGGTAAATAATTACATGATTCCATAGACAAAGCACTTACCCCTCCCAAAATCAAAATGCTCGCTCGCAAATTTTGTAACAAAGACACTGTAACAAAGGGCCGGCGTCAGCACCAGGCAAGGCAGGTCAGCTGCCGAGGGCCCCAGGCCCCCAGGGAGGTCCCACTGACAGTTTGCACAATGTGGTTAAAAAACGTAAACTTTTTGCCACTAACACTGCATCGGGTCCCTGCGCCACCTCCCCTTAGCTAACTGAGTCGTCACTAACTTCGTATCGAGGCTGAGCTGCATGCGTTTTCATTGGTGGGGCAGCTGCCCAGCCCCTTAACCTCTGCTCAGTCCTGACAGCTCTGAACTCGCTTGTGTGTTGATCTATGATTAGCGCTGTAAGCCCCGCCCCCAGAGACGTGTCATCACCCTGTTCTCTGGCCTGGAAGAAGGTAATGGAAGGTACACAGTGCATATACTTCCTTTCTCTGTCTTTCTGCCCCATCCCTTCCTGCCCTTCCTGTCCATCCCTCTTCCTCATACCCATTCATGTGGGACCAAACTAAAAAAACAGCTCCAATAGGGGGTTAGAGGGCAAGCAGCTCTTCTTAGTTTTGGCCATGAAATTTATAGACCCCAGCCCACTACTCTCCATCCCAAAAGGGTTGACTGAGCCCATGTTGCCGAAGGATCAACATAAACCTGGAGCCGGCTGTAACACAGGGGTTTATTAATCAAGGGATAGCGGCAGGTAGCGCCTCATAGCGACAGGTAGCGAACAGTGAACGCCGGGCGCTGTATGTAATACCACATTTATCAAAGCGATTCCAGTGAGCGACCCTAACAGCGCCATGTAGCGTCCGATTCATCATCACAGATGAGACGGCTCAGCGTATAGCGGCGAAGCTCTAGCTTCCAGGGTATTACCTGTCGCTACCTGTCGCTCTCCCATGCATTTCAATGGACGTTACTCTTCTTCTCTTTAAACAGGGTTTTCTTTTCTTTTTATTTTTTTATCAAATCATTGTGTGACCTCTCCTGGCCTATTTAAAGTCATTTTTGAAAACTTTTTTGATTTTTTAAATTTTTATGCAGAATTGTCATTACAGGTCTGGTATTAGAGTGTTAATGTCACAATGTAATAACAATGTCATTCCATATGTTTTCGCTTTGTTACTAGTGGATATGTGTTAAAAAACAGACTTTAATCAAGCAGCTTCTGGCGCTCTGGGCTACAGCGTCACAATTTTGAGCGCCGGCACTGTGTGAGGCTGTTTTTTTGATGAATATGGTTTGAGTCGCTCACACTGACCAGTCACTACCGTTCGCTCCCATATAGCTCTGTACTGGTGTTATAGCGACTCACACAACAAATTCATTAATGCCGGCCAGCGACTGAGGCGTGCGGTAACAGCGACACACGCAGGCTGATTCATTACTAAAGCCAGGTAGCCACATATGAGCGTCTGTAGAGCGGATTTCAGAGCGACCGCTAGTAGTCGCTGTGCTCGGCCATGTATTATTGTTTCAGAGCGCCTCAGTCGCTGTCCGGCATTGATGAATATGATATATGAATCGCAGTACTACGCTGTATGGGAGCGCACTGTAACGCCAGCTCAGTGCGACTGACTCACACCACATTCATCAAAAAAACCGCCACAAACATCGCCAGCACTCAAAATCATGTAATTGTAGCCCATAGCGCCAGAGGCTGTGTGATTAAAGGCTGTTTTTGAACATGTATCCACTAGTAACAAAGCTAAAACACATGGAATTACATTGTTATAACATTGTAACATGGACACTTTAACACCAGACATGTAAGGACAATTCTGCATAAAAATATTATTAATCCCAAAAATTTTCAAAAATGTCATTTTCTTGCCCAGGATACATGTCAGAAGTTTTGAGATTTTTTTTAAGGAAAAAAAAAAATTGGGATCAGGAAAGGGATTTAAGGATCGAACGTCCATAGAAATGTATTGGAGAGCGCCAGGTAGCGACAGGTAAGACATGGTGCTCTGCAAGGCTGAACGCCGGCGCTGTACGCTGAGCCTGGGACAATGCTGAATCGTACGCTACATGGCGTTGTTCCAGTCACTCACCAGATTCGGCTTCATAAATGTGTAATTGCGTGCCGTCTCCAGCGTTCACCTGCCGCTACCTGGCGCTGTACAGGCACTGCCTGCCGCTATCCCTTCATGAATAAGGCTCATAGCCGATCACTGCGACTACTAGCGGTCGCTCTGAGCGCCTCACTACAGACGCTCATCTGCCTGTACCTGGCGCTAGTAATAAATCAGTCTGCCCATATATATTGATTTATAAAAGTTTTTGGGCTAGATAGTACAGTTTCATATCAGAACTTTTCATGGGAAACATCTGACAATGGAGAAAGTTGGACATTCACAGAGGAATAAAAGGGGCGTGTAATATCACTAAAGGATATTTTGCCATACTTTATAAATAGACAGCAACATATTCAGTTTCCCAATAAAAGAATCCTGTGCATGGGCATCCTTCCTGGGAACAGTAACACAGCTCTATCTACCAGTATCAGCTCTGTACTTGAAACCAGTTGAGATATTCTCAGTGGCAATATCATCACTCAGCTGACAGCCGGTGGAACTGAGAGCGCGCTATCTCTGGATAAGGAGGGGACAGACGTCTGGCTAGACTCTCCATGTTCAGCACAACTCGCTCTCAACATATGGGGATGCTCGTCTTATTTCCAATTCCCTACCCTACATCACTTCCCATATAGGCCTCCATAAGCCTGCAGTGATTACATACAAGAAAGTGAGATGTGACTTGGGTCATTGAAAACTGGCTGTCACGCCAAGTGATTGGAAAATAGCATGGCGGAACTCATTCTCATGGTTCCTGAACACCGGTGCCCAAGAGGTCAATACTAAAGTCCTACTCCGATGGTATCTTGTCCCGGATAGGATCCACAGATTTTGTCCTTCTTATCCACCAGAGTGCTTTAGAGAATGTTGACTCCAGGGATCATACATCCATATATGGTGGGAATGTAGGGTGGTTCGCCACTTCTGGGCTAAGGTTTATTATCTCTTAAGGAAAGCAACGGGGTTACACCTGACCCCCCCGCCCCAGCTCGCCCTGCTCAATCTGAAACCCCCCGACTGTACAAGGTCACAATTTGAGCTTATAAGACATATCCTGACGGCTGCCAAACTCATTATAGCACGCTCATGAAAGCAAAGAACGATCCCTAGTGGGAGCCTGATCCCTCGTATCAACGAAGTAATGCTCTTCGAGAAAATGGCAGCCTCGATGCAAGGTGACCTCACCCCCTTCTTGAATACATGGGAGGGTTGGATCGCTCACTTCCATCCCAAAAACTTTGATCGATCCCTCCTCACTTCTCAATGATGCACTGCACTCATCTCGAGTCAAGAGGTGGCTGGACACTCCCCACTCCTTTCTCCCCCCCCCCTTTTTTTTTCTCTTTTCTCTTCCACTCTAGCCTCCCTCCTCTTACCTTTGTCTTTTATCCCCTGGTATGTGATCCTTTACTACACGTACCTCATATTGTGTCTTAAATGACATTGTTACCTATTTTTGTACGAGTTTGCACTTTTTTTGAATGTCTTTACATGCTTTACAAAATATACTGTATGTTGTATGCTGATGTACTTCTCTTATAACCTCAATAAAAATATTGATTAAAAAAAAAAAAGAAAACTGGCTGTCACATGGTTGGGAAAATGTCAGGCGTAAATGCAAGATTGCCTGTGATTTTGGCGTTGTGTGGGGTAGAATGAATAATGGAATACCGTGTTTCCCCGAAAGTATGACACCCCCGATTGTAAGACGTATCGGGAGTTTCAGAGGGGTCGGCTAATATAAGTCGTACCCCGAAAGTAAGACATATGTCTTACTTTCGGGGAAACACGGTACAAGTCCTGCAGAGGAAAAGTTACTTACATGGGCTGCCCGCCACTTGTCCCTCACAAGCTGGAAGCTGCTCGCTCACTGGGTATTGCCGCCTCCCTCTCATCTACCGTAGCTGTGCGCCGCCTCCTGCCCACGTCCGCACCGTCCCCCCTCTCTATACGTCGCCGCGTCTGCCATTTCCCCACTTGCCCTCAACAATGATGGCGGCCGGGGGCTCTCAATCACGTGACTCGCTGCGTCGCCCTCGTTCGGGGAGCTCGCGACAGCCGGCGTTGCGCTTTACGGCTGTGTTTGCCGGAGCTCGTTTCGTTGCAGCTGAGAGTCCGGCTCCGAGGTGAGCGCTGCTGCGGGGGGCAGATAATATAAGACATACCCCGAAAGTAAGACATAGTGGGGCTTTTGGGGATAAAAAGAAAGTAAGACACTGTCTTACTTTCGGGGAAACACGGTAAAACACACCACACCAGATAAATAAGAACCAATTTAGAAAGTAACAGTTGAATATTAGGGAAAGTATTGGACACAATAGTTGGTGTATATAGCCACTGGATTAAGGCAATAAATGACTGTAGAAGAATCTAGTATAATTTCTACTTGAAGAATATGGGGGGGGGGGGGATATCCCAAACAAAGGCTAAACTTGTGTCTAGGTCACTTTATCATATATGGCTATTTGGATAACTTTAAAACACACTGTATGCTCTGTGTAATTCAAACAATCTATCAATACATACACAATCTATTAAAATGTAAGATTAACTCTATATAATAAACTTCAGGTAGATGATGCTCTAAATTTGTAACTATGCTGTAAATAGTGAGGAGAACTGAGAAATTTTCACTTATCCTTAGACCAAACGATCTTGGTGGAAAATGTCCTGTTATTGCTGACTAAAATGATGCTGTTTCTTTAAATATTTTCCGGATATTTCTTTCTTCAAGTGGTCACTGCCTCAAAAACTCTCCTAAAAAAAGGCCCAAGGGCGTCCTCCAACCGCGCCGAGTCCCTTTCTTTGCGCTCCGCGGGAGGCTTCACACAGATAAGTAAGTCTTTACACCCCTCACACAGTTCAGCAGTGAGGTAAATAAGGAGAGAGTTAATTTCAACCAAAAACCTCACTGTGTCCCTATAATTTATGAGGCTCAGAAATACACACAAACACAGAAGTGCTCCCTGTGACCCACCTCACGGACTCTGGTCTCTCAGAGCTGTGCTGTGCCTTTTATAACCTGCAGGAATGACCTCACCAGCCTCTCTCTCATGGCTGGCCCCGCCCACTCACACACACAAGAGTTTTCCAGAACCCTCCCAGCAGAGGTTTATTATATGTCCGTTACAAGGACATGAGCCAAAGTCAGAACTTGAAGGAAACAGCCAAACGAGTCAAGGTTTAAAGCAGACCTCCAGTCAAGAAAATAAAGTTTAGTAATCTGCTTCCTCCCTTTGATGATCAGTGGCATATGGTGCTTAAAGTGGACCAACACCCAGGATTTTGACTATCCTGGGATTTGGTCCACTTCGGGGGGGGGGCACCGAGATTGGGGGTGCCCCGCTGTGTGAAACCCCCCAGAAAGCCCCCAAAACTCACCTCACCACGCTCCCACGTGACAGCGCCGTCCAATCCCCGCCGACGTCCAAGCAGGTGACAGCGACGTCCAAGACAGCGCATCCGCCGCCGCCTCCCGCACGTCACTCTTACAGGGCGCGCGCCCGCGCCGGCCATTCACAAACGATAGAGATAAGGTAAGGTTTTTTGGGGGGTGTTGGGGGGGTTTCAACCCGCGGGACATCCCAATCTCGGATGTCCCGCGGTGAGGGAGGTGATCCGATCACCCCTGGGTGTTGGTCCACTTTAAGAAGGCTTAACCCCATGCAGATGTTGTGAAATAGCTTGGCTCCTAGAATTTCATGGGAGCAGCCATCTTGGACCACACCTGAGAGCCCTGATTACACATGATTACACATGAGTGGCGGAGAGCCTTGGCTAGTACACCGCAGTTAAAGTGGACCAAAACCGAGGATTTTGACTATGTTGCGTTTTGGTCCTTGCCGCCGGGGCACCCCCACTGTCTGAAACCCCCCAGATCAGCCAAAGAAACTCACCTTATCCTGGTACTATAGCACATGCGCACCCGCTTGTCCAATCAGCGCGCTTGGGCATCCCCTGCTTCCCTCTAACAGGGGTGAGGTGGGGGCGAGGAGGCTGCTTTATTGCGGATTTGTATGTGCTATGTATTTTTTGTGGTCTGTTTGTCTGTCCTCCACCCGGCTGGTCTTATGATTGGGTTTACTTAGCAATTAATGGATTTAGTATTACAGCCACATCATTTCAGTTGTAGGTACTATAGTAATTAGGTGGCTTTGCTTGCTTCCCTTCCCCCATTTTTTCCATGGGGCAGGAATTTGGGCATAATTGTGTATTATGTATTAAGTTGATGGTTAGTCATTCACATTAGTGGTATTTATGTTTGTATTAATTTCTTTGGATTAGTATTGTGGAGTATTTGTATTTTACTTCACCAGCCTTGGATAGATTGTAATGCATGTAATATAAGTATAAGCAGCAA
Source organism: Gastrophryne carolinensis (assembly GCA_027917425.1). Taxonomy (NCBI): domain Eukaryota; kingdom Metazoa; phylum Chordata; class Amphibia; order Anura; family Microhylidae; genus Gastrophryne; species Gastrophryne carolinensis. The sequence goes on along the minus strand of CM051239.1, from coordinate 32,552,864 downwards.
TGTATTTATTTTCATCATTGTATATATTGGCCCCTCCTTTTTTCTCCCCTTTGTGGGTCCCCCATCTCATTTCATGTATTGTGTTCATGTTTTTTAAAAAATATTTTTTAATATTGTCCTTTTTGTCTATTGGATTATGATATAATAAAATTGTATATATCTTTTCATAAAATAATGCAGTGGTGCCACTTTGTTTATTGGGGTTGGTATTTGGGATTTTGTGGGATCCCTTTTCGGTGCTTCTAACAGGGAGCGCACACCGCTGTGCCCGAAACTTACTTACCTCTTCCCGGTTCTATGGTGCATGTACGGCTGCTCATCCAATCCGGTCATCCCATAAAAGCTCAGTTTGATGCCAGATCTGGGAGTGGTGGGAACAGCAAGCACAATACAGGAGCAGATGCTGCTTTGGCGTGCAAGAGTTTTGGGATGCCTAGAGAGAACCCTGTTGGGAGAGAGGGAACCAATGAGAGTGCCTTTGGCATGGAACAGAGAAGGAGCCACCTGTTGACGTGAGTGTGCGAGGTCAAGAGATGACCTCTGGTAAGGTGCGGCTGCCCCTGTTGGGAACCCTCAAGCACCGGGGAAGTTGAACCCAGCTGGGAGTGTTGTCCCTGAACCTTTGCGAATTGGAGCTCATACCAGCGAGACCACTGGAAGCTTTGAACTCAAGCTGTGACTAATATCCTTAAGGTGGTCCCTTAGTAACCATTGCCCTGTGTGTGATTACCTGCCTAGTTTCCTAAGAGCTAGTGTTCACATCAAAGTGGGGTAGGCCCTATGTTACTTTAATCAATGATCAAAATCTTAAGAAAAACCATTCCACATAAAAGACAATAAAGTGTCATATGTGTAAGGTTAGAATTCAAGACTTCCAGTGGAGATAAATCCCTATTGGTGTTTCATGCAGATCCTCCACCAGAACTAAAAACTGCATAGCAGATTTTTTCTGTCAAGTTTGCCAATATTTTACTCAGAATGACTCAATCCCAGATTCTGCCCCCCAGAAATATAATAAGGGAGAGAAAAAGGAAACAAATAGTGCAAATGTTTCTTACACTATTTGTTTCCCTTTCTCTCTCTTATTATATTTCTTGGGAGCGGAATCTGCAAATTATTGGAAGATCGAGTAAATGAGAAATTGCATTTATGGTGAATGGGATTGACGTTGAATCAGTAAAAGAGGATTCAATTTAGATTTGCATGAAACACCAATGGTGATTTATCTCTGCGGGAAGACTTGAATTCTAAATTTGCACATATGAGACTTCATTGTGTTTTATGTGTAATGGTTTTTGTCATGTCTCACAATGTGTGTTTTATATTACCCGGGGTAACTGCTTGATATAGTGTTTTTTTACATAGGCTGAGCAGTGTACCTTTAATTGCTTTTGTCCCTTCCTGGCTCACTTAGGCCCTTATTTAACAAGGGATAGCGACAGGTAGCGACTGGTGAGCAGCCGGTAATGACGGGCCCCGCCACGAGAACGCCGGCTCCCCACCACAATCACACATTTATCAAGCCAATCCTGCTTAGCGACTGAGATAGCGCCAGATAGCCACTCATTCATCATTATTCCAGCCTCAACCCACAGCGCCAGTGTCCGACCTTGAACAGCGACAGGTATGACCTCTCGCTACCTGGCGCGCTCCAATGCATTTCAATGGAACAATCTTTAAATATTAATAATTAATTGTTATTAATTATTTATTTATTTTTTTTTTAAATGTAAAAAATTCTGTGACCACTTTAGACCAGGCCATTTTAGATATTTTTTTTAAGGGAAAAAAAATAAGAAAAAAAAGAATTGCTATTACAGGTCTGATATTAATGTATTCATATTACTAAATTATTTAAAATATATATATATTTTTTTCCTACTTTTAACCCATCGCCGCCAGCACTCTGGGGTTTAAACATGTCACAGCTCTTGAATTTTGTGAGCGTGATTTTTTGATGAATATGGTGGAAGCCGGTCGCTCTGACCAGTCGCTATCATGCGCACCCATACATCGCGGAACCTGTCAAATAGCGGCTCGTAACCTTGTATTCAACATTACGCCACACCGACTGAGTCGCTGTCAACAACCGAATAACGGGCAAGCACAGCGACTACTAGCGGGAGCTGTGAAAATACCGCTACAGTCGCTCAACTGTCGCTACATGTCGCTTTTAATAAATCAGCCTCATAGTGTTTTTTACATAGGCTGAGCAGTGTACCTTTAATTGCTTTTGTCCCTTCCTGGCCCACTTAGTCTTGCTGTGATGCAAGCAGCTCCTCCCCCTTCCCCTCTCCCTCAGCCATTTCTAGTTTTGCACCCAAGCAGTGCACACCTGCTACTCCCTCCTGCAGCTACAGTCGTTTTACCTGCTGTTGCTGTATGGGTTACATCACACCCTTCCTGCTCTATTGAACGTACCTGTCAAGTCTCCTGCTGTAAGAAGTGTTTTATTGCAAAATTCTGTACTGAAGTAAAGCTTTTGAAACATTTTCTATGTGATCCACGAGCAGCCGAGTAAGCTATCTGCCAAACCTTACCTTACCTCACAGACACACACAGGGAATCTGGAGCTGTCTACAAGATTCCATCTGGTGAGTCAGAATAGTTTTTCATAAGATTTTGATATATTTGGGCTGAGGGACACAGCCTGGCCTTCCCTGCATTTGACTTAGCTAATTAATGGAAGTTGTCCAGTTGTTCCAGCGCAGGCAATTTTAGGTATATTCCTTATAAGTATGAACCGAGTAAACTGAAATTTTGCGGAGATACGCTGATATCGGAAAGTGGCTTATATAGCAGTTACAGCTTTAACCTGTGGATGTGCTATGGGCTGCAATGGGCTGGGAAGTCAATAAAGCTACACTGTTTAAGCCCAAAGATGAGTTGTGTGTGAGTTTATTGGTCGACCGTGACATATACATGTTGTATTACAGTTTTGTGGCTGGGACATATACTTGTGGATTATAACTGCCATGACCGGTCCTTGGATTACAAATAGGGGTGACCCTACCACTGCAGTATGCTACCGCAGTCACCTGGGTAGTCCCCTGCAGTGCTACTTAACCAAACTTATACAACAAATGATTCTAACATCTATTACAATAGGACTGTAAACCCAACTGCCAAAATAAGGCAGCAAGCAGCTAACCTGATGTATGTCTTATGTGCCTCTCCTACATTTCTTGATGCCATGGGTAGCAGCTGTAGCGGGTAGAAGCTGTTTGCTTCTCCTTTCAATTTCAATCCTTCCGCCAATTTGACGCTCTTAGAGTGAGTGATCATGGCAAGCCACAGGGGGATAAGGTGAGAGGAAGTTAGCGTGTGCTTGGACATGAACTTAAAAGTTGGAATTGTGGTGTTTCATTACTTTTGTGTTTTTGAACCTCTTCCTGTTCCATTTGTTATGCTTAGCTTTAGTTCCTGTTCTAGTCTGGATCTTTGTGTCTTGGCCTATCTGACAATTGGACAATTTTTGGGTGGCTCGCTCGGAGGCCTGTCCTCTCAATTATGAATGTGGCTTGCTCCTACTTCTGACACCTTTACTTGGTCCATTACTTTGGTTTCTGTTGTTTTTATCAATAGGGATCATCTGAGGACTGTAGGCAAACCACCCTTCGGGCCTCTGTAAAAGTTTGAGACACCTTATACCAGTAAGATAGATTCATACATCAAAGATGACAAAGATCCCGGGTCATCCATTTGAGACTGATGGGAGCAAGGTAGATGTTGGGATGAGACAAGAACTGGTCAAGGGCCACAAGAAAAAGTTCAGTAACAAGAATAGCAAAGGTCAAGCAGTTCAGAAAACCCAATGTCAAGCTGGTCATAACAGGAAATTCACACCGAGAAGATTCAAGAGAGTGGTTGAGGGAAGCCGGGTCACAAGTAAGAATCACAAAGAGCACAGATTGGGTTCACTCGTAAGGCTGAAGTTCAGACAGTGATTTACATTATGCTCATCATGCCTTTAAGACATTGTGCTCCTGCAGGTGCCAGAAGGCATCTCCTCTGACAATGGCGTGGTGTATCTGTGGAAGGTGAGAGTCTGTGCATGCACACACCAACGTTGATGCCCACTGGCATACGAGTGAGTAGACACTGGGTCTTAAGACATACAAAAGGCGTATCCTTCTTCTGGGGTCAGATCCCACCTATTGTCTCTTATGCAGCTTCCAACATAAGGTGGCTTTGATTTATCATTCCTCTATTCTGCATCCTCATTTCATTCTTCTCACGCTTTACCCATGTTGCTCCAGACTTGACTCATTGTTGCCCTTCCTGAGCCCTTCGAAAGGAGCACTGGACATCCAGCTTTCAGCAAACAGTCCTGGAGTTGTGGACGGTAACGCCGCAGTAGTCGATGATGCGCTGCGTTTTGACAGCTGTAGCCACACAGGAAGTGGGTGCAGCAAAAACACATGTTGTAAAAACTTGCGCTTCATTTGACATTAAACTAAAGCAGGCTGAAAAATAATAGCGCAGCTGAGGTCATTTCTTCAACAAGGGCTAAAGAGGAAGGAGAGATTTATTTTAGCTGAACCCATTAGAGTCACTCAGGGTATTTTTTAAGGTAACCTAACCAGCTCATCTTAAGACCATTTTGTAATCCTTGGCTGTGACTTTAATGGTCCAGGCCAGGCTTGAACATTAAGATGCAAAGTGACTTCTTAGTGTTGCCGTAGTGATACTGTCAAAAGCTGGAATTTTCTTTTTCTGGGATATGTTTTACCAGTCCTTCAAATATACTTGAGCAAATTTCACAATCCTCAGAAATCGCTATTGCTAATGGGATCATCTGTTGTCCAGCGCCTTGCAGATGATTTACAAGCAGTGGTGCTTGCACAAGTGGTGTTTTTAAAGTGGACCAACACCCAGGGGCGATCGGCCCGGGAATCTATAAGATTCCCGGGCCGATCACCTCCCTCACCGCGGGACATCCGAGATCGACCTGCTGCCCACCCAAGCAACCACCTGACGCCCAACCCACCCACCTACCTCCAACCTGCCCAGCCACCTACTCATAGACCACCTACCTACCACCCACCCACCTACATACTTGCCTGCCCAGCCACCCACCTACCTGCTGATTACCCACCCAAGCAACCACCTGCCGCCCAACCCACCCACCTACCTGCAACCTGCCCAGCAACCTAATCATAGACCACCTACCTACCACCCACCCACCTACATACTTGCCTGCCCACCCACCCACCTACCTACCCACCCACCAATCGTTCACCCACCGACACATGTTGGAATAGCGACACATTTTATATTTTACTGGACAACTCCCACATAAATCCCTTTTTCAAGCACACAGATGTGGGAGCGTGCATTTTTCGATACTACCACAGAGGCAAGAAGAAAAAGGAAGGGTGTAAAGCAGATTAGGAATAAAAGGAAAAAGCAGGATTTTGCAGGTAAAAGAAAAAGGATGCTTGTAAGAGGAAACAGGTAACAGGAGGAAAAAAGAGCGCCAGTAAAATTAATGCTAGTTATTCTGGGTAATAGTAATAATAGTAATAATATTAATAATAGAGATGATGGGGACAAGGATTGTCATTATCATCATAGTAAATATTGCTGTTTGTTATTGTTTTTGTTATTGTTGTCGCTCACTCTCCAGTTACTTTGCAGCTCAAGCCAGACAAGCTTTGAGGGGGGTGCGGGATGGACAGACAGACGGGCGAGGTGTCCGGCAGATAGCTGGGAGCGTGAAAAGTGACGATTATTTACTGGAAAGTCTTATGTGGCCTTTCAATCAGGTGTGAGATCGCTGATGTATTGACTGTCGCTGAAGCTTCTTCTCCCAAACCATAAATCTTCCCGAAGCCTAGGAGGCCGCAAACAGCCCGAAACCCAGCATTGCAGCCACCCGCCGCCATGGCCACATATTTGTTTTTTGATTTTCTTTCCATGCATTCACTCTTATTTTGTGTGCAGGTGTTTCCTGAGAGCTCTTCCTCGAGGTGAGCAGAGCCCGGGGACAAACCTCACGCTGGTCTGAGGAGTGTTGACGTCTGCCTGCCGAGCTGCTGCGACAGTCACAGAGGAGGAATGCTACATGCGGGGACTTACTTTATTCATACCTCTCAAGTGTCCCTGATTTGGAGGGAATGTCCCTCTTTTGAGTCCATGTCTCCCTGTCCCTCGTTGTTCTTCTCTGTCCTTCTTTGAGGTGTAAGATGCAGATCTGCATCAATAAATGATTTTTTTGCCGATTCAAAGTGTTTATATTGTTGTAACTGTTACACCCTACCTCCGATACGTCTGAGCCTGCCGTAGCTGTATGGCTGCCGTGGCTGCGCAGAGCCTTAGAGGGATACAGGGGATGCCATGTATTGTGCGGTTAGGCTCCGATTCAGCCTCCTTAGCCACATATTAATATGCATGTTCGAGAAAGCTACCGTGATCATAGAAGAGCTGCCTATGCTGTCGGGACGCCAGCGAGACATGTATATCAGGAGGCCAGTGGGGTGTCACACAATGGGACATCCAAGGGGAATGGATCACAACCTGGGTTAGGGAAAGTCCCGGGTTTTGGTCCACTTCAATCCTGCACACATTTTTTTAAATTTTGAATAAAATTAGTCTGTGAAAGACTGAGACAATACAAATGGTGTTTTTTTCTATACACAGGTATTCACAGAAAGTTGGCAATTAAAACTCAAAGTAAGGCACAATGTAGGGACAAATGAGTTAAACTAGGAACAGAGAGAGTTCAAACAGTAGAATGTCCAGCTTGTGTGTAGGATAAAACGTAACCTTTAATCCAATACGTTTAAAAGAAACAGTAGTAAGTCTCATGTACTCATGTATGAGTAAGGGCTGTGTCTAACCCGAAACGTGTCACAGGTCCATGGGGGAGAGGACTGTATGCTGGTTTGCCTGATTGTCACCGGATTTTACTATTGGCTATCTTCTGGAGCTTATTGATTTGTGGACTTACTACTGTTTGAACTGAGCTAAAGATCATACCAAGAGATCTTCAAGTCCGTGCTCTCGTGTGGTGCTGGGTGAGCTGGTTTCTCTTTGTTTTGCTGCTAGGAACTGAGTGAGGACTGAAAATAGGCATATAAGCACAGTAGTACAGAGGGAGGCCAGGGAGACAAATAGGCAACAAGAAAAGATGACCCCAAAATAACTAGGGGGCACAGATGATAACTACATGCAAGGCTAACAATAGTAATGCAAAACAACCACAAGAACACACTTACCCAAAAAGCAACCGACACTCAGCTCGCCACTCTCTGTGTGTATTAACTTGAACTGCGCAAGATTAATGATCCTGAGATGAGATGATCCTGGGAATCCGGCCAAAATGCTGAAGAAGCACAAATCCTGCCCTTCGACACATTGCACAGAGAGTGGCCCATCTTGTGGTTGCTGGAACCAAAGCAGAAAAGCCTCAGGTTAATACACCAGCAACAATACGGGAACAGGCAAAGATCAAGCAGATATATGGGCAACAGGGACACAGGGAAGCTAGTTTAGGGGAGCTTAAACAAGACTAGCATACATAATACAGGAGAGTGGCCAAGAAGGAGAACCGATGTGGGCCTAAACATACTGAAACACATACTCCTGAGCAGCTGGGAAAATCGGTGCCACATGCATTTAATCAATGGCGACCATGACACTTGGCATATTCGCAATGCTGAAAACCCCAACCTTACGGCGTCCCAGGCTGCCATGCTGTCAGGGAAAGAGATGTATTTCTCCTGCAGCACAGCCATGTCATCGAGAAATTTAGTCAGGGCGCGGCTCAGCGGAGGCTGGGACTTGCCAACTGACAGGGCCCCTAGCCTCTAGAAGGAGCCATTTGCTAAAAATGTCAACCACTGTGGTCATACTTCCAGTTGTATGCTCCTTTCTTGTGGCGGGGGCCAACCATGGCCGCAACTCTGAGTAAAGCTTCTCAAGATAAAGGCAGTTCAGTCTGGTCAATACGAACACCTGTTGATGATTGATTACAAGGCAACGACGGGTATGCCTAAGCTCTGTAAGGTACATGGTTATCAGCCCCCGGTGCTGGAGACGCTCGTTACGGCTAGCAAAAAGAGGGCGTAATTGCAAGCGCGTGGCTAGACCTGTTAACTTGGGCAGACAAGAACGCAGAAACTCATCTTCACCCATATTAACATGGCGAATACTGTAAAGTCTCGGAAAAAAATCTAACTTGGAAAAAAACACACCTCAGAATGACATGAACAGGGAAAAAGGCTAAATTTGGGACTTTGTCATCATACTAGCATGCGTACGGGAATGTGTACGAGAGAGGCTCTGGATCAGCTCTATTGTCATATACATGTATGCACAACTGGTAATGGAATGGGTAGATAGATATGAGATGGATGGGTAGATAGATAGATAGATAGATAGATAGATAGATAGATAGATAGATAGATAAATAGAACAGAAAGGTATGCAATGGAAGGATAGATAGATAGATAGATAGATAGATAGATAGATAGATAGATAGAAAGATAGATAGACAGACAGACAGATAGATAGATATGAGATGGGTAGATAGATAGATAGATAGATAGATAGATAGATATGGGATAGATAGATAGATAGATAGATAGATAGATAGATAGATAGAACAGAAAGGTATGCGATGGAAGCATAGATAGATAGATAGATAGATAGATAGATAGATAGATAGATATGAGATGGATGGATGGATGGATAGATAGATAGATAGATAGATAGATAGATAGATAGATAGATAGATAGAACAGAAAGGTATGCGATGGAAGCATAGATAGATAGATAGATAGATAGATAGATAGATAGATATGAGATAGATAGATAGATAGATAGATAGATAGATAGATAGATAGATATGAGATGGATAGATAAATAGATAGAGAGATAGATAGATAGATAGATAGTCATTCCTGACACGCACCTCTCAGACCACAACCAGATCCTGCTGTACATGAGATCCACCGAGCACCCATCCACACAGCAGCCCCACCAGACTGGTCTCTACAACCTGCCACCATCCTTCAAGTGGCTCAGACAATCTGCCACTGAGTACAACAATGTGACCAACTGAGCGGAGATCAAAGAAATGCTCATAAACTTTCACACCACTCTATGAGCCACACCAACAAGGAGTCACCCTGGCAGTGAAGGACTTTAATACCATCCTGCACACCATGGCAGAACTAGCAGGCCTCAAACAGACCAACCTCAAGAGACCTTCTAATAAACAGTCTGAGAAATGGTTTGACAAGGAATGCAGGGCTCTACGTCATTCCCTAAGGGCAGCCTCTAACAAAAAGCACAGAGACCCCAATGACAAGGATGTGAGGGAAATCTATGACACCCTACGGAGGCAATACAAGCGCACCCTCAGAGAGAAAAAACAAAGACATCTCTCCCACAAAATCCAGCAGCTCGAGGACTCCCTCCAGGACAACTCATTCTTGGAGACCTGGCATCATATCGGCACAAAGCCAAAGAAAAACTCCCTCCAAATCCAAAATGGCAACATCTGGCTCAACTACTTCAGGGACCTCTACAAAAACCTCCCTGAAGAAGAGCAAACCCCGGAACAACAAAAAATAACCACAAAACTAAGGGACATGGAGGAGGCAATCAAGAACTTCCAAACCCCCCTAGACTCGCCAATCACCTTGCAAGAAATCCAGGAAAACATCTCCCTGCTGAAATGCAGAAAGGCCAGCGGCCCTGACGGCATCCTGCCAGAGATGATCAAATACAGCTCCCCAGACATACACGCTGCACTGGCAAAACTATTCACCCTGGTCCTGAGCTCCGGACACTTCCCTCAAGACTGGAACCGAGGCCTCATAACACCTATCTACAAAAATGGGGACCAATATGACCCAGCGAACTACCGAGGGATCTATGTCAGCAGCACTCTGGGAAAGCTATTCAGCAGCATCATCAACAGAAGGGTCCTCACCTTCCTCACACAGCAAGAGGTCCTCAGTAAAAGCCAAGCCGGGTTCATGCCAAACCACCGCACCACCGGCCACATCTATACCCTGCACAGCCTTATCAAGACTCACGTCCACAGCACCAAACAGGGGAATAGGGGGGAGAACATATGATGTCATCAAAAGCTCATACACTGGGAACCAATGCAGTGTGAAGGTGAATGGCAAGAGGACGACATACTTCCACCAGGGCCGAGGAGTCAGACAGGGCTGCAGCCTGAGCCCAACGCTCTTCAACATCTACATCAATTAACTGGCTGCAGCTCTGAAAGCTTCCTCAGCACCAGGCCTCCTCCTGCATGACCGTGAGGTGAAGTTCCTGCTGTACGCCGATGACCTCCTGCTGCTGTCCCCGACAGAGACAGGCCTCCAAGACAGCCTGGCAGTACTGGAGAAATTCAGCACCACATGGGCACGACCCATCAATTCTAAGAAGACCAAAGTCATGGTGTTCCAGAAGAGGGGTTAGAATAAAGCCTCTATTCCCTCCTTCACATTAAATGGGTCTACACTGGAGAAAACCAACAGCTACACCTACCTGGGGCTGGAGCTTAACCAATCAGGGAGCTTTAAGCCAGCAATAGAGGCCCTGAAAGGAAAAGCCTGCAGAGCTTTCTACGCCATCAAAAAGCGACTGTACCACCTCAAACCACCAGTGAGGGTCTGGATGAAGATCTTTGATGGGGTCATTGCCCCAATCCTACTTTATGACAGTGAGGTTTGGGGCCCAATCACTTACCCAGACCAGTCAAAATGGGACTCAAGCCCAACAGAGACCTTTCATCTGGAGTTCTGCAAGTACCTCCTCCAGGTCCATCGCAGCACCACCAACATGGTGTGCCGGGCAGAGCTGGGCAGGTTCCCTCTATGTTCCAGGTGCAGAAGAGGGCGCTGTCATTCTGGGGGCACATACAGAGCAGCAGCCCCGACTCCTACCACCACAAAGCCTCCCTGAGCCATGGGGCCCAGAACAAACCCTGCGCCCTCCAACTGAGTGTCAGTCACCTGTCCAGCCAAAACCCCCGACGTGCCCTGACAAAAGCCCAAATAAAGGGGAAGATAGAGAGCTGCCAGGAGCAATATATAGAGGATTGGAAGAAAGAAATAAGTAACTCTTAGAAACTTACCATCTACCAATCACTAAAGAGGGACTACACCATGGCCTCATACCTGGAGAGGCTGCACCACCCCAAACACAGGCAGACCCTGAGCCTCTATAGACTGAGCGCCCACAGCCTGGAGATGGAGACAGGCCGGCACAGGCAGACATACAAGCCACGGGAGAGAAGACTGTGCCGGCACTGTGAGCAGGGGGCCCTGGAGGACGAGGCCCACTTCCTGCTACACTGCAGCAAATATTCATCCACCAGGGACACTTACTTCCAGAGACTCTCCACCCTCATCCCGGACTTCACCTCCATAGATGATGAGAGGAAACTCCACATCCTGCTGGGAGAAGAGGAGCCCACCCTGCAAATAGCCGCCCAATATGTCTCCACCTGCCACCAACTGAGAGGAACATAAGAGACCATGGACTGATGTACCCCTATACTGCCCCTATATCCCACTTCTATACTGCCCCATATATGTCTCCACCTGCCATCAACTGAGAGGAGCATGAGACACAATGGACTGATATACCCCTATACTGCCCCCTATACCCCACCTCTATACTGCTCCCTATATGTCTCCACCTACCATCAACTGAGAGGAGCATGAGACACAATGGACTGATATACCCCATGCTGCCCCTATACCCCACCTCTATACTGCTCCAACTAAAAGGACAATTAGAATCTATGGATTTCAAACCCATATACTGCCCCTAAATCCAGCCCAACCCCTTACTGCCTCTATACCTCGCCAACTCCCAACACCACTGAACCATTGTACACCCAATCCTGCCCCTATAACCCCCCCCCCCCCCCCATTTGTTATTCCCTTTTGCTTTGGCAATGCTAAATTTTTTTTGGACCTGCCAATAAAGCTCTTTTGAATTGAATTGAATTGATAGATAGATAGATAGATAGATAGATAGATAGATAGATAGATGATAGATAGATAGATAGATAGATAGATAGATAGATAGATAGATAGATAGATATGAGATAGATAGATATATAGATATGAGAGAGATAGATAGATAGATAGATAGATAGATAGATAGATAGATAGACATTTCTCCGCCTCCGTTCAGTTGAAATATGTGATCCAGGGGGTGGATTATGGAGCTCTTTGATCATGATTCTCCACAAGTAATTCACCTGCAATAGATAGATGTGACTTCTGATCTCTACATCTGGAGTCACTGTCACGGGTCACCATTTCACCTGCATGCTCCCTGCTGGGTGGGCGCTGAGCCCGGCTGTGCACATGGTGCGCTAAACTTAAGCACGCTGTAAATATTTCTGAAGCGTGCAGTGTGGGCTCATTCTCTGGGGGGCATGAATAATGCATGACGCCGCACAGCAGGGGTAATAATAACCAGGTGCTGGGGAAAGTATGGTCCCTCTACAGCTCTCCCCCCACTGAAACACAACTAACTGTTGCGAACTGAACAGAACAATTATTTTTAGTAATAGTCATAGTAGTTGTATACCACAGTTTTGGAGTTTCAAACTATCTGTCTCTCCTAATATATGATGACTAGTGTAACCTAAAGCTTCCTCAGTCCTTATCAATGCTGGAACCCTGTTGACATCTCACTTTACCAATTATCCCTTAGGGTGTACATTAAATATTTCCCCCATGTCCTACTGTTTCAGGCTCTTTCAGTTATCCCTCTGTCCCATCCCTCAGCTTCCCTCTACTACAACTTCAATGTTCCTTCAGTTTCCTTCCTTTACTCCCCCAACTATCCCTCATCTTCCCTCTACTCCAACTACAGTGTTCTTCCAGTTTCCTTTCATTAATCCCCCAATTCCTTCCTCATCTTCCCCCTACTCCAGCTCCAATGTTCCCTCAGTTTTCTTCCTTTACGCCCCCAATTCCTTCCTCATCTTCCCTCTACTCCAACTACAATGTTCTCTCAGTTTCCTTCCTTTACTCCCCCAATTCTCCCTCATCTTCCCTCTACTCCAACTACAATGTTCCCTCAGTTTCCTTCCTTTACTCCCCCAATTCCTTCCTCATCTTCCCTCTACTTCAACTCCAATGTTCCCTCAGTTTCCTTCCTTTACTCCCCCAATTCCTTCCTCATCTTCCCTCTACTTCAACTCCAATGTTTCCTCAGTTTCCTTCCTTTACTCCCCCAATTCTCCCTCATCGTCCCTCTACTCCAACTCCAATGTTCCCTCAGTTTCCTTCCTTTACTCCCCCAATTCTCCCTTATGTTTCCTCTACTTCAACTCCAATGTTCTTCCAGTTTCCTTCCATCACTCCTCCAATTCTCCCTCAGCTTCCGTCTACTCCAATTCCAGTGTTCCCTCGGTTTTCTCTGCCAAACCACAGCACTTCTCTAGTTTCCATCCACCCACCTTCAGTGCTCTCTCAGCTCCACTCAAGCACAACTCCCAGTACTGCCTGAGCTTCTCTTTCTCTCAAACTTAGTGCTCCCTCAGCTCCTCCTCACCCCTCATGCTTCCCTCTGTTTCAACACCAGTGCTTCCTCATCTTCCCTCCGCCCCTCCCCAACACGTCCCTCTATCCCAACCCCTCTGCTCTTTAAGTCATCTATTTTTATCAAGGATGAAACACACATAACCCACATAGGTAGCAAGCAGGATGACTGCTTCTAATACAATACCCCACGTTTCGAGGCCACAGGCTTGAGTACAGTGTATATAGTATGTTTGTTTATTACTGAAATAATTTTGGATGCACATTTGTAGTTATTATATTTGTAATACACTTTGAAGCATTTCAAAAAGACTGATGGTGTGCTTTTCATTAAAATAGGATACTTTGGTCTTCCATATGTGAAACTGCACCCATATTTTCTTATTATTATCTATATCTATAGATAGTGTGCTCACCCTCTAACCTAGTATTGAATGCCCTATTTGAGGCATCCCCTTTTCCAACTCCTAATAGTCCTTCAGTTTCTCTCTGCCGCAAACTTTAGTGCTCCCTGTTTCCCCCCCACCCCAACCCCAGTGCTCTCTCAACTTTCCACCATCCCAGCACCAGTCTTCCTTTCAGGCCAAACCCAAAGCTTTTTCAGCTTCCCTCTGCCCCAACACCAATGCCACCTCCTCAGTTCCTATATCACCTATGCTTTCTTAGATTATCTCTCTGCCCCCAAAACCGGTGCTCCTTTAACCCCCTTTACCAACACCAGTAGTCCCTCAGCTTTCTCAAGTCTAGGCAAAGATTATTAGATGTTTGGATCACTGCACTTTATTGGTTGCATGTGATATATTGAAGCCTAGCTCCTCAAATTTACCACTAAAGGGGACGTCTGTTATAATCTACATTTCTGGAGTTAAACGGGTCATTCAAAATATAGATGGATACATTTCACAATTCAGATCCAACTGAACCGACTGAAAATTGTTAAAATGATCGATCTATGCAATTTTCCAACAGATATTATTAAGCCATTAAAATATTATTAAGCCATTTGTTAAGCTTTGTAATAAGCCGCAATAGACTGTCAGTTCCATTCTTGGAATCTTTCACTGGATAATCCTCCTATCAATGGCTAGAATAAGTGGGTAGAATATGTGTGGCTGTGATAAGAGCTCTGCTGGATGCTCTGTGTGAGCTCTGGGTGAAGATGGTGAAACACAAGTGCTTCCATGATGACACGTGCCAGCCGGCCACTAACTCGTTCCATGTGTTCCCTGTGAGTAGACAGTCGCCATGTGTGACCGGCAGCCATTAACACACTTTACATCTATTTAACATTTCACCTCTGGCCTCAGAGTGACCGGGCAGCCAGCGGGGGAATCTGTAAAATGAAAAATGAACCAAAATATGTGGCATAAAGGGAGCACTCCGACCAAAGGCAACAAATAACAGGGAGGTTTAAAGATATGAAAGTATACATGTATGAAAGACATTTAGGTAAGTTAAAAAAATACTTTAAAGTGGACCAATACCCAGAATTTTCACTATCCTGGGTGTTGGTCCACTTCTGCGGGGCACCCCGATCGCAGGTTTGTGGGCGTCCGGGGGGGTTTCACACAGCGGGGCATCCCGATTTCGGATGCCCCGCGGGGAGGGAGCTGATCGGCCCGGGAATCTTACAGATTCCCGGGCCGATCAGTGGTGGGTGTTGGTCCACTTTAACTCACCTAACTCTTCTGTTGGAAAAGCTTAAATACATCTAGTTAATATATGTGGCTGTCTACTTGTTATTGATAAAGTTAGTATAAAAGAAAAAAAAACAGTAAGTCTTAGGCAGACCATGTAACTGTATGCATAGTGTGTTTAACCCGCTAACAGAAAGGAGCTGTCTTGCTTTGTATCATCTTTGTGTTTATGTTCCAGATTGTTGCTGAATAAACAGCCATTGTTCCTGTACGCTGGAAGAGAGTTGTGTACAATCTGCTGCCAACAGGTTATGGGCCCAGAGCAGGAATGTCCCAGAGCTGGAAAACCCCCGAGCAGGAATAGCCCAGAGGAGGATTTTCTCTGAGCAACAGTTAATCAGAGAAGCATGAGAAACAGAGAAGATGTCTACTAATAGCAACCCTGTCAAATTCACAGAGGCATGCCTGATCAACCAGAACTGAATCTGGAAATTCAAGGTTAAGATGCTACTTATAGGAGACGGTATGTGGACATTTATTGAGGATCCTATGCTTAACACATTACTAGATGACTGGCTAAAAAAGGATCAGGAAGCACAGAGCACTATCTGCCTCAGCATAGATGATAATCAGATTGTGCATATATGCAAGTGTACAACTGCAATGAAATGTGGGATGAGGTACAGAAAGTGCACAAGATCCCTGCAGCTGTGGCAATAAGATTTATCTCATGAGAAAATTGTATCAGTCTAAGCTAAGTGAGAGCAAGAATATGTAGGACTAAATAAGAGACACTCTTGTGGAGTGCCTCAGAGGCAGTGGCGAAGAAATAAAGATTTTAATGCTGCTGCATTTCTACTAAATGGTCTTTAAGAAAGTTACAACACAACTGTCACTGCACTAGATGCCCGGCCAGATGATAAGCTCACACTAGAGTATATTAAAGCAAAAACGTGTTGATGAGTACAGGAGAAAAGCAGATTCTCTAAGTAATGAATCCAGAGCAGAGGCAACATTACAGACACAGAATTTCTCTAAAAATAAGACCTATCTAAAGGAGACTCATGAATGTTTTTTGTGTAAAAGCCAGGGCACCTAAAGAAAAACTGCAGAGTTTGGAAAGCTAGAATGAGTCATCTTCAGAAGCATAAAGTTCAGCAAAGGGTTAAGCCTCCCTGATGCTCCTCAATGTATTGAAGCTGACGAATCTATCAAATTTGCGTTTAATGTAAACACAGCCACAGCTGCAGGGAATGCATGGTGTACAGAATCAGGTGCAACCAGCCATATGGCAAACAAAAAGAATGTTTTCTCTAACCTCTATGAAAGCAAGTCATCTTAGCTATTCTTAGTTAATGGTCACTATATGACTTCAGAAGGTGTGGGGAATGGCTTTATTCAGATAATGGAACTAAATATACAAGTGGCAAGGTGCACACCATTTTGGAATAGAAAGAAATCGTGTTCCAGACTACCGCTCCATACAACACAAAACAACAACAAAATGGTGTTGCAGAGCCTCGCTCTGTGAATGCAAATCTACCTACAACAATTTGGAGAGAAGCCACCATGACATCAGACAACAGACTGCCAGGCAGATCTACATACAATTCTCCATATGAGCTATGGAACTGCAAGAAGCCTAACCTGAAGCACCTCAGGATTTTTGGAAGCAAAACATTTGTGCATGTTCCCAAAGAAAAATGTTCCAAGTGGGAATCTCGTGCAAAAGAAGGGGTCCTGGTGACCTCTATATAGTGAAACCCAAAAGGGATAAAGGATTCTTGCATGCAGAGACCAACATAGTAACTATCAGCAGATCTAGTGATTGATGAGAACTTTGTATTACTCAAATGCCATGAAGTTTTGCCAGTAATTCAACCAAAGCAAAAAGAACAAGAATCTCAGTCACAAGCTCCAGATGCTGTAAACACTGAAGTCTGGATAAGCTCTGACACCACCAAGGAAGGTACAGAAGAACCAAGTCAGCCTCCAGAGGAGACCAGGGAGGCCAAACAAAGGAATCCTAGCTAATTGCCTTTCTAGTCAGGACACTTCCAGAACCAGAGCCACAGTATTGGCAGCAGATGCAACAAATACCTGTCCACGAGCAGCAGAAGTGGATTAAAGCTGCAGATGAAGAGATGGAGTCTCTTCACCAATTCCAGACATGGAAGCTTACTGAGCTACCACAAGGCAAGCAAGCAATTAGATGTAAATGGGTCTTCAAGAACAAATATGAAGGTAAATGTACCAGTTAAAGGCAAGGATACTCACATAAATATGGTGAAGATTATGATGCTACTTCTTCTCCAGTTGCTTAGCAAAACACATTCAGAACTTTAATGACAGTAGGTGCTGCTCAAGAGATGGCAGTGAGACATTTTCAATATCAAAATTGCCTTTCTAAATGGCGACATTAAAGAAGAGCTGTATATGACTCAACCTGAAGGTTATATCAAAAAGGGTGAAGAACATCTTGTTTGTGAAATGCAAAAATCTCTCTATGGTCTTAATGTGGACCAAAACCCAAGATTTTCACTATCCTGGTTTGGGGTGACCCACTGTGTGAAACCCCCCCCAGGTCAATGAGGTCACTTATCTCTCCTCAGGCCCACACTGCAGCCTGCTGGAATCCTAGCCGCAGTTCGGCTGTCCGCAGCCCCGCATTATTTAGTTGAGGCAGGAGGAAAACGCACAGTTGAGAAAGGAAGCGAATGATGCTAACGTCGATAACGAATGTGTCATGGGCTTGAGGAAACAGGTAAGAATATCTGGCGACTCAGGGATTTGTCATGGCTTCCAACTTGCTGGCCTTTGAGAAGTGAGGGGCGGGTAGGGGGTGGGGCTACCGCATTCGCGTCCTTTATGGCTCTGCCCAGTCTCCTCTCTTTTTCAGCATGAGGCATCGACCATTTTGGAAAGGTGCCAGAGATTCCTCCTGCTGCCTGGGACACCTGAGATTCCCCCTGTCATTGCTGCTGGCCTGCTCTGCTTCTGCAGAACTTCCTCTGTCAGCTGAGGATTGCTCCAACATGGCTGTCGCCCCATGGTGTCAGGTAGGGCGCCCCTGAGGGCACAACTTCTTGCCTCATGAAATCGGAAATCTGAGTCTGATGTGTGTTTTTTGTCTTTCAGGGTAGAGGTGTGGTGGCTGCTGCATTCGTTCTGTGTGGGTTGATCTCAGTTGTTGGGCGGTGTTATTTCTTTCTGTGTAGTGCGGGCAGGTTTAGCCGGGAGGTATGGGGCCTTGCACACCAGCTGTACTGGCTAGCAATCAGAGCGGCCATCTTACCATGTCAAAGGCATCAGAGGCACTGAGGTTTCTTACCTTAATGGTGGGTGGTGCTGCATGTATCATGTGCTAGGAGCCAACAGCCTTGGACGAGGAGCCCCTCTGCACCGGTTGCACTGCAGTCCTGCGGCACCTTACGAAGTTGGCAAGTTCCATGCCTCCACTGGACCGTTCTGTTTCCACCGAGGCTTCCAGCTTAAACAACCCTGAGCGGGGCTTGCCAGGGCAATTCTTGTCCCAGTGTCTGCAAAAGATGGTGTATCACTAAAGGAATTGGCAGTCAGGGCGGCACGCTTGGAGAGTAACCTTGGTCCCCCGAGGCATCCCAGGTCAGTCTCTGTCCAATCAGGCAGTAGGACTACTGCTAATCGTTCAGTCAGAGGATTCCAGCTGCATCGGCGAGGATCTCTTTAGCAATTCAGTCTCCAGTTCCGGTCAGTCAGAAGGAGAGTTGTCGCCCAGCAGCGGAGAATGAAGGATCAGGTTGATGATCGCATAAAGACAACGTTTTGGCTAACCCTCTGCAGAAGCGGCAGGGTGAGCCATACAAGTGCCAAAAGGCAAGACAGGTGTTTTCTAGACCTTTTGACAGGCTGGTGGAAAAGGAGTGGGAGAAGTCGGATAAGCTTCCATTTCTCCCTAAGGTTTTGGATGCCAGATACCCCTTCCCAGGGCAAGAGGTTAAGGTCTGGTCTTCGCCACCTAAGGTAGACTATCCAATATCGGGGCTGGTTTGTATACTCTGATCCCTACTTTGGATAGTACGGCCTTGAGAGTTAGATAAAAGGTTGGGCCATCTTGCTCAGCATGCGTTCTCCATGATAGGGTCGGCTTTGTGTCTGTCTTGCACCACATTCCTGGTGGGCAAGGTCTGGATGAGGAGGCAGCAGAGACATTTAAAGAATGGGATCTCAAGCTCCTCTGCACTTCACCTGAACTTTTTTGCTATGGAGATTTTCAGGTACATCGTGCCAGCAATGGATGACATGGTGCGTCTGGTTGCTAGGGGTCTGGCCTTGTTAGTCACCTTGGGGCGCACGGTCTGACTGAAGCAGTGGTTGGCTGATGCTGCCTCCAAAAAGACACTTACTGCCCTGCCCTTTCTTGGGGTCGTCTTTTTGGTGAACCTCTGGATGACATGGTCAGGAAGGCCATGGTAGGGGAAGTCCCCATAGGGCAACAGGCCCAAGCCCCTTCAGGGTTGACGGGACACCCTCACCCAACCGGGTGAGTAGATGGCTGCTGTACTACGCACCAGTGTGGACGGATCACATATTTGATGCCTGGGTCCGGGAAGTTGTCTCTTCTGGGTACCAAAATCGAGTTCTGGACCAGGCCTCCACACCGGTCTGTGGTGCCCAAGCATTCCTGCATTTAATCATTCCCAAGGTGGATGAATTCGTTGGGCCGATCCTGGATCTCCAACATATGAACAGTTTTGTTTGGGTGAGATAGTTCTGCATTGAATCTCTCATGGCATTGCTGGAACAGGGGGGTTTTGGCCACGGTGTACATAAAGGATGCTTATTTGCATATCCCTATTTTCCCTGGTCACCAGCGTTATTTGCGTTTTGCGGTTGGCATCCGTCATTTCCAATTTGTGGGGCTTCTGTTTGGCCTGTCCTTGGCCCCGCTGGTGTCTATGAAAGTCTTGGTGGTGGGGATGGCGCTTTTACAGAGTCAGGGGATGCGCATCACCCCATATCTTGCTCATCAAGGCGCCATCACTGGCAGAAGTGTTTCAGGACATCAGGCAGGCTGTCCACACTGCAACTCTTTGGGTGGATCCCCCAAGCCCCAGGTGGTCCCCTCCAGGGTGGCAACTTATCTGGGAATGACGTTGGATACTCACCTGGCCTGGGTCTTCCTTCCGGTGAAGAAGTGCACGGCTCTGCAGGAGGGGGTGAGGTCTCTGTCGGCGGACAACCATCCCACGGTCTGACAGGGCATGCATCTCTTGGGCCTAATGGTAACCACCATTGAGGCAGTTCTGTACGCCCAGTTTCATACCAGGCCGCTACAGCTGCCTGGCATGTGTTTATTTTTACATTTAACCCTTTGTGAACTGGTAACGGATCCATACCGGTTCACTAGGCTCAGGGAGCTGGCAAGTGACCTGCAGCTAGTGGGTGGGTGGATCAGGCAGGGGGTCATACAAGCCTATTCCTGCAAGGGTAAGGAGGTGCTCTTCTTAGTCACCGCTCTTTCTACCAGGGAAATTGCCGTGTCTTGGGCCTTCCAGCACCAGGTGTTGGTGGACCAGGAGTGCAAGGTGGCCTGGTCCTCCACACCATCAACAAGTTTTACCAAGTTGATGTTCGGGCATCGGCTGATGCTATGCTGTGATGTAAGGTGGTGAACCCATCGCCAGTGGTCTAGTCTTGAGGTGCCAGTTCTGCTGTTCCTGGGTATGTTGTCGGCCGGTTGCTCTAATAGCACGGTCCCACCTTTAACAAGGGTACTGCTTTGGGATGTCCCACGTGTTGCTGAAGATGGTGCCCCCAAATGGAATGGGCGAGAAAAAGCAAATTTGTGTGCTCACCAGTACATTTCTTTTCTCGTCATCTTCCATTCCAGGGCACCACAAGAGCCCTACTGTTTTGCTCTACTGTGTTGGTTGCTGTTGATGACTTCTACAGGGTTAGAGTTTTCTTTCCTAGATTCGGAACAAGTTATGCATGATACGCACAGGTTAGCACCTTCCTGAGGCCGTGGCTGGACTGCTTTTTAATTAACTGGGGGTGTCCGGCCACAGCTTGCCCTATATATTACCGGTGAGTGCACAAATTTCCTTTTTTTCTTCTTAACCAAAGTTCTAAAATCTCCTTAATCCTAAACCAGTTTGGAAGGTTAGAAGCCAAAGGTGTGACAATACCAATGGATCCATCCTACTTGAAGTTAGAAGTAGAAGATCTGCTGAGGGGGGGCGTGGCCTGGCGCTTGGATGAGGAGGACGTGAGCGATCGTGCTCCGAGTCCCCAAGGGCATTATCTGCAAGGAAAAAAGGCAACAAAGAGAAGAAAGGACAGTCAAGAGATGGCGGGAAGGAAGCAGAAGAGAAAGAAGAACGGAGGAGAGGGGCGCACCTGGCGGAGCAAGGAAGAGCGGAGATCGCTGGTCCAGGGGTGCGACGGCCGAGTGGTGGAGGCGATGGCGGAGCTGATGTCCTCCTCCGGCACATCAGACAGCGGTGAGGAGCGCCCGTCAGAGCGGAGATGCGAAGAGAAGAGCCGGTGCCCGGAGGCTGAAGGTGACGCGGCGGCGGTGCTGGGAGGTCGGGAGGCGGAGGACGGTGCGGCGGGGAGCAGCAAGATGGCGCCCGGCCCCGGAGATACTGAGGTACCGCCCCCTAGACATAGACGAGCAGCCCTGTCAGTTAACGTGACAGAGGCAGCGGAGGGCTCAGTGGCGGCGGCGGCCCCGCGCGAACAGCAGGGAGGCAGCATGCAGAGACTGCAGGTGGAGGCTGTGTATATAAACAGCCAGGACCAACCAGGGAAAATGGCGATGCTGGGGCTGGAGGGTCATGCCACAGGAGACATGAGGGGGGAAAGAGCGCCACCTGGTGGACAAGCCAGGGGTGCACAAGATCCCCAGGAGGAAAAGAGGATCAAAACCCAGGAACAAAGCCACAACCCCGGAAAAGGGGGATCACCTACCGACCTACATGGGGCAGAAGCGCCCAAAACACAGGCGGCCTTATGGGCAGATCATGGGGATAGACCCCAGAGACCCAGTAATGCACCATCAAGTAAACTGACGCAATACGCGTACACACCCAGGCATAGTAGCCCAGACCGCGGGAATTCCACAGTTGAGGGTCCCAAAACCGCAGGGGGGCTCAGCCAGGCTCAAAGTGTGCAGCACCCATGCACCTCCCCTCACGCTTGGCGAACGCGGGAGAGCAGGGGAGAGAGCGCCCAACAGGACTCATCCGCCTGGCAGACGTCATCAAACAAAATGGCTTGGGGGGCGCATGCGCTGGACCCCCAACACAGCTCCTACACCGCGTGGCACTCACAAGTGGAAGAAGTGATTCCGGAACCCTCCTCCCCGATGGAAACCATTCTATCGGAGACTTCACCTCCGCGAATTCTGCTTTCCCAATACAACTCAATTGCATTCCCGCCTCCCGAAGACTCCTCTACCCCGTTATCGATTCCCAGAGGCAACCCCGTCCACGGAGAGACGCCAGCGTCGGACAATATACACAGAGAAACCCTGTCGTTCCTGAAGGCCATCCCGTCCAGAGCTGACTTTGAGGCGCTAATTGCCCGCTATGAATCAGCATACAAGAAAGACATAGCAGAGGTGAGAGGCCAAATCCAAGTACTGGACTCTAGAATCACAACCAACCAGTCGTCAAATGAAGCGGCAATAGCAGCGTTGACAGCAAGAGTTGATGCACAGAACGCGCAAATCCTGCAACTCCAACTGCAGCACGACGACCTGGAGAACAGGCACAGGAGGAACAATTTGAGACTAAGGGGTATTCCCGAAGCTACCGCGGGGGAAGATGTGAAACATATAATCACTACCATCTTTAACAGGCTCTTGGAGAGGAGAGGAACATGGACACTCCTATTGAAATCGATAGAGCACATAGGGCCCTCGGTCCGCGCAGTCCTGATCCTGCCTTTCCAAGGGACATAATCTGCAGGATACACTTTTACAACGTGAAAGAGGAGATATCACGCAGAGCATGGAGACATGGCCCGATAGACTTCGACGGGGCAAGGGTCACCATTCTGCCGGACCTATCCAGGCGCACGTTGCAGATGAGGAAGCTGTTGAAGCCTGTGCTGGACCTAACGAGAAGTACGGGAGCAACGTACCGCTGGGGTTACCCGTTCCATCTAATCGTGGCTAAAGAACGTGATACCTACTTGCTCAGGACATATCAAGATCTGGAGGGCCTCTTCGCTTTTCTGGGCTGCAACCCGATCCCTGTCCCCAACTGGCTTACGCTCACCGCTGAACTGCCCCCTCAGCGACGCATTGGCCTGCCCCAGAGGCGGGCAAGATCACGCAGGCCCGGAGTGAGAGGTGATAGACGAGAGGGAAGACGAGATGAGAGACGCCCCGGTCCAACTGAGAGGGAAATGTGATCCTGTGGCTGGACTGCCCCGGCGAATGAATATAAGCAATGATCTGGTGGGTCTCCGGCTGGGCCCCCCCCCCCACCGGGGCCCGGTGGGGGGTTGTGCGATGGGAGGTGCCCGGTTTGACGTTTTCTGGACCATTTAGAGGACTGGTGGGCACGCTGCCTGTGCCTTGGGGCCCGGAGCTGCCTTCCTGCTCCCCTTTGCGGGGTTCCCGGGGGGGGGGCCCAGCCGGGGGCTCTCAGCAAGAGGACATAACTGCTCCCGCCTGTTACACTGTTTAGAGATGTTGCTCTAGCTTTTGCCTCTCTTTTTTCTTAGGTTGAACCTTTTACATGGTTGTATTGTTGCCCAGTTTGATTCTCATTGCCCGGGGAGCGAGGTGCTAGTGCTCCTGTATCTGGTGCTAGTCGCGGTTCCCCCAGATAGGCCGGTGTCGATCTCCACCCTTGTGGGAGGAGTCGAGACCTAGCGTATAACGCAATTTAGTTTTCTCTGGGTGGACTTGCTTCCGGCGGGGTCCGGCTCAACGAGGGCGGGGCTCCGTTGGAAGTCCCACCGGAGGCCCTTGTTAATATTTTCTGGAGCTCCATAGCTCTATATTTCTCTTTACTTACTCTTCTTTTCCTGTATCAAGTTTCCTCCTCCACCCTTTTCCTCCCTGTCCCTCTTCCCCGTCTTGACTTCAGTGACGCGGGGCGGTCACCATCGGCGGACGCTGTGGGTAGCTGTATATCTCTGTCTGCCCTCTAGCACTGCTTCCTTGGTCTCCCCTACCCCCTATAGATTTGCTTCTGAGATCCCCATAAGCAGCAGCGATGCACGAGACTAATCTGATCTCTCTCAATGTAAAAGGTATGAACACCCCAGAGAAAAGATCTATGATCCTGAACAACCTAAGGTCGTTGAGGGCTGATGTGGCTCTCCTGCAAGAGACCCACTTCAAAGTATCCAATCCACCCACCCTCAGAAATAGAGTGTTTCCGGTTTCTTACCACAGCTACTCCCCTGACTCACGATCAAGGGGGGTGAGCATACTCATTTCCAGATCTGTGCCCTGGGAAGAGGTGGGGTCTCTGGGTGGTGGAGAGGGGAGGTGGCTCTTCGTAAAAGGAAGGATCCGCTCTGAAACCTTTACCCTAGTAAACTTATACCTCCCAAACACAGGACAAATCACATTCCTAGAGGAGACCTTAGAGACATTGGCGGGTTTCACAGAGGGTAGACTGATCATCGGAGGCGACTTTAACCTCCCCCTAGAGCCTCTAATAGACACATCGAAGGGACACTCTTACATGTCCTACGCAAAACTTAAAAAGATAAGAAAATTGCTCCACACACACCAGCTAGTAGACCCATGGCGGATATTAAACCCTGACACTAGAGACTACACATACTTTTCTCCCCCACACAACATCTACTCCAGAATAGACATATTCTTGATCCAGCACCACTCTCTTCCCCTAGTCTCATCTGCTTCAATAGGCAGCATTACAGTTTCTGACCACGCCCCGATTAGCATTAGGCTGGTCGCCCAAGACCCCGGGCCCCGCCCATGGTCGTGGACACTAAACAAATCTTTGATCCAGGACCCTCTGATTAAGGAGGAGATGACACAAATTCTACAGAATTACTTCCAAGAGAACACCTCCCCAGACATAAGCGCCCCGGTAGTGTGGGAGGCTCATAAGTGTGTTATTCGAGGAGCCTTGATACAGAAGGGGGCGAGGGTCAAGAGAGAAAGGTGCAAACAAATCGCTGACTTACTTGAGGAAATCAAAAAATTGGAAGAGGCCCACAAACAGACGCTAGCCGGGGCACAGCTGGCTTCCCTGACTGCCCTCAGAGACCGACTCCGGAGGATTTATAGCGATAAGACTAAAATCCAACTTATAAAGTCTCGGAGGGTCTTCTATGAAACAGGGGACAAGTGTGGAAGACTCCTGGCCTCGGCTCTGAGGGGGGAAAGGGCCAAAACATTCATACCCAAAATCCAGGATCAGAGGGGGAAGGTGGTCCACAGAAGTAAGGAAATTGCGGAAGTATTTAGAAAGTACTACGCAAACCTGTACAACATCCCTTCTCACTCTCAGAGGGATAAACTAGAGGACATTAACAAATACATAGCTCAGTCAGGCCTCCCTAAACTGCCACGGGACCTGTTAGTAAAGTTAGAGGATCCTATCTCCGCAGAAGAATTAGCGGGGGCCATCAGAGATTCAGCAAATGGGAAAACGCCAGGTCCAGATGGGCTTCCTTTGCTTTATTACAGAGTCTTTGCTGGGGTCCTATCCCCTCATCTTTTGGAGACACTTAACTCCCTTACCGCGGGAACAGCCTTCCCCACGGATAGCCTCCGGGCACAGATCTCAGTTATTCCAAAAGAGGGCAAGGATCTAATGCAGAGTGCGAGCTATAGGCCTATATCCCTACTCAATACAGATGTTAAGCTGTTTGCTAAAGTACTCGCCACTCGTCTGTCTCCGCATTTACACCACATTATCCATCTGGACCAAGTGGGGTTTATGCCATTCAGAGAGGCGAGAGATAACACTACAAAGGTCTTAAATCTGTTGGATACGATCAATAGGACTAAGCTCCCTGCCGTTTTCCTTGCCACCGACGCTGAAAAGGCTTTCGACAGGGTGCAATGGGACTTCATGGTTGGGGTACTCCGCCATGTAGGTCTGGGCCCACACATGCTTTCATGGATCATGAGTCTCTACCAACATCCGTCGGCAGTGGTGAGAGTTAATGGTCTGCTGTCGGAACCTTTCAGCGCCGGAAATGGGACAAGACAGGGATGCCCTCTCTCGCCACTCATCTTTATCATGACCCTAGAGCCCTTCCTCTGCAAGATTAGAGCGAACCCCAACATTCGGGGGGTCTCCCTGTCCTCGGGCCACTATAAGGTCGGGGCCTATGCGGATGACCTGATTTTCTTTGTGTCCTGCCCTGAGGTCACTCTCCCAAACCTGATGCAAGAACTGGACTCCTACAGGGAGGTCTCGAATTACAAGATAAACTTGCAGAAATCGGAGGCACTAAACATCAACTTGAAGGAGAACAGAGTGTCTGCTCTTCAAAGTGCCTTCTCTTTCAAGTGGGCAAGTGACCATATCACGTACCTGGGGACAAAGATTGGCAGATCATTAGATAAGATTTTCCCATTGAATTTCCCCCCACTGCTACAAAGCTTTGTTAAAGACACGGAGACATGGGCCCAAAAGAAATTGTCGTGGTTTGGGAGGTGCAATGCTCTTAAAATGAACTTGCTCCCCCGCCTACTATATTTGATACAAGCACTGCCGCTGGAAGTTCCTAGCTCCTTCCTGCAAAAAGTGGGATCCTTGTTCACCAGATACATCTGGCTTGGAAAGAGCCCCAGAGTTAGTAAGAGGACACTGAAAAAGGCAAAGGAAAAGGGGGGAATAGGTCTGCCGGACCCGAGTACATACTACACTGCGGCCCACCTGTGCAGAATAGTGGACTGGTGCAGACACTCAAAGGAAAAACAATGGGTGCAAATTGAACAAAATAGTACCCCCCTCCCACTTCAGTTTCTACCCTGGCTAGTAAAGCAACATTTAGGCCCCGTGGCAAAACATCCAATGATCGGGGCCTCCTTAAAAGCCTTCCACGGGTGCAGGGCGCACCTGGGGATATCTCCAGACTTTTCCCCGATGTACCCGATCCTAGGAAACCCGGATTTTCCGCCGGGAGTCTCGGGCGGGACAGTCGAGAGATGGTTGAGGGGTGGACTGGGAAGGATCCGACACTTTCATTACCGGGGACTGGGCGACCCACTGGATGGCATAGCAGACGCAAAGGGCCTGCCTAGGTGGGGCGCCTGGCAAAAACTGCAACTAAGACACTTCCTCTTGTCGCTCCAGCGGCGGGTCCCAGAAAGCAGAGAACTCACACCTTTTGAGAGACTTTGTGAAGGGGAAGGCCCAGTTAGACATGTACTCTCCTCCGCCTACAAGAACCTGATTAATCCAGTAGACGAGGAGATACCGTCTTTCATTCAGAAATGGGGAGAGACTTTGGGTACCTCCTTCACGGCAAAACAATGGTCCAAAATGATTAAATTGGCCCACGGGACAGCAAGGTGCACCAAATACAAAGAGTGTAACTACAAAATTTTAACCCGGTGGTATAGGGTCCCGACCTTACTCCACAAATGGTCTCCTGAGGTATCACCTCTGTGTTGGCGATGTGGGCTGGAGAAGGGTGATCTTCTCCATATCTTCTGGTCATGCCCGGGAGTGCAAAGATTCTGGGCAGTAGTCAGGGACACCGTGGAGAGGGTTATGGGGGAGACGGTCCCGGGGGGCCCGGCCTTCTTTCTTCTCCACCACTCGGAGATACCCGCCAAAAGATACCGGAAATCGATTCTGGGCCAATTGATTAACGCGGCGAGGGCATGCATCCCTGTACAGTGGAGGAAACCGGAACCTCCTAGTGTTTTGCTCTGGCTCAACAAAGTCTCGGAGATTGAGAGATTTGAGAGCATAATCGCTGAGCGTAACGAGATGTCAGAGGAACATAACCTTAGATGGGCGGGATGGATTGCATTTGCTCACTCACCTGGATACAAGACACTTGTTGAAGCGAACCAGTAGAGATAATTAAGGAGCGATGCACCGCGTCCCTGCACTTTTCCCCCCTCCCTTCTTTCCCTCCCCCCGCTTATTCCCTCTTTTCTACTTTCCAAGAGACAACTTCCGTGATCCACGACGGGCTCTGGAGGACGAGTGTCCTGACTCTGAGAGAGTGATGGGTGTCTCGGGGGGGTTGGGCCCCACCGGTCTCGGTTGCCTCCCTCCGCGGACGGGCCCTGGTGATTGGGGCGGGGCCCGCGAGGGGGGACCCGACTGGCATTTTCAGACAAGTCGTGGCAGACACTGAGTCAGATGTCTGAAAAATGAGAACACACGGAAGTTTACTTTGCAATATTTTATTATGCTGTATTTGATCTAATACTGTCAACTGATCGTGTCTCTTGTTATGTTACTTGCTTCTATGTTACTCTGCAAGACGATGCTTCAAATAATATAAATAAAGAATATTTAAAAAAAAGAAGTAGAAGATCTGCTACCCAACAATGATAGTTACCGACAAGCAATGGGGGCACGTTTGTACTGTACATAGCAACTACTACTCGGCCAGATATCACAGCCTCAGTTGGATCTCTTTGTAGATGTGTAAGCAACTATAATGGAATGCAATTAAGAGACTGCTACAATATCTGTAAGAAACTCACAGGCTAAGTCTTAAAATATTTGCATCGACTCTCAGAGATTACGAAGACACGGATTGGGCTGAAGATTCAAATGATCGGAAATCAACAAGTCGTTACTTGGTTAAGTTAGGAGAAACATCAGTTTCTTGGTCCAGCAGAAAACAGGTGTCAATTGCGTTGTCTTCAACAGAAGCAGAATACATGTCTGCTGCTCATGCAATTCAAGAAGGAGTTTAGTTAAAACAACTTATGGAAAGTTTCGGTGAACCACTAACTCAGCCAACTGTTATCTATGAGGACAACCAAGGATATAGTCAACTTGCTAGCAGTGAGAAGATCAGTGCCAGGACTAAGCACATTGATGTGAAACATCAACACCTGCATGATTTCGTGGCATGTGGGATACATGAGTTTGTATATTGTGAGTCTGACAAGATGATAGCAGATGGCATGACAAAGCCACTATCAAGAGCCAAGTTTGAGTAGTCCAAAACCGCAATGGGACAAACAGGATAAGTAGTTGTTGAGTGGGGATGTTGGACTAGCTTTAATACAACTACATCCTGTATATGACTGTCTGCTTGGTATGCCATTGATTAGTTTAAAAGAAAAAACAGGAAGTTTTAGGCAGACCATGTGACTGTATGCATAGTGTGTTTAACCTGTTAACATAACAGAGCTTTTTCTTTTGCTCCATATAAAAATATCTTTGCTGATGTATCCTGTTCATGTTTATGTTCCTGATTGTTGCTGAATAAGCAGGTTTATTTCTGCACACTGGAAGAGTGTTGTGTACAATGCACTGCCAACTCCTTACCCCTCTATCACTATAGATTCTCTTCTGAGTCATGTGTAACTGATGCCCTCTTACTCCAACCCTTTCTCCAAGTATATAAAAAAGCACATATTCTCAATGTGTAATCAATGCCCCTTACACAAATCTTTCCTCTATGATAGAATCACCTTTGCTCCATGTGTAACTGATGTCCCCTTATACTAACCCTTCCACCCTCATGATAGAATCTCTTCTTTTCCATGTGATCCCTTACACTAAACCCTTCCCATGAAAGTCTCTATTCTGCCCCATATGTCTGCCCCTTATGCCTTAAACCTCCCCTCCCCCCATGGAAGACTCTGCCCTGCCCCATGTGTAACTAATGCCCCTTACACTAACGCTTCCTTTTCCTTTAAATGAAACATTCCTCTTCCAGTCCTTTTATTGCATTTACATCTATATTGTGTTTACTGGATTTGTATACTCCCATTGCATTCAGTAGCATAGTGGACTTCTTTGCACCATCTCCAGTCTGCCTGTGTCTTTCTTCCAGTGGAAAACCCCAACTGTTCCCTCAAATTTATAATGAGGGTTTAACAGAGATGTATGCAGGGCTTTTATTATCCTGATTCTGAGTTCTTATTCCTCATTTTATACACCCCATAACTTGTTAGCTTGTGCAACTGCTGCCTGACATCAGGTTCTACTCACTGTTAATAGGCACTACTAGGTACTGGATAATCTGGAACGCTGTGTATAGCACGTCAGCATTTCACCTTCGTATGAGGCTTCTCTGTTTATTGGATCATGTTGACCTCCCTATTCCTGTCTCATTATATCTCCAGCTATCATAGAACTGCAAGCTCCAGCATGCTCTGCCTTCTGTATAAAAAATCTGTATTGAAGGCCCTGACAGGGAAACGTACCTTCCAACCTTTCAGGGTGGGAAAGAGGAACAATTGTTAAATTAAGCCACGCCCCCTCATTAATTAATGTATAGGAGATACATTGTAACAGTTACAAGTTACAACACCATAAACACTTTGAATAGGTAAATGAATCATTTATTGATGCAGATCTGCATGTTACACCTCAAAGAGGGACAAATGAGAGCAACGAGGGACAGGGGGACCTGGACTCAAAAGAGGGACAGTCCCTCCAAATCAGGGACACTTGGGAGGTATGGGGAAAGGTTGCTATGAAATTTGCAATGGTGGGAAAGGCATGAAGTAAATCAGCCTGGGAATTTATAGGTCCTGAGTCGCCCCTGAGCTCCTTAGCCCTGCCCCCAAGGAGCTTCTTAGCTGATCAAAGAGTGTTAAAGCTTTGCAGGAACAGATCATGGACAGGGCTGTCATGGCTGGGGGGTCTTATAATGGGGTGAGGTGGACTGCATGCTGGAGGCTACACCCAGCCCAAATGGTGCCAAAGCAGTATGGCCTGCCGGGAATTCTTTCCATGCTTCCTATGGCCAGTCTGTCCCTGCCTGCGACTGTACTCCAACAATTTGTGGAACGTGATTTTTTTTTCAACAAACTAATGATTTCTTGTGTAATTTAGAGAGGAAACCATCTCTTTATGGCTTGGGCTGGCTTCGGGGACTTCCCTCCCACTGAACAGATTTTCCACATATTCGCTGCCGGACGCCTGGAAAGTCTTCAGCGGCAAACGCGGTGGCAGTGTAGGTAATAAAGGCGACGTCAGTGTGCACTGTGCAAACAGCTGATGTCACACTGTTTAGTAAATCAGCTTGTTCCCCCCAGACGGTGGAAAGAAGCCGACCTTTAAGCGCTCGCTGGAAAGTGTGACGATGTCTGCCCAGTGGCCGGCTGCTTCTGTCGCCTTTGCTGCTCGGCCTGTTTATCTCTGTTTGATTGTCGTCAGGGAATTGCCCGCAGGTCCCTTTTGCACATGTTCAGCACAACTAATAATTTAAACTAATAATATTCATCAACTAATAATATTCATCAAGTATTATTATACTTAGTGTTTTTTTCCATTTTATAATATTATTATTAATATAGGCAGAAATACACAAAATTAAATTATTAATTAATTATTACCAATTAATTAGCTAATTAATGTAAATGTTATACTTTATTATAATACTAGTATGAAAAATTTTAAAAAAGTATGATATCTAATGTTATTGCTACTGGTATTATTATTATTACTAGAGATGAGCGAACTTTTGAAAAATTCGATTCGACTGATTCGCCGAATTTTCCGACAAAAATCGTTTCGACCCGAATAAATTCGCGACGAATCGCTATTAAAAACGGCTATTTCTGAGCCTCCTACAGCCTCAATAGGGTTGTAAACCATTCAGCCTTGCTGTAACACGCACAGGATGCGTGCTGGGTTAGTTAAATAATACTTTGAAGAAATATCACATGCAGATCAGAGGCATCGCTAATAGAATCGCAGAGCGGCACAATTGCAGAGAGTTGAAGTGGCATCACTATGAGGGGCAGAAGGAGCCCAAATATACACTGGAGTTGGCCTCAGGAGCCCAAAAATTGGATGAATCACACCCTGGAGTTGGCAGAAGTTGGCAGCAGCAGCAGCAGCAGGAGCCCAAATATACACTGGAGTTGGCTTCAGGAGCCCAAAAATTGGATGAATCACACCCTGGAGTTGGCAGAAGTTGGCAGCAGCAGCAGCAGGAGCCCAAATATACACTGGAGTTGGCCTCAGGAGCCCAAAAATTGGATGAATCACACCCTGGAGTTGGCAGGAGTTGACAGTAGCAGCAGCAGGAGCCCAAATATACACTGGAGTTGGCCTCAGGAGCCCAAAAATTGGATGAATCACACCCTGGAGTTGGCAGAAGTTGGCAGCAGCAGCAGCAGGAGCCCAAATATACACTGGAGTTGGCCTCAGGAGCCCAAAAATTGGATGAATCACACCCTGGAGTTGGCAGGAGTTGACACCAGCAGCAGCAGGAGCCCAAATATACACTGGAGTTGGCTTCAGGAGCCCAAAAATTGGATGAATCACACCCTGGAGTTGGCAGAAGTTGGCAGCAGCAGCAGCAGGAGCCCAAATATACACTGGAGTTGGCCTCAGGAGCCCAAAAATTGGATGAATCACACCCTGGAGTTGGCAGAAGTTGGCAGCAGCAGCAGCAGGAGCCCAA
The DNA here is from genome assembly GCA_027917425.1 of Gastrophryne carolinensis. Classification (NCBI taxonomy): domain Eukaryota; kingdom Metazoa; phylum Chordata; class Amphibia; order Anura; family Microhylidae; genus Gastrophryne; species Gastrophryne carolinensis. The sequence goes on along the minus strand of CM051239.1, from coordinate 32,520,136 downwards.
ATATACACTGGAGTTGGCTTCAGGAGCCCAAAAATTGGATGAATCACACCCTGGAGTTGGCAGGAGTTGACAGTAGCAGCAGCAGGAGCCCAAATATACACTGGAGTTGGCCTCAGGAGCCCAAAAATTGGATGAATCACACCCTGGAGTTGGCAGAAGTTGGCAGCAGCAGCAGCAGGAGCCCAAATATACACTGGAGTTGGCCTCAGGAGCCCAAAAATTGGATGAATCACACCCTGGAGTTGGCAGGAGTTGACACCAGCAGCAGCAGGAGCCCAAATATACACTGGAGTTGGCTTCAGGAGCCCAAAAATTGGATGAATCACACCCTGGAGTTGGCAGAAGTTGGCAGCAGCAGCAGCAGGAGCCCAAATATACACTGGAGTTGGCCTCAGGAGCCCAAAAATTGGATGAATCACACCCTGGAGTTGGCAGAAGTTGGCAGCAGCAGCAGCAGGAGCCCAAATATACACTGGAGTTGGCTTCAGGAGCCCAAAAATTGGATGAATCACACCCTGGAGTTGGCAGGAGTTGACACCAGCAGCAGCAGGAGCCCAAATATACACTGGAGTTGGCTTCAGGAGCCCAAAAATTGGATGAATCACACCCTGGAGTTGGCAGAAGTTGGCAGCAGCAGCAGCAGGAGCCCAAATATACACTGGAGTTGGCCTCAGGAGGCCAAAAATTGGATGAATCACACCCTGGAGTTGGCAGAAGTTGGCAGCAGCAGCAGCAGGAGCCCAAATATACACTGGAGTTGGCCTCAGGAGCCCAAAAATTGGATGAATCACACCCTGGAGTGGGCAGGAGTTGACAGTAGCAGCAGCAGGAGCCCAAATATACACTGGAGTTGGCCTCAGGAGCCCAAAAATTGGATGAATCACACCCTGGAGTTGGCAGAAGTTGGCAGCAGCAGCAGCAGGAGCCCAAATATACACTGGAGTTGGCCTCAGGAGCCCAGAAATTGGATGAATCACACCCTGAAGTTGGCAGAAGTTGGCAGCAGCAGCAGCAGGAGCCCAAATATACACTGGAGTTGGCCTCAGGAGCCCAAAAATTGGATGAATCACACCCTGGAGTTGGCAGGAGTTGACAGTAGCAGCAGCAGGAGCCCAAATATACACTGGAGTTGGCCTCAGGAGCCCAAAAATTGGATGAATCACACCCTGGAGTTGGCAGAAGTTGGCAGCAGCAGCAGCAGGAGCCCAAATATACACTGGAGTTGGCCTCAGGAGCCCAAAAATTGGATGAATCACACCCTGGAGTTGGCAGGAGTTGACAGTAGCAGCAGCAGGAGCCCAAATATACACTGGAGTTGGCCTCAGGAGCCCAAAAATTGGATGAATCACACCCTGGAGTTGGCAGAAGTTGGCAGCAGCAGCAGCAGGAGCCCAAATATACACTGGAGTTGGCCTCAGGAGCCCAAAAATTGGATGAATCACACCCTGGAGTTGGCAGGAGTTGACAGTAGCAGCAGCAGGAGCCCAAATATACACTGGAGTTGGCTTCAGGAGCCCAAAAATTGGATGAATCACACCCTGGAGTTGGCAGGAGTTGACAGTAGCAGCAGCAGGAGCCCAAATATACACTGGAGTTGGCCTCAGGAGCCCAAAAATTGGATGAATCACACCCTGGAGTTGGCAGAAGTTGGCAGCAGCAGCAGCAGGAGCCCAAATATACACTGGAGTTGGCCTCAGGAGCCCAAAAATTGGATGAATCACACCCTGGAGTTGGCAGGAGTTGACAGTAGCAGCAGCAGGAGCCCAAATATACACTGGAGTTGGCCTCAGGAGCCCAAAAATTGGATGAATCACACCCTGGAGTTGGCAGAAGTTGGCAGCAGCAGCAGCAGGAGCCCAAATATACACTGGAGTTGGCCTCAGGAGCCCAAAAATTGGATGAATCACACCCTGGAGTTGGCAGGAGTTGACAGTAGCAGCAGCAGGAGCCCAAATATACACTGGAGTTGGCCTCAGGAGCCCAAAAATTGGATGAATCACACCCTGGAGTTGGCAGAAGTTGGCAGCAGCAGCAGCAGGAGCCCAAATATACACTGGAGTTGGCCTCAGGAGCCCAAAAATTGGATGAATCACACCCTGGAGTTGGCAGAAGTTGGCAGCAGCAGCAGCAGGAGCCCAAATATACACTGGAGTTGGCCTCAGGAGCCCAAAAATTGGATGAATCACACCCTGGAGTTGGCAGGAGTTGGCAGCAGCAGGAGCCCAAAAAATGGCCTAAAGACATAAATATGTTTTGCACCATTTGGAAAGTGTAAAACGTGGCACCATGCTGAATCTAGTCGCATGCATCAGGCATTGGTGGGTGGAAATCCTGGCTGATCCATCCCTGATTCATTTTGACAAAGGTGAGTCTCTCCACATTTTTAGTTGACAGACGAGTTCTCCTCGCCGTAACTATGGCCCCCGCCGCACTAAACACCCGCTCAGATGGCACGCTACTTGCCGGGCAGGACAGCTTTTCCAGGGCAAACTCTGCTAGTTGCGGCCACAAATCAAGTTTGGCTGCCCAGAAGTCCAGCGGATCCTCAAGGTGTGTTGGCATGGTCATGTCAAAGTATGACATGACCTGCTGGTTCAGGTCCTGCTCCAGGTCTTCCTGCTGCTCATGAGTAGCCTCACTATGCGGGTGTAGAAAGCTACTCATTAGCGACTGAAGACTGAGGCTGCTGCTGCTGATGGAGCTTCTGCTGCTGCTGCTGCCAACCCCCCCAGCGGCCATGGCAGTGGAAGGTGAGCGCAGAGGTCCCCTCGAGTCAGACCTGCGAGAGTATGGACCATGGCGCAGATAGGCATCGGCCAACTGCCTACGTAGAATGTCTTTGTAGTAGTTGAGTTTGTCCTCCCTCTCGGTGGGTTTAAAAAATGCCCCCATTTTGTGCCGGAAGCGAGGGTCCAATAAGGTGGACAGCCAGAAGTCATCCCGCCGACAGATGGAAACAATTCTGGGGTCACTACGCAAGCATGTGAGCATGCTTCGTGCCATTTGCGCAAGTGACTCGGATGGACTACCTGTCTCCATCTCCACTGCATACTGCCACGGTGTGCCCGGGTCCTCTGTCTCTCCTTCCTCAAAAACCTCTAGCTCCTCTGGCTGCTCCTGCTCCTCCTCTCCTGTCCGCTGACTAGATAAACCAGCCATTTCGCCAAGCCTAAACTGTGTTTCGCTGGGCAACTCCTCCTCCTCCTCTTCCTCCTCCTCCTCCTCCAGTTCAGCTCCAACGGGGTTCATGTGGCCGTAAGATGTAAACGCCATGTCTCCAGTGCCCTGACCAGCCATGGTTTCCAACATGTGCTGTAGTACATGAAGCAGTGGAATCACGTCGTTCATCCCGTAATCCTGCCGACTGACAAATAAAGTGGCTTCCTCAAAGGGCCTGAGCAAACGGCAGGTGTCACGTATGAGCTGCCACTGGTTGACATTGAAGTTACACAGGGGAGTCCCCCTATCTGCTTGGATCATCAGGAAATCCGTGATGGCTTTTCTCTGTTCATATAATCGGTCCAACATGTGAAGGGTGGAATTCCAACGGGTGGAAACATCGCAAATCAGACTATGTTGGGGGATACCATTCTGACGCTGTAGCTCAAGAAGGGTGTGTTTGGCGGTGTAGGAGTGGCTGAAGTGCATGCAAAGTTTCCGTGAAGTTGTTAGGATGTCCTGCAGATGGGGGGAACACTTCAGAAACCGCTTGACAACCAGATTGAAGACGTGAGCCATGCAGGGGGCATGGGTCAGGCTTCCTTGGCGCAGCGCAGACAAAATGTTCTTCCCATTGTCGGTAACCATGATTCCCATTTTAAGTTTTCTCGGAGTAAGCCATGTTTGGATTTCCTGATGAATACATTTAAGCAGTTCCTCCCCTGTGTGACTCCGTTCGCCAAGACAAACCATGTGAAGCACTGCGTGACACCTCCGTGCCCTGCACACATGGTAGACTGGAGGGGCACTGAGACTTGAGCCTACAGTGGAGGGTGAGGAGATGGCGGAGGATGAGGAGGCCGAGTCGCACGGTGTCACAGGCCCAATGGGCAGAGAGCGCGGAGGCCGAAGCGGCGTGACCTGTCCAAGTTGCTGCTGCAAAGGGACCACATTCACCCAGTGGGCCGTAAACGACATGTACTGCCCCTGACCGTAGTTACAGCTCCAGATGTCGGCGCTGCCATGTATTTTGCTACACACCGACAGGCTCAAGGACTGGCTCACCTTCTGTTCAACAAAAGTGTGCAGCGCTGGTACTGCCTTCTTGGCAAAGAAATGACGGCTTGGGACTCTCCACCTCGGCTCGGCACAAGCCATCAGTTCTCTGAAAGGTGCAGATTCCACCACCTGAAAAGGGAGCGACTGCAGCACCAGCAACTTGGACAGGAGCACATTCAGCTTCTGCGCCGTAGGATGAGTGGGCGCATACTGCTGTCTCTTGGACATGGCTTCGCTGATGGATTGCTGGCGGGATGCATGACTTGGAGGAGGAGGAGCAGGAGCGACAGAGGATGGGTATGACGCACAGCTGCCTTCGGCTGAGGTGCTGGAGCCTTGGCTGGCAGAAATTGGGAGCTCACTTGGTGAGGAAGCAGACTGGACCACCCCTTGGGAGCCTCGGTTCTCCCAGGTCGTTTTATGGTGACGCATCATATGTTGACGCAGGGCCGTGGTGCCAACATTTGGACCCTGGCCACGCTTCACCTTTTGCCTACATATCTTGCATGTGGCCATGTTACCCTCCTGCGGATGCCTCAGGAAAAACTGCCACACTGCCGAGTAGCTACTTTTCCCACCCCCTGGCCTCACTGATTCACTGCTGCTGTTGCCAACTCCAGGAACCCCTGCTCCACTACCTCCCGATAAGGTAGACTGCCGCACAGCAGGTGCTCTACCCCGGCCCCGGCCCCGGCCGGCTCCAGCCTTTGGAATTGTGCCCCCATGCTGACTGCTACCACCTTGCTGCCTCAGCTGCTGACTCCGGGGCAACCTGCACCCCTCTTCTACTGATGATGACGATGAAGCCCCTTCATCACCCGGCTCCCAAGTGCGATCGGCTTCATCGTCATCATCATCATCATCACCGAGTTGTGGCTGTACGTCACTGATGTTCGTGGATTCGTCAACAGTGTCTGGCGCAGGAGCTGGAACACTCGCAGCACCCACGACACTGTCCACATCACTATTTGTCTGCCTAGCTAAAGAAGCCACCTCCATTTCTTGGCTGGGCAGTAGCTGCTGACTGTCCTCTATCTGATGGTCCTCCTCACTAAAGAGTGGAGCTGAACCCAAAGCATAGGATACGTCGCTGGGGGAGGGAACGGCGTAGGCCAGAGGCAATGGGAGGACAGGGACTGCTCTCGGGGCATGCCAACTCAGGGTTGTGTCAGAGGAACCTACCGACCCTAGACTGGGGGTCTCAGACGTAAGTTGTGATGATGTTGTTGATGAGCGCGTCAACCAATCTACCACGGCAGATGCGTTACTGGTGGAGACCCGACCGCTAGCAGATACTGGCAGATTAGGTCTCTCAGCGTGACTCCTGCTGCTACTGGCCCCCAGTCTGATGCGAGCTCTGCCTGCGGAATCTTGGCCTCTGCCACTCCTCTTTTCACTTCCAGGCACTTGTCTGCCCGACATAGTCTAACTGGCGTGGTAGTAGGTGATATTTAAAAAAACCCCGGGCAGCGGTGGGTCTATATGAAACAGAATATAATGCACACCAAAAGTGAGCAGTAACACTCAGCCTCCAACAGGCCTGCTTAGTGTAAATAAGAGAGCTGCTTAGTGTAAATAAAGAGGGGTATGCTATGTTACAGAATGGGATGCCTCAACAGAAGTGCACCTGGCAGGCAGCAGTAAGCCTATGCCCAGCAAAAGTGTCTTATAATATAAATATAATAAGAGCAAATGCTTATATGGTCTTAAACAGAGGCTGCTTTAGTCACAGAATGGGATGCCCTGGGCAGGAATGGACCTGGCAGGGTCCAGTAGTGCTTTGGCCAGCAAAAGTGTCTTTATCAGGCTAATTTCAAATATGATAAGAGCAAATGCTTATATGGTCTTAAACAGAGGCTGCTGTAGTCACAGAATGGGATGCCCCGGGCAGGAATGGACCTGGCAGGGTCCAGTAGTGCTTTGGCCAGCAAAAGTGTCTTTATCAGGCCTAATTTCAAATATGATAAGAGCAAATGCTTATATGGTCTTAAACAGAGGCTGCTTTAGTCACAGAATGGGATGCCCTGGGCAGGAATGGACCTGGCAGGGTCCAGTAGTGCTTTGGCCAGCAAAAGTGTCTTTATCAGGCTAATTTCAAATATGATAAGAGCAAATGCTTATATGGTCTTAAACAGAGGCTGCTGTAGTCACAGAATGGGATGCCCCGGGCAGGAATCGACCTGGCAGGGTCCAGTAGTGCTTTGGCCAGCAAAAGTGTCTTTATCAGGCCTAATTTCAAATATGATAAGAGCAAATGCTTATATGGTCTTAAACAGAGGCTGCTGTAGTCACAGAATGGGATGCCCTGGGCAGGAATGGACCTGGCAGGGTCCAGTAGTGCTTTGGCCAGCAAAAGTGTCTTTATCAGGCCTAATTTCAAATATGATAAGAGCAAATGCTTATATGGTCTTAAACAGAGGCTGCTGTAGTCACAGAATGGGATGCCCCGGGCAGGAATGGACCTGGCAGGGTCCAGTAGTGCTTTGGCCAGCAAAAGTGTCTTTATCAGGCCTAATTTCAAATATGATAAGAGCAAATGCTTATATGGTCTTAAACAGAGGCTGCTTTAGTCACAGAATGGGATGCCCCAACAGGAATCGACCTGGCAGGGTCCAGTAGTGCTTTGGCCAGCAAAAGTGTCTTTATCAGGCCTAATTTCAAATATGATAAGAGCAAATGCTTATATGGTCTTAAACAGAGGCTGCTGTAGTCACAGAATGGGATGCCCCAACAGGAATCGACCTGGCAGGGTCCAGTAGTGCTTTGGCCAGCAAAAGTGTCTTTATCAGGCTAATTTCAAATATGATAAGAGCAAATGCTTATATGGTCTTAAACAGAGGCTGCTTTAGTCACAGAATGGGATGCCCTGGGCAGGAATGGACCTGGCAGGGTCCAGTAGTGCTTTGGCCAGCAAAAGTGTCTTTATCAGGCCTAATTTCAAATATGATAAGAGCAAATGCTTATATGGTCTTAAACAGAGGCTGCTTTAGTCACAGAATGGGATGCCCTGGGCAGGAATGGACCTGGCAGGGTCCAGTAGTGCTTTGGCCAGCAAAAGTGTCTTTATCAGGCTAATTTCAAATATGATAAGAGCAAATGCTTATATGGTCTTAAACAGAGGCTGCTGTAGTCACAGAATGGGATGCCCCGGGCAGGAATCGACCTGGCAGGGTCCAGTAGTGCTTTGGCCAGCAAAAGTGTCTTTATCAGGCCTAATTTCAAATATGATAAGAGCAAATGCTTATATGGTCTTAAACAGAGGCTGCTGTAGTCACAGAATGGGATGCCCTGGGCAGGAATGGACCTGGCAGGGTCCAGTAGTGCTTTGGCCAGCAAAAGTGTCTTTATCAGGCCTAATTTCAAATATGATAAGAGCAAATGCTTATATGGTCTTAAACAGAGGCTGCTGTAGTCACAGAATGGGATGCCCTGGGCAGGAATGGACCTGGCAGGGTCCAGTAGTGCTTTGGCCAGCAAAAGTGTCTTTATCAGGCCTAATTTCAAATATGATAAGAGCAAATGCTTATATGGTCTTAAACAGAGGCTGCTGTAGTCACAGAATGGGATGCCCTGGGCAGGAATGGACCTGGCAGGGTCCAGTAGTGCTTTGGCCAGCAAAAGTGTCTTTATCAGGCCTAATTTCAAATATGATAAGAGCAAATGCTTATATGGTCTTAAACAGAGGCTGCTGTAGTCACAGAATGGGATGCCCCGGGCAGGAATGGACCTGGCAGGGTCCAGTAGTGCTTTGGCCAGCAAAAGTGTCTTTATCAGGCCTAATTTCAAATATGATAAGAGCAAATGCTTATATGGTCTTAAACAGAGGCTGCTGTAGTCACAGAATGGGATGCCCTGGGCAGGAATGGACCTGGCAGGGTCCAGTAGTGCTTTGGCCAGCAAAAGTGTCTTTATCAGGCCTAATTTCAAATATGATAAGAGCAAATGCTTATATGGTCTTAAACAGAGGCTGCTGTAGTCACAGAATGGGATGCCCTGGGCAGGAATGGACCTGGCAGGGTCCAGTAGTGCTTTGGCCAGCAAAAGTGTCTTTATCAGGCCTAATTTCAAATATGATAAGAGCAAATGCTTATATGGTCTTAAACAGAGGCTGCTGTAGTCACAGAATGGGATGCCCTGGGCAGGAATGGACCTGGCAGGGTCCAGTAGTGCTTTGGCCAGCAAAAGTGTCTTTATCAGGCCTAATTTCAAATATGATAAGAGCAAATGCTTATATGGTCTTAAACAGAGGCTGCTGTAGTCACAGAATGGGATGCCCCGGGCAGGAATGGACCTGGCAGGGTCCAGTAGTGCTTTGGCCAGCAAAAGTGTCTTTATCAGGCCTAATTTCAAATATGATAAGAGCAAATGCTTATATGGTCTTAAACAGAGGCTGCTGTAGTCACAGAATGGGATGCCCCGGGCAGGAATGGACCTGGCAGGGTCCAGTAGTGCTTTGGCCAGCAAAAGTGTCTTTATCAGGCCTAATTTCAAATATGATAAGAGCAAATGCTTATATGGTCTTAAACAGAGGCTGCTTTAGTCACAGAATGGGATGCCCTGGGCAGGAATGGACCTGGCAGGGTCCAGTAGTGCTTTGGCCAGCAAAAGTGTCTTTATCAGGCCTAATTTCAAATATGATAAGAGCAAATGCTTATATGGTCTTAAACAGAGGCTGCTGTAGTCACAGAATGGGATGCCCTGGGCAGGAATGGACCTGGCAGGGTCCAGTAGTGCTTTGGCCAGCAAAAGTGTCTTTATCAGGCCTAATTTCAAATATGATAAGAGCAAATGCTTATATGGTCTTAAACAGAGGCTGCTGTAGTCACAGAATGGGATGCCCCGGGCAGGAATGGACCTGGCAGGGTCCAGTAGTGCTTTGGCCAGCAAAAGTGTCTTTATCAGGCCTAATTTCAAATATGATAAGAGCAAATGCTTATATGGTCTTAAACAGAGGCTGCTTTAGTCACAGAATGGGATGCCCCAACAGGAATCGACCTGGCAGGGTCCAGTAGTGCTTTGGCCAGCAAAAGTGTCTTTATCAGGCCTAATTTCAAATATGATAAGAGCAAATGCTTATATGGTCTTAAACAGAGGCTGCTGTAGTCACAGAATGGGATGCCCTGGGCAGGAATGGACCTGGCAGGGTCCAGTAGTGCTTTGGCCAGCAAAAGTGTCTTTATCAGGCCTAATTTCAAATATGATAAGAGCAAATGCTTATATGGTCTTAAACAGAGGCTGCTGTAGTCACAGAATGGGATGCCCTGGGCAGGAATGGACCTGGCAGGGTCCAGTAGTGCTTTGGCCAGCAAAAGTGTCTTTATCAGGCCTAATTTCAAATATGATAAGAGCAAATGCTTATATGGTCTTAAACAGAGGCTGCTGTAGTCACAGAATGGGATGCCCCGGGCAGGAATGGACCTGGCAGGGTCCAGTAGTGCTTTGGCCAGCAAAAGTGTCTTTATCAGGCCTAATTTCAAATATGATAAGAGCAAATGCTTATATGGTCTTAAACAGAGGCTGCTTTAGTCACAGAATGGGATGCCCTGGGCAGGAATGGACCTGGCAGGGTCCAGTAGTGCTTTGGCCAGCAAAAGTGTCTTTATCAGGCCTAATTTCAAATATGATAAGAGCAAATGCTTATATGGTCTTAAACAGAGGCTGCTGTAGTCACAGAATGGGATGCCCTGGGCAGGAATGGACCTGGCAGGGTCCAGTAGTGCTTTGGCCAGCAAAAGTGTCTTTATCAGGCCTAATTTCAAATATGATAAGAGCAAATGCTTATATGGTCTTAAACAGAGGCTGCTTTAGTCACAGAATGGGATGCCCTGGGCAGGAATGGACCTGGCAGGGTCCAGTAGTGCTTTGGCCAGCAAAAGTGTCTTTATCAGGCTAATTTCAAATATGATAAGAGCAAATGCTTATATGGTCTTAAACAGAGGCTGCTGTAGTCACAGAATGGGATGCCCCGGGCAGGAATGGACCTGGCAGGGTCCAGTAGTGCTTTGGCCAGCAAAAGTGTCTTTATCAGGCCTAATTTCAAATATGATAAGAGCAAATGCTTATATGGTCTTAAACAGAGGCTGCTGTAGTCACAGAATGGGATGCCCTGGGCAGGAATGGACCTGGCAGGGTCCAGTAGTGCTTTGGCCAGCAAAAGTGTCTTTATCAGGCCTAATTTCAAATATGATAAGAGCAAATGCTTATATGGTCTTAAACAGAGGCTGCTTTAGTCACAGAATGGGATGCCCTGGGCAGGAATGGACCTGGCAGGGTCCAGTAGTGCTTTGGCCAGCAAAAGTGTCTTTATCAGGCCTAATTTCAAATATGATAAGAGCAAATGCTTATATGGTCTTAAACAGAGGCTGCTTTAGTCACAGAATGGGATGCCCTGGGCAGGAATGGACCTGGCAGGGTCCAGTAGTGCTTTGGCCAGCAAAAGTGTCTTTATCAGGCTAATTTCAAATATGATAAGAGCAAATGCTTATATGGTCTTAAACAGAGGCTGCTGTAGTCACAGAATGGGATGCCCCGGGCAGGAATCGACCTGGCAGGGTCCAGTAGTGCTTTGGCCAGCAAAAGTGTCTTTATCAGGCCTAATTTCAAATATGATAAGAGCAAATGCTTATATGGTCTTAAACAGAGGCTGCTGTAGTCACAGAATGGGATGCCCTGGGCAGGAATGGACCTGGCAGGGTCCAGTAGTGCTTTGGCCAGCAAAAGTGTCTTTATCAGGCCTAATTTCAAATATGATAAGAGCAAATGCTTATATGGTCTTAAACAGAGGCTGCTGTAGTCACAGAATGGGATGCCCTGGGCAGGAATGGACCTGGCAGGGTCCAGTAGTGCTTTGGCCAGCAAAAGTGTCTTTATCAGGCCTAATTTCAAATATGATAAGAGCAAATGCTTATATGGTCTTAAACAGAGGCTGCTGTAGTCACAGAATGGGATGCCCCGGGCAGGAATGGACCTGGCAGGGTCCAGTAGTGCTTTGGCCAGCAAAAGTGTCTTTATCAGGCCTAATTTCAAATATGATAAGAGCAAATGCTTATATGGTCTTAAACAGAGGCTGCTGTAGTCACAGAATGGGATGCCCCAACAGGAATCGACCTGGCAGGGTCCAGTAGTGCTTTGGCCAGCAAAAGTGTCTTTATCAGGCCTAATTTCAAATATGATAAGAGCAAATGCTTATATGGTCTTAAACAGAGGCTGCTTTAGTCACAGAATGGGATGCCCCAACAGGAATCGACCTGGCAGGGTCCAGTAGTGCTTTGGCCAGCAAAAGTGTCTTTATCAGGCCTAATTTCAAATATGATAAGAGCAAATGCTTATATGGTCTTAAACAGAGGCTGCTTTAGTCACAGAATGGGATGCCCTGGGCAGGAATGGACCTGGCAGGGTCCAGTAGTGCTTTGGCCAGCAAAAGTGTCTTTATCAGGCTAATTTCAAATATGATAAGAGCAAATGCTTATATGGTCTTAAACAGAGGCTGCTGTAGTCACAGAATGGGATGCCCCGGGCAGGAATGGACCTGGCAGGGTCCAGTAGTGCTTTGGCCAGCAAAAGTGTCTTTATCAGGCCTAATTTCAAATATGATAAGAGCAAATGCTTATATGGTCTTAAACAGAGGCTGCTGTAGTCACAGAATGGGATGCCCTGGGCAGGAATGGACCTGGCAGGGTCCAGTAGTGCTTTGGCCAGCAAAAGTGTCTTTATCAGGCCTAATTTCAAATATGATAAGAGCAAATGCTTATATGGTCTTAAACAGAGGCTGCTGTAGTCACAGAATGGGATGCCCTGGGCAGGAATGGACCTGGCAGGGTCCAGTAGTGCTTTGGCCAGCAAAAGTGTCTTTATCAGGCCTAATTTCAAATATGATAAGAGCAAATGCTTATATGGTCTTAAACAGAGGCTTCTTTAGTCACAGAATGGGATGCCCTGGGCAGGAATGGACCTGGCAGGGTCCAGTAGTGCTTTGGCCAGCAAAAGTGTCTTTATCAGGCTAATTTCAAATATGATAAGAGCAAATGCTTATATGGTCTTAAACAGAGGCTGCTTTAGTCACAGAATGGGATGCCCTGGGCAGGAATGGACCTGGCAGGGTCCAGTAGTGCTTTGGCCAGCAAAAGTGTCTTTATCAGGCTAATTTCAAATATGATAAGAGCAAATGCTTATATGGTCTTAAACAGAGGCTGCTGTAGTCACAGAATGGGATGCCCTGGGCAGGAATGGACCTGGCAGGGTCCAGTAGTGCTTTGGCCAGCAAAAGTGTCTTTATCAGGCCTAATTTCAAATATGATAAGAGCAAATGCTTATATGGTCTTAAACAGAGGCTGCTTTAGTCACAGAATGGGATGCCTCACAGCAGACTTAAGATCAGTTCAGTATATATGCACAGTTAGTTACTATAAGCAGCCTGAAAACGCTAACAAAGGCTGGATGAAAAAAAAAAAATCTCCCTGTCAGCCAGCTCCGTTTTTCCTACCTTTCCCTGGCTTTCTGTCTGTCTCCTGTCTGTCTCCTGCCTGTCTCCTGCCTGTCCCTGTCTGTCCCTGTCTCCAGCCTGTCTAACTGCCTCAGCTACACAGCGTTCTGTCTGTCTGTCACGAATGCAATAGAGAAATGAGGAAAAGCAAGATGGCCGCCGTTAAATACCGCTGTGTGACGTCACCGGGCTTGCTGGCTGCTGATAGGCTGCATGTGACTGCCCCAGCTTGCACTGGCGCGGGATACATGTCCAGACATGTCCCGTCCGCCATCTTAGAATGCCTGTAAATGTAAATGAATGGATGTTAAAGGAAAACTTCGAGTGATCGAATCGCGGGGAAATTCGGATTCGATCCGAATCGAATTTTTCCTGAAATTCGGATCGAATCCGGGTTCGTCCGGATCGATTCGCTCATCCCTAATTATTACTAATATTATTACTGTTATCACCATAATTATTTGAGAATTTTAATTATGTAACAACACCAAAATAATAATATGATAATAATAATAGTTTTATAAAAAATTTTCATAAATACCCAAATAAAAAAATCAAATAATGTATATTTTATGTATTATATATTATATTTTATATATTATTATAATTCTTGTATGTAATATTACAAAAAATAATTATAACAATATAAGCAGAAATACACTAATATAAATGATTAATTAATGTATGCTTTTATAATAGTTATTATAATTATTTATACACATTCTAATATAAAAAATGCATTAAAATAATAGTATTAATAATAATCAGATAGTAATAATCATTGTATCATGTTGCATTTAGCTATATATATATATATATATATATATATATATATATATATATATTGAATAAACTATATATATTTCATAATTATTATTTTTACAAATTTCGGTAAACTAAAACACAAAATGTAAAGTAACATGGAATGACATCACTCCCGCCCCTTCGTCCAATAGCTTGTCTAAGGCGAGTGGATCCGCATCCCCTGCTACCCTTTAACAGGGAGTGTGCCCACGCTAGCCACTCACAAATACCTGGCGCAGGCACACGTCCTGCTAGTGGGGTAGTTGGGATGTGGCCACTGTTCGCACATGCGCCGTTGGGCCGTGAAAGAAGGTAAGTTTCTGGTGCGACCTCTGGGGTTTCACACAGGGGTATGCCTGCCATGGAGCCCCATAGACTCCGGGATGGGTTTTGGTCCACTTTAACAAAAGGGGACGCCAGCACTTGAAGTGCCTAGGGCAGCATGAATGCTAAATATGGCCCTGCCTGCTCTGTATGCTCGATAACGGCCTGCCCCCCACCCCCGCCGATCCTGGCCCCATCATTGTTGTCCGTGCCGACCTTGCTGCTCTGCAGTGGAAGCCGCTTCCAGGGCTTTAAACAGGAGCTCCTTCCTACCTTCAAGTCTGATGTTTACTGATGTAGACACGCCTCCACTGGCATCTTTTCTGCAGCGACCCCCCGATGATTACATTGAACGAGGGGTGGGGCCCTCTGGCATGGCAGTTAAAGTGATATTTCAGGAAAAGGTAATTGTTACACCATTGCGTCAAGCTACATTTGGCAGTGCCCTAAAATGTTTTCAGTTTTTAAATTGAAGAATAAATGGCTGAGATATCGAGGTTTACAGTTTTACCCCATGATTTCTCTTCTGAAGCAAGTGGGCGTGGTCATTGGGGCTGTAATGCTGCATAAGAATCAGCATAATGGGTGGGTGGTGCTAGGAGGAAGGCGTTACCTGTGTTTGAAAGGCAGCTCCGAGAGTGCTATTCAAGCCATCAATAAAGAAGGGGCGTGGTCTGGATTAGCTGTACGAGCTAGTATTGGTGGCCCATATTGGCAGGGTGGCACTGGAGGGGCAGATAGGGAAGTAGATTTCCTCATTCTGAGAGAACTGAGAGGAGGCACCGCGCTGGAGGAATGCTTGGCAAGGTAAGATGCTGTTTATTTTTGCTAACATTTTGCCTGAGTAATCTCTTTAAAGTGAACTAAAACCCAGGATTTTAACTTTCCCAGGTTTTGGTCCTTGCCCCTGGGGTAACTTGATGTGGGATGCCCCGCTGTGTGAAACCCTCCAGGTTGCCCAAACTAACTCACCTTTCCCCTGGCTTCCCGTCCAATCAGCGTGCAAGCTTGTCTATGCTCATCTACAGAGCCAAGTCCATCCAAGCTCCGCCGAGCATGCTGGCGGCTACATCCCTGCTACTTTCTAACAGGGAGTCTAACATTTGTCAATGGCCGGTGCGGGCACACACCATGCTAAAGTGATAGCTTGTTGGACTGGGGGAGAAGGTGAGTATTAAGAAAAAAAGCCCACTAACCAGCCTCACTCTGAAGGCACGGACAGGGAGATCCCAGGCAGTCCTCCCCAGGAAGTATCAATCGCAGTATTTAGTCCAGCCTTGCAATAAAATTTAACTTTTAATAAATCCATTTAAAAATAAAGCCCATAAGTGGAAATATATAGATCCAGAATAAGGCGAAAAGTGGCCCAGACACAGCAGGTATGGGCCGAGCACCCGTAACACGTTTCAAGCCTCTTGGGCTCTTAGTCATACAGGTGAGTATGCCAGGTGACCGGGGGGGGGGGGGTTTCACACAGTGGGGCATCCCGATTATGGATGCTTCGGGGAGAGGAAATCAAGCGCCCTGGAATCTTATAGATTTCAAGGCTGATGGCCCTGGGTTTTGGTCTACTTTAAAGAAAGATCGGCCCAGGAATTTATAGGATGCTGATTAATTCCCTCCCCCCGGGGCATCCAGAATTGTGATGCCCCACTCACCCATAAACTCACCTTCTTTCCTGGTCCAATGGTGCATGCGCGAGGAGTGGGCGCATCCCCTCTATTCCTCTAGCAGGGCGCATGAATGGCTGGCGCAGGCGCGCTCCCTGTTAGAGGGTAGCGGGAGATGTGGCAGACAGTGGGCTCGGATCCACTCGCATTAGACGAGCTCCTTGATAATCTCCGAGCACACTGATTGGATGAGCGGCCGTGCATGCGTCGTAGGACTGGAGAAGAGGTGAGTTTCTTCGGGTGACCTGGGGGGTTTCACACAGCAGGGCACCGCCGATCGACAGTCAAAATCCTGGGTTTTGGTCCACTTTGAGCAAACAATGATTGTTTTTACACTTAGCCCAAAGGCAGCGGCACCATTTGTGCGGCATTGGCATTTGTGTGGCATGCAGTATAGCTTCATTTATACAGGACAGACATGATTACATGCCTCTGACTGTAGCTGTAGCGCAGTGACTGAACACTATGAATATATACTGCACATATATATAGCCCTGGGTGGGCCTCTGGCCGATGTTGGGGTGTTGACTGGTGAGTTGCTACAACCTTATTTCAGGGATGCGACTTATCAACAAGCACGCCAAAAGTGTCACCTTCCAAGAATGCGAAATGTAAGAGAACAAGAAAAGTGTAAAGATAATTGTCCAGGAAATCCTGAATCCCCGCACAGGTCACCGGAGGGTTTGCCGCACGGAACAGCTGTACTAACATTATCTGTGCAACTCCTGAACCTGCAAGAGAGACGCTCAGCAGCTCCGGACATTCGCAAAATAATTCCCAATTCCGAATAATATTTTTTCATGAGTGCGGGCGGCGAGAGTGTGTTTTCCATCAGGGCCAATTTATTAATGGATCTGTCTGGGGCTGGGCTGTTACATTTATATATCATGCACACTCGTATATGAATATCACATACACGCATAAAAAATATAATAAATATACACACATATAATATATATATATATATATATATATATATATATATATAGTCAGTATCTGGGGCCAACGGCAATGACTCTGAAGACAGTTCTTAGTCAAACAATAAGCAATTTATTGAAAACAAAGTCCAACAGGCAACATCTCTTAACTTCAGAGTATAATGCAGGATACAATGCAGTACAGCAAGCAGTTACCTGACCAACTTTAGCAATGTCCAGGGTATGATAATTACAGCATATTGCAAGTCCTTGATATCACAGGTCCTCTTTCAGGGCATATAGGTCCAGGCTGTTAATCCAAGACCAGATAACACATAAAGTCCTTCGGATGCAATTTAGCACTGTAAGTATTGGGAGCAGCAAGTCACAGGCTCCTCATCCCAGTCTCTCCATCTCCACACTGGAAGCCTCAGTGGCTCATTTTATTAGGCTTCCTTTGCAATCAGCCTCATCACCTGTTTATAAACTGGGAGTAGGGGAAAAAAACGTAGAGGACTGGGAATGTGGACTGGAGTCCTGTAAACCCGGCATGGATTGTGCCTGATTGAGAAAACCAAGCGAGAAATAGACACCATCCAGGACTTCTCCATACACTTTACCACAATATATATATATATATATATATATATATATATATATATATATATATATATCCCTGATTTTTTCGCACTATAAGACGCACCTAGGTTTTGGAGGAGAAAAAAAAAATAAAAAAATATACTGAACCAAATGTGCTAAAATACCCCATCCCAATCGCCCTATTATAGACAGTGTGCAGAATTTCCCCAGTCACACCATTACAGAGCCCACATTACAGGCAGTGTGCAGCATCCCAAATGCAGGCAGAATGCGGGCATCCCAGATGCAGGCAGTGTGTGGGCATTCCAAATGCTGGAAGTATGTGGGCATCCCAAATGCAGGCAGTGTGTGGACTTCCCAATTACAGGCAGTGAGCGGGCATCCCAAATACAGGCAATGTGTGAACATCCCAAATACAGGCAGTGTGTGGGAATCCCAATTGCAGCCAGTGTATGGGCATCCCAAATACAGGCAGTGAGGGGCATCCTCATTGCAGGCAATAGGGGCATCCCAATAACAGGCAGTGAGGGGCATCCTCATTACAGGCAATAGGAGGCATCCCAATTACAGGCAGTGTACAGGCATCCCAAATACAGTGAGGGGCATTCCAAATACACAGTGTGCAGCATGCCCCCCCAAAAAAACATACATTCCCCAGCTCCAAAGCAGCACACACACACACATTACCAGCATCCGCTGCCTCTGCAACCCCTGTCCCCGTAGCCGCTGCTGCCTGCTGCGTCAAGCTCCTGTCAGTTCAGACTTTTGGGTAGGCATGACCAGCGTTCAGTGATGCAGCCAGGAGTCACAGGTCACGCCCCACCTGGTTGCCTGAACCGGGTCTCTGGGTAATTGGGACAATGGCCGGTGGGCAGCGGCGGCTACGGGGGCAATGGCTGAGGCCAGCAGAGGCAGTGGTGAGGGCAATGGAAGCCGGTTATGTGTGTGTGTGTGTCTGCGGGAGACGGCTACCGAGGGGTAGGAGCTGAGAATGTACGTTTTTTGTTTGTTTTTTTTTTGCATTTGCCCTATAGGACGCAATGAGTGGGAAAAATAAGTGTGTCTTATAGTGCAAACTATACGGTGTATATATATATGGGACTGCAAAATCAGTTATACAGTTGTAAGAGTTATACAGAGGCCATATTATCTATATATTAAAAATGTCTGTCCTCTATAGACCTCTGAACACCTGAACCATTTGACCTCAAGTTTGTCACACAGGTTCAATGGCTGCCCGGGAAGGTTAGAGCAAAGGTCCCGTCCTTGCCAGATGTACAGGAGAGGAGGGGGATGGGGAAGAGCAGCCCACAGAAATGAATGGGAGAATCTCCACACAAGCGCACAGGTGACAGAGCTGCAGCTCTCCCCAGCAATGCACAGGTGAGGTCATTAGAGCTGCAGCTCTCCCCAGCAATGCACAGGTGAGGTCATTAGTGCTGCAGCTCTCCCCAGCAATACACAGTTGAGGTCATTAGAGCTGCAGCTCTCCCCAGCAATGCACAGGTGAGGCCATTAGAGCTGCAGCTCTCCCCAGCAATGCACAGGTGAGGTCATTAGAGCTGCAGCTCTCCCCAGCAAAGCACAGGTGAGGTCATTAGAGCTGCAGCTCTCCCCAGCAATGCACAGGTGAGGTCATTAGAGCCGCAGCTCTCCGCAGCAATGCACAGGTGAGGTCATTAGAGTCTCAGCTCTCCCCAGCAATGCACAGGTGAGGTCATTAGAGCTGCAGCTCTCCCCAGCAATGCACAGGTGAGGTCATTAGAGCTGCAGCTCTCCCCAGCAATACATAGGTGAGGTGATTAGAGCTGCAGCTCTCCCCAGCAATGCACAGGTGAGGTCATTAGAGCTTCAGCTCTACCCAGCAATGCAAAGGTGAGGTCATTAGACCCGCAGCTCTCCCCAGCAATGCACAGGTGAGGTCATTAGTGCTGCAGCTCTCCCCAGCAATGCACAGGTGAGGTCATTAGAGCTGCAGCTCTCCCCAGCAATGCACAGGTGAGGTCATTAGAGCCGCAGCTCTCCCCAGCAATGCACAGGTGAGGTCATTAGTGCTGCAGCTCTCCCCAGCAATGCACAGGTGAGGTCATTAGAGCTGCAGTTCTCCCCAGCAATGCACAGGTGAGGTCATTAGAGCTGCAGCTGTTCCCAGCAATGCACAGGTGAGGTCATTAGTGCTGCAGCTCTTCCCAGCAATGCACAGGTGAGGTCATTAGAGCTGCAGCTCTTCCCAGCAATGCATAGGTGAGGTCATAAGAGCTGCAGCTCTCCCCAGCAATGCACAGGTGAGGTCATTAGAGCTGCATCTCTCCCCAGCAATGCACATGTGAGGTCATTAGAGCTGCATCTCTCCCCAGCAATGCACAGGTGAGGTCATTAGTGCTGCAGCTCTCCCCAGCAATGCACAGGTGAGGTCATTAGAGCTGCAGCTCTCCCCAGCAATGCACAGGTGAGGTCATTAGTGCTGCAGCTCTCCCCAGCAATGCACAGGTGAGGTCATTAGAACTGCAGCTCTCCCCAGCAATGCACAGGTGAGGAAATTAGAGCTGCAGCTCTCCCCAGCAATGCACAGGTGAGGTCATTAGAGCTGCAGCTCTCCCCAGCAATGCACAGGTGAGGTCATTAGTGCTGCAGCTCTCCCCAGCAATGCACAGGTGAGGTCATTAGAACTGCAGCTCTCCCCAGCAATGCACAGGTGAGGAAATTAGAGCTGCAGCTCTCCCCAGCAATGCACAGGTGAGGTCATTAGAGCTGCAGCTCTCCCCAGCAATGCACAGGTGAGGTCAGTAGAGCAGCAGCTCTTCCCAGCAATACACAGGTGAGGTCATTAGAGCTGCAGCTCTCCCCAGCAATGCACAGGTGAGGTCATTAGAGCCGCACCTCTCCCCAGCAATGCACAGGTGAGGTCATTAGAGCTGCAGCTCTCCCCAGCAATGCACTGGTGAGGTCATTAGAGCCGCACCTCTCCCCAGCAATGCACAGGTGAGGTCATTAGAGCTGCATCTCTCCCCAGCAATGCACAGGTGAGGTCATTAGAGCTGCATCTCTCCCCAGCAATGCACAGGTGAGGTCATTAGAGCTGCAGCTCTCCCCAGCAATGCACAGGTGAGGTCATTAGCTCTGTAGCTCTCCCCAGCAATGCGCAGGTGAGGTCATTAGAGCTGCAGCTCTCCCCAACAATGCACAGGTGAGGTCATTAGAGCTGCAGCTCTCCCCAGCAATGCACAGGTGAGGCCATTAGAGCTGCAGCTCTCCCCAGCAATGCACAGGTGAGGTCATTAGAGCTGCAGCTCTTCCCAGCAATGCACAGGTGAGGTCATTAGAGCTGCAGCTCTCCTCAGCAATGCACAGGTGAGGTCATTAGAGCCGCAGCTCTCCCCAGCAATGCACAGGTGAAGTCATTAGAGCTGCAGCTCTCCCCAGCAATGCACAGGTGAGGTCATTAGTGCTGCAGCTCTCCCCAGCAATGCACAGGTGAGGTCATTAGTGCTGCAGCTCTCCCCAGCAATGCACAGGTGAGGTCATTAGAGCTGCAGCTCTCCCCAGCAATGCACAGGAGAGGTCATTAGTGCTGCAGCTCTCCCCAGCAATGCACAGGTGAGGTCATTAGAGCTGCAGCTCTCCCCAGCAATGGACAGGTGAGGTCATTAGAGCTGCAGCTCTCCCCAGCAATGCACAGGAGAGGTCATTAGAGCTGCATCTCTCCCCAGCAATGCACAGGAGAGGTCATTAGAGCTGCATCTCTCCCCAGCAATGCACAGGAGAGGTCATTAGCGCTGCAGCTGTTCCCAGCAATGCACAGGTGAGGTCATTAGAGCTGCAGCTCTCCCCAGCAATGCACAGGTGAGGTCATTAGAGCTGCAGCTCTCCCCATCAATGCACAGGTGAGGTTATTAGAGCTGCAGCTCCCCCCAGCAATGCACAGGTGAGATCATTAGAGCTGCAGCTCTCCCCAGCAATGCACAGGTGAGGTCACTAGTGCTGCAGCTCTCCCCAGCAATGCACAGGTGAGGTCATTAGAGTCTTATCTCTCCCCAGCAATGCACAGGTGAGGTCATTAGTGCTGCAGCTCTCCCCAGCAATGCACAGGTGAGGTCATTAGTGCTGCAGCTCTCCCCAGCAATACACAGGTGAGATCATTAGAGCTGCAGCTCTCCCCAGCAATGCACAGGTGAGGTCATTAGAGCTGCAGCTCTCCCCAGCAATGCACAGGTGAGGTCATTAGAGCTGCAGCTCTCCCCAGCAATGCACAGGTGAGATCATTAGAGCTGCAGCTCTCCCCAGCAATGCACAGGTGAGGTCATTAGTGCTGCAGCTCTCCCCAGCAATACACAGGTGAGATCATTAGAGCTGCAGCTCTCCCCAGCAATGCACAGGTGAGATCACTAGTGCTGCAGCTCTCCCCAGCAATGCACAGGTGAGGTCATTAGTGCTGCAGCTCTCCCCAGCAATGAACAGGTGAGGTCATTAGTGCTGCAGCTCTCCCCAGCAATGAACAGGTGAGGTCATTAGAACTGCAGCTCTCCCCAGCAATGCACAGGTGAGGTCATTAGAGCTGCAGCTCTCCCCAGCAATGCACAGGTGAGGTCATTAGTGCGGCAGCTCTCCCCAGCAATGCACAGGTGAGGTCATTAGAGCTGCAGCTCTCCACAGCAATGCACAGGTGAGACCATTAGAGCTGCAGCTCTCCCTAGCAATGCACAGGTGAGGTCATTAGAGCCGCAGCTCTCCCCAGCAATGCACAGGTGACGTCATTAGAGCTGCAGCTCTCCCCAGCAATGCACAGGTGAGATCATTAGTGCGGCAGCTCTCCCCCGCAATGCACAGGTGAGGTCATTAGTGCTGCAACTCTCCCCAGCAATGCACAGGTGACATCATTAGTGCGGCAGCTCTCCCCCGCAATGCACAGGTGAGGTCATTAGAGCAGCAGCTCTCCGCAGCAATGCACAGGTGAGGTCATTAGAGCCGCAGCTCTCCCCAGCAATGCACAGGTGAGGTCATTAGAGCTGCAGCTCTCCCCAGCAATGCACAGGTGAGACCATTAGAGCTGCAGCTCTCCCTAGCAATGCACAGGTGAGGTCATTAGAGCCGCAGCTCTCCCCAGCAATGCACAGGTGACGTCATTAGAGCTGCAGCTCTCCCCAGCAATGCACAGGTGAGATCATTAGTGCGGCAGCTCTCCCCCGCAATGCACAGGTGAGGTCATTAGTGCTGCAACTCTCCCCAGCAATGCACAGGTGAGGTCATTAGAGCTGCAGCTCTCCCCATCAATGCACAGGTGAGGTCATTAGAGCTGCAGCTCTCCCCAGCAATGCACAGGTGAGATCATTAGAGCTGCAGCTCTCCCCAGCAATGCACAGGTGAGGTCATTAGAGCTGCACCTCTCCCCAGCAATGCACAGGTGAGGTTATTAGAGCTGCAGCTCCCCCCAGCAATGCACAGGTGAGGTCATTAGAGCTGCAGCTCTCCCCAGCAATGCACAGGTGAGGTCATTAGAGCTGCAGCTCTCCCCATCAATGCACAGGTGAGGTCATTAGAGCTGCAGCTCTCCCCAGCAATGCACAGGTGAGGTCATTAGAGCTGCAGCTCTCCCCAGCAATGCACATGTGAGGTCATTAGAGCTGCAGCTCTCCCCAGCAATGCACAGGTGAGGACATTAGAGCTGCAGCTCTCCCCAGCAATGCACATGTGAGGTCATTAGAGCTGCAGCTCTCCCCAGCAATGCACATGTGAGGTCATTAGAGCTGCAGCTCTCCCCAGCAATGCACAGGTGAGGTCATTAGAGCTGCAGCTCTCCCCAGCAATGCACATGTGAGGTCATTAGAGCTGCAGCTCTCCCCAGCAATGCACAGGTGAGGACATTAGAGCTGCAGCTCTCCCCAGCAATGCACAGGTGAGGTCATTAGAGCTGCAGCTCTCCCCAGCAATGCACAGGTGAGGTCATTAGAGCTGCAGCTCTCCCCAGCAATGCACAGGTGAGGTCATTAGAGCCGCACCTCTCCCCAGCAATGCACAGGTGAGGTCATTAGAGCTGCAGCTCTCCCCAGCAATGCACTGGTGAGGTCATTAGAGCCGCACCTCTCCCCAGCAATGCACAGGTGAGGTCATTAGAGCTGCAGCTCTCCCCAGCAATGCACAGGTGAGGTCATTAGAGCTGCATCTCTCCCCAGCAATGCACAGGTGAGGTCATTAGAGCTGCAGCTCTCCCCAGCAATGCACAGGTGAGGTCATTAGCTCTGTAGCTCTCCCCAGCAATGCGCAGGTGAGGTCATTAGAGCTGCAGCTCTCCCCAACAATGCACAGGTGAGGTCATTAGAGCTGCAGCTCTCCCCAGCAATGCACAGGTGAGGCCATTAGAGCTGCAGCTCTCCCCAGCAATGCACAGGTGAGGTCATTAGAGCTGCAGCTCTTCCCAGCAATGCACAGGAGAGGTCATTAGAGCTGCAGCTCTCCTCAGCAATGCACAGGTGAGGTCATTAGAGCTGCAGCTCTCCCCAGCAATGCACAGGTGAGGTCATTAGAGCTGCAGCTCTCCTCAGCAATGCACAGGTGAGGTCATTAGAGCCGCAGCTCTCCCCAGCAATGCACAGGTGAGGTCATTAGAGCTGCAGCTCTCCCCAGCAATGCACAGGTGAGGTCATTAGAGCTGCAGCTCTCCCCAGCAATGCACAGGTGAAGTCATTAGAGCTGCAGCTCTCCCCAGCAATGCACAGGTGAGGTCATTAGTGCTGCAGCTCTCCCCAGCAATGCACAGGTGAGGTCATTAGTGCTGCAGCTCTCCCCAGCAATGCACAGGTGAGGTCATTAGAGCTGCAGCTCTCCCCAGCAATGCACAGGAGAGGTCATTAGTGCTGCAGCTCTCCTCAGCAATGCACAGATGAGATCATTAGCGCTGCAGCTCTCCCCAGCAATGCACAGGTGAGGTCATTAGAGCTGCAGCTCTCCCCAGCAATGCACAGGTGAGGTCATTAGAGCCGCACCTCTCCCCAGCAATGCACAGGTGAGGTCATTAGAGCTGCAGCTCTCCCCAGCAATGCACAGGTGAGGTCATTAGAGCTGCATCTCTCCCCAGCAATGCACAGGTGAGGTCATTAGAGCTGCAGCTCTCCCCAGCAATGCACAGGTGAGGTCATTAGCTCTGTAGCTCTCCCCAGCAATGCGCAGGTGAGGTCATTAGAGCTGCAGCTCTCCCCAACAATGCACAGGTGAGGTCATTAGAGCTGCAGCTCTCCCCAGCAATGCACAGGTGAGGCCATTAGAGCTGCAGCTCTCCCCAGCAATGCACAGGTGAGGTCATTAGAGCTGCAGCTCTTCCCAGCAATGCACAGGAGAGGTCATTAGAGCTGCAGCTCTCCTCAGCAATGCACAGGTGAGGTCATTAGAGCTGCAGCTCTCCCCAGCAATGCACAGGTGAGGTCATTAGAGCTGCAGCTCTCCTCAGCAATGCACAGGTGAGGTCATTAGAGCCGCAGCTCTCCCCAGCAATGCACAGGTGAGGTCATTAGAGCTGCAGCTCTCCCCAGCAATGCACAGGTGAGGTCATTAGAGCTGCAGCTCTCCCCAGCAATGCACAGGTGAAGTCATTAGAGCTGCAGCTCTCCCCAGCAATGCACAGGTGAGGTCATTAGTGCTGCAGCTCTCCCCAGCAATGCACAGGTGAGGTCATTAGTGCTGCAGCTCTCCCCAGCAATGCACAGGTGAGGTCATTAGAGCTGCAGCTCTCCCCAGCAATGCACAGGAGAGGTCATTAGTGCTGCAGCTCTCCTCAGCAATGCACAGATGAGATCATTAGCGCTGCAGCTCTCCCCAGCAATGCACAGGTGAGGTCATTAGAGCTGCAGCTCTCCCCAGCAATGGACAGGTGAGGTCATTAGAGCTGCAGCTCTCCCCAGCAATGCACAGGAGAGGTCATTAGAGCTGCATCTCTCCCCAGCAATGCACAGGAGAGGTCATTAGAGCTGCAGCTGTTCCCAGCAATGCACATGTGAGGTCATTAGAGCTGCAGCTCTCCCCAGCAATGCACAGGTGAGGTCATTAGAGCTGCATCTCTCCCCAGCAATGCACAGGTGAGGTCATTAGTGCTGCAGCTCTCCCCAGCAATGCACAGGTGAGGTCATTAGTGCTGCAGCTCTTCCCAGCAATGCACATGTGAGGTCATTAGAGCTGCAGCTCTCCCCAGCAATGCACAGGTGAGGTCATTAGTGCTGCAGCTCTCCCCAGCAATGTACAAGTGAGGTTATTAGAGCTGCATCTCTCCCCAGCAATGCACAGGTGAGGTCATTAGAGCTGCAGCTCTTCCCAGCAATGCACAGGTGAGGTCATTAGTGCTGCATCTCTCCCCAGCAATGCACAGGTGAGGTCATTAGTGCTGCATCTCTCCCCAGCAATGCACAGGTGAGGGCATTAGAGCTGCAGCTCTCCCCAGCAATGCACAGGTGAGGTCATTAGTGCTGCATCTCTCCCCAGCAATGCACAGGTGAGGTCATTAGAGCTGCATCTCTCCCCAGCAATGCACAGGTGAGGGCATTAGAGCTGCAGCTCTCCCCAGCAATGCACAGGTGAGGTCATTAGTGCTGCATCTCTCCCCAGCAATGCACAGGTGAGGTCATTAGAGCTGCAGCTCTCCCCAGCAATGCACAGGTGAGGGCATTAGAGCTGCAACTCTCCCCAGAAATGCACAGGTGAGGTCATTAGTGCTGCAGCTCTCCCCAGCAATGCACAGGTGAGGTCATTAGTGCTGCATCTCTCCCCAGCAATGCACAGGTGAGGTCATTAGAGCTGCATCTCTCCCCAGCAATGCACAGGTGAGGGCATTAGAGCTGCAGCTCTCCCCAGCAATGCACAGGTGAGGTCATTAGTGCTGCATCTCTCCCCAGCAATGCACAGGTGAGGTCATTAGAGCTGCAGCTCTCCCCAGCAATGCACAGGTGAGGGCATTAGAGCTGCAACTCTCCCCAGCAATGCACAGGAGAGGTCATTAGCGCTGCAGCTGTTCCCAGCAATGCACAGGTGAGGTCATTAGAGCTGCAGCTCTCCCCAGCAATGCACAGGTGAGGTCATTAGAGCTGCAGCTCTCCCCATCAATGCACAGGTGAGGTTATTAGAGCTGCAGCTCCCCCCAGCAATGCACAGGTGAGATCATTAGAGCTGCAGCTCTCCCCAGCAATGCACAGGTGAGGTCACTAGTGCTGCAGCTCTCCCCAGCAATGCACAGGTGAGGTCATTAGAGTCTTATCTCTCCCCAGCAATGCACAGGTGAGGTCATTAGTGCTGCAGCTCTCCCCAGCAATGCACAGGTGAGGTCATTAGTGCTGCAGCTCTCCCCAGCAATACACAGGTGAGGTCATTTGAGCTGCAGCACTCCCCAGCAATACACAGGTGAGGTCATTAGAGCTGCAGCTCTCCCCAGCAATGCACAGGTGAGGTCATTAGAGCTGCAGCTCTCCCCAGCAATGCACAGGTGAGATCATTAGAGCTGCAGCTCTCCCCAGCAATGCACAGGTGAGGTCATTAGTGCTGCAGCTCTCCCCAGCAATACACAGGTGAGATCATTAGAGCTGCAGCTCTCCCCAGCAATGCACAGGTGAGATCACTAGTGCTGCAGCTCTCCCCAGCAATGCACAGGTGAGGTCATTAGTGCTGCAGCTCTCCCCAGCAATGAACAGGTGAGGTCATTAGTGCTGCAGCTCTCCCCAGCAATGAACAGGTGAGGTCATTAGAACTGCAGCTCTCCCCAGCAATGCACAGGTGAGGTCATTAGAGCTGCAGCTCTCCCCAGCAATGCACAGGTGAGGTCATTAGTGCGGCAGCTCTCCCAGCAATGCACAGGTGAGGTCATTAGAGCTGCAGCTCTCCCCAGCAATGCACATGTGAGGTCATTAGAGCTGCAGCTCTCCCCAGCAATGCACAGGTGAGGTCATTAGAGCTGCAGCTCTCCACAGCAATGCACAGGTGAGGTCATTAGAGCTGCAGCTCTCCCCAGCAATGCACAGGTGAGGTCATTAGTGCTGCAGCTCTCCCCAGCAATGCACATGTGAGGTCATTAGAGCTGCAGCTCTCCCCAGCAATGCACAGGTGAGGTCATTAGAGCTGCAGCTCTCCACAGCAATGCACAGGTGAGACCATTAGAGCTGCAGCTCTCCCTAGCAATGCACAGGTGAGGTCATTAGAGCCGCAGCTCTCCCCAGCAATGCACAGGTGACGTCATTAGAGCTGCAGCTCTCCCCAGCAATGCACAGGTGAGATCATTAGTGCGGCAGCTCTCCCCCGCAATGCACAGGTGAGGTCATTAGTGCTGCAACTCTCCCCAGCAATGCACAGGTGAGATCATTAGTGCGGCAGCTCTCCCCCGCAATGCACAGGTGAGGTCATTAGAGCAGCAGCTCTCCGCAGCAATGCACAGGTGAGGTCATTAGAGCCGCAGCTCTCCCCAGCAATGCACAGGTGAGGTCATTAGAGCTGCAGCTCTCCCCAGCAATGCACAGGTGAGACCATTAGAGCTGCAGCTCTCCCTAGCAATGCACAGGTGAGGTCATTAGAGCCGCAGCTCTCCCCAGCAATGCACAGGTGACGTAATTAGAGCTGCAGCTCTCCCCAGCAATGCACAGGTGAGATCATTAGTGCGGCAGCTCTCCCCCGCAATGCACAGGTGAGGTCATTAGAGCTGCAGCTCTCCCCAGCAATGCACAGGTGAGGTCATTAGAGCTGCAGCTCTCCCCAGCAATGCACAGGTGAGGTCATTAGTGCTGCAACTCTCCCCAGCAATGCACAGGTGAGGTCATTAGAGCTGCAGCTCTCCCCATCAATGCACAGGTGAGGTCATTAGAGCTGCACCTCTCCCCAGCAATGCACAGGTGAGGTTATTAGAGCTGCAGCTCCCCCCAGCAATGCACAGGTGAGGTCATTAGAGCTGCAGCTCTCCCCAGCAATGCACAGGTGAGGTCATTAGAGCTGCAGCTCTCCCCAGCAATGCACAGGTGAGGTCATTAGAGTCTCAGCTCTCCCCAGCAATGCACAGGTGAGGTCATTAGAGCTGCAGCTCTCCCCAGCAATGCACAGGTGAGGTCATTAGAGCTGCACCTCTCCCCAGCAATGCACAGGTGAGGTCATTAGAGCTGCATTCACTGCACTGCAGAGCCAATGGAGAACGCCAAGTGGTGCCCTGAGGTCAAATCACCCAAGACGGCACTGCATCTAACAACAGGACAACGCTGCAGTGAGCGATAGGTAGCACCAGTTAAGTGTGTCCGGCACTCGGCGGTGAAGCAAGTATTCAAGAAAAAACTTCACAAACACAGCGTTGGTGCTCTAAAACTGAGCGCTCTAGCATAGAGCCCCAGACTCTGTGTGATCAAAGTTTGTTTCTCAACACATATCCACCAGTAACAAAGCGAAAACATATGGAATGACATTGTGTAACACTGTGACATTAACACTACAATGCCAGACCTACACATACAATTCTGCATAAAAAAAAAAAACTATAAAAGTGTTTGGTTGCCGGGCAGAAGCGGACACACAATGATTTGAGCCAAACATTTTAAAGTTTACTTGGCCAACACGCTATTTATACACAACCACATGAAACACCATTGAAATGTAAGGGAGAGCGACACTGAGCAACAGGTGCTACATGGCGCTGCTGAACCTAGAGCCCCGGTGCTATACACTGCGCCGCCGCTGGTGATACATGTGGCGCTACATGACGCTGTTAGAGGCACTCACCAGATTGACTTTCATATATATGGTTTTCACATACTGGCGTTCATCCGACGCTGTGTGGTGCTATGTGGTGTTTGCGTTTCTTAAAGCGAACCTTCACTCTGAATAAGAGCATATCTTATATGTTTCCCACACCCTGTACATACAGATTGCTCACATTAAAAATCATCCTACCTGCATCTACTGCATGTTATGAGCCTTTAAACATCCAAGATGGCGGCTTATGGAAGCCGCCATCTTATCAGGCAGCCTGCAAACAGGAAGTGCCTCCTGACTGTGCTGCTCTGCATTCTGGGACTGCTGATCGTTACCTGACCCCAGCTCTGCTCTGTCTGAGCAAAGCACAGCTATAACCTGCCCCCTGTACCTTATCCCACTCTCTGCTCCTCAGTAAGTGTGATGCTTATGAGTCAAGATGGGGGCGCCCGTATCCTAAATTCCTGAACAGAGTTGCAGCCCAGTGGGGGAAAGAATAACAAGTTAGTGACTAAAAACGTAAAATATATTAATTTTAGATGCTGCGGAACCGTTTTTTAAGAGTTTGGGCTTTTCATTAAATCACGCTGAAGGTCCGGTTTAAATAAGCCCCATAGTATAACTTCTTTTCAGTCCAGACTCATCAGGAAGCAGCAGACAGAAAATATTAGCTGTCAGTCTCCTCTGTGCCGGTGGCGGCACCGTGTTGTGGCGCAGTGTTGTGTGTCACCGGCCGCTGCATTTGTGGAATGAGCTAAAATACACACAGCGCAGAACCAGGGCAGGAATGAGCAGCGCGACCTGTGACAACATGTCAGGCGCTGCACAGGAATGGGATACAGGCTAGGACTGGTCCACAGGGTCACCCGGACATTCCCCATAGGGCACCTATGAGGGCCTGCATCACCAAAACCTATAGCTTATTTGTGGCAGCCCATATATAAGCCATTGATACCTGCATTATTGGGGGGCAATCATGGCCTAATAGTAAGGAAGGTTCAGGGACATGACTGAAGTGCTCTAGCAAGGCACCTAACCCCCAAAATGCACCCTGGGTGTCTTAATCAGGGCAGCCCACCACTTCAGGCATGTGTACATGGATAGGTTAAATGCAGAGAAAAAACTCCTATGTGTGCGCAAGCATACAACGGCCATCAATACCCCAATATTCCCAGATCTTCAAATCGGGCAGGCTGATTCATTACTAGCGCCAGCTATCGGCAGATGAGCGTCTGTACAGAGGCGCTAAGAGCGATCGCTAGTATACACTGTGATCAGCTATCTGGCGCTGTAACAGAGCGTCTCATTTGCTGTAGTAACCTGGCCGGCATTGATGAATGAGATGTATGTTGGGCGTTCTAACACCAGTACAGCGCTGCAGGGAGCAAGAGGTAGCCCCAGCTCAGTGCGACCGACTCTCAGCGACTCACACCATATTCACCAAAAAACAGACACACACAGCGGCGGCGCTCTGGATCTGGTCGCTATAGCGTAGAGCGCCAGACGCTGTGTGATTAAAGTCTGTTTTTGAACACATATCCACCAGCAACAAAGCGAAAACACATGGAATGACATTGTTGTAACATTGTGACATTAACACTTTAATACAAGACCTGTAATGACAATTCTGCATAAAAATATAAAAAATCCAAAAAGTTTTCCAAAATGACTTTTTCTAGGCCAGGAGAGGTCACACAATTATTTGAGAGAAGAACCCTGTTTAAATAGAAGAAAAGTAACTTCTATTGAAATGTATGGGAGAGCGACAGGTAGTGACAGGTAATAGCTGGCGCTCTGAAGCTAGAGCGCCGGTGCTATACACTGAGCTGCCTGTAATGATGAATCGTACGCTACATGGCGCTGTTAGAGTCGCTCACCAGAATCACCTTCATAAATGTGGTATTACGTACGGCGCCCGGCGTTCACCAGATGCTACCTGCCGCTATCCCTTGATGAATAAATCCCTAAGTGTGGGGTGGGCCCCTAGAGCATACCTTCCAACTTTTCATGGTGGAAAAGGGGGACGATTGTTAAATTAAGCCACGCCCCCTCACTGATTGATGGATAGGAGATGGGATGTAACAGTTACAACAATATAAAACACTTTGAATAGACAAATGGATTACCGTATTTTTCGCCCTATAAGACGCACTTATTTTTCCCCAAAAGTGGGGGGAAAATGTCCGTGCGTCTTATCGGGCGAATGTAAAAAAACTCACCCGTTCCCGGGGCTCCCGCGTTGCCTGTCACACTGAGAAAGGCCAGAGGAGCGGCGGGCTGTGTCCCGGCCCCGCCGCTGCGATCGCTGTCTTTCAGGCAGCGGCGGGGCCGGGACACAGCCCGCCCGCTCCTCCATCTACTGCCTCTTCCTGTCAGGTCACACGCGAGCACCCAGGTCAGCGCAGCAGGTGGGCGTGGCCTGCACTGACTCGGTGCAAGCCACGCCCACCCGCTGCTCTGACCTGGGTGCTCGCGTGTGGCAAGGAAGGGGCAGCAGATGGAGGAGCGAGCAGGCTGTGTCTGGCCCCGCCGCTGCTATTGCTGCCTGAAAAGACAGCGATCGCAGCGGCGGGGCCGGGACACAGCCTGCCGCTGCTTCTTACGGCCGGCTCCGTAAATCGGGTGGGCGTGGCCTGCGCCGACGCTGATGCGGTGCAGGCCACGCCCACCCGATTCACGGAGCCAGCCGCTTGTCAGCGGAGAGGTGAGTTATACTTTTTTTTTTTTATTATACCGACTATGAGGGGACGGGGGATGCCGACTACCAATGGGGGGAGGGAGGATGCCACACTGACAATGGGGGGAGAGGGGGATGCCACACTGACAATGGGGGAAGGGAGGATGCCACACTGACAATGGGGGGAGAGGGGGATGCCACACTGACAATGGGGGGAGAGGGGGATGCCACACTGACAATGGGGGAAGGGAGGATGCCACACTGACAATGGGGGGAGAGGGGGATGCCATACTGACAATGGGGGGAGAGGGGGATGCCACACTGACAATGGGGGGAGAGGGGGATGCCACACTGACAATGGGGGGAGAGGGGGATGCCACACTGTCTGTAATGGTGCGTTTTTGGTTTAAAATATTTTTTTTTCAAATTTTCCTACCCCAAATTCTAGGTGCGTCTTATAGGCAGGTGCGTCTTATGGGGCGAAAAATACGGTATTTATTGTTGCAGATCTGCATTTTACACCTCAAAGAAGGACAAAGAAGAACAACAAAGGACAGGGGGGCATGGACTCCAAAGAGGGACAGTCCCTCCAAATCATGGACATTTGGGAGGTATGGCCTAGAGTCAGTTCTACAGGTGAACCCGCAGACACCCCAGTCCGACATTGATGGGAAGTCACTGATTGCTGGTGACAGGATAACAACCCCCTCATCAAATCCAGTCAGCGGCCTCCTCGGTCACCTGTCGGGCCCAGTTCACACCAGGGTGATTTACTGCGCTAGCTATGGCATGGGTGGCATGAAAACGCTGCCCATAGTTACGTGTAGGTCCGTTCATCCATGCAATCGCAAATCACTACTAAAACACTGCGTTGTGATAGCAGTTATCACCATCACAACGCAATTGCTATGAAGATGTTCTCAGATGGAGATCGTCCTGTGTGGAACATCTACTATTCAAAACTAACCTGGATATTGCTACTTGGAATTTTTCCATATGAGCTTCATTTGAAGATTATTAGAGATTATTGTTTCTGCCCTGTCTTGTCAGCTATTTGGTAAGAGACCAATCTTTTTGGTGGTGGATCACACGGTTTGCAGAAGACGCACGTGGATTGTCCGTTTAACCTTTGGACTGTAACTTAGGCCCTTATTTATGAAGGAATAGCGACAGGTAGCGACTGGTGAGCGACCGGTAATGACGGGCCCTGCCACGAGAACGCCGGCTCCCCACCACAATCACACATTTATCAAGCCGATCCTGCTTAGCGACTGAGATAGCGCCATATAGCGACTCATTCATCATTATTCCAGCCTCAGCCCACAGCGCCAGCGTCCGACCTTGAACAGCGACAGGTATGACCTCTCGCTACCTGGCGCTCTCCAATGCATTTCAATGGAACAATCTTTAAATATTCATAATTCATTGTTATTGTTTTTTTTTTTTTTTTTTTTTTTTATGTGAAAAATTCTGTGACCACTTCTGCCAATTTAGATAATTTTTTTAAGGTAAAAAAATAAATAAATAAATTGTACAGAATTGATATTACAGGTCTGATATTAATGTATTCATATTACAAAATTATTTAAAAAACTTGTTTTTTTGGTTTCCAAAAATATGGTTGTTTGGGGGTTAAAAAACTACTTTTAACCCATCGCCGCCAGCGCTCTGGGGTTTAAACATGCATTTTACAACGCAAGAATTTTTTGAGCGTGATTTTTTAATTAATATGGTGGGAGCCGGTCGCTAGGGCCAGTCGCTATCATGCGCTCCCATACAGCGCGGAACCTGTCAAATAGCGACTCCTCACCCAATATTCAACATTACGGGAAACCGACTGAGTCGCTATCAACTACCGAACAACGGCCAAGCACAGCGACTACTAGCGGGCGCTCTGAAAATGCCGCTACAGTCGCTCAACTGTCGCTACCTGCCGCTATTAATGAATCGGCCTCCCCGCTCTGTGTATTTTTTATCGATTGTCTGTGTGGAACATCGCTGGCTGCACCCCGATATGCAGTGCCCGGGTCTGAATTAGGGTTGCCGCCTTTCTCAATAAAAGTACCGACCTTTTCATGGCTACATGGGTGTGGTCTTGTAAAATGTAAGTTTAATCATACTTAAACAGCACCAACACCTGGTAACGAGTCAGCACCGGCCGGGGCGGCGGGCAACTACGGCCCACGTGACCGCCTGGGGGCCAATCGCAGGACTTCTTTCCCGCCGCTGGCTCGTAATGAAGGTGAGTATTCTCAGCAGTCTGTGCAGTTAGGTGCGAGGGGGCTCCAGTGTTCTGGATGCCCCTCCCAAGGGGCAGCGGGAGCGGGACCAACACCCGTTAAAGTAATATTGGGTGTTGGTCCTGTTTAAAATTCCTCATTTTGCACTTTATGAAGTGCAACAGCCAACACACACACAGCACGCTTCAGATACAGATGCGATCCCTGGCCCTGTTGCTTAAAGTGGACCAAAACCCAGGATTTTGACTATCTGGGTTTTGGCCCTTGCCCCCAGGGCACCCCGATTGGCTTGTGTGAAACCCCCCAGGTCACTGATACAACTCATCTCTTCCCGGTCCTAAGGAGTCCAATCAGTGTGCTCAGATCCGCTGACGTCCCTTCGTCTAAGGCTCTGACGGCGGCATCCCCCGCTACCCTCTAACATGGAGCGTGCCCACACTGGCCATTCACAAATGCCTGACGCGAGCATGTGCACTGCTAGAAGGATAGTGGGGATGCAGCTGCGGCTTACGCATGCGCATTTGGACCGGAAAAGAAGGTAAGTGAATTGAGGAGACCTGGGGGGTTTCACACAGCGGGGCATCCCGATTTTGGATGCCCCGGGAGGAGGGAATCGATCGGCCTGGGAATCTTATAGATCACTGTGGGTTTTGGTCCACTTTAACCATACCTAGCAACTTCAGGATGGGAAAGAGAAAGATTTGTTAAATTAGGCCACACACCCTCATTGATGGATAGATGGGAGATAGGGTGTAACAATATATACACTTTGAATAGGCGAATGAATCATTTATTGATGCATGTTACACCTCAAAGAGGGACAAATGAGAAGGGCAGGGGACATGGACTCAAGAGAGGGACAGTCCCTCCAAATCAGGAACACTTGGGAGGTATGGCTTAGCAGCAAAAAAAATACCGGCAATTATCAAAAAATTATTTGCAGGTTACAAAAAATACTGGCTGTGCCGGTGAAATACCGGTAAGGTGGCAACTTCTCAACTAGTCTGAATCCACAGTATCCCTGGGGGCCGTGATAAGGCCCAGGGCCACCATTTGGAAGCAGCAATTTCTGGGCTCCCCACATAACCAATGTGTGATGGCTGGGCCCTTAGTTTAAACTAAGCCTCTTGACCCAAGGCAACCAGACGTACCTAAAAATCCAGACCATAAAGAAAACAAAAAATCTAGGGGCCCAGCCATCATTTTCTGATGCGAGGCCCAGACACAATATAGGCTTTATAGAGTCCACCCCCTTTATAACCTATGTGGGATGGCTTGGCCCCTAGTTTGAATTGGGCCCCAAGACAAACAAGCCTGGGGGAAGGGGGCACAAGCCTCATTTATCAACAACGCCAGCTGCAATTGTGTGGCAGCCTGCAGGTCTCAGGTTAGGGTGGCCATTAGCGCCACTTGGCCAGGGACCCCAGCTTCACAGCTGACCCCTTGGGCCCTAAACAGTAGTCTTGGATTTCCTGCCCTGATAACTGTCAGTATGCCCCCACAATTCTCGTGCCGCCACGGGCCCGAACTCCATTCACGAGAGCTTCTGTGCCAGCTCCTGCCCCCTTAATCACAGGGGAGGGAGCGTGCCCTCTCCATACACTGAGATGGAGGGGGGAATGTCAGGCCTCGGCCCACCTCTTATTGGATCCAGCGAACAGGTGAGTTGCTGATCACCACACTAGCACCGAACAGCTGCAGGGGACAAAAGCTAGGTGCCCCTTTTTCTTGTTCTACCATTTAAAAATCCATTGTCTTCCACACGTGTTTCAGGCTTATGGCCCTTATCAGCACAAGATCCCACAAGACGTCTTTAAGGTGGCTTCCAAGTCTCACCCCCCATAAACCCATCAACTACTAGGCTTGTGGTAATGGTAGACATGAGCAAATTATTTGTATGGCTCCACCTACTCCCAAAGAGTGATGGGTAATGTTGATGATCTTGCAAGGGTTGCCTTGTCACAGAAGAGCATAGGGCTGTTTCCTAAATAATGGGTGTGGGACCGCATTATGACAGTTTTAAGGGGGTCATCCAGATTGCCAGAGTCCTCCTATGCAATGACCGCCGCAACCCCCTGAAACCCTTACCTTGACCTTAATCCTTGGCTGAAATGCCGTCCCGCCATTGGCGGCTGGCAGTCACGTGGGTCGGGGTCACTTTCTCTTTCCCACCCGCCGGACAGAGCCGACCCAATTCAGACCCATTTCAGCTGAGAATCAATGCCAAGGTATGGATTTTGAGGGGTTGCGCAGGGGGTTCCAGCAACCTGAATGCCCCCCCCCAAGACTCACAATGCGGCCCCACGCCCATTAGGTATTGTAGGAAATGGGTGTAGGACCGCTTTAAGCCTGCAGGGCTGGGAGTCTCTCAGTTCCTATGCCTTGTGTGGAACAATCTTTAGTAAAATAAAACTAGAAAAAAAACAGTGAAGTTTTTCATCGCAAAAAGTCATGATGGGATGTATTGACTACTTTTTACATCTGCTAAAAATAAGGGAGTAAGGTAGATTAAAAAAAATTGATTAAAAAAAAAAAAAAGATTTAATCCTGTGCTAAATCAACCCTTTTTTCTTGAGCCTACTGGAAAACCTACAGTGAATTAAAATGAATTCATATGGCTTTGGAGGCTTTTCCAAATGTTCACACAAGTGGTTGTTACAAGATTACAGCCAATGTCTACTTTTGCCATTGGCAGCCTGTAAGTCATGAAGGAAGTCCCGTGTGTTGAGCTGGATTGGTGGGTATATAAAGTGTGTAATAGATGTGTCTGCACACATATCCCTCATTGCTGTCACGGGTAAAAGGGACAATTTATCATAGTGGCAAAAATGATAATTGATTCTTATTGGCTAATGGCTTTTGGGCCAAGTGTGCCTGTTATTATGAAAGGGGGCAGATGGAGAACTGTTCACATGGTGCTATGGTAAAGCCTATCATGAGTGGCCAAATGGCACCATTGTGATTAAATGATCAGCACCATTTACTACTGATGTGAGAGATCAGGAGGTCAGCTGGGAAGGTGTGTAAGGGCTGATGAACCAGAGTCAAAAACTATCAATCTGTTTAGTCTTGGGAGGACACAGTAACATAGTAAGATAGTAACATAGTATGTAAGGCTGAATAAAGATTTTAGTCCATCCAGTTCAGCCTGTTTAACTCCTTCCAGTGGTCTAGTAGCCATAGCTGGAAATGTGAGTTTTTGGGGCTTTTGGGGGGGGTCCCTCACCGCGGGACATCCCGATCTCGGATGTCCCGCGGTGAGGGAGGTGATCACCCCTGGGTGTTGGTCCACTTTAAGCACAGGTGCCCAGAACTGTACACAGTATTCCATATGAGGTCTGATTAACTTGATTATAAATATATAATGACATGATTAACTTGTATAAATATATAAATGACCAATACAAAAAATATGGGGAAACTGTATTCCAAATAAAATCCTATCTGAAGACAAGGGGGTGCTCCCTTCGACTGGAAAAAAATAAATTCATTCTCCGGAAGCGACAATCATTCTTTAACATAAGACCTATAAATCTGTGGAATAGCCTCACACAGAAACTTGTTACAGCATCAACCACTGAAAGCTTCAAAAAAGGTTGCTATAATAATAACTTCCCCTACCCCAACACCCTCGGTTGAACTTGATGGACATAAGTCTTATTTCAACCGTATTAACTATATAACTGTGTAAGCCTATTTCTAAAACAACTGTTGAGCGAACCCAACCATGTATAGGGCTCCAAAGTAGACAGATAGTCTCTACATCGGCTTAAAGTCTTAAATTTTCCCAGCAATATTGGAATTAGACCTACGTTGATTAGTTACCATCTCTGATGAGTCACGTTTTCTGCTTCATTGAACAGATGGACTTTGGTTTGTCCAGTGAAAAACATCAAAAAATGAAAACGCCTTGCAACCACTGAAAGAATGCTGGTGGTGGCAGCTTTATAGTCTGGGGAATGTTTTCGAGGCCCACTTTGGGCCAACTCATTTGGAAGACACTCCTGATCAATTTGGGTATGAATTCATCCTCGCAGATCACATACACCCATACATGCTGTGTCACGCAGCTCGCTTAGCTGTCCCTGGTTCCTGTGGCATCTCTCGTGAATCTCCAGTGGTCTTCACTCCATCCTTTGGACACCTGCCTGAGCACAGGCCCCAGCTTCTGGTGGCATCAGGGATCAGAGAGTCTTTTGTCCTCCGTCGGCTGTGTGCTGTCAATTGCAGACAGCACAACTGCCGGAACAGAAATTCAATGGGCCACTGAACCCAATTTTGTTTATAGGCTATTAGCCCTTGTAGATCTGGTGGCCTAATCATCTCAGGAGTTATTGCGGGCCAATGAGCACTGGAGCCTGTTAGCCAATCCCCAGACACTTGCCCCAAAAAAGGTGCCCCAATTCATATCATCATTGGTCGTTATAGCCATCGCTTGGGTACTTTTGTCTATGACTTCTGCTATCTGTGATTTACCTGTGTACGACCCAGAACCTCGCCTGTCCTCCTTGTTGTCTGAACCTTTATACTGCGCCTTTAAGATCTTCATTGTGTTACTCCAGATACCCTCTTGACTCTCTCTACCTATTGATTTTGTTCTACATACAGCACCATTCCGTGAATGACCCCTGGCTTGCCCTTTGACTCAAAGTACTTTTACACTTGTGCCTAGATGGCAGTGTGGACCTTGTTACCACCCATTAGATTTCACTCACTTGTAGTCCAAGCTCTCAGAGGATATTGTTCATGCTACCAATTCCCTGGACAGTCGTGTCCGGCAGGAAGTTACCTACATCCTGGTGAATGGGGGCTTAAAATAGGTGAAGCAGTGGTGGAGATTTTGCAAAATCCTATTACCTGGCTTCTGTGAACCAGTGAGTCTGACATAGTAATTGTCTTCCCTGGGGTGGATAGGATCTTCCATTAAGACCATGTTACATGTGACATAGCTAAAAATCTCCGACACTGGTTGGAAGAGCATGACCAAGACATCCAAGTACTACATTGCCCCCCTAATTTCCCAGACTTGAACCCAATTGAGTATCTGTGTGACCACTTTCATCCTCATGCTTGCTGTATGGATCCTCCCCTGTGCACCCACCAGTAGTCAGCATAGCTCCAGATACCTGTGAAAACCTACAGTACCAGCATCTTACTGAATTACTTCCAGCCCGTATAGCTGCTGTCCATGCTACACAAGGCAATTACTCTTGATATTCTCTGGTGGTTGGTGGTTCTCTGGTGGTTATAATTGACTCTTATTTGTGGTTTAGATATGCAACTTAAATATCCAGATAATGTAAAAGCCTCTAGGCATGGACTGTAATGCAGTGTAGATGGTAACTTTGGCTGTATTGGCTACAGCAGTACGGGATCTCCACTCTTCGTTACTCTTCAACGAGCTGGGTGATTCCAAGATATTAGAATCCTCCAGGAAAATATGAGGCTCTTTAATGTGTCAACAATTTGTACATTGTAGAATGTGACCCGCTAATATAACTAAGGCAGCAAATCTCCCTATCGCTTTCCGTAATTAGATGTATTCCTTCCAAGTACGTGACTGGCGCTTGCCTGGCTCTACAGATCAAATTCTGAAATCCAATGACTGAGAATGAACGGAACGCAAACACAGATACGCCTGGATGATCCTCTCTGTCCCGCTCTGTCTCCGGTGGGAAATGTCGAGAAATGTTCTTATAATGCTGGTTTGAAAAAGGAAAAAGTTATATAATGTTTTATGATTTACTGGAAATCCCTACAATGCCCTCAATGCCAAAGTTCAAACTGAATCTAGAGGCGATCAGCTGTTGTGTCTGGTTCATTGACAGTTCACGTTTCCCTCCCAGAGAGAGCCCGCTTCTCATCCTAGAATAATAGAGGCCAGCCAAAAGTATGGCTCCATCTCCCCTCGTTACTTTTTTATCATCAGAAGTGATAGGCCCTAGATCCGGGTTGAAGATAGATTGAAGGGAAACTTTATTCAATTCATCGAGATATGAATGCCTCATGTCTCCTGGCATGAAATCCGTGGCCTTTCCCAGAATACAACTCTAAGTCCCCTATGTACTCTTCAACAAATCAGCAGCTGCCACATCATGCCGACAGGTCACCAGCTTCCACCATCTTGCTTTTGAAAAAGCATCTGATTGGATGCTGAGATTGTCACTTTAGGTCTTTTTAGTATTCTTAACTTTTTTGGAGTGCAAACACATATATTCTGAGACTAGAAAATGCTGTA
The DNA here is from genome assembly GCA_027917425.1 of Gastrophryne carolinensis. NCBI lineage: Eukaryota > Metazoa > Chordata > Amphibia > Anura > Microhylidae > Gastrophryne > Gastrophryne carolinensis. Next base: position 32,480,269 of record CM051239.1, on the reverse strand, counting down.
GAACTGTGTTTTCAGTAAGATTTCATGTTTTTTTTTAACAAAATTCACCACAGCAGTTCGCAGACTTTCATCATACCATTTTTAAGTGGAAATGCAATATTTTTTGCCAGCAAATTGCAGCGAGAATACAACAAAATGCATGATGTAAGTCAGTTGCCCCAAGCATTCGCCACTTCCATTTGAGCAACATTCACCGTGGTTTACCCCTCTCCACACGCACACTGCAAACTCAGAGAGGAACCTTGAGCAAAATTGGGAACATTGTAAATAACCCTTATTATATCTTGTTGCACTCCAACTTTACTGTACAGTGGCCTAAACCACCTGTTTTTAGTCATAGTCTTGGGGACACTATACTTTTTTTTTTTAAAAAGTGATTCTACTTAATGGCCGAAACCAAAGGCAGGATATACCGTCCAGTGGCCTATATCTAATGTTTTCTGCTGCTTTTTCTATTTCCATGTACTTGTAGATTTTTTTCCAAAAAAAGGTTTTAAATCAGCAAAATTCAAATTTTATCCTCCTTCTTTACTGACCTTTTAAGTTCTAGCAATGAGCCTATTGAACTGCAAGTAGCAGCACCTGAAATGTGATGCTTGAGCCAATCTCCATGTATTTGATATTTTTGTCAAAAGACCCCTTGGACAATTTTAAAACAAAACATGTCTAAAACCATTACAGTATATATGAATGGGCAAAGTTGGTAGACGGGAGAAGGAGGAGGGGGGTATTTGCGATCAGGATCTAATGGGCAGGCTGATTCATTGCTAGCGCCAGGTACCGACAGATGAGCGCCTGTAGCGAGGCATTGAGAGCGACCGCTAGTAGTCGCTGTGCTCGGCCATAGTTCGCTGTTTCAGAGCTCCTCAGTCGCTGGCCGGCATTGATGAATATGTTGTGTGAGTCGCTCTAACACCAGTACAGTGCTGTATAGAAGCGAACGGTAGCGCCAGCATAGTGCGACCGACACACCATATTCATCAAAAATATAGCCTTACACAGCGCCAGCGCTCAAAATCGGGTAGTTGTAGCCCAGATCGCAAGAGCCTGTGTGATTAAAGACTGTTTTTGAACATGTATCCACTAGTAACAAAGCTAAAACATATGGAATTACATTGTTATTACATTGTAACATGAACACTTTAATACCAGACATGTAAGGACAATTCTGCATAAAACTATTAAAATTCAAAAAAGTTTTCAAAAATGACTTTTCTAGGCCAGAAGAGGTGACACAATTATTTGATTTGCTTTGATAAATGTGGTATTGCGTACAGCGCCTGGCAGTCACCGTTCGCTACCTGGCGTTACCTGTCACTGTGGCTTGATGAATAAAGCCCTAAGTGCCTAATAGGCCTGAGACAACTCCTAAGTAGCAGAAAGGCAGAGGGCGTGCAACAGAAGCTCCTGTTGCCTTTGAAATCTTTGATTCCACTGAGAAGGAATGAGGAAGAGTTGCAAAATGATGAGGTGCTAGACCTGGGTCCTGGAGGAGATGGGTCACCAGACCAGCAGTGAGGTAGATCTGCATCTGCTTACTTTCCTGCTGCTCTATCTGCTTTCTCCCATTATAGCAGTCCCAGAAGGCAAGCCTCTGGCAGCAGTGATGAAGAGATGAGTTCCAGACACAGGACTTGGCTAGAAAGCTCACAAATAGTGAAGCCATCTCCACCGACTTCCATACTGCACTGTAGTCAGGTGCATCCTAGACGAGTATCAGCAGGCAGCCTTCCCTCACAGAGGTTTGTAAGTGTAGCAAATGCGTCCTACCCAACCATCCATGAGCTCAGAGCATAGCCGCAAGTCTTGTAGGTGTTTGCCCTTACAGTATCTGACAGGATAGTGGATGATCCATCATTCTGCATTTTAACTCCCAGGTGCCACTATTCTCCAGGAAGGCTATCCTTGCCCTGCACCAACATGTGTTGCAGACAGTCCACCAGGCTATGCAGTATTCCCTTACTGCCACCTACCCACAAATACTTGGTCCAGCAACAACGGTAAGGGGCATTACTGTTAGGGCGAGCGCTGCGTTTTCCCCGCGCAGCGCTCCCCTCCGTGCCTCTCCTCGGGCGAGCGCTGCGTCCCCTTCCTGCAGCACTCCCCGCTCTACCACCATCAGGGCGTCCGCTGCTGGCCCCCCAGGCTGCGTTTCCTCCTTACCTGGTCCCCGCGCTTCCTCCTCTGGCCGGCATGGCCGCCGGCTTCCTCCTACTGCTGCAGTTCCGCCTTCCCTGCGCGCACGTCCCCGGCCACTAGGGGGCGCGCGCGTCAACATTCACAGATTTAAAGGGCCAAGGTCCTGATAATTGGTGTCTGGCCATCCAATCTCTTTTCGGCTCTTCCCATAAATTGGACCCTGCCTTACTTCCTGTGCCGGATCTTCGGTGTTCTTCCGTGTATGACAGTCGCTGTATTGCTTGATTCCTCGTGTATGACCTCGGCTCTCCCTTTGACCTTCGAACCTGTGCTGCCCGTCCCGACCTCGGCTTGTTTCTCCGCTATTGAACCCGCGCTGCCAGTCCTGACCTCGGCCTTCTCCTTCGACCACTGTTTGTCTCTGCTGCACGTCACCTCAGCAGTTTGTGGAACTGTGCCGCTGTTGGGGGGTAGCGACCTGGGAGTCACCTGCCGCACAAGACCATCCCGCCTTGCGGTGGGCTCTGGTGAAAACCAGTGGCTCCTTAGACTCCGCTCCCCTGACGCGGTATCTGCCAAACAGTTCTGCAGATCCAGCGGGTCCACTTCTTCGCACGTTCAACCCGGTGCGTAACAGTAAGATCCGGCCATGGATCCCGCTGAGGTGCCCTTGCCGGAGACTTCCGAACTCCCAGCGCTGGTGGCTTTGCAGTCCCGGCAGATTAATCAGCTTACCGCTATGATGCAGCAACTCTTGACCCAGCAGCAGTCGCCTTCTCCACCGCCACCGGTGCCGCCACCGCAGTCTCCAGCGGCTTCCTCATCCAGAATCCGCCTCTCCTTGCCAGCAAAATATGAGGGGGACGCGAAGTTGTGCAGAGGCTTTCTAGCCCAGTGCTCTATGCACCTGGAATTATTGTTCGACCAATTCCCCACCGAACGCTCTAAAGTGGCCTTCATCATTAGTCTGCTCTCCGGAAAAGCCTTGGCTTGGGCCACTCCCTTGTGGGACCGTAATGATCCTCTCACCTTCACCGTCCAGGCCTTTGTTACAGAATTCCGTCAGGTTTTTGAAGAACCCGCTCGAGCCTCATCTGCCGAGTCCGCTCTATTGAATTTAACGCAAGGCGATCTTTCTGTTGGTGAATATGCTATTCGATTCCGTACTTTGGCCTCCGAGTTAGCATGGAATAATGAGGCTCTCTGCGCTTGTTTTAAGATAGGTCTCTCTAGCAAGATCAAAGATGTTCTAGCGGCCCGAGAGATTCCTGACTCCCTTTCTGAACTCATACATCTCGTCACTCGCATTGACATACGCTTTGCTGAGAGGCGCGAAGAACTTCGCCTGGAGAGAGATTCCCAACGCGACAGGAGGATGTTTCGTTTGGCTCCTACCTTTCAGAAACCTTTGTCTGTACCATCATCTCCAGAGGTGGAAGCCATGCAGGTCGGCCGCTCTCGCCTAACCCCCGTGGAGAGGTCTCGCAGGAGGAATGAAAATCTCTGTCTGTATTGCGCCAGTCCTGATCATTTTCTAAGAGATTGCCCCATTCGTCCTTCTCGACTGGGAAACGGGCGCACCTAGACTCGTTGGGAGAGGCGTCTCTGGGTGTGTGTGCTTCCTCTCCAAGATTTACCGTACCTGCACAGCTTTGTCTCTCATCTGCCTCTGTGCTTAATTTGCCGGTCTTCCTGGACTCTGGTTCGGCGGGCAATTTCATAGAGGCCTCCCTGATCAAGAAACACGACATAGCAGTTAACCGCTTGGCCAAACCGTTATTCATCGCCTCAGTTAATGGAGATAGACTGAATTGTATGGTGCAGTATCGTACCAAGCCTTTGCTCCTTAAGATCGGCCTCTTTCACCAGGAATACCTGGAACTCTTTGTGTTACCCCATTGTACTTCCCCAATCCTATTGGGTCTTCCTTGGCTTCAACTCCATAATCCTACCCTTGACTGGGTCACAGGGGACATCAAGGCGTGGGGTACAACCTGCCTAAAGAATTGCTTGAAAGCCTTACCAGTTCGAACCGATCATCCTACCACATCTCTACCGGGCCTACCCGAAGTTTACCGGGCCTACGCTGACGTCTTCTGCAAGAAGCAAGCTGAGATCCTTCCGCCACATCGTCCTTATGATTGCCCGATCGATCTCCTGCCTGGAACCACTCCTCCTCGTGGCCGTATCTACCCACTATCCGTCCCCGAAACTCAAGCAATGTCTACTTACATACAAGAAAATTTGCAGAGGGGCTTCATCCGGAAGTCCTCTTCTCCCGCTGGGGCAGGCTTTTTTTTTGTACAGAAGAAAGACGGTTCTCTCCGACCCTGTATTGACTATCGGGGTCTTAACAAGATCACGGTAAAGAACCGATACCCCTTACCTTTAATTCCAGAACTCTTCGACCGTCTTCGTGGCTCCAGGATCTTTTCCAAACTAGATCTCAGAGGAGCCTACAATCTGATCCGCATCCGCAAGGGAGACGAATGGAAGACTGCCTTTAATACCCGTGACGGTCATTTCGAGTATTTGGTGATGCCCTTCGGGCTTTGTAATGCTCCTGCCGTATTTCAAGAGTTCGTCAATGACATCTTCCGGGACTTGTTGTATTCCTGTGTCGTGGTCTATTTAGATGATATCCTCATCTTCTCTTCTTCCCTCGAAGAGCATCACCGGCACGTTCGTCTGGTACTATCCCGCCTTCGGCAGCATCATCTTTATGCCAAATTAGAAAAATGTCTCTTTCACCAGACCGCTCTTCCTTTTTTGGGTTATACTGTTTCAGCCCAAGGACTACAAATGGACCCTAGCAAATTGAAAGCGGTATTAGACTGGCCTCGGCCTGTTGGTCTGCGTTCCATTCAACGATTTCTGGGCTTCGCCAACTATTACCGTCAATTCATACCCCATTTTTCCACTATCGTGGCCCCCATTGTGGCTCTCACCAAAAAGGGAGCCAACCCCAAGTCATGGCCTCCACAGGCGGAGGCAGCCTTTTTAGCATTGAAAAAGACATTCTCTATGGCTCCGGTGCTCTCCAGACCAGACCCTTCTCGTCCCTTTTCTCTGGAGGTTGACGCTTCTTCCATTGGAGCAGGAGCTGTACTCACACAGAGGTCTCCATCGGGAAAAAATCATACTTGTGGGTTCTTTTCTAGGACCTTTTCTTCCGCGGAGCGAAATTATTCTATTGGGGATCGTGAACTTCTGGCTATCAAATTAGCTCTTGAAGAGTGGAGACATCTACTAGAAGGGTCGCTTCACCCCATATCTATTTTTACCGACCATAAGAACCTTTTGTATCTACAAACTGCTCAGCGCTTGAATCCTCGCCAAGCTCGTTGGTCACTATTCTTCGCGCGGTTTAATTTCCGCATTCACTTTCGGCCTGCCTCTAAGAACATCAGGGCAGATGCTCTGTCTCGCTCCTCGGACTTCACTGACGTGGATACTGCTCCTCAGTTCATTATATCCCCTGATCATTTGATTCATTCTGCTCCTGCCTCCCTAGTGCAGGCTCCGCCTGGGAAGACCTTTGTCCCGGTTCGCCGACGCCTCCAAATATTAAAATGGGGTCATGCTTCCCGTATTGCCGGGCATGCTGGTATCAAAAAGTCTAACGCAATTATTGCCAGATATTATTGGTGGCCCTCCATTGAGAAGGATGTGGCAGAATTCGTGCAAGCTTGTACCACCTGTGCACGTAATAAAACCCCTCGCCAAAGACCGGCGGGCCTTCTTCATCCTCTTCCTATTCCTGAAATCCCTTGGTCACACATCGCTATGGACTTCATCACGGATCTTCCTCCATCTCAAGGCAATACAGTAATCTGGGTTGTTGTGGATCGTTTTTCAAAAATGGCGCACTTCGTTCCGCTACCAGGACTCCCATCCGCTCCTCAGTTGGCTAAAAACTTTTTTAAGCATATTTTTCGGCTCCATGGACTTCCTTCCCACATTGTCTCCGACAGGGGAGTTCAGTTTGTTTCAAAATTCTGGAGGGCTCTCTGTACTCAGTTAAAAGTTAAATTAGATTTTTCCTCGGCTTACCACCCCCAGTCCAACGGCCAAGTGGAGAGGGTCAATCAGGTTCTAGGACAATATCTACGTCACTTCATTTCGGCCCGACAAGACGACTGGGTCGATCTCTTGCCATGGGCGGAGTTCTCTTATAATTTCAAAGATTCTGAAGCCACAAAAAAATCTCCATTTTTCATTGTTTATGGCCGCCAACCTTTGCCTCCTCTACCCTTACCTACACAGTCGGGAGTACCCGCCGTGGATGACTTAACACAGTTTTTTTCCTCTATCTGGCGTGAAACACGACATTCTCTTGTTCTAGCCTCTACCCGCATGAAGAACAGCGCTAATAAAAGAAGGAGAATCGCTCCTGTTTTCTTTCCTGGAGATAAAGTTTGGCTTTCAGCCAAGTACATTCGTTTCAAGATACCCAGTTATAAATTGGGTCCTCGCTATTTAGGGCCGTACAGGATCAAGCAACAAATTAATCCGGTCTGTTACAAACTTCATCTGCCAGCCTCCTTACGTATTCCCAACTCTTTTCATGTTTCATTATTAAAACCTCTGACGACTAATCGATTCTCTTCTAAAACGTTGGAGCCACTTCCGGTCGCGGGTACCGAAGATGCCTTCTCGGTGAGAGAGATTCTGGCTTCCAAAACATCCAGAGGGAGACGATACTTTCTAGTGGATTGGGAGAATTGCGGTCCAGAAGAGAGGTCCTGGGAGCCTGAGGAGAATATCCTCGATCGGAGCCTCATTTCAAACTTCCTCGGTCCCAAAAAGAGGGGGAGACCTAAGGGGGGGGGTACTGTTAGGGCGAGCGCTGCGTTTTCCCCGCGCAGCGCTCCCCTCCGTGCCTCTCCTCGGGCGAGCGCTGCGTCCCCTTCCTGCAGCGCTCCCCGCTCTACCACCATCAGGGCGTCCGCTGCTGGCCCCCCAGGCTGCGTTTCCTCCTTACCTGGTCCCCGCGCTTCCTCCTCTGGCCGGCATGGCCGCCGGCTTCCTCCTACTGCTGCAGTTCCGCCTTCCCTGCGCGCACGTCCCCGGCCACTAGGGGGCGCGCGCGTCAACATTCACAGATTTAAAGGGCCAAGGTCCTGATAATTGGTGTCTGGCCATCCAATCTCTTTTCGGCTCTTCCCATAAATTGGACCCTGCCTTACTTCCTGTGCCGGATCTTCGGTGTTCTTCCGTGTATGACAGTCGCTGTATTGCTTGATTCCTCGTGTATGACCTCGGCTCTCCCTTTGACCTTCGAACCTGTGCTGCCCGTCCCGACCTCGGCTTGTTTCTCCGCTATTGAACCCGCGCTGCCAGTCCTGACCTCGGCCTTCTCCTTCGACCACTGTTTGTCTCTGCTGCACGTCACCTCAGCAGTTTGTGGAACTGTGCCGCTGTTGGGGGGTAGCGACCTGGGAGTCACTTGCCGCACAAGACCATCCCGCCTTGCGGTGGGCTCTGGTGAAAACCAGTGGCTCCTTAGACTCCGCTCCCCTGACGCGGTATCTGCCAAACAGTTCTGCAGATCCAGCGGGTCCACTTCTTCGCACGTTCAACCCGGTGCGTAACAATTACATTTCTTTTAACAGCCCATTGGGTACATTTAATAATAGCGGTGACCCATCAAGTAGACACTGGCTCTTGCTTGCCAACCTCTTTGCCCTTCTGCGTCTCCTCCTCAGCTGCCTGCTTTACCAGGCAGTTAGTGGCACACTGACCAAGAGCTGACCAAAAGCTGATGTAGGCGCTAGAGAATGAGTTTGAGATATGGCTGACTTCTCGGGCACAAGCCAGGCAAGGCCGTGCGTGACAACAGATCCAACCTTCTAGCAGCCCATTGCCCTGGTGAGCTTACACATGCACCTTACATGGCTTACATGGCTTGGTGGTTCAGTCTTTCCTTAACAACTATACAGGTTTAAAGCCACTGCTTGAGAAGACTACAGTATGGGCATGCTTTTGCTTTATGATCTGCTGACACATTCGAATTCCACCCTATACAATACATGCTGTAGAGGCATGTCAACAATAAAGAGATACAATGCTGTACCAGTTTGAGTAATCATAAGAAGAGGGGAGCTCATGAACAACTTTCAGATATCTGGCAGCCTTTTGTGTGTGTTCCTGTGCATTTATGGAGCATTTGGCAGCACTTTTGTGCCTTCATGAAGCCAAAATACAGGATCAGGATTTTCCCTGCATAGACTATAACGGGATCTGGATATGGGTGTACACGATCTCAGGATTTAGCAGCCAGTTTTGGAGAATCACGGCCAAACTGAATAGCAGGGGGTTTTGCTCATCACTAATCATAAGGTCCACACTGTGACTTTCTTCAGTAAAATATAGCTTCCCATACCAGATCCCTTCAGTCTAATTTAATACACAGTGTAAGAGATTGGGGCGAACGGTAGTGACTCACACGACAGATCTCCTTCAAATCAAATATAGTTTATTGAAAATAAGAATTCCACAGCCAAAGCATCTCTTAACATCAGAGATGGTTGCAGCATAAAACGCAGTATAAGCGGTTACCTCACCGGTTCTTAGCAAAGTCCAGGGTAAGAAAATGCAGCAAGCTGAAAAAAAGTCCTTGTTGGACAAGGTCCACTTTCAGGGCCCACAAGCCCACGCTGTTAATCCTCACAAGTCCAAGTTTGGGGTGACAGAAGCAAAGTCCTTCGGCTTTAATCCAGTTCTCTCATTCACATTGAGCAGTACAGCCTGGGCTCCTTCCTCCAGGCTGGTCAACAGCCAACTTACAGGCTCAGCGGCTTCTTTTATTTAGGCTTCCCCTGCAATCAGCCTCATCACCTGTGCGAGGCCTGGAATCAGGGAACAAACCTGTAGAGGAATGGGGAATGTGGACTGGGTCCTGAAAACCCAGCATGGATCGTGCCTGATACAGCATAGCAGGGAAAAAATACACACCATTTATTACTTTTCCATACACCTTACCAAAACAGTTAAATCCAACTCTCAGATAAAAATAATTTTTGTTAGTATAAATGAAACCCTTTAGTCCATCAGTTAAGGTCAGCATGGACAAGCCTACAAAGCCATATCTGCCCATTCATCTTCAGGGTTCCTAGACCAAACTCTCCATTCTGTCCTTGTGTGGCCCCCTGTAATGTCTCAGGTCATGAACGCGAAAGAGTCGTCTCTGCATTCCATAGAAACTAAACTTACTACATTTTGTATTTTAATTTCATCATCCTCAGAGTTCCTGGAACGAACATTCCAGACATTTGTGAATGGCTGGCTCAGAGAGGCTCCTTGTTAGAGGGTAGTGGGTATACGCCACCGGTGCGCTTGGCCTGTCTTAGACGAGCTGGTATGAGTGGATTCTAGCATGCTGGTTGGACGAGAGGCCGCGCATGCGCCATAGGACCAGGGAAAGGGGAGTTAGACTGGACAACCTGGGGGGTTTCACACAGCGGGCCATCACGGATCATTAAGGACTAAAATCCAGGGTTTTGGTCCACTTTAAACTGTACCAACAATCTTTCACAGTTTAAAAAAAACTCCCCAAAATCACTTGCCCCGTCTGCATGCATGATACTGAATCATTGTCTCCACTTACATTTGCTCCTGCATTCAAGCCTGACCAAGATTTTCCTGGTAGCGGTCATTTTGGAGCTTCCTTTTCAGCATCCTAGCTGTGCTGCTGCCTGGATTCCACTGACATAACCCACAATGCACAGTGGCAGGAAACCCAGCAACGCTTTATCTTTGCAGGCGGCCTGCAGCTCCATGGGACACCATTTTGCTTGTAAAATTGACCAAAGCAGCAGTTACAGAAAGGTAATTTAATTTTTATGTCCAGCAATCTGGATTGCCCTAGGGAGGGGTGTATATCTGTTCTAAGGATATTGGTCCGGTATAATATTTTCTATATATGGTTTCTCTGCCATATCATCATCTAAATCTCTGGAGTTGTAGTCGCTAATCATGGCAGCCATTTTTTTATACACTCAGCAGCTGTAAATCAAGCATCGGAGGTTGGAAATACAACTATTGTAATGCCTAATTTTCATTCTCGAGAGGTTTTGGCTCTGACCTTCAGTAAATATATTATCGCTCTCCATGTTTAGCCCAACTTCCTTTCATGTCATCATAGTAGGTCGGCCCCAGGAAAAATCAGCCAATGTTTTCTCATGTATTTGTCCCAGTGAAAGCTGTAACCCAGTACAAGCCTTGTTTTTTTATTCAGTTTACGCTAAAGCCGTTCACCTCTGACCTCTTCCCCATCATCTGTCATTAATGGGGTCCTCAGGAAAACAGTCCCGGCTCTCGTCACAGGCAAAGCGTGCTGCTGCTATTATTACACATTATTTGTCTCAATCAACTTGCAGTTGGCCCACTGGCCCAGATAACAACATTAAGTGAAATCTAAGAAACGCTCAATTGGATGAAGACAAATTACCCGACTATAATAAATTAACTATAATTCCACCTTTACCCCCAATTTCCATAATATTCCACCTTTAAATGGGAAATCACTCCAACTTAACATTCTAGAATGACCGTTCTGACTTCTGATGTGGGGTTTGATGAGAGAGATAAAGAGGTTAAAATACTCTCATGAGATCTCGCCTACTGTAGTTTATGTAAAATAAGTGCATTGCCCTCGTTCATGCCTAAAGCCTTGAGTCATTTATCCTTTTGACAACAATTAACACACATTTAGGCCTAATGGGCTGGTTTCCATAAAACGTGTTTCCATTTTGGCCTGCTTTTAGAGTAAAGAGGCACTGTTTAAATCTATAATTTAATAATTGTTTTGTAATTTTTTTTCTGGAAAGGGTGTGTGGTCAACTGCCTGGGCCAACCAGCCTGGCGCACCAAATAAAGAGGTTTGGATAACCATGGTCAGGGGCGGCATGGGGTAAAAAATAGCACAGGACTTTTCTGATCACACCGCCCCTTCTGCAGAGTGTACGGCCCAATATCCGCGCCCCCCCAATAACAGGCAGTGTGCAGAACCAGGCCCATCACAGGCTGAGTAGCAGACCCCCCATAATATGCTGAGTGGCAGAATCCCCCATAACCTGCTGAGTGGCAGAATCCCCCCATTATATGCTGAGTGGCAGAATCCCCCCATTATATGCTGAGTGGCAGAATCCCCCCATAATATGCTTAGTGGCAGAATCCCCCCATAACATGCTGAGTGGCAGAATCCCCCCATAATATGCTGAGTGGCAGAATCCCCCCATAATATGCTTAGTGGCAGAATCCCCCCATAACATGCTGAGTGGCAGAATCCCTCCATAATATGCTGAGTGGCAGAATCCCTCCATAATATGCTGAGTGGCAGAATCCCCCCATAATATGCTGAGTGGCAGAATCCCTCCATAATATGCTGAGTAGTAGACCCCTCACATAACACACTGAGTGGCAGAATCCCCCCATAATATGCTTAGTGGCAGAATCCCCCCATAACATGCTGAGTGGCAGAATCCCCCCATAATATGCTGAGTGGCAGAATCCCCCCATAATATGCTTAGTGGCAGAATCCCCCCATAACATGCTGAGTGGCAGAATCCCTCCATAATATGCTGAGTGGCAGAATCCCTCCATAATATGCTGAGTGGCAGAATCCCCCCATAATATGCTGAGTGGCAGAATCCCTCCATAATATGCTGAGTAGTAGACCCCTCACATAACACACTGAGTGGCAGAATCCCCCCATAATATGCTTAGTGGCAGAATCCCCCCATAACATGCTGAGTGGCAGAATCCCCCCATAATATGCTTAGTGGCAGAATCCCCCCATAACATGCTGAGTGGCAGAATCCCCCCATAATATGCTGAGTGGCAGAATCCTCCCATAATATGCTGAGTGGCAGAATCCCCCCATAACATGCTGAGTGGCAGAATCCCCCCATAATATGCTGAGTCGCAGAATCCCCCCATAATATGCTGAGTGGCAGAATCCCCCCATAATATGCTGAGTGGCAGAATCCCCCCATAATATGCTGAGTGGCAGAATCTCCCCATAATATGCTGAGTGGCAGAATCCCCCCATAATATGCTGAGTGGCAGAATCCCCCCATAATATGCTGAGTGGCAGAATCCCCCCATAATATGCTGAGTGGCAGAATCCCCCCATAATATGCTGAGTGGCAGAATCCCACCATAATATGCTGAGTGGCAGAATCCCCCCATAATATGCTGAGTGGCAGAATCCCCCCATAAAATGCTGAGTGGCAGAATCCCCCCATAATATGCTGAGTGGCAGAATCCCACCATAATATGCTGAGTGGCAGAATCCCCCCATAATATGCTGAGTGGCAGAATCCCCCCATTATATGCTGAGTGGCAAAATCCCCCCATAATATGCTGAGTGGCAAAATCCCCAATAATATGCTGAGCGGCAGAATCCCCCCATAACATGCTGAGTGGCAAAATCCCCCCATAACATGCTGAGTGGCAGAATCCCCCCATAACATGCTGAGTGGCAAAATCCCCCCCCCCCCTCCCTCATAACAAGCTGAGGCAGACAACCACAACATAGAAGCTGCATGAGAGTTCAGTCAGAGCCGGGACTCTCATGCTGACCCTGTACGCTGCCTGGACATCATAGGAAGGCTGCCACCTCTCCTGCAATTGCCACCAAAGTGGTCCCGCAGCTGTCTCTGACCACAGCAGAGCATGCTCAAAGCTGCACCATGGCACGCCCTTTCCAGCTCAGCCACAAACCCAGAAACTAAAGCAATGGAATCAGTTTTGCTTAGAATACCAGAGGTATTTAAATACAATCAGAGAATTTCAGGTGCTTTGAAATGGCTTAATATTTACAGTTGCCGGGGTATAATGTGGGAGAAAGTTAGTGTGTGCTTGGACAGGGGCTTGGACAGGGGCAGGGTGTACCAACCACATTAAACTGGCATTTACAGCCCCTGGGGCATCCCGGTTTTGGATGCACTGCTGTGTTAACCCCCATCTGGAACCCCAGCAAAAGGTAAGTGTGTGCTGGGGTCCCATGCTGCATTCATGGGCTGTGGCCATATCTCCAGCCCCTCAGAAGCTGAGATGTGCTCCTACACCAAATTATTCAAACAGTATGCTGTAGACTGCAGGGAGACCGGGCATGTGGCCACTCCAAGCTCCATATGCCAGAGCTCTGTTTGAACCTGGATGTATTCCATGCATTAATGGACCTGGAGCTTCCCTGGCAACTCTGTCATGTAGGGTCCAAGTTTGCTGGGGCGGACTGGCCATAGGGAGACCCGGGGCAATGCCCGGTGGGCTGCTCTGCTTTGGGCCCAGTTGGGCTGCTGCTTTTAACACCCACATTCAATCTCTGCCCCCTTAGTCTCCCTCACAGCCACCTGTACCCAGCCCCACTGTACCCACAAGCCAGGGAACCTCAGGTCCCAATGCTAAGGCCCCGGCATCATGGTGGGGGGCCTTAGCAGGGATGTCTCGGCCAGGGGAAAAATCCAGGGCAGATTTTTGGCCTCAGTCCCCCACTGGTCATAACCCACATACCGCTGGAATTAACCTTGAATTTAGGAAATACCTTTACTTCATTGGTGTCAGCTGCACGTTGCAGGGCAACAAGATCCATCCCTCTCCTTGGCCAGGTGGAGATCGATTAGGAAAAGGTAAGCATCTCTTTAGGTTTTGTTTGGTGTCTCTTTGTACCTCCTCCCTCCCTTGCAACTTTGTGTTTAGGTCTGCTTTATAAAGAGGATCAGCTGGTAGAAAAGCACAGTCTTTATAAGACGGGGAGGGCGATTCAGCAACAGCAGCAGGTAGCGACAGTTGAGCGACTGTAGCGGCATTTTCAGAGCGCCCGCTAGTAGTCGCTGTGCTTGGCCGTTGTTCGGTAGTTGATAGCGACTCAGTCGGTTTGCCGTAATGTTGAATATTGGGTGAGGAGTCGCTATTTGACAGGTTCCGCGCTGTATGGGAGCGCATGATAGCGACTGGTCAGAGCGACCGGCTCCCACCATATTCATTAACAAATCACGCTCAAAAAATTCTCGCGCTGTGAAATGCAGGTTTAAACCCCAGAGCGCTGGCGGCAATGGGTTAAAAGTAGTTTTTTAACCCCCAAACAACCATATTTTTGGAAACCAAAAAAAACAAGTTTTTAAAATAATTTAGTAATATGAATACATTAATAGCAGACCTGTAATATCAATTCTGTTTTTTTTTTTTTTTTTTTTTTTACCTTAAAAAAAAAATTTTAAATGGCAGAAGTGGTCACAGAATTTTTCACATTAAAAAAAAAAAAAAAAAAAAAAACATTAATAACAATTAATTATGAATATTTGAAGATTGTTCCATTGAAATGCATTGGAGAGCGCCAGGTAGCGAGAGGTCATACCTGTTGCTGTTCAAGGTCGGACCCTGACGCTGTGGGCTGAGGCTGGAATAATGATGAATGAGTCGCTATCTGGCGCTATCTCAGTCGCTAAGCAGGATTGCCTTGATAAATGTGTGATCGTGGTGGGGAGCCGGCGTTCTCGTGGCGGGACCCGTCATTACCGGACGCTCACCAGTCGCTACCTGTCGCTATCCCTTGTTAAATAAGGGCCTAAGTTCTGGAGCCTCAGAAGGTCAATTGAAAAAAAGCATGTAGGGAGGCAACTCTCAACTCATAAATTGATCCAAAAAAATGCATTTTTATTAATTACATCTATAATATATAATCTATATATAATCTATAATCACTACATACAATACAATAAACATATTAAAATCCCTTAAAACACATAAATCGAACAATAACACACAGGACAAACCAACATAAAAGTGTGTAGGCGATGGGGAGAGTCTCACCACACTAATTGATATCAAATACCTAAATATATATGTGCTAAATCATTCAACAAAGTGTTCCAACAGTGCAACTAAACATGTGCAAATCCTGCCTATGATCTGGATCACTATAAAATCTATATATTTATAAAGTACAAATGCTCCTAGTCAAACAATCAATTAAGAATTAATATTCCCAACCATAACAACTCATAAACATATAAACATATCAATCTACTCTATTCACCAATTAAAGAATAATATGAAAATATAATCACCTGTATATATTATTAGGCATCCCAAGGGGGGACCACTGATGTATATCACAATACCAATCAAGAAATTAAATCACAAATCTATCACAAAAAACATCACCAGAAATAAAGCCAAGGTATCAAGAAAATAACATGCGTGAAGTCTCCCCACCTCCTACCGCACCAGGAGCCACGCGTTCCGTGGGCGCATCACCCACGTCATCAGACTGATGAAGTGGGTGATGCGCCTATACACCTTTATGTTGGTTTGTCCTGTGTGTTATTGTGCGATTTATGTGTTTTTTAAGGAATTTTAATATGTTGAGTGTATTGTATGTAGTGATTATAAATATGTAATTTATAAAAATGTATTTTAGATCGAGTTGAGAGTGCCTCCCTAAATTTTTTTTTCGTTCCTGGTTTGAGCTCTTTTGCAACTTTGGGAGCGGCGCCTCTATAGATTAAATAGGGTATAGTGCAAGTCCCCATTTTTTCCTTCAGAAGGCCAATTGCTCGACTACATAACCGGTCTGTTTGGACCATTTCTAGTGACTAATAAAGATCATCCATCTGACATTGTTCCATTTCATCATTCCATCGTGTTGCTTTCCTGGAGCTGGACGGCCAACTCCAAGCGGAAAACATCTCCATGGTGGCCGCCAGGAATGTCGATATATGAAGATTAGCACTCTCGAGCTGTGTGTGGGGTGAGCTGATCCCCGCCTATCAATAAAACAGGGATCAGACTGTTTGCAGAGGTTAGTGGGAAAAGCAAAGCGGTGAATAAGTTACGCGCAGCGTGTAAGCGAGATCTTTTGGCCGCTAATCCACTTATTCAGAATGGAGAATAGGCTTTGCTCTCCCCGCTTCAGGGATTTGTGTGCCGTGTTTGTTTGGCTAAAGGGGGAGCGCTACCACCAACATGAGCATATTATACCCAACAAAGCTTATATTTTTCACCCTATCCAACTGCATGGGGGGCTCTTATAGTCACATACATTGAGTATGAAGAGGACCAAAAGTCACCTAAGTGAGTTGGTCCTTTTTAATAGGTTTGCCTAGGGATCTCCAGATATGGAGATGTAGGCATTTGGGGCCTCCAGATATTGGGATGTGGGCATGTGAGGGCATCTAGATATGGAGATGTAGGCATTTGGGACCTCCAGATATGGGGATGTGGGCATGCGAGGGCCTCCAGATATGGAGATGTAGGCATTTGGGACCTCCAGATATGGGGATGTGGGCATGTGAGGGCCTCCAGATATGGGTGATGTAGGCATTTGGGGGCCTCCAGATATGGGAATGTAGGCATTTGGGGGCCTCCAGATGTGTCAAAATGTAGGCATTTGGGGGCCTCCAGATATGGGAATGTAGGCATTTGGGGGCCTCCAGATGTGTCAAAATGTAGGCATTTTGGGGCCTCCAGATATGGGGATGTAGGCATTTGAGGGCCTCCAGATGTGGAGATGTAGGCATCTGGTGGCTTCTAGATATGGGAATGTAGGCATTTGGGGGCCTCCAGAAATGGGGATGTAGGCATTTGGGAGCCTCCAGATATGGGGATGTAGGCATTTGGGTGTCTCCAGATATGGGGAGGCAGGAATTTGGGGGCCTCCAGATATGGGGAGGCAGGAATTTGGGGGCCTCCAGATATGGGGAGGCAGAAATTTGGGGGCCCGCTGTTTCCAAGTTTTTGTGGCTCTGCGTTGCTTAAGTGTGAGTGGCTTTCCTGGTATTGAGTAAAAATTACTGACTACAAGTCCCAGAATCCCTCCACTGTAACAGATGAGCTCATCAGCCACTTTGGCTAAATAAAGCAGCGGTAATAAGAAAAGTAGTGTAAGTATAGCGCTTGGTAGATCTATATGGATAAAGCGAAGTGTAAGTTTTAGAAAAAGTAAGTAGAAAAACCAGACTGCATAAAGAAAAATTCTTCAGCTGCCTAGAGTTTTTCAGGCGCTAATGTTAGAATGCTGCAGACAAAGGAACCAAAGAAATTATTGCCTTTCCTACAGCTTTCCAATAATCTAGGCTGCAAGCTTATAGATCTCTACTTGCAATCATTTATGTATATAATTATAAGTAATTCATTAATATGAAAATTTAATAAAAAGAGACTTACCCACCTGGCCCGGAGGTATCTAACCTGACCAGGGCCGTTAATATAAGTAGATGAGAAGCTGAATCCTGGGTTTTTATCTTTTTTTTTTTTGAATTGTAGTTTTTATTGAAGAAGCATGTAGTATGACAGAACACGTTCAATGCAGATAAACAACAGTTTACAATAAGAATGGGTGCACATAGACAGAAGTACATCGAGAAATTGAAAACGGTCAACATTAACGCAGACGGCATAAGATGTATCCCCTACCCCCCTGGACCTGAGGGGGTCGAAACACCTTTGGAAGAAAATGGACCATGGTCTCTGGGAAACGGCTATCCCCAACAACCCGGTGACTACGGGTGGAGAGGGGCCCCCCTGAAGGATGACTCAAATTCTTGGTGCACATTAAGGTGTAATAAAACGTGTAATCCGCACACCATGCCTCTAACGTTTTCTTATTCTAAGCATAAATTGAACTCACATAAAACTAGCTATTGGAAATACCAGAGGGACAAACGGGAGGGAGGGAAGGACGAGACAAGACAGAGATATAACTGGGGGTGGGTGGGGTGTGTGGAGAAGGAGGGGGGGCGAGGGGGGATGAAGGGGTGTGAGGAAGGGGGGATGAGGAGGCAGGAGGGAGGGGGGAAGCTGAGGACCCCGACAGGGAGGCTTACTCCTGCAAGAGGTTAAGGTAGTCTGCCGTGGCGGTAAATCGATTCCAGGCCTGCCATCTCTCTCTGTGTTGATCCATCCTCCCCCTTAACGAGGCCGTCATCTCCTCCATTCTGCCAATATCGCCAACCCTGGTCAGCCACATGGCTGTCGTGGGGGGCGACGTTGATTTCCAACAGGATGGGATGCAGGTCCTGGCCGCATCCAGAAGAGGAGCAAGCAAGGACTTGGTCCTTCTCTTGATGGTTGTAGGAGCCAGGCCAAGGAGGTAGCTCGCCGGGTCCCCACCCAGGTCTATGTCCGTCAGCATCAAGACTATTCTCCTGATGTTGCTCCAGAACCCGGCCAGTGCCCCGCACTCCCAGAAAATATGCATCATTGTGCCCCTGGCCCCCGAACATCTCCAGCACAAGGGAGAGGCGGAGGGAAATATTCTCGCTAATCTCAACGGCACGAGGTACCAGCGTTAAAGAACCTTAAAGGAGGCCTCTTGGTATCTGCATGACATCGATGACCTGTGAGCTACCTGTAGCATGGCCTGCGTCTGCTCCTTTGTGAAGGTTCTATTTAGTTCCCTTTCCCAGCCCTCAATGTACGGGGGTTTATAGGATTCAGGTGGGGAGATGAGCAGTGAGTAAGCGTGGGACAACGCTCCCCTGAAGTGGCCGCTGCCTGAACAAGACTGTTCAAAAGGGGTCAGAGGTCTTGTAGCGTCCATAGCCCTAGACAGGGAGCCCTGGAAGTGCGTGAGCTGCAAAGTCTGCCATACATTTAGTGGGGGTAGTGAGAATCTCATCGCCAGGACCCCCGCCCCGATCCAATCCGGTCCCTCTCTGAGGTGCATGACCCTGAAGCAGACCCGTTTTATCCATTTGCGGAAAGAGCCATCAGTTTGGCTTGCCGGGAAGTCCGGATGTCCCAGTACGGGGGTCATTGGCGAGGCAGAGGGGAGAATGCCCAACCTCGGGAAGAATCTGCTAGCTATTTTACGGGTGGGGCCTATCGTGGGATGTTTGTTCAGGGCGGGGGTCCGATCAAGCGGAGTCCAGGGGAGCCCCTGTAAAGGGATCTCCGAGGACTCCTGCTCGATGAGCATCCACTGCTTCAGAGAGGAGTGCCTACACCAGTCAAGCACGCGTGATAAGTGCGCAGCCGCGTAGTATGCCCTCCAATCAGGAAGGCCCAGTCCTCCCCTCTCCTTGGAGAGAGTGAGGAGGGGGGCCGCCAGCCGATGTGCCTTCCCAGCCCACACAAACCTGGTACAAAGCCCCGTCAAACGTTTAAAGAAAGTATGTGGGACCTCAATCGGGAGGGCCTGGAAGAGGTACAGCACCCTCGGCAGGATGTTCATCTTAACGATGTTGGACCTGCCGAACCACGAGAAGGCGTTTTTATTCCATTTCTTCAGGTCCTCTTCTACAGTTTTCAGCAATGGAGGGAAGTTCAAGTTATATAGTCTCTGTGGAGTGGACGAGATCTGAGTCCCTAGATACGTTGTCGCTTCCTGTTCCCATTTGAAGGGGAAGTTTTTAGAGATCTGCGTTAGTCTCTCAAGAGGTAGGCTGATGTTCAGGGCGGATGATTTTTGGTGGTTTATCTTATAATTGGAGACTGTTTGGAAGGCTTTGAGTTCTGCCATGAGTACGGGTAGGGATGTCTCAGGTCTGGAGATAAAAAATATCAAGTCGTCGGCGTAAGCCGCGACCTTGTGTTCCTCACGCCCGACCCCTATGCCAGCAATGTCCCGGTTTTTCCTCACCCGTCTCAGGAAAGGCTCGAGTGTCAAGATAAATATCAGGGGGGAAAGCGGGCAACCCTGACGTGTCCCATTTGTTAGTGTGAATGGGTCTGATGTCCAGCCGTTCACCAAGACGGACGCCGAGGGGACCGAATAGGAGGCCATCACCCAACGGGTCATGTTCTCTCCCATGCCAATTAGACGAAGGGTAGCGGAGATAAAATCCCAGCTCACCCTGTCAAAAGCCTTCTCGGCGTCCGTCGAGAGCAGCATCGCAGCCGGGCCCCCCAACCTTGCCCGGTGAATCAGGTTGACAACCCTAGTGGTGTTATCTCTTCCCTCTCTTGAGGGGACGAATCCCACCTGATCCCAGTGTATGAGGGATGGGATGAGAGGGGCAAGCCTGTCCGCCAGAATCTTGTTAAACAGTTTAATATCGCAATTCAACAGGGAGATGGGTCTGTAATTCCCACACTGCGCCGGGTCCTTTCCAGGTTTGGGAATTACGGTGATGTTTGCTCTCAAGGTATCCCTTGGAGGGGGGCTCCCATCCCTCAGAGAGCCAAAAGACGCGATAAACCTCGGGCCGAGAATCCCAGCAAACTCCCTATAGTAATCTAAGCTAAAGCCGTCAGGGCCCGGCGCCCTGCCCGGTCTGGTATTCTTGATGGCCTTCGTAAATTCCTCAATCTCTATGTCCCTCTCAAGGGCCTCCGCTACCTCGCACTTAAGTCGGGGGAGTCCTGAATCCCGGATGTAAGTCTCGATGTCGCTCATTGAAGGGGTCGGGTGCTCCCGCGGCAAGTTATATAATTTTTCATAAAACTCTCTGAATGTCCTGGCTATGTCCTTCGTCAAGTGGAGTTTCCTGCCCCCCTGGTCCTGAACGTGGGCTATAAAGTTTCTGGTGCGTTGTGCTTTCAGGGCTCTAGCCAGGGCTTTCCCACATTTATTGCTGTACTCATAATAGAATCGCCTACATCTAGCCGCTAAGCCCTTGGCCTCGGTGGGCAGACGTCTCTTAGGGATTCCTGCAGGCGCGTCAGCTTGGCGCCTAATGCCGCGTCATGGGTAGTTCTGTGCTTGATCTCCGTCTCAAAGATCTCCCTAGTCAGGAGGTCCATTTGCTTGTTCCTCTCTCTCTTGAGACGGGCCCCATGCTTGATCAGCACACCCCTGACCACGCATTTGTGGGCCTCCCATAGAGACATCCGCGAAACCTCTCCTGTGTCATTAGTCGCAAAATAGTCAGTGATGGTCTTGTGGATGTCGTTTTTTACCTCTGGGTCTTGGAGGAGAGAGCTATTCAACCTCCATTGGCCTCTCAGGGGGACTGTGTCGGGTATGGAAATAGTTAGGGAGACTGGGGCATGGTCAGAGATGGTAATCTGACCTATGTCCATATCGGCCACGAGGTGCAGGAACCTATGGGGGATCAAGAACCAGTCGATGCGAGAATAGGAATTATGGGGTGCTGAGAAGAATGTGTAATCTCTCCCCTGGGGATTGAGAATCCGCCAGGCGTCCATCAACTGGCTCTTGAAAAGCAGAGTTCTAAGTCTTTTTAGGGCAGAGAAGGATATGTGGGAGGACCCACGGGAAGTATCCCAAGCTGGGTCAAGGACTGTGTTGAAGTCGCCCCCGAGCAGGAGGACCCCCTCCGCAAACTCATCAAGCTTTTCCAGGGTGGAACGCATACATTTAAGTTGATTGGTGTTAGGGCAGTAACAGGTTGCAAGAGTCACCCTCAAGGAAAAGAGGGTGCCCCGGACAAACAAGAACCTGCCCTCCGGGTCCTGCAATGACGTCGAGTGCGACCACAGCAGGGACCCCGCAAGAATGATAGCCACTCCCCGTGATTTGGAATCAGGCGACAAGGAGTGGTATTGAGTCTTGTAGTAGCGATTAGTGACGTTATGCGTCCTTCCCTCCTTGAGGTGGGTCTCCTGCAGGAAGGCAACTTGTGTATGTAGGCGCCTTAGCTCCCTGAGGACCACAGCTCTCTTCAAATGAGAATTGAGTCCCTTCACATTGAGGGTTGTAAATTTTACCTTGGACATATCGGGGTTTCTGGAGTGGGCGGGGGGCAAGTGGAAGGTGGGAGGGGGGGAGGGCGTGGGGTCACACAGGGGCGACAGGGGGTAGGACAAGACGGGGGAAGGGGGGAAGAACGGTGAAGGGAGTAGTTAACTTGGAAGGGTAACAGAGAAACACAAAAAAAAACCAAAGAGATAAGGAACTGATAAACTAGACTAGCTCCGGAACTCCAAAGAGACACAGAAAACTAGTCAGGAAACAGGGTACTGTTTCCCAATAGGGAATCTCTCCCCGCCCCCAAAGTGAGGACAGGGGGAGACTCCGGCCTACTGCGGGGGCGAAACGGGTCCGAAAGGCATGAGGGGTCCCTCCGGCCAACCCAGTAAAGCATGCGGAGCCCCCCGAAGGACCCACATGGGATCCCCGGGGCCGCCCCTTGTGAAGACTTCTATCCCCCGCCCGAACAAACCACACAAAGCTCCAGCGCAACCCGCCCCGCCCCGCGACCCCACACCAGCCGCAGAGCGGCAGGCGCACGGCCCCCGAGCGGCAGCGGGGGGCGCCGAATGACCACAAGAACAAGCAACAATTCAATCAAGCAATTAGGTGAGAAGTGAGAAGAAGAAAGAGAAAAAAAAAACAAAAACAGCGGCAAATACAATATCAAGTATAGGTGTGAAGGGCAGCATCAGAACCACACCCGCGGCACGGAACTGGGCCCTCCGCCCCTCAGGACTCACTTGCCGAAGGCCTCGGCCCCACTGCACGACGTCCGGGGCGCACGGCCCGCGGGGGGGCGGCGCCTCTCCCCCGCCGAGGTCCCCGCAGTCGCCAGTCTCCAGCAGGGACCCGCGTGGGTAACGGGGACGGGTCTAGCCAGTCCCGAACTTCCATGGGGGGGGAGTCCAAGAATGCAAAGAGTTCCGGGAGGTCGGCCCTAGATCTCAGGGCGAAGACATTCTGATTTTTGCGGACCAGCAAGTGAAAGGGGTATCCCCACCGGTAGGAGGCTCCACATTCTTGAATCCTGGCGAGCAGAGGTTTCAGGCATCGCCGCATCTGGAGTGTCCTTCTGGATACATCCGGGAACACCTGGATCGTCGCCCGTCGAAATTGATTCTCCCCCTATCCCAGGCTCTCCTAAGAATCTCCTCCTTGACCGTGTAGTAATGCAGGCGGCAAATCACGTCACGTGGGCGGTTGGGGTCCGTCGCTCTGGGCCCGAGCGCTCTGTGAAGGCGATCTATTACTATTTCAGTGTTGGGCGGACGATTAAGAATTCCATTGAAAATGCCCACAAGCGTGGGCGCCAGTTGGTCTTGGCCCGTTGCCTCCGGCAGACCCCTCACTCTTATATTGTTGCGTCTACTCCTGTTTTCAAGATCGTCCAAGTGGAGGACGGCGGCTTGAGAGATAGCTTGTTGGAGTGACAGGCTCTTTTCCAATGCTTCTACCCTTTGTATAGTTGTGAGCTGGGATTGTTCCAGACCGGTGACCCTAGAGTCCATCCCCTCCATTGAGCTTTGCAGATCAGAAATGTCTTTCTTGAAGGAGCTCTCTACTCTTTGGATGAAAGACTCAAGGTCAGCTTTAGTGGGTAGGGCTCTAAGCTCCGCTTTAATATCAGCTAGGATGGGGTCAAGGGGTGTTGGGGCCCGTTTGTGGGAGGGAACATCACCAGGCATCATCACGGAGTCTGCAGAGCGCCGGGTGTTCAGATCTTCGGTGGGTCCCGGGCTGCGCATATGGTCCCCCCTCACACCGCGGGAGGTGGCGTCAAGGGCCGCACCACAGAGTCCCTGGGAGGATCCCCCGGGCCCCCCATTCAGGCCAGAACCCCGGGAGGAAGGGGTCCCCGGCGCAGGGGCGGCCAGGCCGCCACTCCTCTCATCGGCCCACGTGTTCCCATTCGAGTCACTTCCCGAGAGCCAGGCCGGGGAGGGCCGGGATCCAACATGACCCCCCGGGGAGGACCACTCTCCCGGCAGACTCCCCGGAGTTTCCCCGGGCATCCGCATTTCAGGGCCAAGGGGGAATGTTAGGGGGGCATCAATACAGGGGTACGGCCCCATCATGGGGGAGGGCACCTCCCCCCATAGCGTTGCTGGGCTTCTCTCCCGTGAGGGGGGGGAGATTGCCCCCTTGTGCATTGGCGGATCCCCCTTGTGGTTGTGTAAGGCCACTTCTGCTGACTGACCCGGGGCTGATGGGGGTGTGTGGGCGGCTCTGCGGGGCTCATGGGGTGCACCCCCCTCTCCGTCCTGAGCGTCTGTCCGCTCCCATAGCGCTGGGTGGTTGGGGCGTACCTGCTGGGGAATGCGGCCCCCTCGCCGGGCATCCGTCCCGTGCTCCTCTTCGCCACCGCCCCCGCCTGCCACACTCTTCACATCTGCGGGCGGGGAGGCAGCACGCTCCAGGCGCCGCTCCTCGCACGAGCCGCGCCTCCGGTCCAGGCAGCACCCGTCACTGCAGCGCTCGTCCGCAGCCCTGTCAGCAGACACTGACTCCAAGCCGCCGCCGCCGCCGCCTGTCCCAGAGGTCTGCCGTCCGCTCCCTCCGCCTCTCACATTCTCGGCGGTAACAGGGGAGCAGCTCTCCTCCCGCTCGATCTCCCGGCAGGTCGTCTCCGGTGCCGCCACGCGCCCCTCCGCTCGCTCGCCACTCTTCCCTGACCTGCCGCATGTGGCCACCTCAGCGTCACCGGCCGCCGCCATCTTGGACGCCTCCCAGCCTCCTCTTCCAGAGCGCTCCGCAGCCAGGTAGGAGCTGATCTTTCTGTTCAAAGGGGGCGAGATGGTCTTCGCCCCCTTCCTATTCCTAATGCAGGGGTTAATTACCACCTTTTCAGAGTTCCAATTGGCAGTATCAGAGATAAATCTTCTTTCCAATCGTGCCCGATAGAAGTCAAAAGTTGATTTCAGAGAAAAAGCTGCGCTGTTGCTGCTAAAACCTAATAAAATCCAAATTCTGCTGTTACTGCTGCTCCTTGCATTAGATCCCAGCAGTAATGATCTCCCCAGGTGAGAACTTATGTTGAAATCCGAAAGGCAAACATTTCTGATTTGACAAGAGCCCGTGCAGGCGACGCTGGACTGGGGAGAGGTGCCCCAGGGGGTTTCACACAAAGGGGCATCCCAATTCGAGATACCCCTTGGACAGCATGCAGGCACCGGGCCATCCACACCGTGTGTTGTTCCGCTTTAAGAATATGTGTGAAAGAAACCACATCTACTTGCTATCTAACATATTTATGTGGATTTCTATTACTGGACCATTGCTTCATGATTGTGCTCCTTTAAAACCTCACAAAACCCTGTGGCTGCCCCATCCCGCACCCCCACCAGCCCTCCCAGTACAGTATCTCAGCCCGCTGGCCACATCCCCGGTTTCTCCCTAGTCCGGGAAGCGCTCCCGTCTCCAGCCTATCTGAATGGCTGGGCATGGGAACGTGCCTTAGCTACAGCAAAGCCACCGCAGGCAGCAGAAGTGCTGAGGGAGCGCCGGGAAAGGTGAGGTTTACCGCCGACCTTGGGGATTTCAGATGGCTGGACAATTTGGGATACCCCAGAGTAAAGAGAACATCTGACCCTGAATTCTTTTAGACTTCAGGGTCACTGCACAAGATTTTTGGTCCACTTTAAACATAGTAACATAGTATGTGCGGCTGAATAAAGACTTAGGCCCTTATTTAACAAGGGATAGCGCCAGGTAGCGACTGGTGAGCGAACGGTAATGACGGTCACCGCCACGAGAACGCCGGCTTCCCACCACAATCACACATTTATCAAGCCGATCCTGCTTAGCAACTGAGATAGCGCCAGATAGCGACTCATTCATCATTATTCCAGCCTCACTCCACAGCGCCAGCGACCGACCTTGAACAGCGACAGGGATGACCTCTCGCTACCTGGCGCTCTCCAATGCATTTCAATGGAACAATCTTTAAATATTCATAATTAATTGTTATTAATGTTTTTTTTTTTTTTTTTTAATGTCAAAAATTCTATGTTCGAAAAAAAAAAAAAAAAAAAATGTGCAGAATTGATATTACAGGTCTGATATTAATGTATTCATATTACAAAATGTTTTTAAAAACTTGTTTTTTTTTTGTTTCGAAAAATGTGGTTGTTTGGGGGTTAAAAAACTACTTTTAACCCATCGCCGCCAGCGCTCTGGGGTTTAAACAAGCATTTCACAGCACGAGAATTTTTTGAGCGTGATTTGTTAATGAATATGCTGGGAGCCGTTCGCTATGGCCATTCGCTATCATGCGCTCCCATACAGCGCGGAACCTGTCAAATAGCGACTCCTCACCCAATATTTAACATTACCGCACACCGACTGAGTCGCTGTCAACAACCGAACAACGGCCAAGCACAGCGACTACTAGCGGGCGCTGTGAAAATACTGCTACAGTCGCTCATCTGTCGCTACCTGGCGCTATTAATGAATCGGCCTCCCCGTCCATCCAGTTCAGCCTGTTTATCTCCTCCAGTGGTCTAGTAGCCATAGCTAGAAATGTTATTACATGCCAGGAAGGCGTCCGGGCCACTTTTGAACCCATTTACTGTATCCTTCACTACTATTTCCTCTGGCAGTGCGTTCCATAGTCTCACTGCTCTTACAGAGAAGAATCCCCTCATATGTCGGTCGAAAAAACACCTGGCATCCCAAATTGGGATACTCCTTTGTTTGAGGTGGCTGTAAAAAGTACCCTTTTGGCCATCTCACAGCACAGAATCAGGCCGCAGCAGCATCTCTGATTGGCCTCTGAATGGCCGAAGCAGGTGCGCGCAGGCATGCACAACCAGAGGGGAGAGGGAAGCACCTGGCAAACCATTCTTTCAGAATAGATGGCTGGCTATTAAAATGTATGGTAATCTTTTTACCTGCACCCATCACGGGAGCATGGTGCGAGGTAAGATATCCAGTAATCCCTCACACAGGGGCATCCCAAGTAAGGACGCCACTTTGAAGCGGACCTTCACCCTGAATAACAGCATATCTTATATGTTTCCCACACCCTGTACATACAGATTGCTCACATTAATCCGGACCTTCACCCTGAATAAGAGCATCTTATATGTATCTTATATGTTTCCCACACCCTGTACATACAGATTGCTCACATTAAAAATCATCCTACCTGCATCTACTGCATGTTATGAGCCTTTAAAGTGGACCAACACCCAAGCGGATCAGCCCGGGAATCTATAAGATTCCCAGGTCGATCTGATCCCTCCCCGCGGGGCATCCAAAATTTGGTGAAAACCCCCCAGACGCCCAGAAACCTAAACCTTGAGGGAAGCGTGAGATGCGGCCACCAGCGTGCTCGGAGCCGCTGTGGTATGCACGTACAAGCGGCATCCAACCACAGCGGCGCCGAGCGCGCTGATTGGAAGAGCGACCGCGCATGCGCCGTTGGATGGGGGCGAGGTGAGTTTTATCGGGCTTTCTGGGGGGTTTCATGCAGCGGGGCACCCTCGATCGGGGTGCCCCACGGAAGTGGACCAAAACCCAGGATAGTGAAAATCCTGGGTGTTTGTCCACTTTAAACATCCAAGATGGCGGCTCATGGAGCATCAGGCAGCCTGCAAACAGGAAGTTCTGACTGTTTCGCTTTGCATTCTGTGATTGCTGTGCTTCCTCTGACCCCCTCAGCTATAACCCCGCCCCCTGCACTTTATCCTGCTCTCCTCTCCTCCTCAATCATATGTGATGCTTCTGAGTCAAGATTGCGGCGCCCGTATCCTAGAGTCCTGAACAGAGTTGCAGCCCGGTGGGGGAAAGAATAATAAGTAAGTGACTAAGAACTCAAAATCCATTAATTATAGATGCCGGGGAATCGTTTTTGAAGGGTTTGGGCTTTTCATAAAATCACGCTGAAGGTCCAGTTTAAGAGGGTCAAAACTCAGGTGAGCAAAAAAACCTTGCTCAGGATGTTTTGGAGTAATATATTATTTGTATATTATTATTTGTTCATTTATTTATATGTTCACGACAATCACAAAAAACAGAAAACAAAGAAACAGCAAAAAAAAGCCAAAAATGACTCCCCCCTCACATGGAGGTGAATGAGCCTCCTGTCACTATGAGAGTACAGTGTGAGAAGCCGCGCCGTATCGGGGTGTTCCGAGGATGGGTGTAGCTTCCTCCTCGCCTTCATCATTGTCTTGCTTCTGATTGTGATGTCACAGCGGCGAGTCCCCCGTCACGCCCTGTCTGTTTTTCCATCTCTGGCTGCTGTAATCTGTGGAGGGATGGAGCGGGCTGTGGCTTCCTCGTTGCTTCTCATGGACGGGTCCAGGCTAAAGTGAATTATTTTTCTTTTCTTTCCCAGAAGAACGCCGACAGGAAGAGGGTAGAGCGGCTTCGGGTGGCTCCTGTCACTCAGGCTGTGCTGGCACTTTGCAGGAGATCGCCCTGTGACATCACATCAATTATTTAGGCGTCTTCACTGATAAACTGAAATAAACCAAAAATAAAAGACTCTGGAGGAAAGACAAAGAGGTGTTACTCAATGTCATTATCAACATGAACAATGATTGTAACTAGGGATGAGCGAACCGGTTCGGACGAACCGGAATTCGCTCCGAATTTCAGGGAAAATTCGATTCGGCACGAACCCGAATTTTTTTTGGTTCGTGCCGATCGAATTTTCCCTGAAATAATAAAAAAAAAATGCCGGCATGGTGGGAGCGGGCAGGCCGGCTACGCTGTCAGTGGGCCGGCTACGCTGTCAGGCGTAGCCGGCCTGCCCGCTCCCACCATGCCGGCATTTTTTTTTTCAGATCAGCGATTCGTGAAAGTTCGATTCGGGTTCGCTTTCAAGAAGTTCGCTCATCTCTAATTGTAACAAGTGTTTAATCTGACTATTTTTAGCTCTTGATGGAATCGGGAGTTTTTAAAGTGGACCAACACCCAGGGGGGATCGGCCCGGGAATCTATAAGATTCCCGGGCCGATCAGATCTCTCCCCGCGGGGCATCCGAAATCGGGATGTCCCGCGGGGTGAAACCCCCCAGGAAGCCCACAAGCCTTACCTTCTCCCCGTTCCCGCGCATCCCTCTAGCATGGCGCGCACCCGCGCCGGCCGTTTGTGAATGGCCGGCGCGGGCGCGCTCCAAGTAAGGGTGACGTGCGGGAGGTGGCGGCGGGCACGCTCGCTTGTCCGCCGACGGACCTCGCTTGTCCGTTGGCGGTGATTCGCTGGAGCGGTCACGTGGGAGCGGGGTCAGGTGAGTTTTTTGGGCTTTCTGGGGGGTTTCACACAGTGGGGCACCCCCGATCGGGGTGCCCCACCGAAGTGGACCAAAACCCAGGATAGTCAAAATCCTGGGTGTTGGTCCACTTTAAAGAGGACTTAAACCTCCTGGGCCGATCGATTCCCTCCCCCAGGGCATCCAAAATCGGAACGCCACGCTGTGTGAGTTGCAGCCCAGTGGGGAAAAGAATAATAAAGTAAGTGACTAAATACTTAAAATATATTCATTTTAGATGCTGGGGAATCGTTTTTTTAAGGATTTGGGCTTTTCAATAATTCATGGTGAAGGTCCAGTTTAAGGTGAGCTTTCAAGACTACCTAGTTCTCTTCGTCAAACAATTGACCTGATTTAGGGCCTCCACGGAAATGCTCGGGTTTGTGCGATGCCAGCTCGCCGGAGCTCAGACGTATGCGAGTGGAAGCGATTCGTGTAAGCTTTTGTTTTTCCGAGCATTTACATGTTGTCCCTGTGAAAGTGCATCTTAAGGTGAGAAACGTACCTTTATCCACACGTATGTTGCCGCATTGTCCTTTGTTCTAACTGCTGGGTGATCTTCAGTGCAATCATCTGCATGTTTTTATATTTTTTTTCCATTGCTGCACTCCACCTTTGGGGCATTTCATGTTGTAGAATGTTTCCAGCAGTGTCACTCACCTCATCCCTCCTTGTTGTTGCTCCTCCTTTGGGGCATCCCAAGTTGTGTTCTTCCTGCAGTGTCACTCACCTCATCCCTCCTTGTTGTTGCTCCTCCTTTGGGGCATCCTAAGTTGTGTTCTTCCTGCAGTGTCACTCACCTCATCCCTCCTTGTTGTTGCTCCTCCTTTGGGGCATCCTAAGTTGTGTTCTTCCTGTAGTGTCCCTCACCTCATCCCTCCTTGTTGTTGCTCCTCCTTTGGGGCATCCCAAGTTGTGTTCTTCCTGCAGTGTCACTCACCTCATCCCTCCTTGTTGTTGCTCCTCCTTTGGGGCATCCCAAGTTGTGTTCTTCCTGCAGTGTCACTCACCTCATCCCTCCTTGTTGTTGCTCCTCCTTTGGGGCATCCCAAGTTGTGTTCTTCCTGCAGTGTCGCTCAACTCATCCCTCCTTGTTGTTGCTCCTCCTTTGGGGCATCCCAAGTTGTGTTCTTCCTGCAGTGTCACTCACCTCATCCCTCCTTGTTGTTGCTCCTCCTTTGGGGCATCCCAAGTTGTGTTCTTCCTGCAGTGTCACTCACCTCATCCCTCCTTGTTGTTGCTCCTCCTTTGGGGCATCCTAAGTTGTGTTCTTCCTGCAGTGTCCCTCACCTCATCCCTCCTTGTTGTTGCTCCTCCTTTGGGGCATCCCAAGTTGTGTTCTTCCTGCAGTGTCACTCACCTCATCCCTCCTTGTTGTTGCTCCTCCTTTGGGGCATCCCAAGTTGTGTTCTTCCTGCAGCGTCGCTCACCTCATCCCTCCTTGTTGTTGCTCCTCCTTTGGGGCATCCCAAGTTGTGTTCTTCCTGCAGTGTCGCTCACCTCACCCCTCCTTGTTGTTGCTCCTCCTTTGGGGCATCCTAAGTTGTGTTCTTCCTGCAGTGTCACTCACCTCATCCCTCCTTGTTGTTGCTCCTCCTTTGGGGCATCCCAAGTTGTGTTCTTCCTGCAGTGTCACTCACCTCATCCCTCCTTGTTGTTGCTCCTCCTTTGGGGCATCCCAAGTTGTGTTCTTCCTGCAGTGTCGCTCACCTCATCCCTCCTTGTTGTTGCTCCTCCTTTGGGGCATCCCAAGTTGTGTTCTTCCTGCAGTGTCACTCTCCTCATCCCTCCTTGTTGTTGCTCCTCCTTTGGGGCATCCCAAGTTGTGTTCTTCCTGCAGCGTCGCTCACCTCATCCCTCCTTGTTGTTGCTCCTCCTTTGGGGCATCCTAAGTTGTGTTCTTCCTGCAGTGTCACTCACCTCATCCCTCCTTGTTGTTGCTCCTCCTTTGGGGCATCCTAAGTTGTGTTCTTCCTGCAGTGTCCCTCACCTCATCCCTCCTTGTTGTTGCTCCTCCTTTGGGGCATCCCAAGTTGTGTTATTCCTGCAGTGTCACTCACCTCATCCCTCCTTGTTGTTGCTCCTCCTTTGGGGCATCCCAAGTTGTGTTCTTCCTGCAGCATCGCTCACCTCATCCCTCCTTGTTGTTGCTCCTCCTTTGGGGCATCCCAAGTTGTGTTCTTCCTGCAGTGTCGCTCACCTCACCCCTCCTTGTTGTTGCTCCTCCTTTGGGGCATCCTAAGTTGTGTTCTTCCTGCAGTGTCACTCACCTCATCCCTCCTTGTTGTTGCTCCTCCTTTGGGGCATCCCAAGTTGTGTTCTTCCTGCAGTGTCACTCACCTCATCCCTCCTTGTTGTTGCTCCTCCTTTGGGGCATCCCAAGTTGTGTTCTTCCTGCAGTGTCGCTCACCTCATCCCTCCTTGTTGTTGCTCCTCCTTTGGGGCATCCCAAGTTGTGTTCTTCCTGCAGTGTCACTCACCTCATCCCTCCTTGTTGTTGCTCCTCCTTTGGGGCATCCCAAGTTGTGTTCTTCCTGCAGTGTCGCTCACCTCATCCCTCCTTGTTGTTGCTCCTCCTTTGGGGCATCCCAAGTTGTGTTCTTCCTGCAGTGTCACTCACCTCATCCCTCCTTGTTGTTGCTCCTCCTTTGGGGCATCCTAAGTTGTGTTCTTCCTGCAGTGTCACTCACCTCATCCCTCCTTGTTGTTGCTCCTCCTTTGGGGCATCCCAAGTTGTGTTCTTCCTGCAGCGTCGCTCACCTCATCCCTCCTTGTTGTTGCTCCTCCTTTGGGGCATCCTAAGTTGTGTTCTTCCTGCAGTGTCACTCACCTCATCCCTCCTTGTTGTTGCTCCTCCTTTGGGGCATCCTAAGTTGTGTTCTTCCTGCAGTGTCCCTCACCTCATCCCTCCTTGTTGTTGCTCCTCCTTTGGGGCATCCCAAGTTGTGTTATTCCTGCAGTGTCACTCACCTCATCCCTCCTTGTTGTTGCTCCTCCTTTGGGGCATCCCAAGTTGTGTTCTTCCTGCAGCGTCGCTCACCTCATCCCTCCTTGTTGTTGCTCCTCCTTTGGGGCATCCCAAGTTGTGTTCTTCCTGCAGTGTCGCTCACCTCACCCCTCCTTGTTGTTGCTCCTCCTTTGGGGCATCCTAAGTTGTGTTCTTCCTGCAGTGTCACTCACCTCATCCCTCCTTGTTGTTGCTCCTCCTTTGGGGCATCCCAAGTTGTGTTCTTCCTGCAGTGTCACTCACCTCATCCCTCCTTGTTGTTGCTCCTCCTTTGGGGCATCCTAAGTTGTGTTCTTCCTGCAGTGTCACTCACCTCATCCCTCCTCGTTGTTGCTCCTCCTTTGGGGCATCCCAAGTTGTGTTCTTCCTGCAGTGTCACTCACCTCATCCCTCCTCGTTGTTGCTCCTCCTTTGGGGCATCCCAAGTTGTGTTCTTCCTGCAGTGTCACTCACCTCATCCCTCCTTGTTGTTGCTCCTCCTTTGGGGCATCCCAAGTTGTGATCTTACTGCTGTGTCACTCACCTCATCCCTCGTGCTCTTACTTACCTGCTTTTCCAGAGTTGTTTCTGCCACTCCCCCCCCCCCCCCCACTTGCCCTTCTATAACCTGCAAGTTTTGTACAATAACTCCACACAACTTTTTTTGAATTGTAAAGACATTTATTCTTTTAGGTGATCCAAAAACTTTTTGGGGGTCTCAGTTTAAAACTTTTTAAAAACATTTTAATTTTTTTTTCTAAAATTGTCTGTGTGTTGAATAAAAAAAAAAACAATGCAGCAGGTATGATGTGGGCTGTTTCTGGCGCATCTGACTACTGTTTCAGTGCACCCACCTAAGTTGTGTGTTGCCTCTGCCTGGGATGGCGCTATTGCTGTATATTCTCCTGGGTCAGATGAGTCTGCAGGGACAAAGAAGCAACAGCTTTTACCACAGTGGTTCTTCTTCATTTATGTGGCTTCTGGTGTGTGTTTATTGTCTTGTGTCTTACCTGAGTTCTCGGCAAGAGGCTGGAACTCTAAGCCCAACACTCCTGCCTCCTGCTCTTAGGCTGACCCCAGGACTGGCTCCAGGGCTGGTGGTTGCTGGGTGGCATCTTCCCCAGAGGAGGAGGAGGGCTGTGGCCGTGGGATTTGGCGCCGCCTTACACACACACCCTGAGTTGTTTTCTGCTGTGGTCAGACCGCTTCTGGGTGAGATTTATTTTCTGCCCAAACTCCGCTTCTAAAAATGAAAAACAAGTAGTACACACAGCTCTGCATTAGGGGACAAGTGTTCTATGTACCAGCCACTTACCTGGGAGGTGCAGGCAGAAAAACTGCCTCACCCGGGGCATCTTCCTTCTCTTCAGGTCCGACCACAGCTGGAGTACCTGGATGTGCGTGTAGCTGGTGTCGTTGATGTTATTTAGATGTGGTACAATCTCCTCTGCCATCGTCCTCTTTGCATGGGTGTTAGGCTTAAAGTCATAGCCCTCCGTCAGCGCTGACGGGAACGGTGGCCGGTAAAAATTTGTTTTCGCCCTATTTTTTCCATTAAGTTTCACTTTCTTTCTGAAAGACATAGCAAATAGGAAGAGTGTGTCTCTATGTAAAACATAAATTCAAAGCATATATTATTAAGGGGATAATAGCAGAAAATTGTGAGGATGTAGAATCCTTGTCAGTAGAAGTGCGGGGCAATGTAAACAACGTTAAAATACAACTTGGTGTAATCTATAGACTCACAAACACAACAGAGGAAATAAAGGGTCAGCTGCACAGGCTGGTACAGTGGTGGTGATGGGGGACTCCAACTACCCAGGTATCGACTGGAGACATGGTTCTGCTTCAAATACAAGAGGGAGAGCAATCCTCAGCTTGCTACAAAAATACTATAGAAAGCACCTACTTGGGGCTCTTTTGGATCTGATAGTATAAAATGATAGTGACTGTAACAGTCCATGAAAATCTTGGTAACAACATTTTCTGTCTGGGAGGGCAAAACACTTCTCCAGGTTCAGGATTGCACTCCAAGACATAAACTGGGAGCATCTGTTGAGAAATAAGGATACAGATTCCAAATGGGTGTGCTTTAAAATAATTGTGAGTACCAACATTGCAAAATGTATTCCTAATGGTAACAAAAATAAACAGCTAAATTTAAACCACTCATGGCTGACCTGTGATTAAGTGGGAAATAAAGCACAAGAAAATGGCATTTAAAAATTACAAAGCTGAGCTCTCAGCTGTAACCCTTGAAAAGTATAAAGTAGTAGATAAAGCATGTAAAAAAGAAATACATTTGGAAAAAGCACAACATGAAAATAATTTGGCCAAAGATAGCAAAACCAACCCTAAATGTTTCTTTAAATATATGAATTCAAAGAAAACTAAGATAGGTACCTTAATTAATGATAATGGTGAATTAGTCACTGGGGACGAAGAGAAGGCGGCGCTTTAAAATGGGTCCTTTAGCTCTGTGTACACAAGAGAGGAGCATGCTTGCCTACATGGAAACTCAAAAGCAAGTTTCTAAGACCTATTTCCAATCCCTTATTCCCTAACCTCCCCCTAACCCGTCTACCAGCACCACCATACCACCCAGCAAGACATCACAGCCCATGTACTGTCCTGAGTGCTATAGCCTTAGCATCATGGCAATGGGCAGTCCATACCCACACTTGCCACACTTTCTATCTCTTCAATACTTCTGTACCATTAATTTAGGAAGTGACCATATCTGCCCCTGACTGACTGGAAAACACATTCGGGGGTTGATCAGTAAGGATTTTGAAGGCCTGACATTGGCTGGCAAAGGGCAGATGACACAGGCTGATTTTTGGCCCCTGTTTGCCACTTTTGTGATGTGTGCAGATAGTATTGGGGCCAATTGTGGGTGTAGGGCTGGCGGGTGATGCAGGATATGTGTAAGGCTGACTGGTGAGGGCAGAGCTGGTGCCAGCACAGGGCAAACCTGGGCAATTGCCAGGGCCCCTGCTATCTTCAGGGGCCCACTCAGGCTCACACTTGTCTATGGTATTATTTTACCCCCAAATGATGGGTGTTGTGTGCAGACCTACTCATGGCCGCATTCAAAAACAGGGGATAATCAGAAACAATGGAAAAGGTGGCATAGAGTCAAGGCAGCGAGAACCAGGTGACAACTGACAACAATGATAAAGTCTTTAGTGGCAGCGGAGCAAGCAGTAAGGGCTGAAGGGTGCTTGGTGCAACAAGGACTAGTGGATGATTGGTGGCTGTAGGTAAGGCAATAAGGACTGGAGGGTGATCAGCAGCAGGAGATGACCCATTTGTGACAGTGGGGACGAAAGGTTGAATCAAGTGACTTACTGCTTTGGGGCCCACTAAGACTCTCTTGCCCAAGGGCCCCCACATACCTAGAGCCGTCCCTGGGTGAGGGGGCTGGGTGTAGGGCTGACTGGTGATGGAGGGGGTGGGTTTAAGGCTGGCTGGTGACCAGGGCGTGGGTGTAGGACTTACTAATGGCTTGGAGGTGGGTGTAAGGCTAACTGGTGAATGGGGGGTGTAAGGAAAAGTGGTGGCTGAGGGGGGAAGGTAGGGCTGACTTGTGGCAGGGGGTGAGTGTTGCTGGTGATCGATGGGTCGATGTAGGGCTGAGTGGGTATAAGGCTGATTGGTGACAAGGGTGGATGTAGGGACTGACTCATAGCGGGGGAGGGTATTAGGGTGTCTGGTGACAGGTGCATGGATGTAGGGCTAATTGGTGACTGGTGGGGCAAACTTGACATCCCGGACAATGCCCGATGGGCCGCACTGCTTTGGGGCCAGTTGGGCTGCTGCTTTTAATGACCACATTCAATTCCTGCCCCCTTAGTCTCCCTCTCAGCCCCCTGTACCCACAAGAAAAGGCACCCCAGCCCCAATGCTATAGCCCCAGGCATCATGGTTGGGGGGGGGCTCAGCAAGGATGTCTCGGGCTGGCCATGGGCTGGTAAAACCCAGAGCTGAATTTTGGCACCGGTTCACCACTGTGGTTCGGTGTAAGGCTGACTGATGACAGGTGCGTGTAAGAATGACTGGTGGAGGAGGGGTGGGTATAAGGCTGACTGGTGGGGGTGGGGTAGCTGTAGAGCTGATTGGTGGCATGACAGGGTGATGGGAAAAAATCTTATATAGTATTCCGGGGGGCCCCAGTCCAAAGTTACCTCTGGGCCCCACAGGTGTTGTGACACAGATTCTCAGTATGACTTGTCTGACTCCAGGGCTAGAATTCCATCTCTGATCCAATTATTTTGTCCTTGCTCATTGTTAATCTTAACCCAATCCAGTTGCAATCAGCTGGCTAAATATAGACATATTTAATATGGGTTTTTAGATTGTGGCTCCTCTCGCCTGAAATCGCATTAAGCGCAACCAGCGCCCGCCTAAGCCCGGCTCCCCAACGATCTCCTCGCATCTTTGCGGCTCAGAGCCCGGGTCACCCGTGGGACAGTTGCTGTTTTTCCTACGATAGAGGCTCGTCCAATATTTTTTCAGGTGTAGCCCCAACCGATAGAGGGACGGTGGGAAAACCCTTATTAATAATATTTGCGCTTTCAATTAACGGTGGAGTGACATGCTAATAACCCCTTCACGCCCGCGCTGACACGTCTCGCTGACAGCGCCAGGAGAGCGAGCTGCTGAAAAGATAATTAGTATTTTTACAAGTGGAATGACCCGGAGCAGAAGGCTGGAGTCATTGTGCACTGCCCTCGCCCCAGATCGATGAACTCAATCAACGGCACCACGCAGGGAGCCACTCCGAGGAAGCAAGGAACTGCTGGCCAAATGTATGTGGACACATGGACGCCCCCACGGCCATATGTGCTTGTTAAACACTTTGTTTGCATGCATAAATGTTTCCTTTTAGAGTGCAGGTTTTGGTCCTTGCGCCCGATCGGGGATGCCCCGCTGTGTGAACCCCCCCCCCCAGGTCGTGGAAACCAACTCATCTCTTCCAGGTCCTACAATGCATGTGCGGCCGCTCATCCAATCAGCGCTCTTGGAGACACTGACGTCACGTTGTCTAAGCCTTCGTCTAAGGTGAGCGGCTCGGAGTGCGCTGACGCCCACATCTCCCCCGCTACCCTTCAGCCATTTATAGTGCAGCCTATTCATCTTTATCCCTTTCTTTTCTGTCTCTCTCATACGTGTTCCCTCCTTCTCTCTCTTCTCAGTGGTCCCTCTCTCTCCCTCTCATATTATTCCATCATGCTTTCTCTTTTAACCTTCATTATACCTTCCTCTCTTTTTACGTTCCCACCTTCTCTTTCTTTTCCATGTTTTCTTATCCCTCTTTTTTACCTTATTCAGCCCTTTCTTTCTCTCTATTCTCTCTCTATTCCCCCCTTTCCCTTTTGCTTGTACCATACATTTCTTTTTCTCCAACCTGTCGTCTTTCATAGATTGACATTTAACCTATGGCTGGCCCTGCCACTAACTTTAAAATTCCAGGCAACACTCTCCTGGCACCAACCATCCCAGATTCCTCCATCACCCTGCCAGACCGATCAATTCAGAAAAGTGCCTAACTCATCTCCAGCCAGCCTTTGGTTTTTCGTATGCTGATCCCAATTTGTGTGCAGCTACCCGGCCTTAGAAACCCAGCTGACGAAGCTGACAGTGAAGCAGCGTTGACAGCCCTGGATCGAGCTTCTGGGGAGGTGAGGTGAGTATAACTTATTTTGCAGCCTATAGTAACTTTATAATTGGGAATAAATAGCTTATTCTACTCATTAGAAAAGTCAGGCACCTCGTTTTGGCCTTGTCGGTATCTTTATTTGACTTGTTAATCTGCATCAATAAATGATTGCCTATTTAAAGTTTTTTTTTTTAAATGTTATAACCTATCTCCTACCCATCCCTCAATGAGGTATCGGTCCACTTTAACCTTCATTATACCATCCTCTCTTTTTACGTTCCCACCTTCTCTTTCATTTACATGTTTTCATATCCCACTTTTCTACCATATTCAGCCCTTTCTTGCTCTCTATTCCCACCTTTTTTCTTTTGCTTATACCTTTTGCTTATACATTTAACCTATGGCTGGCCCTGCCACTAACTTTAAAATTCCAAGCAGGCAACACTCTCCTGGCCCCAACCAGCCCAGATTCCTCCACCACCCTGCCAGATCGATCAATTCAGAAAAGTGCCTAACTCATCTCCAGCCAGCCTTTGGTTTTTCGTATGGTGATCCCAACTTGTGTGCAGCTACGCGGCCTTAGAAACCCAGCTCACGAAGCTGACAGTGAAACAGTGTTGACAGCCCTGGATCGAGCTTCTGGAGAGGTGAGTATAACTTATTTTGCCGCCTATAGTAACTTTATAATTGGGAATAAATAGCTTATTCCACTCATTCGAAAAGGTCGGGCACCTCGTTTTGGCCTTGTCGGTATCTTTATTTGACTTCTTAATCTGCTTTTAATTAGAGTATTTCTTGACGCCCTTTTGGCACACTCACATATAATATAAATAGCCACTCTGCATAATTCTTTCCTGCAGAATTTCGAGGAATTGTAAACGACTTGATGGGCGGAAAGATTTCACTGTCACTTCTTTCACGCAAGTGATTCCGCTTCACTTCTAAACATGACTAATGAGGGTCCATCAAGCTCGGCAATAATTACCCAGTGGACAAGTCTGACATCCCGAAGCCGAGTTTCCTGCTTCTGCTTGTCAGAGCCTCATAGCTGCCATTCTTTGGGAACATTGTCAGGGGACTGGAACTCCACCATAAGGTCCAATAAGGAGTCATCCTTAAGGTTAAATGTCATTAGCAGGTCACTCCCATGTCCCAGGACTTCTAATCTCAACTACCTTTAAGAATTTGTGTGCCTTGTGCAATCTATTATCAGTTGCCCATTACCACATAACATTCTGCATATCCTTCCCTAGATTACCGCCATCCATCGCTCTGTGGTCTACCTATACAATCAAAAAAGTACCACCTACCATCTTGTGTTCCACCTTTACCATCCAAAAGGTGCCATCGGCCATGTTGTGTTTCTAATATACCATCCAAAGAATACCACCTGCCATGCTGATGTCTACCTCTATCACCAAAGGATACCATCCACTATGTTGTGGTCCACCTATACTATCCAAAGGTTACCATTACACATGTTGTGGTCCACCCACCCATTCCAATAGTACCACCTAACATGTTTTGGTGTGGTCCATCTATAACATACAAATGGTACCACCGACAGTTCTGTGGTCCAAATGATCCAAATGATACTACAACCCATGATCAGGTCCACATATATCATCCAAATGGTATCATTCACCATGTTGTGGTACACCTATACTATTCCAAGTATACCACCTACTATGTTGTGGTCCAACTATGCTATTCACGAATACCGACTACCATGCTTTGGTCCACCTATACCATCCAGATGGTACCACCTACAATGCTGTTGTTCACCTATACCAGTGGTGCTGAACCTATGGCACATGTGCCAGAGGTGGCACTCAGAGCCCTCTCTGTGGGCACCCACCATCGTTCCATTACACACATATTGGGTCTTTTTTAATCTACCCCTGGCACCAGAGCCATCAGGTTAAATTGTCAGGTTAGCACCTAAATAAAGTTTTGGGCACTCTAAAAGGTTTGCCATCACTGACCTATACCATTCAAAGCATACCACCTACCACACTGTGGTCCACCTGTATCATCCAAAGCATACCACCTACCACACTGTGGTCCACCTGTATCATCCAAAGCATACCACCTACCATGCTGTGGTCTGTCTCTTTTATCCAGGGAGTAACATCTATTACTTGTGAGCTGCCTATACCCCTCAAACAGTATACCCCACTACCATGTGAGGCACCTATAATAAACTATCCTTCCAGTGGTTTTCACCTGCTTTGCTGTGGTCAAACTATACCTTTTAAAGGGTACCACTTACAACACGGTGGTCTACCTACACCACACATGGTAAATTTGCATCCAGGGGGCCACAAACGACTCTCAGAGCCATCTGATGTGGTCCCGACCTACTGTGGAGAAAGTCGGAGGGGTAAATAGAACTGTTGTGTAAAGGTAGTTAATGAGGGGTACAGTGATTATGGGCGATTGCAGAGAGTTATATATGAGTTGTTCATTGGCAAACAGAGGTGGCAGCAGGGGCTTGGAGGAACATGGTGACATTGATTGTACAACACCACCCCTGGGTGACATCTTTGGCACAATCATTTGGTAATTTTTCTATAATAATTGTAAGCTTAGCATTGGTGCGGGCTTAGATGGGTTGAGTATTGAGAACATGGTTAAGCTGTGGGACAGATAGGAGAGCGCTATATATAAGGGAAGGGGTAAGCCAATCGGCATGTGTATTGCTAGCATGTGGGAATTGTTACATATGCCTGTAGGGGTGTGGTGGAACGACATATAAAGTGTTGTGTAGATAGTGAATATCTTGATTGTTGTAGAAAATCTTCATTATGCTATTCCAAATAAAAAACAAGGCTTAACTTATTAATATTACACCATGAAAAGGATACTCTGTACCATTATGTGGCATTCACTAAAATGTGGTGAGCTGTCCCCTAATGTGTCATCTGGCCGGAGGCCACATCAGCGGCAGCGCCACATCATAAACACCCAGCAGCCCCGGAGAAAGGTGAAGCCCATCAATGGCCACCTGGCAGTGCCTATATATCAATACAGCTGTCAGTTTGACAGCTATCAAATGAGTAATATATAAAATGCTATATTAGTTAATGAATATAATATTTAATATGTTATGTTACATTCTTGGGCAAGCCGCCATATTTGAAAAATGAATTCATCTGGCCGCGGTGGTGATTTGAATATTCATGGCGTCCATATTTAGGTTGAAATATTACTATTATTTTACATTTTTCACAGTATTCGCTCTGCCAGTAACGATCACCAGATGCTGCTTGCAAATATTGTTTCAACTGTTATCGATTTTGCCCTTCAAAGCCTTCTCTGGCCCTCCAACCAACATGAAGCGCCATTTCCTCGCAAAGGCCAATTGGAAGCGAAACGATGGAGGGGAGTTCCGAGAAAAACGTAAATTAATCATCCGCTGAAGGGCTTCCACCATAAAAAAAGAAGACTTGTCTGCTGTGATTGCTGGTCGCTCCAGATCTGGTCTGGCTGCCCCCTTTTTCCCTCTATCAGACATAACTGGCTAATATTTTCGGGATGGGTGTTGTTTTGCCTTCCGATCAAAAATGTGGTGCGGTGGGGAGGGAAAGAGACAAAAGAAATTAACATAGAAAAGGGGAAAAAGAAAGAAAATATTAAATATTAACAATAATAATAATTCTTTTCTGTTTAAATTCAGTTATTTTTTTCACTCAAATCTAAATCTGCTTGTGTGTAGTGATGAGCCAGAGTGGGGACAATCTGGTTCAGAAACCACAGTAGCCCCAGTATGACATCACTGGAAGGAAGGGACATAGAGAGGGATTCACAGTGAATCTCCCTTTATGTCTGTTAAAGGGGAAATTAAGTGTACTAAATATAGGTATATTTTTTTGTACTTTTTATGATTATAGATATCCCTAAATTATGCACCTGAATTCTTGAGTAACACTCAAATAGGTTGTGAGCCTGAAATCCTGCCATGTCTCTAGTAAACAGACCATGACATAAGACTATGAGGCTGATTCATCATTAGCGGCAGGTAGCGACAGATGAGCGTCTGTAGCAGGCATTTTCAGAGCGCCCGCTAGTAGTCACTGTGCTCAGCCGTGGGTCGCTACTTTATAGCGACTCAGTCGCTGTTCAGTAATGTTGAATACATTGTGAGGAGTTGCTATTTGACCAGTACAGCGCTGTATGGGAGCGCATGTTAGCGACTGCTCATAGCAACCGACTCACACCATATTCAGGAAAAAAACAGCCTCCCAAATCTCTGGCGCTGAAAAATACTTGTTTGAAGCCCAGAGCGCAGGAGGCTGTGTGATTAAAGTCTGTTTTTCAGCATCTATCCACTAGTAACAAAGCGAAAACATATGGAATTACATTGTAACAACATTGTAACATGAACACTTTAATGCCAGACCTGTAATGTCATTTCTGAAGAAATATTTAAAAAATGTAAAAAATTTGAAAAAACTGCTTTTTCAATGCCAGAAGAGGTCACAGAATTATTTGTGATTTTTTTTGGAAAAAAAAAAAAAACCCGTTTAAAGAGAAGAAAAGGTTCGACCATTGAAAAGTATGGGGGAGCGACAGGTAGCTGTGCGCTGTGCAAGGCTGAACGCTGGCGCTGTTCGCAGTGGCTTTGAAAATGATGAATCATACGCTACATGCCGCTATCCCAGTCGCTAAACAGATAAATGCTGCTTGATAAATGTGGAATTGCGTGCCGTGTCCGGCGTTGACCAGTCGCTACCTGTCGCTACCTCTCATTAACCAGGCGCTACCTGACGCTATCCTTTCTTAAATAACCCCCAAAATTCACACCTAGATGCCAAAAAGCTACCTCAATAGTGGAGGCTGATTCATTCCTAATGCCAGCTATTGGCAGATGAGCGTCTGTATAGCAGCGCTTAGAGTGACTGCTAGTATACTCTGTAAGAGGCTATCGGGCGCTGTAACAGAGCATCTCATTCGCTGACGGCACACTGTATTAATCAGTTTACCAATGAAAAATATGATGTATGTGATTCGCTGTAGAGGCACTGTAGAGGCGCTCACCCTCATTCAATGCAGTGCCTGAACGTTCCTATGCTGCTCTAACACCATCATTGTTTAGAATGTTATCTTTGGCACTGTTATATTCCACCCAAATTTTGTTTTAATTTTTTTGTTTTTTTTTTTCCTTTTTTTGTTCTTCTTTATTTTTCTTTTCTTCTTTTTTTGTAATATTTTTTTTCTTTTTTTTGTTCTTTTTTTTTCTTTTTTGTTCTTTTTTTTGGTTCTTGTTTTTTCTTTTTTTCCTTTTTTGTAATATTTTTTTTTTCATTTTTTGTAATAATTTTTTAACATTTTTTTTTCTTATATATTTTTCAAATGTTTTTGTGTGTGTGTGTGTGTGGAGTCAGACAATACTATTCTAAATAAAAAAACAAACACAAATGTATGTTAAATAATATAAATATTTATTATTTTACAAAAAAAAGGTCAACATGGCCAATAAAATAACACCCGCACAGCGGCAAAGTTATTTTCCCCCAGCCTGTCTTTTGTTCTGCATCTCCAGCAGCATTT
This sequence comes from Gastrophryne carolinensis, assembly GCA_027917425.1. NCBI lineage: Eukaryota > Metazoa > Chordata > Amphibia > Anura > Microhylidae > Gastrophryne > Gastrophryne carolinensis. The sequence continues at coordinate 32,437,065 of CM051239.1, read as the reverse complement.
GGCAAACATATTGCCACAGTCTGTGATGCTCGTCACTGCAAGACACAATTAAGTACTGCAGCTCAACAAATACAGTACATACCTATGATCTTTGGTAAAAATGTCAGTTTAACAATAAATCATTACACATATTTAAAACATAAACAACAGGCCAACCTTTCTGAATAACTGATGGCAAACTAAAAGAACCTGTTTAGCCATTCTACATAACCACCCTAGTCTAACATCACAAAGCACATAACCTAACCAAATAAGGCCTACTTGACCACATGAAGAATGTACTTAATATAGTGGTCATTAACACCTGAGGCAATATGATCTAAATAGAGTGACCATTTAAATTAATTTTTTTTGGGGATTTAACCCTTTAAATGCCAAGCACGTAGTTTCTACGTGGTTGCTTCTCCTACCGTTAAGTGCCAAGCACGTAGAAACTACGTGCCTGGCATTTCCCCCAAACAGTTAAAAGATAGAAAAAAAAAACACCTCTGGTATCCCTGTGAAGCTTGGGGTCCCCTCTTCCTGGGGGGGGCATCCGATCGCCCCCCGTCGTCCTCCGTCTTCGGGGGGGGCCCGAAACCAGCCGCCACCCCCCCGTTTCCAGCGCTGGCTCGCCGCTGTAAAAAAAATAAAAAATAAAACTGTCATTTACTCACCTCCGCGCCCGAGCCTTCTGTCCGGGTCTCCTCTTCACCAGGGAGGGGTCCGATCCCCCCCCCTGGGCTGCGCAGTCTTCAGGTGAGGACCCTCTTCCGGGTCCTCACCTCTTGTAATGGCGGCGATGGCCGCCGCCTCTTAGCTCCGCCCATTGTGGGAGGAGCAGGATGACGTCATCCCGCTCCTCCTATACCCCCTCCGAGCTCCGGCATCTGTCAGATGCCGGTGGTGATCGGAGCAGGGCGGATGTCAGCTGAGGAGGCTCCGATCGGAGCCCCCTCGCCTGTCACCCGCCCTGCGCCGATCACTACCGGCATCTGTCAGCAACATGACAGCGGCGCGGGACAGCGGCGAGGGACGCCGGATCGGAGGTGAGTACAGTAAAAAAAAAAAAATAAAGATTTTTTTTCTCTGTGTCAGTGTAATTTTTTACTTTTAACCCCTTGTGAACTGGTAAGGGGTCCATGACCCCTATACCAGTTCACAAGGCTGGGGGGATGGCAAGCCACCTGCGCTAGCGGGTGGCTTGCCATTAACCCCTGGCACCCCCATTACCTGCCTCCCCAAAGGCCAGGGGGGGGCAGAAGAGCCCGGGCCCACATAAGCTATGTGGGCTCGTAGGCTGCAGGGTGGGGGGGCCACAAAAGCTGGCCCCCCCACTCTGTGCCTACAAGCCCCCATAGCTGGTCCCGGGCTGGTTACTGTGGGTAAGGGGGACCCCACGTCAATTTTTTTTTTTTGATTTTTAAGGGTTTTTAACCCTTAAAAATAAAAAAAAAATGGGGTCCGCCCCCCCTGGGAGGGGGGACCCTATGTCATTTTTCTTTTGATTAACCCTTTGTGTTCTGTCATCCAGCAGCTATAAAAGGCTTCTAGCAAGTGAGCAGAAGCCAGTGATCGCCGAGGGACAGAGTGCTCCAGGATGGATGGGAGGTGAGTACAGTGTAAAAAAAAAAAAAAAAAAATTAATAAAATATTTTTTTCTCTGCTTGTGTCTGTGTGATTATTTACTTTTAACCCCTTGTGAACTGGTAAGGGGTCCATGACCCCTATACCAGTTCACAAGGCTGGGGGGATGGCAAGTCACCTGCGCTAGCGGGTGACTTGCCATTAACCCCCGGCACCCCCATTACCTGCCTCCCCAAAAGCCAGGGGGGGGCAGAAGAGCCCGGGCCCACGGGCTATGCGGGCTTGTAGCCTGCAGGGCCAGGGGCCACAAAAGCTGGCCCCTGCGCCCTGTTCCTACAAGCCATGCATAGCTGGTCCCGGGCTGGTTACTTTGGGTAAGGGGGACCCCACGTCAATTTTTTTTTTGATTTTTAAGGGTTTTTAACCCTTAAAAAAAAAAAAAAAAATGGGGTCCCCCTCCCCTGGGAGGGGGGACCCTATGTCATTTTTTTTCTCGATTTAACCCTTTGTAGTGTGGATGGTATTTGTATTTTATTTGTGAATGTTATAAAGTACTTGTTTCAGTTAGGGGGGTCTCCTGGGCAGGAACGGGGGGCTACCGATAAATATGTGGTACCGTTCTAATCGGTAGAAATGGGGCTTTCACATGCAATATGCTTTTCCTTAATAAAATACATTTTTTATTTAAAATAAAGGAGTCAATTTTCTAAAAAAAAATTTTATTTATTTATTTATTTATTTTACTTAATAATATTGTAAAAAAAAAAAATAAAATTTACAAACAAGATATTTCATGTTAAAGCCTAAACTCTGCTGCAAAAAAAAAATATATATATAATTTTCCTGAAAGTTCCAGCAAAAATTGCGCAAAACATGGCGCAAAACATGGCGCAAAATGGGGAAAAATGGCCTGTCAACAGAGGGTGACAAAATCTCAAGTAGGCTGGCAATTAAAAGGGTTAATAGTACCTATGCATGTTGGGTATTGTTCTGTTCGGGGGACCTTGCGCTTTCAGACTTAGCTTGTTTTTTCTTGTTTGCATATTTATATTTTAGGAAAAGGTGTTTTTTATTCAGCTTTTTTTTTAATTTTTTAGGGAAACCCTGCGCAAACAAAGAATTCTTTGAGGTAATAATTCCAGAAAGATGAGTCCACTAGAACAAGCTGGGTACGCTTAGAAAGCTTAACGTGTGTACTTTCAGGGAATATATGGTTTATGGGGGATATTCCAAATGTAAAGGGTTGTTTTGGTTGAAAAATCGCAAGGTGCGCACTTTGTCTGCAGAGCTGAAATTTTCAAGTAAAATTACTGTTACGCACATGCTTTACTTTGGGGTGTTTGGCAACTCTTCCCTTGACAGTAGCAATGCATGTTGGGTGTTGTTCTGTTCGGGGGATGTTGCGTTTTCAGATTAAACTTGTTTTTTCTTGTTTGTATATAGTTTTTTTAGGAAAATGTGGCTTTGATTCTGCTTTTTTATCCTTTTTTTAGGGAAACTCTTTGCAACCAAAGAATCCATTGAGGGATTACTTCCAGAAAACTATGGCCACATCAACAAGCCTGGTACACCTAGAAAGCTTGAGGTGTGTACTTCCAGAGAATATATAGTTTGTTGGGGGTAATTCAAATGTAAAGGGTTGTTTTTCTGGAAAAACTGCAAGGTGCGCATATTGCATAGCATAGTTGTATTTTTTCTGAAAATCCCCTAAAGCGCTGTTTCAGTTTGGGGGAGTCTCCTGGGCAGGAAAGGGTGTCTACCTATACATATGTGGTACCGCTGTAACCGAGAGAAATTGGGATTTCACACGCAATAAGATTTTATTGACAAACTTACATTTTTTATTACAAAAAAAAACTACAAATTGTAAAAAATATATATATATTTTTTTTTTTGCACATATTTCACCCAAAAATATTGAGAATACACCTAAAAAATGACAAACAAGACATTTCATGTTAAAGCCCAGACTCTGCTGAAAAAAACAATATATAATTTTCCTGGGAAATCCCTGGAAATCCCTTCAAAAATCACATTTGAACATGGGGAGCGCAAAATAGTGCAAAATGGTCTGGCAACAAAGCGTGACAAAAACTCCAGGTAGGCTGGCAGCGAAAGGGTTAATCAATATTGAATAGAGATTTACAATAGTAGCATGAATGTAAAAACAGCACATAAAGCACATAACCAACTGCTGCCTTTATAAGGTAGGGTCAAGTTACATTAGCATGGGCATGAAACTAGCATGCTTTGATACAATTCTGTTTGATTATTCTAAAAAGATGGGTATCCATGTATGAGTGTCAACTCTACACTGCCACTAACATGTACATGGTCATGGACACATACATATGCATGTCTATAACCTTATTGTCCTGGGAGGCCGATTCATTAATAGCGGCAGGTAGCGACAGTTGAGCGACTGTAGCTGCATTTTCAGAGCGCCCGCTAGTAGTCGCTGTGCTTGGCCGTTGTTCGGTAGTTGATAGCGACTCAGTCGGTTTGCCGTAATGTTGAATATTGGGTGAGGAGTCGCTATTTGACAGGTTCCGCGCTGTATGGGAGCGCATGATAGCGACTGGTCATAGCGACCGGCTCCCACCATATTCATGTTGAATATGTGAAATGCATGTTTAAACCCCAGAGAGCTGGCGGCGATGGGTTAAAAGTAGTTTTTTAACCCCCAAACAACCATATTTTTGGAAACCAAAAAAAAAACTAGTTTTTTAAATAATTTAGTAATATGAATACATTAATATCAGACCTGTAATATCAATTCTGTACACTTTTTTTTTTTTTTACCTTAAAAAAATTATTTAAAATGGCAGAAGTGGTCACAGAATTTTTCACATTTAAAAAAACAAAAAACAAATTAATAACAATTAATTATGAATATTTAAAGATTGTTCCATTGAAATGCATTGGAGAGCGCCAGGTAGCGAGAGGTCATACCTGTCGCTGTTCAAGGTCGGACGCTGGCGCTGTGGGCTGAGGCTGGAATAATGATGAATGAGTGGCTATCTGGCGCTATCTCAGTCGCTAAGCAGGATTGCTTTGATAAATGTGTGATTGTGGTGGGGAGCCGGCATTCTCGTGGCGGGGCCCGTCATTACCGGCCGCTCACCAGTCGCTACCTGCCGCTATCCCTTGTTAAATAAGGGCCAAAATAACATTACTCACCATCACAGCTGTGGCTTGGGCCTATGCTGCTGGAGGGTCCTAGAGATGGGGTGGGGAGAATTACCACGGGGTCCATCTGTGAGGAAACATCTGTATAGAGAAAAAATACAACAGGTACAATCATAAAAACATTGTATTAATAAGTTAAATTATACAAAACAATTAGATATTGAGTGTAGTCTGTTAGGGCGACGCCACCTTATTCAATAAAGATCAAGTGATTGTTAAAACGTTTTTTCTTTACATTTATTTGGAACATTCTTAAAAATGGCAATTCATGTAGAATACACCTATTTTATACATTTAAAACAATGAGACATCTTTGACAGTACTATGTTGATACATTTCAAATAACCACCAATAATCTTATACATACATCATGTTAGAACAACATAATAAATTTAGCCTTTATGTACATTATAATATATAACATGATTAATATCACAAAAAAGGTGAGTACTGGCGTACTAGTTTCGCCTGAAAAAGGGCTTTTTCAGCGCCAACTCTTGTACTCATTTGTCAGAAATACATTTCATTTGCATATGTCCTACAAGAAAAGGATAAAGAGAGAAAAAAAAAAAAGGGTCTTTTTATTTTTCATTTTATATTTTGGTTTTCGATATCTTAATTTTAAATTTAATTCTTCTATAAGGTATTAAGTTGGATTGAGGCTACCATATATTAGCTTATATATCCTTTAAACCCTTATTACTAAGTTTTTACATAATTACCTGATAAAAGGATTAGGTGTGCTTTGGCAATAATTCACCCAGATAGATTATGGGGGTTGTGAAGACACCAATACTATCAAATGTCCACAAAGATCTGGATTGAATAATAAACCAGAATATGATCATATATGGTACTCAAGTATATATATATATATATATATATTATAAGAGCGGGAATTATAAAGCACAGCGTAGCACAGGCAGGCTGATTCATGACTAACGCCAGGTATCGGCAGATGAGCGTCTGTACAGAGACGCTTAGAGCGACCGCTAGTAGGTCGCTGTAATAGAGCGCCTCAATCGCTGTAGTAACCTGGCCGGCATTGATGAATGTGATGTACGTTGGGTGTTCTAACACCAGTACAGCGTTGCAGGGAGCGAAAGGTAGCGCCAGCTCATTGCGACCGACATTGCGCCTGCTCATTGCGGCCGATAAGCGTCTGTAGAGCGGATTTCAGAGCGACCGCTAGTAGTTGCTGTGCTCGGCCATGGATCATTGTTTCAGAGCGCCTCAGTCGCTGTTCGGCATTGATGAATATGATATGTGAGTCGCTATACTACGCTGTATGTGAGCGACAGCTCAGTGCGACTGACTAACACCACATTTATCAAAAAAACAGCCACAAACATCGCCGGTGCTTAAAATCATGTAATTGTAGCCCATAGCGCCAGAAGCTGTTTGATTATAGTCTGTTTTTGAACATGAGTCCACTAGTAACAAAGCGAAAACACATGGAATGACATTGTTATTACATTGTAACATGAACACTTTAATACCAGACATGTAAGGACAATTCTGCTTAAAAATATTATTAATCCAAAAAGTTTTCAAAAATGTCATTTTCTTGCCCAGAATACATGTCAGAAGGTTTGTGTTTTATTTTTTTTTAGGAAAGGGATTTAAGGATCATCCATAGAAATGTATGGGAGACGCCAGGAAGCGACAGGTAAGACGTGGCGCTCTGCAAGGATGAACGCCGGTGCTGTACACTGAGGCTGGGATAATGATGAATCGAACACTACATGGCGTTGTTCTAGTCGCTCCCCAGATTCGGCTTCATAAATGTGTAATTGGGTGCCGTCCCTGGGGTTCACCTGCTGCTACCTGGCGCTACCTGGCGCTGTACAGTCACCTGGTGCTATCCCTTCATGAATAAGGCCCTCAGTGTTTCCATATTCAACAAAAAAACAGAAACACACAGCATCGGCACTCTGGATCTGGGCGCTGTAGCATAGAGCGCTGTGTGATAAAATTCTGTTTTTGAACACATATCCACCAGTAACAAAGCAAAAACACATGGAATGACATTGTTGTAACATTGTGACATTAATGCCAGACCTGTAATGACAATTCTGCATAAAAATATAAAAAATCAAAAAAGTTTTCAAAAATGACTTTTTCTAGGCCAGGAGACGTCACACAATGATTTTAGAGAGAAAAAAAAATTAAAATAAAAAAAACCTAAAAAAAACAGAAGTAAAGGAACGTCCATTGAAATGTATGGGAGAGCGATAGGTAATACCTGGCGCTCTGGAAGCCAGAGTTCCGGTGCTATACACTGAGCTGCCTGTAATAATGAATCGGACGCTACATGGCGCTGTTAGAGTCGCTCACCAGAATCAGCTTCAGAAATGTGGATTGCGTACAGCGCCCGGCATTCACCAGACGCTGCCTGCCACCACAAGGCGCTACCTGCGCTATCCCTTGATGAATAAACCCCTAAGTGCACTCACTTGTATAGACGGGCAGGCTGATTCATCACTAACGCCAGGTAGCGACAGATGAGCGCCTGGAGCAGCATTTTCAGAGCGCCCGCTAGTAGTCAGTGTGTTCAGCTGTGGGTCGCTACTTCATAGCTGTTCAGTAATGTTGAATACATTGTGAGGAGTCGCTATTTCACCAGTACAGCGCTGTATGGGAGCGCATGTTAGCGACTGCTCATAGCGACCGACTCACTCCATACTCAGCAAAAAAACTGCCTCACAAATCTCTGGCGCTGAAAAATACTTTTCTGAAGCCCAGAGCGCAGGAGGCGGTGTGTGTAAAGTCTGTTTTTCAGCATCTATCCACTAGTAACAAAGCGAAAACATATGGAATTACATTGTATCAACATTGTAACATGAACACTTTAATGGCAGACCTGTAATGTCATTTCTGAAGAAATATATAAAAAATGAAAAAATTGTGAAAAAAATGCTTATTCAATGCCAGAAAGCAAAGGGGGAAAGAAGGAAACTAAAGGAATGAAAATTAAATGTGACATAAAGGATAAAGGCAATAGGAGGAAAGCAACAGAAACTGGACGAAATGAAATAAAGAGAAATGAAGAAGAAAGGAAGGAAATTAGGGAGGATGTAAAAAATTGCTGAAGAAAATAGAGGGACAAGAAAGGAAATATGATGTGAGCAGAGGGAAGGGAGGGCAATGAAAACTATCAAAAAAGAATAAAGGCAATAGGAGGTAAAAATTGAAACTTTAAGGAATAATTGAAAGGGCAACAAAGAAGAAAGGAAGGGAAATGCTGTAGGGAGCAAATAAAAAAAAATGTTGAAGGAATAGAGAGACATGATAAAAAGGAGGATGAGAAGAGAAGGAATGGAGGGGACAGCCAAATAATGTGGAGACTGGTTTAAGACTAGTGCCACGTATTGCCATGTGAGCGTCTATTTAGCTATAACCTAGCATAGCGGGCGGACAAGTGGCGCTGTTGTATCCGGTCCAGCATTGATAAATGTGATGTCTGGAGGGCGCTGTAGAAGCCTCTCCCTGAATCACTGTATATGTAGTGCCCCCCGAGGAAAAACCGTCCGGGGCAACATCACATATAACAACAGGACAACGCTGCAGCCAACGATAGGTAGCGCCAGTTAAGTGCGTCCGACACTCAGCACTGAAGCCCATATTTAAAGTGGACCAACACCCAGGATTTTCACTATCCTGGGTGTTGGTCCACTTCTGTGGGGCACCCAGATCGGGGGTCCCCCGCTGTGTGAAACCCCCCAGGAAGCCCCTAAAATCTTACCTTATCGGTGACGGACAAGCGACGGATGAGCCGCCGCCGCCGCCTCTCGCGCGTCTCTCTTACAGGGATGTGCGGGAGGCGGCGGCTTATCCGTTGCCGATAAGGTACGTTTTTAGGGGCTTTCTTGGGGGTTTCACACAGCGGGGCATCCCGATTTCGGATGCCCCGCTGGGAGAGAGCTTATAGATCTTATAGATTCCCGGGCCGATCAGGGGTGGGTGTTGGTCCACTTTAAGAAAATCAAACACACATCCAGTGCCGGCGCTCTAAAACTGGGCGCTCTAGCATTGAGCACCGGACACTATATGAAAAACATATCCACCATCACCATAGCAAAAACATATGTAAAGACATTGTTTTAACACTGTGACAATGACACTGCAATGGCCGACCTGCACATACAATTCTGCATAAAAAAAATCAAAATGTAACAATATAAGTGTTTGGTTGCCGGGCAGGAGAGGTAACATAAGAATTTGATCCTAAAATTGAGAAAAATTATTTAATAAAAAGCATTAAAAAGCAATTTATACACAACCAAAAAAAACACCATTGAAATGTATGGGATAATGCTGGTGAGTGACAGGTGCTACATGGCGCTGCGGAACACACAGCGCCGGCGCTGATCCGCCTCTAGTGATACATGTGACGCTACATGACGCTATTAGAGGCGCTCACCAGACTGACTTTCATATATATGGTTCACATACAGCAACCGACGTTTAACTGATATACGTGGCACTACGTGGCGTTAGCGTTACCTAAATAACCCCTATAAAGGATAAAGGCAATAGGAGGAAAGCAACGGAAACTGGACGGAATAGAATAAAAGGAAATAAAGAAGAAAGGAAGGAAATTAGGGAGGATGTAAAAAAATGTTGAAGAAAATAGAGGGACATGAAAGGAAATATGATGTGAGCAGAAGGAAGGGAGGGCAATGAAAAGTAACAAAGAGATTAAAGGCAATTGAAGGCAAAAATGGAAACTTTAAGGAATAATTGAAAGGGCAATGAAGACAAAAGGAAGGGAAATGCAGTAGGGGCCGGGCGTATTAGATGTTCATGGTGCCCTAGGCACTTTAGAGGGTCACTCCAGCCCCCTTTCCCAAAAAATGACATGCCCCCTCCCTTCCCCCTCCTATTAGTGATACTGAACCTCTAATAAAAGAAAAAAAAAAAAAGACACTCCCCTTCACCCGAATCCAGCCAGCAGTGCCACAGCTGAGGCACCAAAAGCCTGCCACCATTTTCCTGCAGGTCGCTGGGAACTGGCGCTCTCCACTTAGCGCTTCCTCCCGTCGGCCCACGATGCAGAGAGCGTCTGCTCCAATCGGCCGGCCGGGACTTGATGGAAGATGGTGGCAGGCTTTCGATGCCTCAGCTGCGGCACCGCTTGCTGGATTTGGGGTGAATGGGGGTAGGGGCGGGGATGTCCTTTTTTGGGAAGGGGGCTGGAGTGGCCCTTTAAGTACTTGCGCCCCCTTTTTTAAAGTTAGGTCATGGTTCATATATAATAATTTTGGTGAGAGGGAGAGGGTGCAATGGGTTAGATGCAGAGTATTTGTGTGGAGGAGGGAAAGGACACAAGGGGGGGAATGCAAAGAAGCAGGCAAGCAGGTCTCATCTTTCTGGCATTCAGATATACAGGAGTCACATGACCACAGCAGTGGAGGGGAGATGCCCTGGCCTATGTTCAACCCTTTGCACACTGCTAGGAGTTGTTTATTAGGAGGCATTAATGTTCCGGCAATGGGAGTTTTTATTTATTTTCCTTTAACAAAGATTTTATTGGGTTTTACAAAAAATAGACATAAAAGTCAGACAGTACTATATGCACTGGTGATGAATGTAAAAGCTTTAGAGAAAATAGACCTTAATGCAAAAGTGGACAGCAGTTATAAAAATTATAAAAAATTGACAGATCTTGTAAAAAAGGACAATTATTTCTTTTCTTTACTAAGGTAATACGGGCTGCACCCCTCCTTCCAGGTTGCCACCCTAGGCACGTGCCTAGGGTTGCCTAGTGGGAAATACAGCCCTGAGTAGGGGGAAATAAAAAAAATTTTGAAGGAAATAGAGTGACATGAAAAAAGAGGATGAGAAGAGAAGGAATGGAGGGGAAAATGACAAATAATATAATAGTACAGGGTAAGGATTGTAAAGCAGGCGCAGGAAAGAAGGGCAGAGGAAGTGGAAGCACATAGGAAAGGGAAGAACAATAGTAAAGGCAGTAAGAGGAGTGGCAAGGAAGGAAGTAAACGTAACTCCATTTTCCATTGTCTAATTAGAGAAAGGAACCATTTGCCACCATTTAGGTTTGTTTTTTTTTTTTTGCTTTTAGTTTATTGAGAATGAATGCCGGGCCTTTTTCTCTGGCTTTCTTGCTCCAGGTTTTATTTTTGCCAAAATATGAAACCTGGAAGACTTTTGGAAAAGCTAATGTATAAAATGGATGGAAACATAGTTTTTGAGTCCTGTCATTTCCTTTGAGGAGGCCCCTGGAAGTGCAGACAATGGCTGGCAGCGGTTCCAGCGCCTTCACTCCGGTCACGCCCGTCAATCACACGACTTCATGTTACTCCCTCCAGGTATATCCATGCAACACCTCCGCCCGCCTGCTCTGCTGCACGCCGCGGCCTTTTAACATGACTCCATGTGCCCGCAGATATTGGGACAGGCTTTCACTTTGTCACTTTGTCCCTGCCAGCTTCCTGTTTAGCCCAGACCAAAAAGTGAATCAACCCACCCGCCATAAACAAGCCGGCCGGAGAGCTGCCTGGCTGCCTTGATCTGCTCAGCACCACTCCGAGCGGCCAAGACTCTCAAACTGGAAAAGGTAACAACAACTGGCGAATAATGGAACGCATGGCCGTGGGGAGAAGAATGATAGAATATTAGTTAAAGGTTGAAGCACACATTTAGAGATGAGCGAACTTTTGAAAAATTCGATTCGACTGATTCGCCGAATTTTCCGACAAAAATCGTTTCGACCCGAATAAATTCGCGACGAATCGCTATTAAAAACGGCTATTTCTGAGCCTCCTACAGCCTCAATAGGGTTGTAAACCATTCAGCCTTGCTGTAACACGCACAGGATGCGTGCTGGGTTAGTTAAATAATACTTTGAAGAAATATCACATGCAGATCAGAGGCATCGCTAATAGAATCGCAGAGCGGCACAATTGCAGAGAGTTGAAGTGGCATCACTATGAGGGGCAGAAGGAGCCCAAATATACACTGGAGTTGGCCTCAGGAGCCCAAAAATTGGATGAATCACACCCTGGAGTTGGCAGCAGCAGCAGCAGGAGCCCAAATATACACTGGAGTTGGCTTCAGGAGCCCAAAAATTGGATGAATCACACCCTGGAGTTGGCAGGAGTTGACACCAGCAGCAGCAGGAGCCCAAATATACACTGGAGTTGGCTTCAGGAGCCCAAAAATTGGATGAATCACACCCTGGAGTTGGCAGAAGTTGGCAGCAGCAGCAGCAGGAGCCCAAATATACACTGGAGTTGGCCTCAGGAGCCCAAAAATTGGATGAATCACACCCTGGAGTTGGCAGAAGTTGGCAGCAGCAGCAGCAGGAGCCCAAATATACACTGGAGTTGGCCTCAGGAGCCCAAAAATTGGATGAATCACACCCTGGAGTTGGCAGGAGTTGACAGTAGCAGCAGCAGGAGCCCAAATATACACTGGAGTTGGCCTCAGGAGCCCAAAAATTGGATGAATCACACCCTGGAGTTGGCAGAAGTTGGCAGCAGCAGCAGCAGGAGCCCAAATATACACTGGAGTTGGCCTCAGGAGCCCAAAAATTGGATGAATCACACCCTGGAGTTGGCAGAAGTTGGCAGCAGCAGCAGCAGGAGCCCAAATATACACTGGAGTTGGCCTCAGGAGCCCAAAAATTGGATGAATCACACCCTGGAGTTGGCAGGAGTTGACAGTAGCAGCAGCAGGAGCCCAAATATACACTGGAGTTGGCCTCAGGAGCCCAAAAATTGGATGAATCACACCCTGGAGTTGGCAGAAGTTGGCAGCAGCAGCAGCAGGAGCCCAAATATACACTGGAGTTGGCCTCAGGAGCCCAAAAATTGGATGAATCACACCCTGGAGTTGGCAGGAGTTGACAGTAGCAGCAGCAGGAGCCCAAATATACACTGGAGTTGGCCTCAGGAGCCCAAAAATTGGATGAATCACACCCTGGAGTTGGCAGAAGTTGGCAGCAGCAGCAGCAGGAGCCCAAATATACACTGGAGTTGGCCTCAGGAGCCCAAAAATTGGATGAATCACACCCTGGAGTTGGCAGAAGTTGGCAGCAGCAGCAGCAGGAGCCCAAATATACACTGGAGTTGGCCTCAGGAGCCCAAAAATTGGATGAATCACACCCTGGAGTTGGCAGGAGTTGACAGTAGCAGCAGCAGGAGCCCAAATATACACTGGAGTTGGCCTCAGGAGCCCAAAAATTGGATGAATCACACCCTGGAGTTGGCAGAAGTTGGCAGCAGCAGCAGCAGGAGCCCAAATATACACTGGAGTTGGCCTCAGGAGCCCAAAAATTGGATGAATCACACCCTGGAGTTGGCAGGAGTTGACAGTAGCAGCAGCAGGAGCCCAAATATACACTGGAGTTGGCTTCAGGAGCCCAAAAATTGGATGAATCACACCCTGGAGTTGGCAGGAGTTGACACCAGCAGCAGCAGGAGCCCAAATATACACTGGAGTTGGCTTCAGGAGCCCAAAAATTGGATGAATCACACCCTGGAGTTGGCAGAAGTTGGCAGCAGCAGCAGCAGGAGCCCAAATATACACTGGAGTTGGCCTCAGGAGCCCAAAAATTGGATGAATCACACCCTGGAGTTGGCAGAAGTTGGCAGCAGCAGCAGCAGGAGCCCAAATATACACTGGAGTTGGCTTCAGGAGCCCAAAAATTGGATGAATCACACCCTGGAGTTGGCAGGAGTTGACACCAGCAGCAGCAGGAGCCCAAATATACACTGGAGTTGGCTTCAGGAGCCCAAAAATTGGATGAATCACACCCTGGAGTTGGCAGAAGTTGGCAGCAGCAGCAGCAGGAGCCCAAATATACACTGGAGTTGGCCTCAGGAGCCCAAAAATTGGATGAATCACACCCTGGAGTTGGCAGAAGTTGGCAGCAGCAGCAGCAGGAGCCCAAATATACACTGGAGTTGGCTTCAGGAGCCCAAAAATTGGATGAATCACACCCTGGAGTTGGCAGGAGTTGACAGTAGCAGCAGCAGGAGCCCAAATATACACTGGAGTTGGCTTCAGGAGCCCAAAAATTGGATGAATCACACCCTGGAGTTGGCAGAAGTTGGCAGCAGCAGCAGCAGGAGCCCAAATATACACTGGAGTTGGCCTCAGGAGCCCAAAAATTGGATGAATCACACCCTGGAGTTGGCAGAAGTTGGCAGCAGCAGCAGCAGGAGCCCAAATATACACTGGAGTTGGCTTCAGGAGCCCAAAAATTGGATGAATCACACCCTGGAGTTGGCAGGAGTTGACAGTAGCAGCAGCAGGAGCCCAAATATACACTGGAGTTGGCTTCAGGAGCCCAAAAATTGGATGAATCACACCCTGGAGTTGGCAGGAGTTGACAGCAGCAGCAGCAGGAGCCCAAATATACACTGGAGTTGGCCTCAGGAGCCCAAAAATTGGATGAATCACACCCTGGAGTTGGCAGAAGTTGGCAGCAGCAGCAGCAGGAGCCCAAATATACACTGGAGTTGGCCTCAGGAGCCCAAAAATTGGATGAATCACACCCTGGAGTTGGCAGGAGTTGACAGTAGCAGCAGCAGGAGCCCAAATATACACTGGAGTTGGCTTCAGGAGCCCAAAAATTGGATGAATCACACCCTGGAGTTGGCAGGAGTTGACACCAGCAGCAGCAGGAGCCCAAATATACACTGGAGTTGGCTTCAGGAGCCCAAAAATTGGATGAATCACACCCTGGAGTTGGCAGAAGTTGGCAGCAGCAGCAGCAGGAGCCCAAATATACACTGGAGTTGGCCTCAGGAGCCCAAAAATTGGATGAATCACACCCTGGAGTTGGCAGAAGTTGGCAGCAGCAGCAGCAGGAGCCCAAATATACACTGGAGTTGGCTTCAGGAGCCCAAAAATTGGATGAATCACACCCTGGAGTTGGCAGGAGTTGACACCAGCAGCAGCAGGAGCCCAAATATACACTGGAGTTGGCTTCAGGAGCCCAAAAATTGGATGAATCACACCCTGGAGTTGGCAGAAGTTGGCAGCAGCAGCAGCAGGAGCCCAAATATACACTGGAGTTGGCCTCAGGAGCCCAAAAATTGGATGAATCACACCCTGGAGTTGGCAGAAGTTGGCAGCAGCAGCAGCAGGAGCCCAAATATACACTGGAGTTGGCTTCAGGAGCCCAAAAATTGGATGAATCACACCCTGGAGTTGGCAGGAGTTGACAGTAGCAGCAGCAGGAGCCCAAATATACACTGGAGTTGGCTTCAGGAGCCCAAAAATTGGATGAATCACACCCTGGAGTTGGCAGGAGTTGACAGCAGCAGCAGCAGGAGCCCAAATATACACTGGAGTTGGCCTCAGGAGCCCAAAAATTGGATGAATCACACCCTGGAGTTGGCAGGAGTTGACAGTAGCAGCAGCAGGAGCCCAAATATACACTGGAGTTGGCCTCAGGAGCCCAAAAATTGGATGAATCACACCCTGGAGTTGGCAGGAGTTGACAGTAGCAGCAGCAGGAGCCCAAATATACACTGGAGTTGGCTTCAGGAGCCCAACAATTGGATGAATCACACCCTGGAGTTGGCAGAAGTTGGCAGCAGCAGCAGCAGGAGCCCAAAAAATGGCCTAAAGACATAAATATGTTTTGCACCATTTGGAAAGTGTAAAACGTGGCACCATGCTGAATCTAGTCGCATGCATCAGGCATTGGTGGGTGGAAATCCTGGCTGATCCATCCCTGATTCATTTTGACAAAGGTGAGTCTCTCCACATTTTTAGTTGACAGACGAGTTCTCCTCGCCGTAACTATGGCCCCCGCCGCACTAAACACCCGCTCAGATGGCACGCTACTTGCCGGGCAGGACAGCTTTTCCAGGGCAAACTCTGCTAGTTGCGGCCACAAATCAAGTTTGGCTGCCCAGAAGTCCAGCGGATCCTCAAGGTGTGTTGGCATGGTCATGTCAAAGTATGACATGACCTGCTGGTTCAGGTCCTGCTCCAGGTCTTCCTGCTGCTCATGAGTAGCCTCACTATGCGGGTGTAGAAAGCTACTCATTAGCGACTGAAGACTGAGGCTGCTGCTGCTGATGGAGCTTCTGCTGCTGCTGCTGCCAACCCCCCCAGCGGCCATGGCAGTGGAAGGTGAGCGCAGAGGTCCCCTCGAGTCAGACCTGCGAGAGTATGGACCATGGCGCAGATAGGCATCGGCCAACTGCCTACGTAGAATGTCTTTGTAGTAGTTGAGTTTGTCCTCCCTCTCGGTGGGTTTAAAAAATGCCCCCATTTTGTGCCGGAAGCGAGGGTCCAATAAGGTGGACAGCCAGAAGTCATCCCGCCGACAGATGGAAACAATTCTGGGGTCACTACGCAAGCATGTGAGCATGCTTCGTGCCATTTGCGCAAGTGACTCGGATGGACTACCTGTCTCCATCTCCACTGCATACTGCCACGGTGTGCCCGGGTCCTCTGTCTCTCCTTCCTCAAAAACCTCTAGCTCCTCTGGCTGCTCCTGCTCCTCCTCTCCTGTCCGCTGACTAGATAAACCAGCCATTTCGCCAAGCCTAAACTGTGTTTCGCTGGGCAACTCCTCCTCCTCCTCTTCCTCCTCCTCCTCCTCCAGTTCAGCTCCAACGGGGTTCATGTGGCCGTAAGATGTAAACGCCATGTCTCCAGTGCCCTGACCAGCCATGGTTTCCAACATGTGCTGTAGTACATGAAGCAGTGGAATCACGTCGTTCATCCCGTAATCCTGCCGACTGACAAATAAAGTGGCTTCCTCAAAGGGCCTGAGCAAACGGCAGGTGTCACGTATGAGCTGCCACTGGTTGACATTGAAGTTACACAGGGGAGTCCCCCTATCTGCTTGGATCATCAGGAAATCCGTGATGGCTTTTCTCTGTTCATATAATCGGTCCAACATGTGAAGGGTGGAATTCCAACGGGTGGAAACATCGCAAATCAGACTATGTTGGGGGATACCATTCTGACGCTGTAGCTCAAGAAGGGTGTGTTTGGCGGTGTAGGAGTGGCTGAAGTGCATGCAAAGTTTCCGTGAAGTTGTTAGGATGTCCTGCAGATGGGGGGAACACTTCAGAAACCGCTTGACAACCAGATTGAAGACGTGAGCCATGCAGGGGGCATGGGTCAGGCTTCCTTGGCGCAGCGCAGACAAAATGTTCTTCCCATTGTCGGTAACCATGATTCCCATTTTAAGTTTTCTCGGAGTAAGCCATGTTTGGATTTCCTGATGAATACATTTAAGCAGTTCCTCCCCTGTGTGACTCCGTTCGCCAAGACAAACCATGTGAAGCACTGCGTGACACCTCCGTGCCCTGCACACATGGTAGACTGGAGGGGCACTGAGACTTGAGCCTACAGTGGAGGGTGAGGAGATGGCGGAGGATGAGGAGGCCGAGTCGCACGGTGTCACAGGCCCAATGGGCAGAGAGCGCGGAGGCCGAAGCGGCGTGACCTGTCCAAGTTGCTGCTGCAAAGGGACCACATTCACCCAGTGGGCCGTAAACGACATGTACTGCCCCTGACCGTAGTTACAGCTCCAGATGTCGGCGCTGCCATGTATTTTGCTACACACCGACAGGCTCAAGGACTGGCCCACCTTCTGTTCAACAAAAGTGTGCAGCGCTGGTACTGCCTTCTTGGCAAAGAAATGACGGCTTGGGACTCTCCACCTCGGCTCGGCACAAGCCATCAGTTCTCTGAAAGGTGCAGATTCCACCACCTGAAAAGGGAGCGACTGCAGCACCAGCAACTTGGACAGGAGCACATTCAGCTTCTGCGCCGTAGGATGAGTGGGCGCATACTGCTGTCTCTTGGACATGGCTTCGCTGATGGATTGCTGGCGGGATGCATGACTTGGAGGAGGAGGAGCAGGAGCGACAGAGGATGGGTATGACGCACAGCTGCCTTCGGCTGAGGTGCTGGAGCCTTGGCTGGCAGAAATTGGGAGCTCACTTGGTGAGGAAGCAGACTGGACCACCCCTTGGGAGCCTCGGTTCTCCCAGGTCGTTTTATGGTGACGCATCATATGTTGACGCAGGGCCGTGGTGCCAACATTTGGACCCTGGCCACGCTTCACCTTTTGCCTACATATCTTGCATGTGGCCATGTTACCCTCCTGCGGATGCCTCAGGAAAAACTGCCACACTGCCGAGTAGCTACTTTTCCCACCCCCTGGCCTCACTGATTCACTGCTGCTGTTGCCAACTCCAGGAACCCCTGCTCCACTACCTCCCGATAAGGTAGACTGCCGCACAGCAGGTGCTCTACCCCGGCCCCGGCCCCGGCCGGCTCCAGCCTTTGGAATTGTGCCCCCATGCTGACTGCTACCACCTTGCTGCCTCAGCTGCTGACTCCGGGGCAACCTGCACCCCTCTTCTCCTGATGATGACGATGAAGCCCCTTCATCACCCGGCTCCCAAGTGCGATCGGCTTCATCGTCATCATCATCATCATCACCGAGTTGTGGCTGTACGTCACTGATGTTCGTGGATTCGTCAACAGTGTCTGGCGCAGGAGCTGGAACGCTCGCAGCACCCACGACACTGTCCACATCACTATTTGTCTGCCTAGCTAAAGAAGCCACCTCCATTTCTTGGCTGGGCAGTAGCTGCTGACTGTCCTCTATCTGATGGTCCTCCTCACTAAAGAGTGGAGCTGAACCCAAAGCATAGGATACGTCGCTGGGGGAGGGAACGGCGTAGGCCAGAGGCAATGGGAGGACAGGGACTGCTCTCGGGGCATGCCAACTCAGGGTTGTGTCAGAGGAACCTACCGACCCTAGACTGGGGGTCTCAGACGTAAGTTGTGATGATGTTGTTGATGAGCGCGTCAACCAATCTACCACGGCAGATGCGTTACTGGTGGAGACCCGACCGCTAGCAGATACTGGCAGATTAGGTCTCTCAGCGTGACTCCTGCTGCTACTGGCCCCCAGTCTGATGCGAGCTCTGCCTGCGGAATCTTGGCCTCTGCCACTCCTCTTTTCACTTCCAGGCACTTGTCTGCCCGACATAGTCTAACTGGCGTGGTAGTAGGTGATATTTAAAAAAACCCCGGGCAGCGGTGGGTCTATATGAAACAGAATATAATGCACACCAAAAGTGAGCAGTAACACTCAGCCTCCAACAGGCCTGCTTAGTGTAAGTAAGAGAGCTGCTTAGTGTAAATAAAGAGGGGTATGCTATGTTACAGAATGGGATGCCTCAACAGAAGTGCACCTGGCAGGCAGCAGTAAGCCTATGCCCAGCAAAAGTGTCTTATAATATAAATATAATAAGAGCAAATGCTTATATGGTCTTAAACAGAGGCTGCTTTAGTCACAGAATGGGATGCCCCAACAGGAATCGACCTGGCAGGGTCCAGTAGTGCTTTGGCCAGCAAAAGTGTCTTTATCAGGCCTAATTTCAAATATGATAAGAGCAAATGCTTATATGGTCTTAAACAGAGGCTGCTGTAGTCACAGAATGGGATGCCCTGGGCAGGAATGGACCTGGCAGGGTCCAGTAGTGCTTTGGCCAGCAAAAGTGTCTTTATCAGGCCTAATTTCAAATATGATAAGAGCAAATGCTTATATGGTCTTAAACAGAGGCTGCTGTAGTCACAGAATGGGATGCCCTGGGCAGGAATGGACCTGGCAGGGTCCAGTAGTGCTTTGGCCAGCAAAAGTGTCTTTATCAGGCCTAATTTCAAATATGATAAGAGCAAATGCTTATATGGTCTTAAACAGAGGCTGCTTTAGTCACAGAATGGGATGCCCTGGGCAGGAATGGACCTGGCAGGGTCCAGTAGTGCTTTGGCCAGCAAAAGTGTCTTTATCAGGCTAATTTCAAATATGATAAGAGCAAATGCTTATATGGTCTTAAACAGAGGCTGCTGTAGTCACAGAATGGGATGCCCCGGGCAGGAATGGACCTGGCAGGGTCCAGTAGTGCTTTGGCCAGCAAAAGTGTCTTTATCAGGCCTAATTTCAAATATGATAAGAGCAAATGCTTATATGGTCTTAAACAGAGGCTGCTGTAGTCACAGAATGGGATGCCCTGGGCAGGAATGGACCTGGCAGGGTCCAGTAGTGCTTTGGCCAGCAAAAGTGTCTTTATCAGGCTAATTTCAAATATGATAAGAGCAAATGCTTATATGGTCTTAAACAGAGGCTGCTGTAGTCACAGAATGGGATGCCCTGGGCAGGAATGGACCTGGCAGGGTCCAGTAGTGCTTTGGCCAGCAAAAGTGTCTTTATCAGGCTAATTTCAAATATGATAAGAGCAAATGCTTATATGGTCTTAAACAGAGGCTGCTGTAGTCACAGAATGGGATGCCCTGGGCAGGAATGGACCTGGCAGGGTCCAGTAGTGCTTTGGCCAGCAAAAGTGTCTTTATCAGGCCTAATTTCAAATATGATAAGAGCAAATGCTTATATGGTCTTAAACAGAGGCTGCTGTAGTCACAGAATGGGATGCCCTGGGCAGGAATGGACCTGGCAGGGTCCAGTAGTGCTTTGGCCAGCAAAAGTGTCTTTATCAGGCTAATTTCAAATATGATAAGAGCAAATGCTTATATGGTCTTAAACAGAGGCTGCTGTAGTCACAGAATGGGATGCCCCGGGCAGGAATGGACCTGGCAGGGTCCAGTAGTGCTTTGGCCAGCAAAAGTGTCTTTATCAGGCCTAATTTCAAATATGATAAGAGCAAATGCTTATATGGTCTTAAACAGAGGCTGCTGTAGTCACAGAATGGGATGCCCTGGGCAGGAATGGACCTGGCAGGGTCCAGTAGTGCTTTGGCCAGCAAAAGTGTCTTTATCAGGCCTAATTTCAAATATGATAAGAGCAAATGCTTATATGGTCTTAAACAGAGGCTGCTGTAGTCACAGAATGGGATGCCCCAACAGGAATCGACCTGGCAGGGTCCAGTAGTGCTTTGGCCAGCAAAAGTGTCTTTATCAGGCCTAATTTCAAATATGATAAGAGCAAATGCTTATATGGTCTTAAACAGAGGCTGCTGTAGTCACAGAATGGGATGCCCTGGGCAGGAATGGACCTGGCAGGGTCCAGTAGTGCTTTGGCCAGCAAAAGTGTCTTTATCAGGCTAATTTCAAATATGATAAGAGCAAATGCTTATATGGTCTTAAACAGAGGCTGCTGTAGTCACAGAATGGGATGCCCCGGGCAGGAATGGACCTGGCAGGGTCCAGTAGTGCTTTGGCCAGCAAAAGTGTCTTTATCAGGCCTAATTTCAAATATGATAAGAGCAAATGCTTATATGGTCTTAAACAGAGGCTGCTGTAGTCACAGAATGGGATGCCCTGGGCAGGAATGGACCTGGCAGGGTCCAGTAGTGCTTTGGCCAGCAAAAGTGTCTTTATCAGGCCTAATTTCAAATATGATAAGAGCAAATGCTTATATGGTCTTAAACAGAGGCTGCTGTAGTCACAGAATGGGATGCCCCGGGCAGGAATGGACCTGGCAGGGTCCAGTAGTGCTTTGGCCAGCAAAAGTGTCTTTATCAGGCCTAATTTCAAATATGATAAGAGCAAATGCTTATATGGTCTTAAACAGAGGCTGCTGTAGTCACAGAATGGGATGCCCTGGGCAGGAATGGACCTGGCAGGGTCCAGTAGTGCTTTGGCCAGCAAAAGTGTCTTTATCAGGCCTAATTTCAAATATGATAAGAGCAAATGCTTATATGGTCTTAAACAGAGGCTGCTGTAGTCACAGAATGGGATGCCCCAACAGGAATCGACCTGGCAGGGTCCAGTAGTGCTTTGGCCAGCAAAAGTGTCTTTATCAGGCCTAATTTCAAATATGATAAGAGCAAATGCTTATATGGTCTTAAACAGAGGCTGCTGTAGTCACAGAATGGGATGCCCTGGGCAGGAATGGACCTGGCAGGGTCCAGTAGTGCTTTGGCCAGCAAAAGTGTCTTTATCAGGCTAATTTCAAATATGATAAGAGCAAATGCTTATATGGTCTTAAACAGAGGCTGCTGTAGTCACAGAATGGGATGCCCCGGGCAGGAATGGACCTGGCAGGGTCCAGTAGTGCTTTGGCCAGCAAAAGTGTCTTTATCAGGCCTAATTTCAAATATGATAAGAGCAAATGCTTATATGGTCTTAAACAGAGGCTGCTGTAGTCACAGAATGGGATGCCCTGGGCAGGAATGGACCTGGCAGGGTCCAGTAGTGCTTTGGCCAGCAAAAGTGTCTTTATCAGGCCTAATTTCAAATATGATAAGAGCAAATGCTTATATGGTCTTAAACAGAGGCTGCTGTAGTCACAGAATGGGATGCCCCGGGCAGGAATCGACCTGGCAGGGTCCAGTAGTGCTTTGGCCAGCAAAAGTGTCTTTATCAGGCCTAATTTCAAATATGATAAGAGCAAATGCTTATATGGTCTTAAACAGAGGCTGCTGTAGTCACAGAATGGGATGCCCTGGGCAGGAATGGACCTGGCAGGGTCCAGTAGTGCTTTGGCCAGCAAAAGTGTCTTTATCAGGCCTAATTTCAAATATGATAAGAGCAAATGCTTATATGGTCTTAAACAGAGGCTGCTGTAGTCACAGAATGGGATGCCCTGGGCAGGAATGGACCTGGCAGGGTCCAGTAGTGCTTTGGCCAGCAAAAGTGTCTTTATCAGGCCTAATTTCAAATATGATAAGAGCAAATGCTTATATGGTCTTAAACAGAGGCTGCTGTAGTCACAGAATGGGATGCCCCGGGCAGGAATCGACCTGGCAGGGTCCAGTAGTGCTTTGGCCAGCAAAAGTGTCTTTATCAGGCCTAATTTCAAATATGATAAGAGCAAATGCTTATATGGTCTTAAACAGAGGCTGCTGTAGTCACAGAATGGGATGCCCTGGGCAGGAATGGACCTGGCAGGGTCCAGTAGTGCTTTGGCCAGCAAAAGTGTCTTTATCAGGCCTAATTTCAAATATGATAAGAGCAAATGCTTATATGGTCTTAAACAGAGGCTGCTGTAGTCACAGAATGGGATGCCCTGGGCAGGAATGGACCTGGCAGGGTCCAGTAGTGCTTTGGCCAGCAAAAGTGTCTTTATCAGGCTAATTTCAAATATGATAAGAGCAAATGCTTATATGGTCTTAAACAGAGGCTGCTGTAGTCACAGAATGGGATGCCCTGGGCAGGAATGGACCTGGCAGGGTCCAGTAGTGCTTTGGCCAGCAAAAGTGTCTTTATCAGGCTAATTTCAAATATGATAAGAGCAAATGCTTATATGGTCTTAAACAGAGGCTGCTGTAGTCACAGAATGGGATGCCCTGGGCAGGAATGGACCTGGCAGGGTCCAGTAGTGCTTTGGCCAGCAAAAGTGTCTTTATCAGGCCTAATTTCAAATATGATAAGAGCAAATGCTTATATGGTCTTAAACAGAGGCTGCTGTAGTCACAGAATGGGATGCCCTGGGCAGGAATGGACCTGGCAGGGTCCAGTAGTGCTTTGGCCAGCAAAAGTGTCTTTATCAGGCTAATTTCAAATATGATAAGAGCAAATGCTTATATGGTCTTAAACAGAGGCTGCTGTAGTCACAGAATGGGATGCCCCGGGCAGGAATGGACCTGGCAGGGTCCAGTAGTGCTTTGGCCAGCAAAAGTGTCTTTATCAGGCCTAATTTCAAATATGATAAGAGCAAATGCTTATATGGTCTTAAACAGAGGCTGCTTTAGTCACAGAATGGGATGCCCTGGGCAGGAATGGACCTGGCAGGGTCCAGTAGTGCTTTGGCCAGCAAAAGTGTCTTTATCAGGCTAATTTCAAATATGATAAGAGCAAATGCTTATATGGTCTTAAACAGAGGCTGCTGTAGTCACAGAATAGGATGCCCCGGGCAGGAATGGACCTGGCAGGGTCCAGTAGTGCTTTGGCCAGCAAAAGTGTCTTTATCAGGCCTAATTTCAAATATGATAAGAGCAAATGCTTATATGGTCTTAAACAGAGGCTGCTTTAGTCACAGAATGGGATGCCCTGGGCAGGAATGGACCTGGCAGGGTCCAGTAGTGCTTTGGCCAGCAAAAGTGTCTTTATCAGGCTAATTTCAAATATGATAAGAGCAAATGCTTATATGGTCTTAAACAGAGGCTGCTTTAGTCACAGAATGGGATGCCCTGGGCAGGAATGGACCTGGCAGGGTCCAGTAGTGCTTTGGCCAGCAAAAGTGTCTTTATCAGGCCTAATTTCAAATATGATAAGAGCAAATGCTTATATGGTCTTAAACAGAGGCTGCTTTAGTCACAGAATGGGATGCCCTGGGCAGGAATGGACCTGGCAGGGTCCAGTAGTGCTTTGGCCAGCAAAAGTGTCTTTATCAGGCTAATTTCAAATATGATAAGAGCAAATGCTTATATGGTCTTAAACAGAGGCTGCTTTAGTCACAGAATGGGATGCCCTGGGCAGGAATGGACCTGGCAGGGTCCAGTAGTGCTTTGGCCAGCAAAAGTGTCTTTATCAGGCTAATTTCAAATATGATAAGAGCAAATGCTTATATGGTCTTAAACAGAGGCTGCTGTAGTCACAGAATGGGATGCCCTGGGCAGGAATGGACCTGGCAGGGTCCAGTAGTGCTTTGGCCAGCAAAAGTGTCTTTATCAGGCCTAATTTCAAATATGATAAGAGCAAATGCTTATATGGTCTTAAACAGAGGCTGCTTTAGTCACAGAATGGGATGCCTCACAGCAGACTTAAGATCAGTTCAGTATATATGCACAGTTAGTTACTATAAGCAGCCTGAAAACGCTAACAAAGGCTGGATGAAAAAAAAAAAATCTCCCTGTCAGCCAGCTCCGTTTTTCCTACCTTTCCCTGGCTTTCTGTCTGTCTCCTGTCTGTCTCCTGCCTGTCTCCTGCCTGTCTCCTGCCTGTCTCCTGCCTGTCCCTGTCTGTCCCTGTCTCCAGCCTGTCTAACTGCCTCAGCTACACAGCGTTCTGTCTGTCTGTCACGAATGCAATAGAGAAATGAGGAAAAGCAAGATGGCCGCCGTTAAATATCGCTGTGTGACGTCACCGGGCTTGCTGGCTGCTGATAGGCTGCATGTGACTGCCCCAGCTTGCACTGGCGCGGGATACATGTCCAGACATGTCCCGTCCGCCATCTTAGAATGCCTGTAAATGTAAATGAATGGATGTTAAAGGAAAACTTCGAGTGATCGAATCGCGGGGAAATTCGGATTCGATCCGAATCGAATTTTTCCTGAAATTCGGATCGAATCCGGGTTCGTCCGGATCGATTCGCTCATCCCTACACACATTGATTGAGGTCAATAGAAAAAGGTAAGTATGATAAGTAAGGGTTTCTGATATTCCCATGTGCACTCACTCTTTGCACATCAAAACCAGTACACATACCGTATATACTCGAGTATAGGTCGACCCGAATATAAGCCGAGGCACCTAATTTTACCACAAAAAAATGGAACAAGTTATTGACTCGAGTATAAGCCGAGGCGGCTTTTTTCAATTGGAATTGGAGTTGACACACAGAAAGAGAGAGACACACACACACACAGAAAGGGACACACACACACACACAGAAAGGGACACACACACAGAAAGAGACACACACACAGAAAGAGACACAGAAAGGGACACACACACAGAAAGAGACACACACACAGAAAGAGACACAGAAAGGGACACACACACAGAAAGAGACACACTCACAGAAAAAGACACAGACACAGACACACACACACACACACACACACACACACACACACTGTGGGTACCTGCTGCTGCTGCCGCCGCCGCCGCCGCTCTCAGACGCGCAGGTGTCGGGGGTCAGGGTTTGGCCGAGGTTACCCTGCAGAGGGGCAGCGGGGTCCCCCTCCCCTCCTCCTCCTGCCGGTCGCTCGGCACACAACATCCTCCATTCAGCTCCGCCTGGCAGCCGCCAGCCGCCGCCGTTCTCATACACACACCAGCACTACCTGGCTGTTGCGCGCTGGTCGTCGGTGGGCGTGCCCCATATGAAAACATTGGATGCCGCCCATTGACGACCAGCGCGCAACAGCATGGAAGTGCCGGTCAGTGTTTGAATGTGTATACGTGTTTGTGTGTATGAGAGCGGCGGCGGCGGCAGCAGCGGGTACAGCAGGGACCCGCAGCGGCCGCCCCTCACCCTCCAGCATCTGTTGGGTTCAGGGTTGCGGCCTTCCCTGGCAGTCCGCCCCTGGACTCGAGTATAAGCCGAGGCGGCTTTTTTCAGCCCAAAAAGTGAGCTGAAAAACTCGGCTTATACTCGAGTATATACGGTATATTAAAAGTAGAAAATGGAACACCCAGAGAGAGTACTTGCGTTCAAAAAGAAGATTTTTCAATGCTGGTGAAGATACATAAGAAGACAGTGGTTTATACACATGACAATACACTATGTACAAAGTATGGACCGTTATATGGTAAGTATAATACAAGGTATCCAGCATGTATATCAAACAGTTGCCCCAGGAATAGAATAGAAAGAAGCTTCAATAATTATGATGGATATATAGGACAAATGTCCAGAGACAAGGCGCAAAATGGATCTGAGCAACATGTAAGATTACATCAAATGTCAAGCAGTACAAGAGAAGTAAGCAACAAGGAGACCTACAGCACAATACAAAAAGCTGAGATACCAGGTGGACAAGCAAGATACTCGACGTTTCGACCCTACAATGCCTTTATCAAGAGATGCGGTGAGGAGAGGAGAAGAACGATTGACCAATCAGACAGCATCCAAAATACAGACTGCTTCTTTGTCGGTAAAAACGTTGGAGAAAATTATGGGAAATCGGGTAACATGGATAGTGTAGGCCAAAGGGAAACATAGGGGTTTATTCATCAAGGGATAGCGGCAGGTAGCGCCTAGTGAACGCCGGGCGCTGTACGCAATACCAAATTTATCAAAGCGATTCCGGTAAGCGACTCTAACAGCGCCATGTAGCGTCCGATTCATCATCACAGACGGCTCAGCGTATAGCGCCGGCACTCTGGCGTCCAGAGCTCCTGGTATTACCTGTCACTACCTGTCGCTCTCCCATACATTTCAATGGACGTTACTTTCATTCTTTTTAAACAGGGTTTTCTTTTATTTTTTTTATTTTTTTTTTATATCAAATCATTGTGTGACCTCTCCTGGCCTATTTAAAGTCATTTTAAAAAAAACTTTTTTGATTTTTTATATTTTTATGCAGAATTGTCATTACAGGTCTGGTATTAAAGTGTCAATGTCACATTGTTACAACAATGTCATTCCATGTGTTTTTGCTTGGTTACTAGTGGATTTGTGTTAAAAAACAGACTTTGATCACACAGAGTCTGACGCTCTCTATGCTATAGCGCCCAGATCCAGAGCGCCGACTCTGTGTGTTTTTTTTTGTTGAATATGGTGTGAATCGCTGAGAGTAGGTTGCAATGAGCTGGCGCTACCTCTCGCTCCCTGCAGTGCTGTACTGGTGTTAGAACGCCCAACATACATCCCATTCATCAATGCCGGCCAGGTTACTAAAGCGACTGAGACGCTCTTTAACAGCGCCAGATAGCCAATCACAGTGTCTAGTAGCGGTCTTTCTTAGCGCCTCTGTACAGACGCTTATCTGCTATTACCTAGTGCTAGTAATGAATCAGCCTGTAAATGGTTTTCCTGAAAAACTCACATTTGTTATTTTATAACAAAAACAACATTTAAAAAAAAGAAAGAAAAAAAAAAATAAAAAAAAAAAAAATATATATATATATATATATATATATATATATAATTTTCTTTTTTTTTACATTTTTTACCCCAAAAAACACTGAACAAATACAAACAAGACATTTCATGTTAAAGCCCAAACTAAAAAAAAAATATTCCTTCAAAAACATAGTTAAACATATACAGCACAAAATTGTGAAAATGGAGGGAGGTGCATGTAAGGACCGTGGGGGTTGTGGGGGCTCATGTGAGGGGGGCTCTGGCAATCTGGATGCCCCCCCCCCCCCCGACTGTCACATTGCAGACCAGCACCAATTTTTGACCACTTTAACTCTTTGCACTACTTGTGAACTGGACTCCTATACCAGTTCAAGGTGTACTGGGGCCACCAGCCTGCCATGTGGGGGGTGGCTTGCAAATACCCCTGATGAACATTAAATTAGGCCCAGTGGTGGACTGGGGCCAAAAATCAGCCTTGGGTTTTACCAGCATCAGGCTGGCATGAGACATCTCTGCTGAGCCACCAACCATGGTGCCGGGCTATGGCTGGGGTACATTCCCTGGCTTGTGGGTACAGGGGGCTACGGGGGAAACGTGGAGGCTGATTCATTACTAACAGCAGGTATTGCCAGATGAGCGTTTGTAGTGCGGCGCTCAGAGCGACCGCTAGTAGTAGTGAGCGCCTCAGTCGCTGTAGTGCGCTGGCCAACATTCGTGAATGAGATGTATGTTGAACACATATCCACCAGTAACAAAGCGAAAACACATGGAATTACATTATTTTAACTTTGTGACATTAACACTTCATTGCCAGACTTGTAATGACATTTCTGCATAAAAATTTTAAAAAAAAATCTTTTTAAAAATGACTTTTTCGAGGCCATGAGATGTAACAAAATTATTTGATAATAAAAAAAAAATGGAATCAGGAAAGGGATTTGAAGGAAAGTCCCTTGAAATGTATGGGAGATCGAACGATAGCGACAGGTCTTACCTGGTGCTCTGGACGCTAGAGCGGCGGCACTATACAGTGAGCTGCCTGTAATAATGAATCGTATGCTACATGGCGCTGTTTCAGTCGCTTACCAGATTCGCTTTGATAAATGTCGTATAGCGTACAGCGCCCTGCGTTCACCAGACGTTGCCTGCCGCTACAAATCACTAGCTGGCGCTATCCCTTGATGAATAAATCCCCAAGGGTGCAGGGATTTATTGTGGGTGTTAAAAGCAGCAGCCCAACTGGCCCCAAAACGGTGAGGCCCACCGGGCATTGTCCCAGATCTCCCTACGGCCAGTCCACCCCTTTTCAAGGCTCATACAACATTTTTTTCTGTCTTGTTCTGACTCTTAACTTTGGCCCTTATTTAACAAGGGATAGCGCCCGGTAGCGAATGGTGAGTGAACGGTAATGACGCTCACCGCCACAAGAACGCCGGCTCCCCTCCGCAATCACACATTTATCAAGCCGATCCTGCTTAGCGACTGACAGAGCGCCAGATAGCGAATCATTCATCATTATTCCAGCCTCACCCCACAGCGCCAGCGAGCGACCTTGAACAGCGACAGGTATGACCTCTCGCTACCTGGCGCTCTCCAATGCATTTCAATGGAGCAATCTTTAAATATTCATAATTAATTGATATTAATTTTTTTTTTTTTTTTTAAATGGCAAAAATTCTGTGACCACTTCTGCAATGTTAGATATTTTTTTTAAGGTAAAAAAATAAAAAAAAAATTTGTGCAGAATTGATATTACAGGTCTGATATTAATGTATTCATATTACAAAATGTTTGTAAAAACATGTTTTTTTTTTTTCAAAAAATATGGTTGTTTGGGGGTTAAAAAACTACTTTTAACCCATCGCCGCCAGTGCTTTGGGGTTTAAGCATGCATTTCACAGCGCGAGAATTTTTTGAGCGTGATTTGTTAATGAATATGCTGGGAGCCATTCGCTATGGCCATTCGCTGTCATGCGCTCCCATACAGCGCGGAACCTGTCAAACAGCGACTCCTAACCCCGTATTCAACATTACCGCACACCGACTGAGTCGCTGTCAACAGCCGAACAACGGCCAAGCACAGCGAATACTAGCGTGCGCTGTGAAAATAACGCTACTGGCGCTCATCTGTCGCTACCTGGCGCTATTAATGAATCAGCCTCCCCGTAATTGGATGCAGCTAGACAACTAAAGACTGAAACAGCAGGTGCAAATGGTGCTTCCTCTCTAAATGATGCCAAGTGAGAACAAATATGATAAATAAGGTGCAGGAGCAACAATGATGGGGCCCCGGGGCAGTCGCACCCCCTGCACCCTCTCACCTTACCCCCCTGGGTGGAGGTTCCCAGAGGGAGGCATATGCCGAGTAACCACAGAACCTGAGCCAACAGGACCAGCCTGCTCCAGGCAGATCAGGATCACAAATGGGCATCAGACATCAGACAAGACACACGGGCTCCAGGGCAGGAATCTAGGAGCAGAGAAGACTGACACTGGCAACATGATCTGACATCTGTCTGTAGCCACAGGAGTCTGTTATGGCACTAGCAACATGTGCTGAGACAATGCACTATTATACTAAAGCAAACCATAGATAGATAGAAAGAAGGTAGATAGATAGATAGATAGATAGATAGATAGATAGATAGATAGATAGAAAGAAAGAAAGAAAGAAAGAAAGAAAGAAAGATATGAGATAGATAGATAGATAGATAGATAGATAGATAGATAGATAGAAAGATAGATATGAGATAGATAGATAGATAGATAGATAGATAGATAGATAGATAGATATGAGGAAGAAAGAAAGAAAGAAAGAAAGAAAGAAAGAAAGAAAGAAAGATATGAGATAGATAGATAGATAGATAGATAGATAGATAGATAGATAGATATGGGATGGATAGATAGATATGAGATAGATAGATAGATAGATAGATAGATAGATATGAGATAGATAGATAGATAGATAGATAGATAGATAGATAGATAGATATGAGATAGATAGATAGATAGATAGATAGATAGATAGATATGAGATAGATAGATAGATAGATAGATAGATAGATAGATAGATATGAGATAGATAGATGTGATATAGATAGATAGATAGATAGATAGATAGATAGATAGATAGATAGATAGATATAGGGATATATAGATAGATATGAGATAGATATAACTGAGAGGAGCATGAGACACAATAGACTGATATCCCCCTATACTGCCCCTATACCCCACCTCTATACTGCCCCAACTAAAAGGACAATTAGAATCTATGGATTTCAAACCCATATACTGCCCCTTAATTCAGCCCAACCCCTTACTGCCTCTATACGTCTCCAACTCCCACCATCACTGGACCATTATACCCCCAATCCTGCCCCTATAACCCAACACCCCCCCCCCCACCCCACTCCATTTGTTATTCCCTTTTGCTTTGGCAATGCTACATTTTTTTTTGGACCACTAAAGCTCTTTTGAATTTGAATTGAATTTATAAGATAGATAGATATGGGATAGATAGATAGATAGATAGATAGATAGATAGATAGATAGATAGATATGAGATAGATAGATAGATAGATATGAGATAGATAGATAGATAGATAGATAGATAGATAGATATGAGATAGATAGATAGATAGATAGATATGAGATAGATAGATAGATAGATAGATAGATAGATAGATAGATAGATATGAGATAGATAGATAGATATGAGATAGATAGATAGATATGAGATAGATAGATAGATAGATAGATAGATAGATAGATAGATAGATAGATATGAGATAGATACAAATAATGTTGGGATCTCTCCTGGCATAGAAAAACCATTTTTTTTTTAATTATATAAATGTATGCAGAATTGATATTACAGGTCTGGCATTAATATGTTCAAGTTACAATGTTATTACAATGTAATTCCATATGTTTTCGCTTTGTTACTGGTGGAGACAAGTTAAAAAAAACAACCTTTAATCACACAGCCTCCGGCGCTCTGGGCTTCAGCGAGGCATTTTTTAGCACCGGTGGTATGTGCGGCTGTTTTTTGATGAATATGGTGTGAGTCGGTCACACTGACCAGTCGCTAACATTCGCTCCCATACAGCGCTGTACTGGTCATATAGCGACTCCCCACAACGTATTCATCAATGCTACACAGCGACTGAGTTGCTCTGAACTAGCGAACCACGGCCGAGCACAGTGACTACTAGCGGGTGCTCTGAAATGCCTGCTACAGACGCTCATCTGTCGCTACCTGCCGCTAGTAATGAATCAGCCTGCCAGTAAACTTTTTTTCTGACTTTTAACTCAGTTGGATGCAGCTAGACAACTAAAGAGTGAAATAGCAGAGAAGAATGATGCCATGTGAGCACAAATATGATAAACAAGATGCAGGAGCAACAATGATGGAGCCCCCCTGACCTTGTGGGCCCCGGTGCAGTCGCACCCCCTTGAGTAATGCCCCTGCCACCTAAATTAGCCAGTATATATTAAAGTTTGGAGAGATCCTGATCTATTTTAGTCTGGAGGACTGAACAAACACATGAATCCATTGTCCCCAGCTTGTTTTTGAGGTGGGGAGGTTCTTCTGATAAGATTCAGGTATGTTCTCAATGTAGTCTTGGTCAGGTATCTAGTGAAATATACCGGGCTTCTCCACATGAGTCCATAAATAATCCCGGGGGTATCGCTTTATTCATGCCGGGGTCGGCCATGTTTTTCTGCATCCCAAGTTTATTCCTGAAGGGAAGATGCTATTATTAGTCTGAATGTCCGGCCAAGAAAGAGGATCCTGGGATAAAGCTTCAGTAAATGACTCTGATGGGCTACACTTACATGACACCATGCCCAGGGCATGTATGTGCGCTCCGCTCCGGTTACTGGCCAGCCCTTTCCCCAGCGGTGTTAACATTTTGACATGAATCTGTAAGCAGATGCTGTGGCTTCATGTGACCGTGAGCAGCAACACCCTCCATTATACTTTAAAAGATGTATGCGCTTCCCTCTTCTGTATCCTAATTTTTACCCTAATAGATTGTAAGCTTTATTCCTTCTGTATCCTCCCTTATACTCTAATAGATTGTAAGCTCTTCTCCTTCATTATCCTTCTTTATACCCTAATTGATTGTAAGCCCTTCTCCTGCTGTATCCTCCCTTATACCCTAATAGATTGTAAGCTCTTCTCCTTCTGTATCCTCCCTTATACCCTAATAGAGTGTAAGCTCTTCTCCTTCTGTATCCTTCCTTATACTCTAATAGATTGTAACTTTTTTTTTATTGGGTAAAATCAAGCAATCATATACAATATATACAATATATACAAAGTTACAATAATAAATAAATAAAATAAAGTAAATAATAACTAAACAAAAAGAAACAGGCATAACAATCCGGCATATAATATATAATATCCAATATTCTATATACAATCCTATCTACAACCTAACACTACACTATACTCAAATCAACAGGAAGACTAAGAGACCCCGTCACCTGTTCACGCAGCCGTTCTTCAAAAATCTGTTATAAAAAATCTATGGGTGATAAGAGACAGAAAAGCCCACCCAGAGGGAAGTCATGAGGACTAAGGAGGCCCGATGTTCCTCCATGCCTTCATCCAGGCCCCCGTTCCCACCTGTCCCTCTCAAGCACCCGGATCTTACCCACCTCATGCAGGATGTCATGCTCCACCACCGGGACAGGGAGGACTTTCTTCCTAATGCAGAGCTGGCACCGTGCATTCCACGTAAAATAGCGGATCACTAGTGTCACGGGAACTACTGTCACTTCCTTACCTGTCCTCCGGTCCCACGATGGCTCTCCTTCGTCCGGAATACAAGTGAGGCGTCCTCTGCGACGAGCGGCGGGCCGGCGTCTGCTCCTCCCGGCCGTCACTCGGCTGTTTCCGCCGCGAGCAGCCGCTCGGCTCTCTCCGTCGCGAGCGGCTGCTCGGGCGGCTTCCCTTCCGGCTGCATTGGCCGCGTCGCGCACTACTCGGCGCGCTCCCGGCACGCTGTCTCGTTTACACGCGCGCGCGCGTCTCACTCCTGTTTATGCCCTCCGGCGGCGCTATGCTCAGAGCAGCCGCCGGAGGTAATTGTTCTGGGCCAATGAGCCCTGGTTCTTTTGTTTTGAATGGGGCAATCCCCTTAGGCTATGTTCTACACCAATCACATCCCTTCCTTGATACCACTGCCCCTATAAAAGTATTCCCCCCGCGCTCAATCCTTGCCCGTTATAGCGTGCTACTGGGTGCGATTTTGGATATGTTTTTCCCTGTGAATCTTGCTGTGTTTTTGACCATCCCTGATTGCCGCCTGGACCGACCTTGCCTGTTCTTTGACCATGATTCTGCCTGCTCCTCTGTACCGCGAACTTCTGACCTCCCGTTGTGACCCTTGGCTTGCCCTGACTACTCTTCCGTCTAAACCCTATTGTACCATGCCTCCTCGGATTGACCACCCGTGTATGACCCCTGTCCGTTTATTGCTCTCAGTCTAGTTCTTGGTTCATCTGCCTTCCCCTGCATAAATCAGCATCCTTTGTGCTAACAAGACCTGGGGGCAACCGTGTCCGGTGAGACGTGTCTAGCGTCCCGGCAAACGGGGGCTTACTATAGGCGAAGAAAGCAGCGGAGATTGGGGGTTGCTGGTTTATTGGAAGGTGGGTGTCCCACGGGACCTGACAACTAGACTAACTAGATACAAAGTGTCTAAACAAAAATCCCCTCTGTTCTTGAATGCCCCGTACACCCACTCAGCATAGGAAAGCTGGGAGAAGAAAGGGGCACCGAGGGCCAACCCCACCTGTTTACACACATCTACATTAAAGGGACACCGGAGCAGGAAGTGGTCCATAGTCTCCACCTCATCCTGACACTCCTCACGGAGACAAATTGTCTCTGACAGGCTGCGACTCTTCCGGATCCCCCTAAGGTAGAGTTTTCCTTGGAAGGAGAGCCAGGCTATATCCCGGTATTTCAAAGGAATTCTTGAGGAGTTAATAAGCCTCAAACCCTCCCTCATGATGGAGCCTGGGCAATCCCTGAGGGACAATGGCTCATGAAAAGCCAGACCCAGGACCCGACTCACCAGAAGCTTCCTCGGAGTAGATCTCATGTCCTCTGCTGTCAATTGCCATTGCCGAAGAATTTTCAAGCAGGGGGCAACATGGGCCGGGAGATGAGCCTGAGGAACTCGAGGGCTTTTCACCCGGCCACCATTCTCCCAGTCTCGCAGGAAGGGCTTAAACCAGGACTGGAAAATACCCACCCAGCCAGGCGGGCTCTCTGCCAACATGCTTCCAAAATTATGTTTCAGAAACAAGAGAGAGAAAAACACTACTGGGTTGACCATCCCTAGGCCACCCTCCCGCCTGGATAGCTAAGTGACTTTTCTTTTCACCAGGTTCATGCGGTTTCCCCATAACATCTGGAAAAACACGCTGTACACCCTGGTGTAGAGAGATACTGGCAAAACACAGACGAAGCTAACGTATAAAAAGATGGGGATCAGGTAGGTCTTGATAAGGTCAACCCTTTCCCTGAGAGACATTTTCCATCTCTTCCAGACTGCAACCTTGGCATTGGCAATTTCCAGCCTGCGCTCACAGTTTTTTGGCCATAATCACCAGGACCGAAATTAATGCCAAGGATCTTAATTTCCTGCTGGGGCATTGGG
Organism: Gastrophryne carolinensis; assembly: GCA_027917425.1. Lineage (NCBI taxonomy): Eukaryota > Metazoa > Chordata > Amphibia > Anura > Microhylidae > Gastrophryne > Gastrophryne carolinensis. The sequence continues at coordinate 32,401,956 of CM051239.1, read as the reverse complement.
AAGGCGTCCGGAAGTTTGAATCCCTCACCCTCCTCACCCATTCAGAAAACTTCACCCTTCTCATGATTGACCTTGGAGCCCGACGCTTCTGTATACTGTGCTATTAGAGAGACCACCTCCTCTGCCTCATTTGTCCCAGAGACAATCACAGATACATCATCAGCATAGGCAATGACCTTCAAAGGAGGCTCACCAGGCACACCCAGAGGAACCCCACATAACATGCTGCTCTCGACCCTCCATATAAAGGGATCGATTGCAAACACATACAGTAGGGGACTCAGAGGGCATCCCTGTCGCACACCAGAGCCAACTTTGAAAGGCCTTCCAACCCAACCATGAACAAGAGGGAAGCTCTCAGCCCCTTCATACAGGGTTTGTAGCCAATTAATGAACCGCCCTGGCAGGCCGTACTTACCAAGAAGCAGCCATAGGTACTCATGATTAACCCTATCAAAAGCCTTTGCCTGATCTAACGCCAATACGTACTTTCCCCAGCATGCAGCCCTGCATCGCTCCATCGCTTTTCCGGACAGCTAAAACCGCTGAGAAGGTGCTTCTACCTTGGATCGAGCAGTGCTGATGACGGGAAAGCAGTTGCTCCGCTACTGACGACAAGCGCCAGAACAAAATCTTTCTTGTCGTCAGTAGCGGAGCAACTGCTTTCCCGTCATCAGCACTGCTCGATCCAAGGTAGAAGCACCTTCTCAGCGGTTTTAGCTGTTCGGAAAAGCGATGGAGCGATGCAGGGCTGCATGCTGGGGAAAGTACGTATTGGCGTTAGATCAGGCAAAGGCTTTTGATAGGGTTAATCATGAGTACCTATGGCTGCTTCTTGGTAAGTACGGCCTGCCAGGGCGGTTCATTAATTGGCTACAAACCCTGTATGAAGGGGCTGAGAGCTTCCCTCTTGTTCATGGTTGGGTTGGAAGGCCTTTCAAAGTTGGCTCTGGTGTGCGACAGGGATGCCCTCTGAGTCCCCTACTGTATGTGTTTGCAATCGATCCCTTTATATGGAGGGTCGAGAGCAGCTTGTTATGTGGGGTTCCTCTGGGTGTGCCTGGTGAGCCTCCTTTGAAGGTCATTGCCTATGCTGATGATGTATCTGTGATTGTCTCTGGGACAAATGAGGCAGAGGAGGTGGTCTCTCTAATAGCACAGTATACAGAAGCGTCGGGCTCCAAGGTCAATCATGAGAAGGGTGAAGTTTTCTGGATGGGTGAGGAGGGTGAGGGATTCAAACTTCCGGACGCCTTCCCAATGCCCCAGCAAGAAATTAAGATCCTTGGCATTAATTTCGGTCCTGGTGATTATGGCCAAAAAACTGTGAGCGCAGGCTGGAAATTGCCAATGCCAAGGTTGCAGTCTGGAAGAGATGGAAAATGTCTCTCAGGGAAAGGGTTGACCTTATCAAGACCTACCTGATCCCCATCTTTTTATACGTTAGCTTCGTCTGTGTTTTGCCAGTATCTCTCTACACCAGGGTGTACAGCGTGTTTTTCCAGATGTTATGGGGAGACCGCATGAACCTGGTGAAAAGAAAAGTCACTTAGCTATCCAGGCGGGAGGGTGGCCTAGGGATGGTCAACCCAGTAGTGTTTTTCTCTCTCTTGTTTCTGAAACATAATTTTGGAAGCATGTTGGCAGAGAGCCCGCCTGGCTGGGTGGGTATTTTCCAGTCCTGGTTTAAGCCCTTCCTGCGAGACTGGGAGAATGGTGGCCGGGTGAAAAGCCCTCGAGTTCCTCAGGCTCATCTCCCGGCCCAGGGAGGGTTTGAGGCTTATTAACTCCTCAAGAATTCCTTTGAAATACCGGGATATAGCCTGGCTCTCCTTCCAAGGAAAACTCTACCTTAGGGGGATCCGGAAGAGTCGCAGCCTGCCAGAATCTTTCTATCGACATTAAGAAGGCTAATGGGGCGCCAGTTCTCAATCATCGAAGAGTCCTTTCTTTTTGACAGAAGGATCACACCTCATGGAGGGAGGGAGGGAACCCTCTGCCAGACAGCAATTAAAGACCTCCACCAAATGTGGTGCCAGGATGGTCTTAAAACATTTATAAAATTCAGCTGTCAGACCATCTGACCTGGGCGACTTTTTGATAGCAAGGTGATCAATCGCACTTACCACCTCATCGGCAGTGACCGGCTCTGTCAAGCTAGTGATAGAAAGGTCACCATTTTCCAATCCTGGAGTAGAGTCCAGGAAACTTTCCACCCTTGCCCAGTCAAGAACCTTTCTGCCCAGGAGGTCAGCATAAAAGGACCTAATAATCTCCAGGATCCCAGATTTAGATCTTAACAGGGAACCTGTGCTATCCTTCAGACCAAGGACAGTCTTGAGAGCTGCAGCCTGTCTGCAATTCTGATAGGGATCGGGTGAGTGGTATTTCCCATAATCCCTTTCCAGAACCAGAGAAGCATGCCGGTCATACTGACACTTCCTGAGGAGAAGCTTGACTTCAGAGATTGCCCCTTGATCTCCACCATTCGAGACAAGGAGGTCCAGTTTCCTCCGCAATGGCTGGTAGGCTATGTATTTATCAAGCTGTTTTCTTTTTCCTAGGCTCCTGAAAAGCCCAGCAATTCTCATTTTGGTCAGCTCCCACCACTCAGAACTGCTGCTGCAAAAATCCTTAATGGAAACCTGCGCCTGAAAAAAATCCTCAAAAGATTGTCTTACCCCCTCCTCCTCAAGGAGAGCCGAATTCATCCTCCAGATGCCCCTTCCTCTAGGGGGTGTGTCAGAGGCATTCAAGACCATCGATAGTAAAAGGTGATCGGAGAACTCGACCGCTTGCAGCCGCGGAGGTTGAGAAGCCGAGCCCTACTTAAAAAAAATCCTGTCTATTCTACTCTGAGTGCTACCTCGCTGAAAAGTGAAGCCCGTGAGGTCCGGGGAGTGCTTAATGTGCACATCTTCCAGACCTGCCTCTCTAACCATGCTATTCAAAAAGAGACTATCGCAGCCCAGCTTGCCTTTGAAGCCTCTCCTGTCCATGGGCCTAGTCACAGTGTTAAAATCACCTCCAAAGACTACTGGCCGGGCCGTAAAAAGGAACGGCTTGATCTTTGTAAGGAGGCATTTCCTGTCCCACTTAGTTTGGGGTCCATAGATGTTTATTAGGCGCAGGTCCTGCCCCTTACAATGACGTCCAAGACCATGCACCTCCCGATCTCCACCTCATTGACTCGCCGACAAGTTACCATGTCGGTTTTAAAAAGCACCGCCACTCCGCTGTAAGGCTCGGCCGCAAGAGACCAAAAAGAGGGTCCGTGCCTCCACTCCCGCTTCACAGCGTGAAGGTCGGCCAGACTGGCCAATCTGGTCTCCTGTAAAAACAAAATGTCAGCATCAAACTGGCTGAGAAAAAATAAGGCCATAAAACGAGCGCTTACTGATTTAATGCTGGCAACATTAATGGTTGCCACCTTTATCGGAGGGGGAACTGCCATCAGAGTCATTCGGGAGAATGTCTCTTAGCCTTCCCTCCGGCCTCACTGTCGGATCCCTCACGCTTACTGGAGGAGGCTTGCGTTTCCTCCTTCATATCTGAGGTCTCAGAATCAAATGAAGAAATCTCTATTGAGTCCTCAGAAAGTGCCTCAAACCGGTTGAAGAGCTGCACCCCATGGCTCTTCCCCGGTTCTGGCACTCCATTGTCCTTTTTTCTTTTCTTCTTGATAGCAAACCTGAGAGCAAGGTAATCCTGATCTTCGGGGGAGAGTCCAGACCACGCTGTCTTGGGATCTAAACTCCCACCCTGCTCAGAAGGGGGTGCAGGATCAGGATCACCTAGCCCCAGCCTGCGAGGTTTTACAGCAGGGGTCACAATTACTGGGACCCCCGGGCCGCCTCAGCTATTAAATTACTAGATCTTACATTGCTGGTTGCTGACTTGGGGGCAGACTGGGGATTCACCTTAGGAACCCCTGCAGATGGTACAGGAGCGGGCGCAGGGGCCTCAGGAACCCTCAGCTGAGTGGGGGGAGGGACTGTAGACGGGACAGCATGGAAATGTTCCTCCCTAGCAGCATTTCCTGCACCACTTCCCTGTCCAGGTTGTGCCAGGCCTCAAGACACTGACTATAAGGGTGGCCAAGCTGGTTACATAGATTACATCGGATTGTATTGCAGTCCTTAGCCAAGTGTCCCAAGCCATGGCACAACGAGCACCTAAGAAGCGAGCAGGAGGAGCTGAAGTGACCCTTGGCCCCACATTTATGGCAAACCTTGGGCTGACCAGGATAAAAGATGGTCAGCCGGTCACGGCCAATATAGGCAGATGATGGCAAGTGAGTGATCTGGTTGCCATTCCTGCGGAGCCTCAGGGTCACTGACCAGCCCCCAGTCCAGATATCCCGATCGTCTAGGATCTTCTTCAGGGGAGTGAGAACATCACCATAACGTTTAAGCCAGACAGTCAAATCAGAGGGGGGAATGGACTCATTTCTAAAAAGTATGGTGACATTTTTCACGAGCTGCTGTCTGGAGACCTGGATGGGAGTTAACCCCTTCCAGGCAGGATCTTGCTTCAGCAGCTCGTACCATTCCCAAAATAAATCCATCCCCTCTGGTCTGACGAAGCTTGCATGTCATGCTCTGCGCTCCCCACTGGACTGATCAGGGCAAAAATGTCTGCGGCTGTAAATCCCATGCCAAGGATGAGATCCACCACCGCCCGCCGGGTGATAACTGGCCCCTCCCCCTCCCACCTAAGCTGGACCAGGTTGCGCCTGTTAAAGCCGCTGGCAGGGGCATTGGCCTCACTGGGCACAGATGCCCTTTCACCAGCAGCTTCTCCTCCGCGCCTGGCAACCTGGGCAGAGGACACAGGGGGCTGCACTGTAGTACCACCACCATGCTGAATAAAGTGCAAGGCTGGACACTTTGCAGCCGGGGCTCTAACATTTGAGGGCACAGTCTTGTTCACATGGGTAGGGGTAGATATAGGGAGAATAATGGGACAGTCAGGGAGGTCAGTGGCCTCCTTCACAGCAACAGTAGTCACAGCAATAGTTCCACTGTATAGGCCAGCAACAGGAAGGGAAGGTCCAGCAGCAGGCCCAGGAGGCAGGCTGGCACCTGACACAGGAGACAGGTTGGCACCCGACACAGGAGGCAGGTTGGCACTCGACACAGGAGGCAGGTTGGCACCCGACACAGGAGGCAGGCCAGCAGAAGCAGCAGTGGTAATAGGGGGCAGAGTTGGAGCAGACACAGGGGGCAGGTTGGCACCCGACACAGGAGGCAGGTTGGCACCCGACACAGGAGGCAGGTTGGCACCCGACACAGGAGGCAGGTTGGCACCCAACACAGGAGGCAGGTTGGAACCCGACACAGGAGGCAGGTTGGCACCCAACACAGGAGGCAGGTTGGCACCCGACACAGGAGGCAGGTTACACAGGAGGCAGGTTGGCAATCGACACAGACAACAGGCCAGCAGAAGCAGCAGCAGCAGTGGTAATTGGGGGCAGAGTTGGAGCAGACACAGGGGGCAGGCCGGCAGAAGATAAAGTAGGCACAGGAGGCAGACTAGAAGGAGACAGAGAGGGCAGGCTGGCAACAGACACACCAGAGGATGCAGGAACATTTGAAACCTTCCCAGCCAGACCCAATCCTGCGGGTGAAACACCCATAGTCCGGTGCCCACCAAGATCAGCAAGCCCCGGACCAGAGATAGGTGCCAGGACAGCAGACAAGACTGGTGCCACCCTATCCACTGCGGGACAAGGAGCACCAAAATCCACACTACAACCTGACACAGCGCTATCAGCGCCCTCCGCAGGATGGCTGACTAGGGTAGCATCACATTGAGCTAGCATCAGCTCCTCACATACCTGCTGGTGGTCGCCCTCTGGCAGGTCTCCTCCACTGCACTCCAAAGCTGCACACACCTGGTGGACTGCTCCAGACATAGATGCCACCGGTTCCGGGGCCCCCAACTCTGCCACTGCCATGGCCTGGGATGAACATGTAGCCGGTGAGTCCTCCATTGGTGAGCGCTGCATGGTCTTAAAGCGCTGCTCATTCCTGTATTTTTCCTGAAAAGCACCACTGCCTTCCTTCAGTGATTTCACCAACCTCTCCTGCTGCTTCACCTGCCCCTCCAAATCTGACAATTCCGTCTTGGCAGTGCGGGGATCTGATCCTTTTACTCTGCTGGCGTCCGCTCGCTTCTTTTTTAAGGATAGTTTTAAATTGCATAGTTTGTCCTCCTCTTTAGCCACAGCAATAAGATTGTTGCAAACACGCTTTCGAAATGTTGACAAATTCTCACCGGGCTGGGGCACTGTGGTGGAAATAGTGCCGCTAGCAGATGGAGTCCCGGGATCTGGTGGTTTAATATTGCGCCGGGGGTACCGGCGCGACTCACCCCCGGAATCATCCATGCTGCCTGTGGAGGCACTCCCAGGAAAGCCCCAGGCTTCACAGGCCTCTGGAAATTAGGAGCAGTTGTGTGTTCTGGCTTTCACAGTGTATGACCACACCCACCTAATTACCTTAATAGATTGTAAGCTTTTCTCCTTTGGTATCCTCACTTATACTGTAATAGATTGTAAGCTCTTCTCCTTTTGTATACCCACTTATAATCTAATAGATTGTAAGGTCTTCTCCCTCAGTATCCTCCCAGATAGTAGAATGTAAGCTCTCCCACCTTCTGTATGAACCCTTTATTCTAATAGATTGTGAGCTTCTTCATACATTTTCTATTCTTAAGCTTATCCAAGCTACAGTAACTTTAAGTCAGCCACTGGCCACAGTCAGTGATCTGCTGCACGTGTGGGTGCTGTTGCGGCACCGAGCATTTGTCTGTCAGAGTGGAACTTTCTCTTGTTTGTGTTTTAGAACAAAAGGGACCCTCCAGCCTGATGAGAGGCACTATCATCACCTCATCCGTGCAATTCCGGGGAGGTAAGCAACAAAGCATCTGGCACGTTCCACCACAAGCTACTCTGGAAATCCTCCGCTGTCTATACCTGCCCTGGCACATGAATGCAAAGAGGGGGGGTCATGTCAGAAAGCCTTAAAGCACAACTCTGAATAAATTATTTTGATTTGGATACACTGAAGGAAGCATTAGAACCGCTTTCTTTCTGTTATCTGTCACCTCATTGTGGGATTTTTTTTTGCATTACATTTAAAATAGGTGGAGGAGTGTGCACTCTATTAGGGTAAAAGGGAGGATATGTGGAGAGCTTACTATCTATTGGGGTACATTTTCATTTATGATGGAGAAAGAGAAAGAGCTAACAATTTATTAGGGAGCAAGGAAGGATACAGAATAGATTAAACAATCTTATTAGGGCATTGGGGAGGATACAGGAGGAAAAGCATACACTCTATTACATAGAAACATAGAAGGTTGACAGCAGAAGACCATATGGTCCATCTAGTCTGCCCTTATTTGTATACTGTATGTGCTCGTAATTTTTTTTTCTAATTTTGGATTTCCCCCTTCCCACCATGACCAGCCGAGCACAAGCTATGCAGGACCAGAATGCAGAGGCCATCCTCAGGGCAGGTAATGGGGGGTCGGGGGTACTGGAAATTCACCCGCTTGCCGTATGTGACTTGCCAGCCCCCCAGCTCTGTGAGCTGGTATAGGGGGTCTCATGAATCCATTACCAATGCACAAGTTAACAGTAAAAATAAACACACCACACACCAGAGAAAAACTTACTTTACTTAGAGGTATGGCCATGGTTGGCACCCACCACAAGAAAGGGGCATGCGATTAATGGTATGACCAAATTGGTTGGGTGCCTTCAATTTTTAGTGAATGGCTTTTTCAGAGGCTTGGGTTGACTAAATTTCTCGATGAAATGGTTGCTCTGCAGGTAAAATACATTTCTTTTCCTGACAGCATGTCAGCCTGGAACCCAGTGACCTTGGGTTTTTCCAACATCGTGAATATACCGAATGACATGGACGCCATTGACTAAATATACAAGAGTTTGGTTCCTCCTGTGGTGCAGGAGTATAGGAATGTTTAGGTGATCATTGGTCCTCCTTCTTGCCAAATCTCATCTGTTTAGACAAGCCTTTGTTCTGCTCCCCTAAACTAGCTAATCCTTGTTGCTTATTGGGCACCCTGATCCCTATCTCCAATTTGCCCATGTATCTGCTTGCTCTTTGCCCGATACTGTAATGTTGCTAGTTTATTAACCTGTGCCTGTCATCCTTTTCTTCCAGAAACCATAAAATGGGGCATTCGCTGAATGTCCAGTGCGTGGTGGGTCCCGATCTACATTTTTTCAGCTTCTGGTAAGCTTTTCCAGCTTCAGCCACGGAGCCTTCATCCTGCGGACCTCGAATCTTTATTCTCGGTTTGAGACTGGCCACCTGAGTTGTTTTTTGGGTAAGTGTGTGTAGTAGTGTTGCATTTCTGTGTTTTTATTGTTAGCCTTGTATTTGCAATCTTGTACTGTATGTTGTTATTATGGGATCTAGTTTTTTGTCTTTTTTAGTGTTGCTTATTTGTCTCCCTGCCCTCCCTCTCCTTAACTCCTTTGTCCTTGTAGTGTGCCTTAGCTTTACTTTGTCCTGCAAACTGTCTGTATAATGGAAATGAAATTCTTGACCTACTTGCAGCTGTGGCCCATAATCAGCTTTTGGGAAATATTTTGTATGTTTTTGGCCCATTTGCCCTTGTTGTTCCCCTTCCTAGTTGCTCTCTCTCTGTGTCCTAGCCTTGTTATTCAATTGCCTTATAGGTGATCCTGGCTACCCTGTATTGCCCTGTTGCTGACCCCATTTTTGGGTATGCAGATGCAAGGCCAGGAGTCATATAACTGGGCTCACCACTGGACCCGTGCCATGGTAAAGTGTGTTTCGAGCTATTAAAGAGATAGAGTGCTCCAGTACAAGCCAGAGAAGATGGTGAAGATTATCTCTGCATGCATTGCCCTACACAATAATACCTTGCTGGAGAAGGTGTCGGCTTATCTGCTGCAGGCAACTCCCGCAGTTGCCTGGCCATTTTTATTCTGGCACCCAGAGCCGTACTGGCCAGTTTGTCTGCCAGCACCTGGTGGACTCTTCCTTTGTAACATTTGTGTTTGCTTTGCTTTGTTTATTTGCTGCTGTACCCCCCCTTTGTTTTTGCTTTGGTGTGACTAAAAGAAAATAGAAAATAAATTGGTTTTAAGTATTAGTATTTATGTGGAACTACTACACTGAGCCCCACAAATGATACCAATGCAAAACTGGTTGGTGCCTGTCTGGCCTCGAGGAGGACCAGCATTTGTTCAGTGTTTCTATGTTTCTATGTTTTTGTTCTGGCGGTCCATTTGGGTAATCAGCTTCACAAAATTGGTATTGAGGCATTGCCACTCAATCACCCCTGCAGCCAGGTCCTCATGGAACAGTTCTCTGCACCACTTTAAAATACCTGGTGGAGTTCCTGTGGAAGTTGGTGCTGTTGGCACGTCAGTCTGCCTCTATCATTTGGCAACATCATGCCATTGAGAGGTGGTGTCGGGGGTCTGTGTAGATAAAGTTAAACATTAGTGTTTGGGGCCACAGTACCACACAGCAAATATATTACTTCATTTCATTAGCCTGAGCCTACACATCCCCCACGTTCCATTCCATCAGCACATTGCGGCCCCACATTTACCTTATGTAATGGCTGGGTCCTTTCACAGTTGGGTGCCAGAGGCAGAGGCAGGGCTGGTACCTATTAGAGTATAAGGGAGGCTAAAGAAGAAAGAAGAACTTACAATCTATTAGGATATAAGGGAGGATACCCAAGGGAGAAGAGCTTACAATCTATTAGGGTATAAGGGAGGATACAGAAGGGGAAGAGCTTACAATCTATTATGATATAAGGGAGGATGCAGAAGGAGAAGAGCTTACAATCTATTAGGATATAAGGGAGGACACAGAAGGAAAAGAGATTACACTCTATTAGGATATAAGGGAGGATACAGAAGGAGAAGAGCTTACACTCTATTAGGATATAAGGGAGGATACAGAAGGAGAAGAGCTTACAATCTATTAGGGTAATTAGGTGGGTGTGGTCACACACTGTGAGAGCCAGAGCACACAACTGCTCCTAATTACCTGAGGCCTGTGAAGCCTGGGGCTTTCCTGGGAGTGCCTCCCCAGGCAGCATGGATGATTCCGGGGGTGAGTCGCGCCGGTACCCCCGAAGGAATATTAAACCTCCGGATCCCGGGACTGCTTCCACTAGCGGCGCTAGTAACACCACGGTGCCCCAGCCCGGTGAGAGTTTGTCAGCTTTTCGCAGCCGTGTATGCAGTAATTTGTGCATGGTGGCGAAGGAGGAGGAGAAGCTGTGTAAGATGAAAATCTCATTAAAGAAAAAGAAAATGGACACCAGCAAGGCTCGGGGACTGGATCGGCGGGCAAGTAAAGCAGACTTAGCTGAGCTTGAATCAGCATGCCGGCAGCAGGAAAAGCTTGTTTCGTCCCTTAAAGCAAGCAGTGGGGCCTTTAAAGAAAAATATAAAAACGAGGAGCGATTTAAGTCCATGCAGCGCTCAGGCCCCACTGTGAAGGAGGAAGAGGCCGACCATGTGGATGAGACCCCGATGGTGGAGGATTCTCCAGCTGTACCTCCACCCAAAGTTGCAGCAGTAGCAGAGCCGGGAGCCCCGGAACCAGCATTGGAAGACTTTCTTGCTGAGGCAACACATCAGGAGTGCGTGACATCGCTGGGCATCCAGGAAGCCCCTACTGGAGCAGATCTTCCAGAGGACAGCCGCCAGCCTGAGGAGCCCATGCCAGCTAAGGACGACGTCCATCTGTCCAGCCAGCCTGCGGAGTGCGCCATAGTCGCTGTGTCAGGGGGTATAGAAGACTGTGGCGCTCCTTGCCCTGGAAAGGGTGAGGTGGCGCCAGCCGTAAGTACCATCCTGGCACCCATCCGGGTTCCTGGGTGCGCCGAACTTGGTGGGCCTGGGGCCATGGGTGACTCACCCGCAGGTTTGGGTCTGCCTGGCAGGGCTTCTATTGTTTCTGCTTCAGCTGCTTTGGGTGCTGTTACTGATGTTGTTGCTCCTGTTACTGCTGCTGTGTCTGGGGTTGAGTCCACAGGGGTTAATTGGTTGGACTTTCTGCTGTGACTGATGCTGTGACTGCTGCTGATGTTGTGACTGTCCCCTCACCTGCACCTCAGGTGGACAATAAGAAGACTGTGCCACCTAATGCTGGGGCCCCTGCTGTCCGCCCTGCCCTGTATTTTATCCAGCGAGGTGGCACAGGGAGTAGGGCCAATAATGCTGTTGGTGCTGCAGTGCAGTCCCCTGTGTCCTATGCCCAGGTTGCCAGGCGTGGTGGAGAAGCTGCTGGTGAAAGGGCATCTGTGCCCAGTGAGGCCAACGCCCCTGCCAGCGGATTCAATAGGCGCAACCTGGTCCAGCTTAGGTGGGAGGGGGAGGGGCCAGTTATCACCCGGCGGGCGGTGGTGGATCTCATCCTTGGCATGGGATTCGCAGCCGCAGACATTTTTGCCCTGATCAGTCCAGTGGGGAGCGCAGAACATGACTTGAGTTTCGTCAGACCAGAAGGGATGGATTTATTTTGGGAGCGGTACGAGCTGCTGAAGCAAGACCCTGCCTGGAAGGGGTTAACTCCCATCCAGGTCTCCAGACAGCAGCTTGTGAAAAATGTTACCATACTGGTTAGAAATGAGTCCATTCCCCCTTCTGATTTGACTGTCTGGCTGAAGCGTTATGGTGATGTTCTCACTCCCCTGAAGAAGATCCTAGACGATCGGGATATCTGGACTGGGGGCTGGTCAGTGACCCTGAGGCTCCGCAGGAATGGCAACCAGGTCACCCACTTGCCATCTTCTGCCTATATTGGCCGTGACCGGCTGACCATCTTTTATCCTGGTCAGCCCAAGGTTTGCCATAAATGTGGGGCCAAGGGTCACTTCAGCTCCTCCTGCTCGCTTCTTAGGTGCTCGTTGTGCCAGGGCTTGGGACACTTGGCTAAGGACTGCAATACCATCCGCTGTAATCTATGTAACCAGCTCGGCCACCCTTATAGTCAGTGTCCTGAGGCCTGGCACAACCTGGACAGGGAAGTGGTGCAGGAAATGCTGCGGCTGGATAGGGAAGAACATTCCCATGCTGTCCCGTCTACAGTCCCTCCCCCCACTCAGCTGGGGGTTCCTGAGGCCCCTGCGCCCGCTCCTGTACCATCTGCAGGGGTCCCTAAGGTGAAACCCCAGTCTGCCCCCAAGTCAGCAACCACCAATGTAAGATCTAGTAATTTAATAGCTGAGGCGGCCCGGGGGGCTGGCACTGCAAGTACCAAGGGGGTCCCAGTAATTGTGGCCCCTGCTGTAAAACCTTGCAGGCTGGGGCTAGGTGATCCTGATCCTGCACCCCCTTCTGAGCAGGGTGGGAGTTCAGATCCCAAGACAGCGTGGTCTGGACTCTCCCCCGAGGATCAGGATTACCTTGCTCTCAGGTTTGCTACCAAAAAGAAAAGAAAAAAGGACAATGGAGTGCCAGAACCGGGGAAGAGCCATGGGGTGCAGCTCTTCAACCGGTTTGAGGTACTTTCTGAGGACTCAATAGAGATTTCTTCCTTTGATTCTGAGGCCTCAGATATGGAGGAGGAAACACCAGTCTCCTCCAGTAAGCGTGAGGGATCTGATAGTGAGGCCGGAGGGAAGGCTAAGAGACATTCTCCCGAATGACTCTGATGGCAGTTCCCCCTCCGATAAAGGTGGCAACCATTAATGTTGCCAGCATTAAATCAGTAAGCGCTCGTTTTATGGCCTTATTTTTTCTCAGCCAGTTTGATGCTGACATTTTGTTTTTGCAGGAGACCAGATTGGCCAGTCTGGCTGACATTCACGCTGTGAAGCGGGAATGGAGGCACGGACCCTCTTTTTGGTCTCTTGCGGCCGAGCCTTACAGCGGAGTGGCGGTGCTTTTTAAAACCGACATGGTAACTTGTCGGCGAGTCATTGAGGTGGAGATCGGGAGGTGCATGGTCTTGGACGTCATTGTAAGGGGGCAGGACCTGCGCCTAATAAATATCTATGGACCCCAAACTAAGTGGGACAGGAAATGCCTCCTTACAAAGATCAAGCCGTTCCTTTTTACAGCCCGGCCAGTAGTCTTTGGAGGTGATTTTAACACCGTGACTAGGCCCATGGACAGGAGAGGCTTCAAAGGCAAGCTGGGCTGCGATAGTCTCTTTTTGAATAGCATGGTTAGAGAGGCAGGTCTGGAAGATGTGCACATTAAGCACTCCCCAGACCTCACGGGCTTCACTTTTCAGCGAGGTAGCAGTCAGAGTAGAATAGACAGGTTTTTTTTGAAGGAGGGCTCGGCTTCTCAGCCACCGCGGCTGCAGGCAGTCGAGTTCTCCGATCACCTTTTGCTATCGATGGTCTTGAATGCCTCTGACACACCCCCTAGAGGAAGGGGCATCTGGAGGATGAATTCGGCTCTCCTTGAGGAGGAGGGGGTAAGACAATCTTTTGAGGTTTTTTTTCAGGCACAGGTTTCCATTAAGGATTTTTGCAGCAGCAGGTCTGAGTGGTGGGAGCTGACCAAAATGAGAATTGCTGGGCTTTTCAGGGGCCTAGGAAAAAGAAAACAGCTTGATAAATACATTGCCTACCAGCGCTTGCGGAGGAAACTTGACATCCTTGTCTCGAATGGTGGAGATCAAGGGGCAATCTCTGAAGTCAAGCTTCTCCTCAGGAAGTGTCAGTATGACCGGCATGCTTCTCTGGTTCTGGAAAGGGATTATGGGAAATACCACTCACCCGATCCCTATCAGAATTGCAGACAGGCTGCAGCTCTCAAGACTGTCCTTGGTCTGAAGGATAGCACAGGTTCCCTGGTAAGATCTAAATCTGGGATCCTGGAGATTATTAGGTCCTTTTATGCTGACCTCCTGGGCAGAAAGGTTCTTGACCGGGCAAAGATGGAAAGTTTCCTGGATTCTACTCCAGGATTGGAAAATGGTGACCGTTCTATCACTAGCTTGACAGAGCCGGTCACTGCCGATGAGGTGGTAAGTGCGATTGATCACCTTGCCATCAAAAAGTCACCCGGGTCAGATGGTCTGACAGCTGAATTTTATAAATGTTTTAAGACCATCCTGGCACCACATTTGGTGGAGGTCTTTAATTGCTGTCTGGCAGAGGGTTCCCTCCCTCCCTCCATGAGGCGCTCGGCTGTGATCCTTCTGTCAAAAGGAAAGGACTCTTCGATGATTGAGAACTGGCGCCCCATCAGCCTTCTCAATGTCGATAGAAAGATACTGGCAAAGATTTTGTTCTGGCGCTTGTCGTCAGTAGCGGAGCAACTGCTTTCCCATCATCAGCACTGCTCCATCCAAGGTAGGAGCACCTTCTCTGCGGTTTTAGCTGTCCGGGAGGCCTTGGAGCGATGCAGGGCTGCAGGCTGGGGAAAGTACTTGTTGGCGTTAGATCAGGCAAAGGCTTTTGATAGGGTCAATCATGAGTACCTATGGCTGCTTCTTGGTAAGTACGGCCTGCCAGGGCGGTTCATTAATTGGCTACAAACCCTGTATGAAGGGGCTGAGAGCTTCCCTCTTGTTAATGGTTGGGTTGGAAGGCCTTTCAAAGTTGGCTCTGGTGTGCGACAGGGATGCCCTCTGAGTCCCTTACTGTATGTGTTTGCAATCGATCCCTTTATAAGGAGGGTCGAGAGCAGCATGTTATGTGGGGTTCCTCTGGGTGTGCCTGGTGAGCCTCCTCTGAAGGTCATTGCCTATGCTGATGATGTATCTGTGATTGTCTCTGGGACAAATGAGGCAGAGGAGGTGGCCTCTCTAATAGCACAGTATACAGAAGCGTCGGGCTCCAAGGTCAATCATGAGAAGAGTGAAGTTTTCTGGATGGGTGAGGAGGGTGAGGGCTTCGAACTTCCGGACGCCTTCCCAATGCCCCAGCAGGAAATTAAGATCCTTGGCATTAATTTCGGTCCTGGTGATTATGGCCAAAAAAACTGGGAGAGCAGGCTGGAAATTGCCAATGCCAAGGTTGCAGTCTGGAAGAGCTGGAAAATGTCTCTCAGGGAAAGGGTTGACCTTATCAAGACCTACCTGATCCCCATCTTTTTATACGTCAGCTTCGTCTGTGTTTTGCCAGTATCCCTCTACACCAGGGTCTACAGCGTGTTTTTCCAGATGTTATGGGGAAACCGCATGAACCTGGTGAAAAGAAATGTCACTTACCTATCCAGGCGGGAGGGTGGCCTAGGGATGGTCAACCCAGTAGTGTTTTTCTCTCTCTTGTTTCTGAAACATAATTTTGGAAGCATGTTGGCAGAGAGCCCGCCTGGCTGGGTGGGTATTTTCCAGTCCTGGTTTAAGCCCTTCCTGCGAGACTGGGAGAATGGTGGCGGGGTGAAAAGCCCTCGAGTTCCTCAGGCTCAGCTCCCGGCCTATGTTGCCCCGTGCTTGAAAATACTTCGGCAATGGCAATTGACGGCAGAGGACATGAGATCTACTCCGAGGAAGCTTCTGGTGAGTCGGGTCCTGGGTCTGGCTTTTCATGAGCCATTGTCCCTCAGGGATTGCCCAGGCTCCATCATGAGGGAGGGTTTGAGGCTTATTAACTCCTCAAGAATTCCTTTGAAATACCGGGATATAGCCTGGCTCTCCTTCCAAGGAAAACTCTACCTTAGGGGGATCCGGAAGAGTCGCAGCCTGCCAGAGATAATTTGTCTCCGTGAGGAGTGTCAGGATGAGGTGGAGACTATGGACCACTTCCTGCTCCGGTGTCCGTTTAAGGTAGATGTGTGTAAACAGGTGGGGTTGGCCCTCGGTGCCCCCTTCTTCTCCCAGCTTTCCTATGCTGAGTGGGTGTACGGGGCATTCAAGAACAGAGGGGATTTTTGTTTGGACACTTTGTATCTAGTTAGTCTAGTGATTCGCTATTTCACGTGGAATGCACGGTGCCAGCTCTGCATTAGGAAGAAAGTCCTCCCTGTCCCGGTGGTGGTGCATGACATCCTGCATGAGGTGGGTAAGATCCGGGTGCTTGAGAGGGATAGGTGGGAACGGGGGGCCTGGATGAAGGCGTGGAGGAACATCAGGCCTCCTTAGTCCTCATGACTTCCCTCTGGGTGGGCTTTTCTGTCTCTTATCACCCATAGATTTTTTATAACAACGACAGATTTTTGAAGAATGGCTGCATGCACAGGTGACGGGGTCTCTTAGTCTTCCTGCTGAATTGTGTAGAGTGTAGTGTTAGGTTGTAGATAGGATTGTATATACAATAATGGATATTATATGCCGAATTGTTAGGCCTGTTTCTTTTTGTTTAGTTATTATTTATTTTATTTATTTATTATTGTAACTTTGTATATATTGTATATATTGTATATGATTGCTTGATTTTACTTAATAAAAAACGTTACAATCTATTAGGGTATAAGGGAGGATACAGAAGGGGAAGAGCTTACAATCTATTATGATATAAGGGAGGATGCAGAAGGAGAAGAGCTTACAATCTATTAGGATATAAGGGAGGACACAGAAGGAAAAGAGATTACACTCTATTAGGATATAAGGGAGGATACAGAAGGAGAAGAGCTTACACTCTATTAGGATATAAGGGAGGATACAGAAGGAGAAGAGCTTACAATCTATTAGGGTAATTAGGTGGGTGTGGTCACACACTGTGAGAGCCAGAGCACACAACTGCTCCTAATTACCTGAGGCCTGTGAAGCCTGGGCTTTCCTGGGAGTGCCTCCCCAGGCAGCATGGATGATTCCGGGGGTGAGTCGCGCCGGTACCCCCGAAGGAATATTAAACCTCCGGATCCCGGGACTGCTTCCACTAGCGGCGCTAGTAACACCACGGTGCCCCAGCCCGGTGAGAGTTTGTCAGCTTTTCGCAGCCGTGTATGCAGTAATTTGTGCATGGTGGCGAAGGAGGAGGAGAAGCTGTGTAAGATGAAAATCTCATTAAAGAAAAAGAAAATGGACACCAGCAAGGCTCGGGGACTGGATCGGCGGGCAAGTAAAGCAGACTTAGCTGAGCTTGGATCAGCATGCCGGCAGCAGGAAAAGCTTGTTTCGTCCCTTAAAGCAAGCAGTGGGGCCTTTAAAGAAAAATATAAAAATGAGGAGCGATTTAAGTCCATGCAGCGCTCAGGCCCCACTGTGAAGGAGGAAGAGGCCGACCATGTGGATGAGACCCCGATGGTGGAGGATTCTCCAGCTGTACCTCCACCCAAAGTTGCAGCAGTAGCAGAGCCGGGAGCCCCGGAACCAGCATTGGAAGACTTTCTTGCTGAGGCAACACATCAGGAGTGCGTGACATCGCTGGGCATCCAGGAAGCCCCTACTGGAGCAGATCTTCCAGAGGACAGCCGCCAGCCTGAGGAGCCCATGCCAGCTAAGGACGACGTCCATCTGTCCAGCCAGCCTGCGGAGTGCGCCATAGGCGCTGTGTCAGGGGGTATAGAAGACTATGGCGCTCCTTGCCCTGGAAAGGGTGAGGTGGCGCCAGCCGTAAGTACCATCCTGGCACCCATCCGGGTTCCTGGGTGCGCCGAACTTGGTGGGCCTGGGGCCATGGGTGACTCACCCGCAGGTTTGGGTCTTGCTGGCAGGGCTTCTATTGTTTCTACTTCAGCTGGTTTGGGTGTTGTTACTGATGTTGTTGCTCCTGTTACTGCTGCTGTGTCTGGGGTTGAGTCCACAGGGGTTAATTCTATTGTTGGACTTTCTGCTGTGACTGATGCTGTGACTGCTGCTGATGTTGTGACTGTCCCCTCACCTGCACCTCAGGTGGACAATAAGAAGACTGTGCCACCTAATGCTGGGGCCCCTGCTGTCCGCCCTGCCCTGTATTTTATCCAGCGAGGTGGCACAGGGATTAGGGCCAATAATGCTGTTGGTGCTGCAGTGCAGTCCCCTGTGTCCTATGCCCAGGTTGCCAGGCGCGGAGGAGAAGCTGCTGGTGAGAGGGCATCTGTGCCCAGTGAGGCCAATGCCCCTGCCAGTGGCTTTAATAGGCGCAACCTGGTCCAGCTTAGGTGGGAGGGGGAGGGGCCAGTTATCACCCGGCGGGCGGTGGTGGATCTCATCCTTGGCATGGGATTCGCAGCCGCAGACATTTTTGCCCTGATCAGTCCAGTGGGGAGCGCAGAACTTGAGTTTCGTCAGACCAGAAGGGATGGATTTATTTTGGGAGCGGTACGAGCTGCTGAAGCAAGACCCTGCCTGGAAGGGGTTAACTCCCATCCAGGTCTCCAGACAGCAGCTCGTGAAAAATGTTACCATACTGGTTAGAAATGAGTCCATTCCCCCTTCTGATTTGACTGTCTGGCTGAAGCGTTATGGTGATGTTCTCACTCCCCTGAAGAAGATCCTAGACGATCGGGATATCTGGACTGGGGGCTGGTCAGTGACCCTGAGGCTCCGCAGGAGTGGAAACCAGGTCACCCACTTGCCATCTTCTGCCTATATTGGCCGTGACCAGCTGACCATCTTTTATCCTGGTCAGCCCAAGGTTTGCCATAAATGTGGGGCCAAGGGTCACTTCAGCTCCTCCTGCTCGCTTCTTAGGTGCTCGTTGTGCCAGGGCTTGGGACACTTGGCTAAGGACTGCAATACCATCCGCTGTAATCTATGTAACCAGCTCGGCCACCCTTATAGTCAGTGTCCTGAGGCCTGGCACAACCTGGACAGGGAAGTGGTGCAGGAAATGCTGCGGCTGGATAGGGAGGAACATTCCCATGCTGTCCCGTCTACAGTCCCTCCCCCCACTCAGCTGGGGGTTCCTGAGGCCCCTGCGCCCGCACCTGTACCATCTGCAGGGGTCCCTAAGGTGAAACCCCAGTCTGCCCCCAAGTCAGCAACCACCAATGTAAGATCTAGTAATTTAATAGCTGAGGCGGCCCGGGGGGCTGGCACTGCAAGTACCAAGGGGGTCCCAGTAATTGTGGCCCCTGCTGTAAAACCTCGCAGGCTGGGGCTAGGTGATCCTGATCCTGCACCCCCTTCTGAGCAGGGTGGGAGTTCAGATCCCAAGACAGCGTGGTCTGGACTCTCCCCCGAGGATCAGGATTACCTTGCTCTCAGGTTTGCTACCAAAAAGAAAAGAAAAAAGGACAATGGAGTGCCAGAACCGGGGAAGAGCCATGGGGTGCAGCTCTTCAACCGGTTTGAGGTACTTTCTGAGGACTCAATAGAGATTTCTTCCTTTGATTCTGAGGCCTCAGATATGGAGGAGGAAACACCAGTCTCCTCCAGTAAGCGTGAGGGATCTGATAGTGAGGCCGGAGGGAAGGCTAAGAGACATTCTCCCGAATGACTCTGATGGCAGTTCCCCCTCCGATAAAGGTGGCAACCATTAATGTTGCCAGCATTAAATCAGTAAGCGCCCGTTTTATGGCCTTATTTTTTCTCAGCCAGTTTGATGCTGACATTTTGTTTTTACAGGAGACCAGATTGGCCAGTCTGGCCGACCTTCACGCTGTGAAGCGGGAGTGGAGGCACGGACCCTCTTTTTGGTCTCTTGCGGCCGAGCCTTACAGCGGAGTGGTGGTGCTTTTTAAAACCGACATGGTAACTTGTCGGCGAGTCATTGAGGTGGAGATCGGGAGGTGCATGGTCTTGGACGTCATTGTAAGGGGGCAGGACCTGCGCCTAATAAATATCTATGGACCCCAAACTAAGTGGGACAGGAAATGCCTCCTTACAAAGATCAAGCCGTTCCTTTTTACAGCCCGGCCAGTAGTCTTTGGAGGTGATTTTAACACCGTGACTAGGCCCATGGACAGGAGAGGCTTCAAAGGCAAGCTGGGCTGCGATAGTCTCTTTTTGAATAGCATGGTTAGAGAGGCAGGCAAGATGTGCACATTAAGCACTCCCCAGACCTCACGGGCTTCACTTTTCAGCGAGGTAGCAGTCAGAGTAGAATAGACAGGTTTTTTTTGAAGGAGGGCTTGGCTTCTCAGCCTCCGCGGCTGCAGGCGGTCGAGTTCTCCGATCACCTTTTGCTATCGATGGTCTTGAATGCCTCTGATACACCCCCTAGAGGAAGGGGCATCTGGAGGATGAATTCGGCTCTCCTTGAGGAGGAGGGGGTAAGACAATCTTTTGAGGATTTTTTTCAGGCACAGGTTTCCATTAAGGATTTTTGCAGCAGCAGGTCTGAGTGGTGGGAGCTGACCAAAATGAGAATTGCTGGGCTTTTCAGGGGCCTAGGAAAAAGAAAACAGCTTGATAAATACATTGCCTACCAGCGCTTGCGGAGGAAACTTGACATCCTTGTCTCGAATGGTGGAGATCAAGGGGCAATCTCTGAAGTCAAGCTTCTCCTCAGGAAGTGTCAGTATGACCGGCATGCTTCTCTGGTTCTGGAAAGGGATTATGGGAAATACCACTCACCCGATCCCTATCAGAATTGCAGACAGGCTGCAGCTCTCAAGACTGTCCTTGGTCTGAAGGATAGCACAGGTTCCCTGGTAAGATCTAAATCTGGGATCCTGGAGATTATTAGGTCCTTTTATGCTGACCTCCTGGGCAGAAAGGTTCTTGACCGGGCAAAGGTGGAAAGTTTCCTGGACTCTACTCCAGGATTGGAAAATGGTGACCTTTCTATCACTAGCTTGAAAGAGCCGGTCACTGCCGATGAGGTGGTAAGTGCGATTGATCAAATTAAAATAAAACGGCACAGAGCTAATTAGGGTCCTCTTTAAAGTCCTTCAAATGTTTCCTCAAATTCCACCATGTGCATCAACAATCCACTCGTGCTCCACCACCACCGATTTGGTACTCTTACCACAAATGGATAGTATAATCAGCAATTAAAATGATCCCCAAAACGATCTCTCCAACGGGATCCACCTCTCAAGGTCCAGTTTCACAGAGGGTTAGACAGGCTCAATTTCAGACCAATATTATTTCCACCTCTCTGTTTCACCTCATTTAGATTGGATCTCCCAATATGTTGTACAATCCCCAGCCACGGTTTATAACATAAAATCATAGGGGAGAGAACAAAAGGACCATTGGGCAATATTGCAAAACTTTAAATGCACATTTATTCAGGCCAATAAAACACTCACATGGTAAAAGATTAAAACTCGCATATCAATTCAGGCTCCGGGCCAACTCGGTCCTAGTGAAAGTCGCGCTGAGCGACGAAACGCGTTGGGAGCCGGCGGCAACACATTTGGAATTTAGCAGCGTGAGTTGGCCCGGAGCCTGAATTGATATGCGAGTTTTAATCTTTTACCATGTGAGTGTTTTATTGCAATATTGCCCAATGGTCCTTTTGTTCTCTCCCCTATGATTTTATGTTATAAACCGTGGCTGGGGATTGTACAACATATTGGGAGATCCAATCTAAATGAGGTGAAACAGAGAGGTGGAAATAATATTGGTCTGAAATTGAGCCTGTCTAACCCTCTGTGAAACTGGACCTTGAGAGGTGGATCCCGTTGGAGAGATCGTTTTGGGGATCATTTTAATTGCTGATTATACTATCCATTTGTGGTAAGAGTACCAAATCGGTGGTGGTGGAGCACGAGTGGATTGTTGATGCACATGGTGGAATTTGAGGAAACATTTGAAGGACTTTAAAGAGGACCCTAATTAGCTCTGTGCCGTTTTATTTTAATTTGTTTTTTGCACATACTTACTGTGGAGATTTAAGTATAGCACGTTGAGCTGGAGTTAATAATCAATTATTACATCACACTAATATTATTTAATAGGTGATTAATTATTTTATGCAAATTTTCTAGCGCGGTATTCACATATTTATTAAGTGCGATTGATCACCTTGCCATCAAAAAGTCGCCCGGGTCAGATGGTCTGACTGAATTTTATAAATGTTTTAAGATCATCCTGGCACCACATTTGGTGGAGGTCTTTAATTGCTGTCTGGCAGAGGGTTCCCTCCCTCCCTCCATGAGGCGCTCGGCTGTGATCCTTCTGTCAAAAGGAAAGGACTCTTCGATGATCGAGAACTGGCGCCCCATTAGCCTTCTCAATGTCGATAGAAAGATGCTGGCAAAGATTTTGTTCTGGCGCTTGTCGTCAGTAGCGGAGCAACTGCTTTCCCGTCATCAGCCCTGCTCGATCCAAGGTAGAAGCACCTTCTCAGCGGTTTTAGCTGTCCGGGAAGCCTTGGAGCGATGCAGGGCTGCAGGCTGGGGAAAGTACTTGTTGGTGTTAGATCAGGCAAAGGCTTTTGATAGGGTTAATCATGAGTACCTATGGCTGCTTCTTGGTAAGTACGGCCTGCCAGGGCGGTTCATTAATTGGCTACAAACCCTGTATGAAGGGGCTGAGAGCTTCCCTCTTGTTAATGGTTGGGTTGGAAGGCCTTTCAAAGTTGGCTCTGGTGTGCGACAGGGATTCCCCCTGAGTCCCCTACTGTATGTGTTTGCAATCGATCCCTTTATAAGGAGGGTCGAGAGCAGCATGTTATGTGGGGTTCCTCTGGGTGTGTCTGGTGAGCCTCCTTTGAAGGTCATTGCCTATGCTGATGATGTATCTGTGATTGTCTCTGGGACAAATGAGGCAGAGGAGGTGGCCTCTCTAATAGCACAGTATACAGAAGGGTCGGGCTCCAAGGTCAATCATGAGAAGAGTGAAGTTTTCTGGATGGGTGAGGAGGGTGACGCCTTCCCAATGCCCCAGCAGGAAATTAAGATCCTTGGCATTAATTTCGGTCCTGGTGATTATGGCCAATAAAACTGGGAGTGCAGGCTGGAAATTGCCAATGCCAAGGTTGCAGTCTGGAAGAGCTGGAAAATGTCTCTCAGGGAAAGGGTTGACCTTATCAAGACCTACCTGATCCCCATCTTTTTATACGTCAGCTTCGTCTGTGTTTTGCCAGTGTCTCTCTACACCAGGGTGTACAGCGTGTTTTTCCAGATGTTATGGGGAAACCGCATGAACCTGGTGAAAAGAAATGTCACTTACCTATCCAGGCGGGAGGGTGGCCTAGGGATGGTCAACCCAGTAGTGTTTTTCTCGCTCTTGTTTCTGAAACATAATTTTGGAAGCATGTTGGCAGAGAGCCCACCTGGCTGGGTGGGTATTTTCCACTCCTGGTTTAAGCCCTTCCTGCGAGACTGGGAGAATGGTGGCGGGGTGAAAAGCCCTCGAGTTCCTCAGGCTCAGCTCCCGGCCTATGTTGCCCTGTGCTTGAAAATACTTCGGCAATGGCAATTGACAGCAGAGGACATGAGATCTACTCTGAGGAAGCTTCTGGTGAGTCGGGTCCTGGGTCTGGCTTTTCATGAGCCATTGTCCCTCAGGGATTGCCCAGGCTCCATCATGAGGGAGGGTTTGAGGCTTATTAACTCCTCAAGAATTCCTTTGAAATACCGGGATATAGCCTGGCTCTCCTTCCAAGGAAATCTCTACCTTAGGGGGATCCTGAAGAGTTGCAGCCTGCCAGAGATAATTTGTCTCCGTGAGGAGTGTCAGGATGAGGTGGAGACTATGGACCACTTCCTGCTCCGGTGTCCCTTTAATGTAGATGTGTGTAAACAGGTGGGGTTGGCCCTCGGTGCCCCCTTCTTCTCCCAGCTTTCCTATGCTGAGTGGGTGTACGGGGCATTCAAGAACAGAGGGGATTTTTGTTTGGACACTTTGTATCTAGTTAGTCTAGTGATCCGCTATTTCACGTGGAATGCACGGTGTCAGCTCTGCATTAGGAAAAAAGTCCTCCCTGTCCCGGTGGGGGTGCATGACATCCTGCATGAGGTGGGGAAGATCCGGGTGCTTGAGGGACAGGTGGAAACGGGGCGCCTGGATGAAGGCGTGGAGGAACATCAGGCCTCCTTAGTCCTCATGACTTCCCTCTGGGTGTGCTTTTCTGTCTCTTATCACCCATAGATTTTTTATAACAAAGACAGATTTTTGAAGAACGGCTGCGTGCACAGGTGACGGGGTCTCTTAGTCTTCCTGTTGATTTGTGTATAGTGTAGTGTTAGGTTGTAGATAGGATTGTATATAGAATAATAGATATTATATATTATATGCCGAATTGTTAGGCCTGTTTCTTTTTTGTTTAGTTATTATTTATTTTATTTTATTTATTTATTATTGTAACTTTGTAAATATTGTATATATTGTATATGATTGCTTGATTTTACTCAATAAAAAAAAAAAGTTACAATCTATTAGGGTATAAGGGAGGATACAGAAGGAGAAGAGAGAGCTTACAATCTATTAGGGTATTAGGAAGGATATAGAAGGAGAAGAGCTTACAATCTTTTAGGGTCTAAGGGAGTATACGGAAGAGTGTAAGGAGCTCAAGGCTTTGAGCAGAGTTGGGCTTTAATGTAGACAACATGCTCTTGTTGGGGTGGGTTTATGTTGCTGATAAGTGCCGATCACATCTTTCTACTTGTCCAGAATCTTGAAATAACATTCCGCATGTTTGTGTGCCGATAAGATTCCCAGCATTCCAGAATCAGGAAAAACACCCTGTGGCGTTCCGTCATCTGCAGCGGCACGTCTCCACCTTCATCAGCGTCATCGCGCCATGCTTGTGTCAATACACCTCTCCTGCTGGAATCTACTGCCAATACAGTGCAAGGTCTCCTCCATTGCGTCACCAGTGATGAAATGATCAGCCGATCAGAGGAAGGTTTTACTATTTTTTTTCCAACTGTGCTACTTATTTGAATAGTATTTTTGTAATAAATTGGGGCGGGGGATCAAGCTGCAAGGCTTCTGCTTTTTTTCTTTTTTAGATATTCCTATGATATATTTGTTCTATTTGTGTTTGTGTGGCAATAAAGAGTCATTTAGTCTGTGCCCAGTTCGTTCTGGTGCTCAGGAGTAGCAGGCCAACTGCTTGTTATTTTAGCTGTGCGACAATTCTTTAGATTTTCCAACTTTAAATATCAGTGAGCCTAGCATACAATTATATAGAGATTGTGCACGCTTCCTCCTATACCAACACACTTCCTTCTGTACTAACAAGCTTCTCCCTTCATTGATACGCTCCCTCCTGTACCAACATGCTCCCCCCTACACTGACACGCTCTCTCCTGTACCAAGATGCCCCCCATGCACTGACACACTCCCTCCTGTAGCAACATGCTCCCCCATTCACTGACACGCTAACTTCTGTACTAACACTCTTCTCCTGTCTCCTGCATTGACACGCTCGCTTCTGTACTAACAAGTTCATCCCTTCACTGACAAGTTACCTTTTGTACCAACACGCCCCCCCTGCACTAACACTCTTCTCCTGTAGAAACACCCCCCCTGCACTAACACTCTTCTCCTGTAGAAACACCCCCCCTGCACTAACACTCTTCTCCTGTAGAAACACGCCCCCCCTGCACTAACACTCTTCTCCTGTAGAAACACGCCCCCCCTGCACTAACACTCTTCTCCTGTAGAAACACGCCCCCCCTGCACTAACACTCTTCTCCTGTAGAAACACGCCCCCCCTGCACTAACACTCTTCTCCTGTAGAAACACCCCCCCTGCACTAACACTCTTCTCCTGTAGAAACACCCCCCCTGCACTAACACTCTTCTCCTGTAGAAACACGCCCCCCCTGCACTAACACTCTTCTCCTGTAGAAACATGCCCCCCCCTGCACTAACACTCTTCTCCTGTAGAAACACGCCCCCCCTTCACTAACACTCTTCTCCTGTAGAAACACACCCCCCCCCTGCACTAACACTCTTCTCCTGTAGAAACACGATCCCCCCTGCACTAACACTCTTCTCCTGTAGAAACACGCCCCCCCTGCACTAACACTCTTCTCCTGTAGAAACACGCCCCCCCTGCACTAACACTCTTCTCCTGTAGAAACATGCCCCCCCCTGCACTAACACTCTTCTCCTGTAGAAACACACCCCCCCTGCACTAACACTCTTCTCCTGTAGAAACACGCCCCCCCGTACTAACACTCTTCTCCTGTAGAAACACGCCCCCCCTGCACTAACACTCTTCTCCTGTAGAAACATGCCCCCCTGCACTAACACTCTTCTCCTGTAGAAACACGCCCCCCCGCACTAACACTCTTCTCCTGTAGAAACACGCCCCCCCTGCACTAACACTCTTCTCCTGTAGAAACACGCTCCCCCTGCACTAACACTCTTCTCCTGTAGAAACACGCCCCCCCGCACTAACACTATTCTCCTGTAGAAACATGCCCCCCCCTGCACTAACACTCTTCTCCTGTAGAAACACGCCCCCCCGCACTAACACTATTCTCCTGTAGAAACATGCCCCCCCTGCACTAACACTCTTCTCCTGTAGAAACACGCCCCCCCCGCACTAACACTCTTCTCCTGTAGAAACACGCCCCCCCGCACTAACACTCTTCTCCTGTAGAAACACGCTCCCCCCTGCACTGACACACTACATCCTGTAACAGCATGCTCTACCTACACTGACACACCTCTCCTGTGCCAACACGTCCCCCTGCACTGACACGCTCCCTTCTCTATCAACACACTCCCCTGCATTGACATACTCCCTCCTGTACCAACACCCCCCCCCCTGCACTGACACACTACATCCTCTACCAGCATGCTCCACCTACACTGACACACCTCTCCTGTACCAACACGTCCCCCCTGCACTGTCACACCTCTCCTGTACCAACACGTCCCCCCTGCACTGACACACCTCTCCTGTACCAACACGTCCCCCCTGCACTGACACACCTCTCCTGTAGCAACACGCCCCCCCTGCACTGACACACCTCTCCTGTACCAACACGTCCCCCATGCACTGACACACTTCTCCTGTACCAACACGTCCCCCCTGCACTGACACACCTCTCCTGTACCAACACATCCCCCCTGCACTGACACACCTCTCCTGTACCAACACGTCCCCCCTGCACTGACACACCTCTCCTGTACCAACACGTCCCCCCTGCACTGACACACCTCTCCTGTACCAACACATCCCCCCTGCACTGACACACCTCTCCTGTACCAACACATCCCCCCTGCACTGACACACCTCTCCTGTACCAACACGTCCCCCCTGCACTGACACACCTCTCCTAACACATCCCCCCTGCAGTGACACGTTCCCTCCTGTACCAACACGTCCCCCCTGCACTGACACACCTTTCCTGTACCAACACATCCCCCTGCAGTGACACGTTCCCTCCTGTACCAACATGTCCCCCCTGCACTGACACACCTCTCCTGTACCAACACATCCCCCCTGCACTGACACGCTCCCTCCTGTACCAACATGCTCCCCCCTTGCACTGACACACTCCCTCCTGTACCAACATGCTCCGCCCCTGCACTGACACCCCCTTCTCCTGTACCAAGCTTCTCCCAGTATCAGAATGCTCTCTTGCATCAACAGGCTTCCTCCTGCATCAGCACCCTCTTTACTGCATCGTTATGTTTGCAGGTGTGTGGAGGTTTGGGTAAGTATATATACACAGGGCAGTTTTTAGGGGTAGGTGAGCAGGGAAATAGTCAAGGGTGCCAAGACCATTGTGTATGTGCAGGGGGCAAGGTTTATACCTCACCGGTATTTCACCGGTACCAGTATTTTTGGCAACTTGATGGTAATATTTTGGAATTCGCTGGCAATAGAGCCAGGGATGGTGTCGTGGCTGGTTCATTATTTCAGAACACCCTGGGGAAGCATGCTGTGTATGTGTTGGCTGTTGCGCTGACCATGATCTCCTCTCTCCTCTGTTTCGGTTGCCAGTCATCTTTCCTCTATGCTGTGCGCACTGTCATGTCAGTCATGGTGAGCTTTAACCTCCTACTCGTCCTCCTACATATAACCACACAAGGCTTTTTGGAGAATTTTTGGCTACAATTTAATTTTAGAAAGTAGAAAATAAGGTATTTTAATGGAAAATGTATCAGTAAACCTACATTTTAAAAGACAGCGTGCCCTATAAGACCACGCCCATGTACCTGTGAAAAGTTGGTCTGTATTTTTTATTGGGAAAGGTGGCAACCCTAGTGGGTGGTCCCACGGAACTCGTGGCTCTTGGGGTGGTAGGCGGTGGGGAGACCTTATGGCTTAATATGGTTTCATATTTATGTCAAAAAAAATGTTTCTTTTATTATGATGTGTATACAGATATATATAGGAATTTGATGGCAAAAAATATATATATTTTTTGATGGTGCTCTCCCCATCGCCTACACACCTATCTTTATTGGTCTGTTTTGTTTGTCATTGTCTGATTTATGTTTTTTAATTGGTTTTAGCATGTTTAGAATTATATGTAGTGATTAACTTGTGTTAAGATCAAATAAAATAATATATTTTTTTGTACTAGTATTGATTCTAGTGTGCCTTCCTATTTTGTTGTAGTCTGATTAAGCCTTTGTAAGCTTTGGGAGTGGCACCTGTATTAATTAGAAGGGTTTGGTGCAGGTTCCCTTTGTTTGTGACCCTAGTGGGTGGTGACTTTATCCCAGGCATCCTGCTTTCTGCAGATGGGTCAGGGCCTCGGTTAGTGGTGCCAGCCATACGCCAGGCTCCTCATTCTCCCATATTGGCCTCAGCCATGGGGAGGGGATACTGCCTGTTACTAAAGAAGGGGCACATCATGGATCATGGCAAATTCCTCTCTGGCACAGCAGCAACACTGTAGGATCGGTGAGGAGGAAGCAAAATAGTTTTCCTTCCTGCACTTAGACCTATTTTGCCTAGAAACTGATCTCTATATAATTATATATTGAAATAAAGGGCATGGACTGACCAAAATATGTTCTAAACCCCATGTCTGCTGGAAGTGTTTTATTAATGGAGACTGATGCCATGCATCTAACAATCCAAGCCGCGCATCACAGTGAGTAAGTGATCGGGGATTCTTGGCCTGTGACAGGTCCTTTCTGGTGGATCTCCTGGATACTACAAGGAGTGTTTAGTGTAGAGGAAATGTCTGCGGCAGAGAAAACAAATTAGCCATGTAAGATCGGGTGACCCCTGGGAGATAATTGGATTGTCATTGAGCGGGGTCCCCACCCCTCCCCCCCCCCCCCCGTCAGGGATGTTTCATTAGTTCTGGCAGTCAGTTCGTACGCGGTAACAGGTGGTTGTCTGGGGAGCTGTGAGTGTGCGGCGTGGGAACGAGTGTGATGACAGTCCAGGGAAACAAACAGATTATTCTATGTCGGGAGGATGAGAAACTCACAATGCTGCTGAACAAATTGACGGCGGCTGCAAAGACAAAACACAAGATAATCCGCAGGCGCGATGTGGACGCCCACCAATTATGGCCACTGGAGTCACAAATCCCAGCCGGAGGAGTTCAAATATTTAATATTAAAAGCAGTGGGTTGGATTCAGGCCCAAAAAGAGAGAGAAAGTGATAATAAGAGTATTTATTTTGTCTAGTACTTTGTTGTAAGTGTTCCGGTTCGGATCCAGGTCAAAGGTAAATTCGACCAGGATTAAGCTAATTAATTTTGGTTCATCCAAAACAGAATATTTGTCCAATTCGACCAGCCTTGGTTAGAAGAAAAAAACGTTTTAACACCAGTAATCAGTTTGAAACAATGGCAGAGGTCACTAGTAGCCAACAAATGTATTTAAAAATGGAAAAAGCCCCTTTTTTAAAGTAAATGTCATAACTAATGTTAGAGGTGCCTTTTAACAGAATATTATAATAATGTATACAGTGAAAAAGTGAATCCACTTCATATAAAGCTAAAGGGCCCATTAACAGAATAAAGTAATTGTAGAGTCTGCATACAGTATAAAGCCAAGGATACAAATGTATCAGTAACTATTACATTGTATCATTAAGTGTAAAAAAAAGAAAAAAAAAGATGGTTAAATAATGCGAGAGTTACTAGTTCTCTCCTTTCCAAGCGAAAAAAAAATATTTGTGATTATTTTAGTATCTTAAGGAGAGCTCTTGTTTTATATACGGCTGTCGTACTAAAATAAAAGGGAATACCGTTCTGTTAAAGGAAACCTCTAGCTTTGCAAAGAGTTAAAGGGGGATGTTTCCCTCTATCAATAAAACATTATTTGGCTAAGGGGGCCTCTAAAGGTTTTGTTTCAATTAAAACAATCCCCTCGATTCAAAGAGCAAAAGTTAATTGATTTCGGATCGAGAATCGTAAGTTTGGGTGGGTGTTAGTCATTTTTTCCTGTTTTTTTGGCCATTTCCGACTCGCACGAGCCTACGTACGAATGCGTATATGCTCTTACGATCATCGCAAGTTCGTTCCTAAATTTTAGGATCAAAACGTAAAACATAGGATCAAATCCTAAAACTTAGGATCAAAACGTAAAACTTAGGATAATCGAATGTGTTTAGGTGTGATTCAGAGAACAGTTTTCAAACCTCTAAATACGTTTTAAAAGAAAGCCACTGCCGACACCTTTTAGCAGTCGGATTGCTGTTCTTGAACAGGTTTTTTGGCTATGTGGAGGAGTCTGCGCGTCTTGAGCTCCAATGAACTGCATGTATCAGCATGGCCGAGGCCATAAATTGTATGGCAATGCATACCTGATTCATGTATGCCTTATAAAAGCATTTTAATGTGGACCTTAATTAGTCCTTTGCATGTAAACCTTTATTTTGCTATATATTTGCGTTAATTAAAGAAACGTATGTCCTTTGGTATTTATTTTTAAATTGTACTAGAATAATATTTTTAGATTGCATTTATTGGTGTAGTTGTTTACCTTTGCTTTGTTTAATTATAATACCTTTGTATGCTTTGTATAGTTATAATAACTCATAACATGCAGAAGTTGCTGTGTTTTTTTATATTTGAGAGCAATCTGTATGTAGAGGGTGTGGGTAACCACACACAAAATTTTAAGTTGTACCATTTGAAGCCAAAATATTAAAATTAAATCCACAAGTAAAAAATGCAAGTTAACTAAAAATTAAACAAAGTAAGATTTACTTATGCAAATGCATTCATTAATGGTTGGTTACTACAAAATGAATGAAATAAAGAAAAATAAGACCAAATATTTAGAATGCACTTTAATGAGGTAAGTTTGTAGTGCGCAGCCGCAAGATCAGAAGGATTTACGTCCAGACAAAAAAGGAAAAAGGGCAAAACCAATGTTGCAACCTGAGAAATGAAACGGAAAATTCAGGATGGAAACTGACATAGGTCTGATTCCCGAACTGCCATACGAACGGACCTAAATTTTAGGATAGAAACGTATTTGCTTATAGAATCACTCGCAAGTTCATACGAACGCACGAGCGTACGGGAAAAATAGGATGATCGGCACCAAAATCCAAGCTGTTACATGTTTCTTTGAATCGACCCTAATGTGTTCCAGATTTTGTGATCTTCCAATCATGCAATTTGGGGAATTTGGCTGATTTCATTGCTTTCTAGTGACCCAAAAGCACATCCTGAGTCCCCCCCCCCCCCTATAGACTTTAACCTTTTAGAGCCAGCTCAGTGAGTCTCACGTAGCTGCCTCTCCAACCCTTAGGTGCCAGCTATGTTTAAACCCTAATAGAAAAAACATTTAAAAAGTCTTTCTTCACCCTGGGGGCATCCAATCCCCACAGGGCTCTTCAGGGAAGGCCCCAAAAGACCCCCCCCCCCCGCTTCCTCGACCGCTGACATCTATGTAAAGGAAAATAAAAGAAATTACATTTACTCACCTGCGCCCCTGATCCCTTCTGACAGGTCTCCTCTTCACCTGGGGGGGCTCCTATCCCCCCTCAGGGCTCTCCCCGGGTGAGCAGAGGGCCTGGAACCGGACCCCTCACCCCGATAACACTGTTGCTGCATTTAGCCCCGCCTTTTTGAGGGTGGGACGGATAATGTTATGCCATGACATCATCCTGCTCCCAGTGCGAGAGTTCTCAGATTCCAGTGAGAGGGGTGAAGGGACTGGGGACTCCTGCTTCTCCACCCCCTCCAAAGATCACCGGCATCTGTCATTTGAGTTCATGGGGTACAGCAGCGTGGGACAGCGGAGGATTGGAGGTGAGTAGAGAAAAAAGAAATTAATAAATGTCATTTTTTCTGTGTTGTGTTGTGCTTTTTTTAAGCCTTTGTAAACTGATAATGGATCCATGAGACCCCTTTACCAGTTTACAGGGCTTGGGGTCTGACAAGTCACCTGAGGCTAGTGGGTGACTTGCCATTAACCACAGCCCCCATTACCTGCCTCCCAAAGCCCAGGGGAGGGGGGTGGGCAGAAGGGCCCGGGGGTTGTGAAGGCTATGCAGGCTTGTAGATTTCAAGGCCGGGGGCCACCGAAGCAGGCCTCTGCGTCCTGTTCTACAAGCCCTGCATAGCTGGTCCCCGAGCTGGTTAGGGTGAGAGGGGGGGACCCCACGGCATCTTTTTTGATTTTTAAAGGTTTTTACCCCTTAAAAATATTTTTTAAAAAGCTCCCACATTTATTAATTTAACCTTGTAAAAACACTGGAAAAATTACAAACAAGACATGTCATGTTAAAGCTTAGACTCTGCCGAAAAAAAAACATATAGTTTCCATGGAAATTGCAAAAATCACAGTTAAACATAGGGCAAAATGGTGAAAAAAGACCTGTCAACAGAAGGTGGCAAAATCTCAAGTAGGCTGGCAGTTAAAAGGGCTAAAATTATCTATGCATGTTGGGTATTGTTCTGTTCGGAGGACATTGTGCTTTCAGATTTAGCTTGGTTTTTCTTGTTTGCATGTAGATATTTTAGGAAAATGTATCTTTTATTCTGCTCTTTTATACATTTTTTAGGGAAACTCTGTGCAACCAAAGAATTATTCGAGGGATTACTTCCAGAACAATGAGCCCACTACACTACAACACACCTAGAAAGCGTAATGTGTGTACTTTCAGGGAATGGATTTTGGGGGTTACTTCAAATGTTGTTTTGGTTAAAATGTGCGCACTTTGTCTACAAAGCTGAAATTTTAAAGTAAAATTACCCTTACATGCATGCTTTAATTTGGGGTGTTTGGCAACTCTTCCCTTGACAGTACTTATGCATGTTGGGTATTGTTCTGTACAGGGGATCTGCTTTTTCAGATTTAACTTGTTTTTTCTTGTTTGAATATTGTTTTTTTTAGAGACATGTGGCTTTCAAAGTGCTTTTTTATTCGTTTTATAGGGAAACCCTGTACAACCAAAAAATTAATTGAGGGATTACTTCCAAAAAACAGTGCCCATGTCAACAAACATGCTATGCCTAGAAAGCTTGAGGTGTGTACTTCCAAAGAATATGTAGTTTGGGGAATTTTGGGGAATTTAAAATGTTGTTTTTCTTGAAAAACTGCAAGGTGCACATAGCAGTTGTACTTTATCTGAAACTCTCCTAAAGCACTGTTTCAGTTTTGGGAGTCTCCTGGGCAGGAAAGGATGTCTACCAATACATACAGTATGTAGTACCATTGAAACCAGGAGAAATGGGGATTTTACATGGAATATGATTTTATTGAAAAAATACATTTTGTATTACATAGATTTTTAGGAAACACATATTTTATCCAAAAATATTACGAATACACTAAAATAATGACAAACAAGAGGTTTCATGTTAAAGCCAAGCCTCTACTTAGAAAAATAATATATAATTTTCCTGTTAAAATCACAGTTGAACATGTAGAGCGCAAAGTAGTGAAAGATGGTCTGGCAACAGTGGGTGACAAAATCTCTTGGAAGGCTGGCAGTAATGGGAGTGGGATTCGAGTGATGCTGAATGAGAATATTGCAATCCTTTTGGCAGAACTGCACCAGAACAGAATAGAGGCAGATTCAGCTCATCACTACTTGTAGTATCAAACTATACAGTAACTAACATCACATAACAGAAACATGATAAAACAATTACATAGTTACATAGTTAATACGGTTGAAAAAAGACAAATGTCCATCAAGTCCAACCAAGGGTTATGGTTAGGGAAAGTTTTTTCTTATTTTATTTATTTTTTTACAGATAACAGCTAATAGTAACTGTTAATGTTATTTTCTTCTAAATAAGCATCTAATCCTTTTAGCTGTCAGCTGTTGATACTGTAACAAGCTACTGTGAGGGGCTATTTTGCATATTTATAGTTCTTATGATAAAAAAATGATTCTCGCCTCAGGAAATTGAATCTTTTTTTCCAGTTAAAGGGAGAGCGCCATTGTCTTTAGAAAGGATTTCACCTGAAATAGTGTTTGCCCATACTTTATGGATTGCCCATTATATGGATTGCCCATTATATGTATTTATACAAGTTAATCATGTCCCCCCCTCAGATGTCTCCTCTCAAGACTAAATAGGTTTAATTCTTGGAATCTTTCCTTATAACTAAGATCCTTCATTCCTCTTATTAGTTTGGTGGCTCTGCTCTGCACCCTTTACATAGTCAGAGCATCCTTTCTATGAACGGGTGCACAGAACTGGACATGTTCCAGGTGAGGGCGCACCAGTACCTTGTAAAGAGGCAAAATTACATTCCTATCCCATGATTCCAGGCCTCTTTTAATACATGATAATATCTTGGTGGCCTTGGAAGCAGCTGCTTGACATTGCATGCTGTTATTTAGCCTGTGATCTACCAGTATCCCCAGATCCTTTTCAACAAGTGATTCTTCCAGTTTTACTCTCCTGAGGACATATGTGGCCTTCAGGTTATTATTAGACCCCAAGTGCATGACTTTACATTTCTCCACATAGAACTTCATTTTCCAAGTGGATGCCCAGACACTCAAAGTGTCCAAGTCAGCCTGAAGCTTCAACAGACTGCACTGTGGTACATATCTTTGTGTCATCTGCAAAAATAGAGACAATGCCATTAATTCCATCTTCTATGTCATTTAAAAACAAGTTAAATAATAGTGGACCCAGCACTGAAACAATAATAGCGAAGATTCCCTATAGGGTGTAAAAGCACAATGGAATTTCCCAAAAGTTGAAAATAGTTCATTAAACAAGGTTCTCATGTGAAGGCTTTGTAAAGATGAGGTACCATGGCCTTTACAATAGCTGTAGTGTGTAGTAGACCATTTTAGAAGATGTTTTTTTCTCCGAGGCATCCTCAGATGGCAGTAGGTTTATACAAAGTGAGACCAGCAAAGGGTTATCAGTTTCAGAAAAGTTGGAGTATCAATGCAGGTGCATTTACAGCTTGCTACAATGTTTAAAAGGAATATACTGGTTAGGACACAATGTTGTTCGGTCAACTCTTATCTGCCCTTTAACTTGGCTTTGTGACCCAGTTCTTCTTCTTACTATGCTCTTGGCATCTCAGGTTCCTTAGTTTGATGTTCGCTCCGAAAACCACACACCTTCACTAGCAGCCCTGACTCTGACGACTATGCACCATCGCTGCCAGCTCTGTCCTTTGCTCTGCTTAATGATTTTGCACCTTCACTATCAGGTCTAACTTCAGCTGTGTTCTTTGACTATGACCCGTAATCCGGAACCTTCTCCCTGCCCCTTACAGGGGCTACAACTCTGGCCTGACAACCAGGGTCTGCCAGGTGAGCAGTCAGGGGTGTGAATCTCCATCATCCTGTGCCAATATTATTATTATATTTGTATAATTATCATTTTCTTTCTGTAGCGATGTACAAGGTATAATTACAGACAAGGTAAAACATACTGTACAGGGATCATTCTAAACTAGATGTTACAAAGTTCAAACCAAATGTGTTAACAAGAGTCAATAAGAGGGAGAGCCCTGCCCTTGTGAGCTTACAGTCTAATGGATTGGGGGTGGAGACAAAAAGGGGCGGGATCCCAAGTGGTAGAACTTGAGTTTGGCAGCATGTGCCTGGCCAAGGTAGTGCTTAAAGTGGACCAACATCCTCCTGGATCGGCCCGGGAATCTGTAAGATTCCCCACCGGAACCCCGCTAACCTTACCTTACTCCCAGTCTAACTGCGCATGTGCGGGCCGCGGCCGCATCTCACTGTTCTCTCTAGCAGGGCGCGCTCCCTGTTAGAAGGAAGCGCGAGATGTGGCCGCCAGTGTGCCCGGAGCTGCTGGGGTTTGACGGCACTTTGACACGCATACCACAGAGGCTCCGAGAGTGATGATTGGAAGCGCAGCCGGTCATGCGCCGTAGGAGCGGGGTGAGGTGAGTTTCTTACAGAAATCTGAGGAGTTTCACATAGCGGGGCACCCCGATCGGAGGTGGACCAAAACCCAAGATAGTCAAATTCCTGGGTGTTGGTCCACTTTAAGCCAGGTTATATGCTTGTCTGAAGAGATGAGTTTTGAGGGCAATTTTAAAGGCTTGGAGTGTTTGACAGTGATGTACTGAGCGGGGGAGTGCGCTCCAGAGATGTCGGGAGGCACGGGAGAAGTCTTGAAGGCCGGACTTCTCTTCTGCAAAAGCAACATCATCTACCCGCAAACCTTCCAGCTAGAGATGAGCGAACTTTTGAAAAATTATATTCGACTGATTCGTCGAATTTTCAGACAAAAAACGATTCGACCTGAATTTATTCGCGACGAATCGCTATTAAAAACTGCTATTTCTGAGCCTCCTAGAGCCTCAATAGGGTTGTAAACCATTCTGCCTTGCTGTAACACGCATAGGACGCGTGCTGGGTTAGTGAAATAATACTGTAAATAATTATCACATGCAGATCGGAGGCATCGCTAATAGAATCGCAAAGCGACACAATTGCAGAGAGTTGAAGTGGCATCACTATGAGGGGCCCCTATAGTGCCTGAAAAACACACCCTGGAGCAGCAGGAGCCCAAAAATTAGCTGAATCACACCCTGGAGTTGCAAGCAGCAGCAGCAGCTGCAGGAGCCCAAACATTGCTTTAAAGAGACAATGGAGTTGGCTGCAGGAGCCCAAAAATTGAATGAATCACACACTGGAGTTGAAAGCAGCAGCAGCAGCTGCAGGAGCACAAACATTGCTTTAAAGAGACACTGGAGTTGGCTGCAGGAGCCCAAAAATTGGATGAATCACACCCTGGAGTTGCAAGCAGCAGCCCAAACATAGCTTGAAAGAGACACTGGAGTTGGCAACAGGAGCCCAAAAATTGGATGAAACACACCCTGGATTTGCAAGCAGCAGCAGCAGGAGCCCAAACATAGCTTGAAAGAGACACTGGAGTTGGCAGCAGGAGCCCAAAAATTGGATGAATCACACCCTGGAGTTGCAAGCAGCAGCAGCAGCCCAAACATAGCTTGAAAGAGACACTGGAGTTGGCAGCAGGAGCCCAACATTTGGATGAATCACACCCTGGAGTTGCAAGCAGCAGCAGCAGGAGCCCACACATAGCTTTAAAGAGACACTGGATTTGGCTGCAGGAGCCCAAAATTTGGATCAATCACATCCTGGAGGTGCAAGCAGCAGCAGCAGCCCAAACATAGCTTGAAAGAGACACTGGAGTTGGCAGCAGGAGCCCAAAAATTGGATGAATCGCACCCTGGAGTTGCAAGCAGGAGCACAAACATTGCTTTAAAGAGACATTGGAGTTGGCTGCAGGAGCCCAAAAATTGGATGAATCACACCCTGGAGTTGCAAGCAGCAGCAGCAGCCCAAGCATAGCTTGAAAGACACACTGGAGTTGGCAGCAGGAGCCCAAAAATTGGATGAATTACACCCCGGAGTTGCAAGCAGCAGCAGCAGGAGCACAAACATTGCTTTAAAGAGACACTGGAGTTGGCTGCAGGAGCCCAAAATTTGGATGAATCACACCCTGGAGGTGCAAGCAGTAGCAGCAGCCCAAACATAGCTTGAAAGAGACACTGGAGTTGGCAGCAGGAGCCCAAAATTTGGATGAAACACACCCTCGAGTTGCAAGCAGCAGCAGCAGGAGCCCAAACATAGCTTGAAAGAGACACTGGAGTTGGCAGCAGGAGCCCAAAAATTGGATGAATCACACCCTGGAGTTGCAAGCAGCAGCAGCAGCAGGAGCCCAAACATAGCTTGAAAGACACACTGGAGTTGGCAGCAGGAGCCCAAAAATTGGAGGAATTACACCCCGGAGTTGCAAGCAGCAGCAGGAGCACAAACATTGCTTTAAAGAGACACTGGAGTTGGCTGCAGGAGCCCAAAAATTTAATAAATAACACCCTGGAGTTGCAAGCAGCAGCAGGAGCCCAAACATAGCTTGAAAGAGACACTGGAGTTGGCAGCAGGAGCCCCAAAATTGGATGAATCACACCCTGGAGTTGCAAGCAGCAGGAGCCCAAACATTGCATTAAAGAGACACTGGAGTTGGCTGCAGGAGCCCAAAAATTGGACGACTCACACCCTGGAGTTGCAAGCAGCAGCAGCAGGAGCCCAAACATAGCTTGAAAGAGACACTGGAGTTGGCAGCAGGAGCCTAAAAATTGGATGAATCACACCCTGGAGTTGCAAGCAGCAGCAGGAGCCCAAACATAGCTTGAAAGAGACACTGGAGTTGGCTGCAGGATCCCAAAATTGTATGGATCACACCCTGGAGTTGCAAGCAGCAGCAGGAGCCCAAACATAGCTTGAAAGAGACACTGGAGTTGGCAGCAGGTGCCCAAAAATTGGATGATTCACACCCTGGAGTTGCAAGCAGCAGCAGCAGGAGTCCAAAATTGCCAGAAAGACACACCCTGGAGTTGGCAGCAGCATGAAGAGGACATATACAGATTTTCAGCACATATATCTTATCCGAAGAATATTAATAAAAAGTAAGAGTAACGTAAAGCATTTTCTCAATAATTACCTGTGGTCTGATGCGGACGAATGTCTGTAACTGGAGAGCAGCGCCTTAAATCTGTTTTGCACGATCCATATTTCTTTAGTGTTGGTCTGGCCCCATTATCAATCTACTGTAATGCATCAGGCATTGGTGGGTGGAAATATTGGCTGATCCATGCCCGATTCATTTCCACGCAGGCCAGTCTCTCAAAAAAAAACATGGAGAGTGACAGATTAGTAACATATTAGTAACATAGTAACATATTAGTAACATAGTAACATATAAGGCTCATTTCATCAAGCAGAGGTCTCTGCAGAATAGGGGTGAGTGGCAGCAGGAGTCTCAGTGAGAGGCCTGATTTCCCGGGATCAGCTAGCCGTCGTGTCTTGACCAGCAACCCATCTGCCGTCATCCATTGGTTAACACAATCATTCACTGCATCACAAGTGACATCTGACACCCCCAGTCAACTGTCTGTTGTATGTTATGCTTTGGGTTCAGCTCCACTATTCAGTGAGGACGATCTGATAATCAGAAAAATCAGCAGCTACTGGCCAGCCAAGAAGTGGAGGAGACACTTGCTGCTTCTTCCACTAGGCGGGCAAGTAGTGATAAGGAGAGTGTCGTGGGAGGAGGTGTTGCAAGCGTTTTGGCTCCTTAAGCAGACACTGTTGAGGAACCTGAGGAGAACATCAGTGAGTTTTGAGGGTACTTTTAAAGGCTTGGAGTGATGTAGAGTGACAGATTTAGCGGCCAGCATGGTGGCAGAAGGGGAAAGTATGGAGGCAAATGTGCTCGGGGTAGACCACTCGCGCGGCAGGCTATCTTCCCAGGAGGTAATGGAAGAGGGTCCCTGGAGTCGGGGGCGGCGGCAGCAGCAGCATCAGTGAATTAGTGCGGACTGTTGGTAGGACAAATCAGCAGTTGCAGTTTTTCATCAAGCATCCGCAGGAGGTTAACATGGCTATGTGAAAGATGTGTAGGCAGAAGGTGAAGTGTGGCCAGGGTCCCAATGTTG
The DNA here is from genome assembly GCA_027917425.1 of Gastrophryne carolinensis. NCBI lineage: Eukaryota > Metazoa > Chordata > Amphibia > Anura > Microhylidae > Gastrophryne > Gastrophryne carolinensis. Next base: position 32,362,399 of record CM051239.1, on the reverse strand, counting down.
GACCCACAGCCCTGCGTCAACATTTGCAGCGTCACCATAAAGCGGCCTGGGAGAGTTGGCTCCAAAAGTGATGGTCCAGCCTGCTACATTACCCAGTGGCACACCGCTCTCTGTTCCAGCCAGCCAAGGCTCCACCACCTCCTGTGTGTCATACCCATCCTCTGTCGCTCCAGATGCTCCTACTCCTCTTAATCCGAGTCAGTCATTCCGCCAGCAATCCATTGCCAAGCCATGTCCAAGAGAACAGTATGTGCCCACTCATCCAACGTGCAGAAGCTAAATGTGCTCCTGTATAAGTTGCTGGTGCTGCAGTCCCTCCCTTTTGAGTTGGTGGACCTTTCAGAGAACCGATGGCTTATGCCGAGTCGAGGTGGAGAGTCCCATGCTGTCATTTCTTTGCGAAGAAGGCAGTACCAGCCCTGTACAATTTTGTTGAACAGAAGGTGGGGCAGTCCTTTAGCCTGTCAGTGTGTACCAAAGTGCACAGCAGTGCCTACGTCTTGAGCTGTAACTATGGTCAGGGACAATAAATATCCTTTTAGGACCACTGGGTGATTGTGGTTCCTGCACAACCACAAAAGCAACTTGGACAGGTCCCTCCGCTGTGGCCTCCACGCTCCTAGGCCTTTGTGCCTGTGACAGTGCACTTGCACTTAGCAATGGTGTCACAGAGAAAAGTGGCAAATTGTGAATTACATGTTTTTAATAGTTAAAATTTATTTATAATAATAACATATAATAACATATAACATAGCAACAATAACATATAAATAACATAATACCAGTAACATATAAAATGTATCAACATTTTTTTTTTTTTAATATTTTTTTTCCATTGCCTTTTTTTTTCCCAGTGCCCTTCCAGCCTACCATGTGTGCAGGACACGGCGGTTTCACGCTGTTCTTCACATGGTTTGCCTTGAGCAACAGAGTCACACATGGGAGGAACTGCTAAAAATGAGAACTCAATACATGAAATCATGGCTTACTCCACGAAAACTGCAAATGGGACCCATGGTGACTGACACTGGGAAGAACATCTTGTCTGCGCTGCGACAAGGAAGCCTGAACCATGCGTCCTGCCAATCTAGTTGTCAAGCGTTTTCTGAAGTCTTCCCCCCATCTGAAAGACATCCTAACAACAGGAAGGAAACTTTGCATGCACTTCAGGCACTCCTACACCGCCAAGCACACCCTTCTTGAGCTTCAGCGTCAGAACGGTATCCCCAAACATAGTCTGATTTGCGATGTTTCCACCGTTGGAATTCCACCCTCCATATGCAGGATCGACTATAGGAACAGAGAAAAGCCATCACGGATTTCTTGATGATCCAAACGGATAGGGGGACTCCCCTGTGTAACTTCAATGTAAACCAGTGGCAGCTCATACGTGACATCTGCCGTTTGCTCAGGCCCTTTCAGGAAGCTACTTTATTAGTCAGTCGCCAGGACTATGAGATGAACAATGAGATTCCACTGCTTCATGTACTACAACACATGTTGGAAACCATGGCTGGTGAGGGCACTAGAGACATGGCGCATACATTTCACAGCCACATGAAGCTTGTGGGGGCTGAAGTGGAGGGGGAGAAGGGGGTGGGGCACAGCGAAGCACAGTTTAGGTTTGACAAAATTACCATTTTATCTAGTCATCTGACAGGAGAGGAGGAGCAGGAGCAGCCAGAGGAGATAGAGGGTTGTGAGGAAGGCGAGACAGAGGACCCAGACACACCGTGGCAGTTTGCAGTGGAGATGGAGACATGTAGTCCCTCCGAGTCACTTGCACAAATGGCACGATGCATGCTCACGCGTTTGCATAGTGACCACAGAATTGTCTCCATTTGTCAGCGGGATGACTTCTGGCTCTCCACCTTATTGGATCCTCACTTCTGGCACAAAATGGGAGCATTTTTTACACCCACTGAGAGGGAGGACAAACTGACCTACTAAAGAGACATCCTACGTAGTCAGTTGGGCGATGTCTATCTGCGCCATGGTCCATACTCTCGCAGGTCTGACTCGGGGGACCTCTGCGCTCGCCTTCCACTGCCAAGGCTGCCGGGGGGGGGGGGGGGGGGGTGGCAGCAGCAGCAGCTCCATCAGCAGCAGCATCAGTCTTCAGTCGCTAATGAGTAGCTTTCTACACCCGCATAGTGAGTCTACTTATGAGCAGCAGGAAGACCTGGAGCAGGACCTGAACCAGCAGGTCATGTCATACCTTGACATGACCATGCCAACACACCTTGAGGATCCGCTGGACTTCTGGGAAGCCAAACTTGACTTGTGGCCGCAACTAGCAGAGTTTGCCCTGGAAAAGCTGTCCTGCTCGGCCAGTAGTTGATTTAGATGGCAACTGGGCTGCTCTATATTATGCTGCAAAATGGCAAATTTACCTCACAATATAAGCTATTGCCCCTCAGATTTACACAGGGTCTGCTCTAGATTATGCTGCAAAATGCCAAATTTACCTCACAGTATAAGCTATTGCCCCTCAGATTTACACAGGGGCTGATCTATATTATGCTGCAAAATGGCAAATTTACCTCACAATATAAGATATTGCCCCTCAGATTTACACAGGGCCTGCTCTATATAATGCTGCAAAATGGCAAATTTATGTCACTATATAAGCTAATGCCCCTCAGATTTACACAGGGGCTGCTCTATATTATGCTGCAAAATGGCAAATTTACCTCACAATATAAGCTATTGCCCCTCAGATTTACATAGGGGCTGCTCTATATTATGCTGCAAAATGCCAAATTTACCTCACAGTATAAGCTATTGCCCCTCAGATTTACACATGGGCTGCTCTATATTATGCTGCAAAATGGCAAATTTACCTCACAATATAAGCTATTGCCCCTCAGATTTACACAGGGCCTGCTCTATATTATGCTGCAAAATGAGATTTTCAGACAGGGCCTGCTCTATAAAATGGCAATTTTACCTCACAATATAAACTATTGCTCCTCAGATTTACACAGGGATTTAGGTTGATATATATAATAGTGCAAAACAGCGAATTTACCTCACAATACTGTATAAACTATTGCTCCTCAGATTTACACAGTGGGCTTCTCTATATAATGGTGCAAAATGGCGAATTTACCTCACTATATAATCTATTACAGCTCTATATAAAAAATAAATAAATAAATAAATAAAAAAAGGGCCTGTGGAAGCTTATTTAGTATAACACATAGGGTGACATGTGCTGGTTTGGGATGCCCATGTGGGCTAGTGTTTTGACAGCAGGACAGAAACCAATTCAAAATGCAATAGCTTAATAAAACTGAGGCTGAACAAGCTTATTTAGTCTAAATGATAGGGTGATGTGCTGGTTTGGGATGCCCATGTGGGCTGGTGTTTTGACTGCATGACAAAAACCAAAATGCAACACTTTGATTAAGCTGAGGAGGATCAACAAGCGTATTTAGTATAACAGATAGGCTGCTAAGTGCAGGTTTGGGATGCCCTGCAGCCTGGTGTTTTTTTTTTTTTTGTTAAAGGCAGACCAAAAACCAATTCAAAATGCAATACTTTTATTCAGCTGAGGAAGAATCAACAAGCGTATTTAGTATAACAGATAGGCTGCCTAATGCAGGTTTGGGATGCCCTGCGGCCTGGTGTTTTTTTTGTTAAAGGCAGACCAAAAACCAATTCAAAATGCAATACTTTGATTCAGCTGAGGAAGGATCAACAAGCGTATTTAGTATAACAGATAGAATGCCTAGTGCAGGTTTGGAATGCCCTACGGCCTGGTGCTTTTTTTATTAAAGGCAGACCAAAAACCAATTCAAAATGCAATACTTTGATTCAGCTGAGGAAGGATCAACAAGCGTATTTAGTATAACAGATAGAATGCCTAGTGCAGGTTTGGAATACCCTGCGGCCTGGTGCTTTTTTTGTTAAAGGCAGACCAAAAACCAATTCAAAATGCAATACTTTGATTCAGCTGAGGAAGGATCAACAAGCGTATTTAGTATAACAGATAGGCTGCCTAATGCAGGTTTGGGATGCCCTGCAGCCTGGTGTTTTTTTTGTTAAAGGCAGAACAAAAACCAATTCAAAATGCAATACTTTGATTCAGCTGAGGAAGGATCAACAATCGTATTTAGTATAAGGGATAGGCTGCCTAATGCAGGTTTGGGATGCCCTGCGGCCTGGTGTTTTTTTGTTAAAGGCAGACCAAAAACCAATTCAAAATGCAATACTTTGATTCAGCTGAGGAAGGATCAACAAGCGTATATAGTATAACAGATAGGCTGCCTAGTGCAGGTTTGGGATACCCTACGGCCTTTTGTTTAATTTTGTTAAAGGCATACCAAAAACCAATTCAAAATAAAATACTTTGATTCAACTAAGGAAGGATCAACAAGCGTATTTAGTATAACAGATAGGCTGCCTAATGCAGGTTTAGGATGCCCTGCGGCCTGGTGTTTTTTTTGTTAAAGGCAGACCAAAAACCAATTCAAAATGCAATACTTTGATTCAGCTGAGGAAGGATCAACAAGCGTATTTAGTATAACAGATAGGATTCCCTGCAGCCTGGTGTTTTTTTTGTTAAAGGCAGACCAAAAACCAATTCAAAATGCAATAATTTGATTCAGCTGAGGAAGGATCAACAAGCGTATTTAGTATAACAGATTGGCTGCCTAATGCAGGTTTGGGATGCCCTGCGGCCTGGTGTTTTTTTTTGTTAAAGGCAGACCAAAAACCAATTCAAAATGCAATACTTTGATTCAGCTGAGGAAGGATCAACAAGCGTATTTAGTATAACAGATAGGCTGCCTAGTGCAGGTTTGGGATGCCCTGCGGCCTGGTGTTTTTTTTGTTAAAGGCAGACCAAAAACCAATTCAAAATGCAATACTTTTATTCAGCTGAGGAAGGATCAACATGCGTATGTAGTATAACAGATAGGCTGCTAAGTGCAGGTTTGGGATACCCAGGTGGGCTGGTGTTTTTTTGGTTAAAGGCAGACCAAAAAATATTTAAACTAATCCAGTTATATATTATGATAAATGCTTGTGTCTAACAGATAGGGTTAAATCAGCCACTGCATAGATGGCATGCACAGTGGCAAGGCAGATTTACAGCACAAAGAACTGAAATTGAATTGAAAACTGATCTGGCTAATGAAAAAAAAATGTTCACTGTCACTTCTAAGCTGTCCCTGGCTGGATGGTTCTGGTTTTTCCCTATCTTTCCCTATCTTTCCCTGGCTCTGTCTACCTCTCTGTCTTCCTCTCTGACTCTCCCTACCTATCTCTAACTCTCTGCCCCTGTCCCTAACTAGCTGTGCTCTGGCAGCAATGCAAGGCTGAAATGCGCACAGGCAAGATGGCCGCCGCTTTATATAGCACGGTGATGTCACCGGGCTTCCTGGCTGCTGATAGGCTGCATGTGATCTACCCATGATACCTTGCCCCAGGGGGTACGTCTGGACATGTTCATCCACCATTTTAGAATACCTGTAATTGAAATAAATGGAGTTTAAAGGAAAACTTAGATCGATCGAATCGCGGGGAAATTCGGATTCGTTCAGAATCGAATTTTCCATGAAATTCGGAACGAATCTCCGGGTTCGTCCGGATCGATTCGCTCATCCCTACTTCCAGCACCTGCCTGTTGCGGCTAACTCCCCCACTCGCAGAGTCACAAAAATGCCAAAGAAAATGCCGCCTTAAATAATTTCCCCTCAAACTCCGATGAGCAAACCTGTGATAGTCTACCAATGATCCCACACAGAATCTCCCAAGAGACCGTCCGCCTGATATCAACTGTATTGTGTTCCTTGTACCATACCTTAAGTGCCTGCTATACCCAGAATATTTTTGTAAAGTCCTTCCAAACCTATAAGTGGCACCAGAAGGACAGCACCACCAGCTTTTCATCTAATGAGGCAGGAGACTCCCCCCCTGCCAACAGCTCGCCCACGTACCACAGAAACAAATCTTGCCTATCTCCCTCTGTGGGAGGAACCCCGAATTCTTAACCAGTGCTGCCACATGTTTGAATAACACCCCCATGTAGATGGTGCAACCGACCTCCATATCAACTCAAACAAGTGCCTCCAATGACCTCCATAAGCCATTCCGGGCACACCTCGCCGACTTCCCTTGCTTTGGGCGCCAGACTCCGAAAATGATCCCACTGAGAACAAGAGAGAGCATCAGCCACCGTGTTCTCCACCCCCAACACATGCGCTGCCCTGCACAACAAATTACACTTCAAACATGCCAACACCAGCTGATGTAACAGTACAACGACTAATGGAGACGATGATGTCTGCAAGTTAACCGCCGATACTAAGGACATGTTGTCGGATCTAAAACAGACAGAGACTTGGGGTACAGAATCAAAGTCAGTTTCCAGGCAGAAAACAAGGTTAGGGGCACAGAATCGTAGTAAGTTTCCAGGCGGAGGCTGTGGGCTGGAACCCAGAATTGTTTTTTATTTCCAGTAAATACACACAAATGACAATGCTAGTGCAGGCTGGTTAATAATAAATTCCACCCTGATGAAGTGGCATCAATAGCCAAGGAAGGTGTGGATGCCACAGCTTGCCTGCATGTTACCTTCTCCAGCACTTTGGTGATATCATTTATTTTATTATTAATTTAACTCCTTGCTCATTTCAGATATCGGTCACTGTTTTGCTTTTGGTTATACTAGATTTTCTAACACCAGTATATTGAAAAAGGGGTTCTCTCCCCTTTTCTCCCCCCTCATCTTTTTAGTTTTTTTTTGGGGGGTCGTATCACATGGTTCCTGTTCACTTGTATGTTGTGTAAGGGGTTAGGTAGCGGGTTAGTCTTCTCCTGGGTAGACAGGCACACTTTAAGCAGGCACAAAAAAGTCCACAGAACAAAGATCATTTAACTGACCTCAACCAGTTTTATTGCCAGATTGTGGTATAAATAAAAAAAAAAACAAAAGAAGTCCTATGCCTGTCCGGCTCTAACTAAACATTAAGTGCTCCTGACTAACCCAGTGCCGGCCTAGTACCAGGCACCATAACATAACAGATCATAACATACCACCGGCAATGCTGCCACAGGCTTCTAGCAGATGTCCTGTTCCCAGGTTGAGAGCGAGAGTCTGTGTGAACTCCCCCCTTCTATCAGGCAAGCACACCTTGGACTAATCAGCCAGCCCAAGACCCGAACTGTCCGGGTGGAGTGGGGCCCACCCTCTCTTCCCCACTCCAGCAACACAGGCCCTGTAAACGGGTTTTTACCCAAACCCTAAACTAGAGATCCTAGATCTCTAGTTTCTACCTTCCTGGTTGCTTTTACCTGACAGATAAAAGAAATCTTGGGCAGATATACACACCCTCTATGACTTGTCCAGTCACACATCCTCCCCCCCTGTTTCCGACCCGGGGCTGGAACACAACTACATACAATGTACCCGAGATAAGGCATAAGCAATTTTCATTTGGGTCCCTGGCCTGTGTTTTACTGTAAACCTGTATTCCTGTAAGGCCAAGAACCATTTTGTAACCCTCCTATTCTTTTCCTCATTTTCACACATCCACTTGAGGGGAGCGTGGTCCGTAACCAATTCAAACTGACGGCCAAGTAGATAATAACGGAGGGCTTCTAGGACCCATTTAATGGCTAGGCATTCTTTTTCTACAATTGCATACTTCATCTCATGAATTTTCTACTTAAGTACAGCACCGGGTGTTCCTCACCATTCCGCACCTGTGACAGTACTGCCCCCAGTCCCACATCAGATGCATCCGTTTGAAGGCCAAATCTCTCCTAAAGTCTGGCGTTATCAGCACCGGCTGAGCACACAGTAGGCTTTTAAGGGTCTGGAATAATTTTTCCGCCTGTGACGTCCACTTAACCATGACAGAGTCTTTGCCTTTCGTCAGGTCAGTCAAGGGAGGCAAAATTAGGTATAAACCTTCTATAATAGCCTGTAATTCCCAAGAAAGCACGGACTTGCTTCTTGTTAACAGGCTGATGCCATCTTTGTATGGCTTCAATCTTGTTTAGTTGGGGTTTTACCAAGCCATGGCCTATGTTGTAACCCAGTTACTTGGCCTCCTCCAGTCCCATGGCACATTTTTTTGGATTGGCTGTCTCACGCAGAGAATTGATAACAGCCTGTACTCTAGGTAAATGGGACTCCCAATCTGGACTTTGGATGATTATATTATCCAGATAGGCTGCTGTATACTATCTGTGAGGAATTCTATCCATAACCCTCTGGAAGGTGGCAGGTGCCCCATGCAACCCAAACGACAAAACAACATAACGAAACAACCCGTCCGGAGTGGCAAAGGTAGTTTTCTCTTTTTCCTCATCTGTTAATGGTATCTGCCAGTACCCTTTGGTTAGATCTAGGGTTGTTATATAATGGGCATTTCTGAGTCTATCAATGAGCTCATCTACACGTGGCATTGGGTAAGCATAAAATTTAGATATAGAATTAAGCTTACGAAAGTCATTGCAGAACCTCCAGCTGCCGTCTGGCTTGGGGATCAGAACTATGGGGCTGGACCATTGGCTATGGGACTCTTCTATTACCCCAAGTTTTAACATTTTCCTCACCTCTGCAGAGATAATCTCTCTCCTGGCCTCTGGTATTCTGTAGGGCCTCAGCTTAACCTTTTCACCTGGTTCAGTCAGAATGTCATGTTTAACCCTTTAAGTGCCAGCCTACCTGGAGTTTTTGTCACACTCTGTTGCCAGACCATTTTGCACTATTTTGCGCTCCCCATGTTCAAATGTGATTTTGGAAGGGATTTCCAGGGATTTCCCAGGAAAATGATATATTGTTTTTTTCAGCAGAGTCTGGGCTTTAACATGAAATGTCTTGTTTGTCATTTGTTAGGTGTATTCTTAATATTTTTGGGTGAAATATGTGCAAAAAAAAAAAAAAAAAAAAATTTTTACATATTGTAGTTTTTTTTGTAATAAAAAATGTAAGTTTGTCAATGAAATCTTATTGCGTGTGAAATCCCAATTTCTCCCGGTTACAGCGGTACCACATATGTATAGGTAGACACCCTTTCCTGCCCAGGAGACTCCCCCAAACTGAAACAGCGCTTTAGGGGATTTTCAGATAAAATACAACTATGCTACGCAATATGCGCACCTTGCAGTTTTTCCAGAAAAACAACCCTTTACATTTGAAATACCCCCAACAAACTATATATTCTCTGGAAGTACACACCTCAGGCTTTCTAGGCGTACCAGGCTTGTTGATGTGGCCATAGTTTTCTGGAAGTAATCCCTCAATGGATTCTTTGGTTGCAAAGAGTTTCCCTAAAAAAGGATAAAAAAGCAGAATCAAAGCCACATTTTCCTAAAAAAACTATATACAAACAAGAATAAACAAGTTTAATCTGAAAACGCAACAACCTCCGAACAGAACGATACCCAACATGCATAGCTACTGTCAAGGGAAGAGTTGCCAAACACCCCAAAGTAAAGCATGTGCGTAACGGTAATTTTACTTGAAAATTTCAGCTCTGCAGACAAAGTGCGCACCTTGCGATTTTTCAACCAAAACAACCCTTGACATTTAGAATATCCCCCATAAACCATATATTCCCTGAAAGTACACACGTTAAGCTTTCTAAGGGTACCCAACTTGTTCTAGTGGGCTCATCTTTCTGGAATTATTACCTCTTTGGTTGCGCAGGGTTTCCCTAAAAAATTTATAAAAAAGCTGAATAAAAAACACCTTTTCCTAAAATATAAATATGCAAACCAGAAAGAACAAGCTAAGTCTGAAAGCGCAAGGTCCCCCGAACAGAACAATACCCAAAATGCAGAGGTACTATTAACCCTTTTAATTGCCAGCCTACTTGAGATTTTGTCACCCTCTGTTGACAGGCCATTTTTCCCCATTTTGCGTCATGTTTTGCCCCATGTTTTGCGCCATTTTTGCTGGAACTTTCAGGAAAATTATATATATATTTTTTTGCAGCAGAGTTTAGGCTTTAACATGAAATGTCTTGTTTGTAATTTTTTTTTTTTTTTTTTACAATATTATTAAGTAAAAAAAATAAATAAATAAATAAATAATTTTTTTAGAAAATTGACTCCTTTATTTTAAATAAAAAATGTATTTTATTAAGGAAAATCATATTGCATGTGAAAGCCCCATTTCTACCGATTAGAACGGTACCACATATTTATCGGTAGCCCCCTGTTCCTGCCCAGGAGACCCCTCTAACTGAAACAAGTATTTTATAACATTCACAAAAAAAATACAAATACCATCCACACTACAAAGGGTTAAATCGAGAAAAAAAATGACATAGGGTCCCCCCTCCCAGGGGAGGGAGACCCCATTTTTTTTTGATTTTTAAGGGTTAAAAACCCTTAAAAATCAAAAAAAAAATTTACGTGGGGTCCCCCTTACCCAAAGTAACCAGCCCGGGACCAGCTATGGGGGCTTGTAGGCACAGAGTGGGGGGGCCAGCTTATGTGGCCCACCCACCCTGCAGCCTACGAGCCCACATAGCCTATGTGGGCCCGGGCTCTTCTGCCCCCCCCTGGCCTTTGGGGAGGCAGGTAATGGGGTGCCGGGGGTTAATGGCAAGCCACCCGCTAGCGCAGGTGGCTTGCCATCCCCCCAGCCTTGTGAACTGGTATAGGGGTCATGGACCCCTTACCAGTTCACAAGGGGTTAAAAGTAAACAATCACACAGACACACAAAAGAGAAAAAAATATTTTATTAATTTTTATTTTTTTTTTACACTGTACTCACCTCCCATCCATCCTGGAGCACTCTGTCCCTCGGCGATCACTGGCTTCTGCTCACTTGCTAGAAGCCTTTTATAGCTGCTGGATGACAGAACACAAAGGGTTAATCAAAAAAAAAATGACATAGGGTCCCCCCTCCCGGGGGGGCGGACCCCATTTTTTTTTTTTTTTTAAGGGTTAAAAACCCTTAAAAATCAAAAAAAAATTGACGTGGGGTCCCCCTTACCCACAGTAACCAGCCCGGGACCAGCTATGGGGGCTTGTAGGCACAGAGTGGGGGGGCCAGCTTTTGTGGCCCCCCCACCCTGCAGCCTACGAGCCCACATAGCCTATGTGGGCCCGGGCTCTTCTGCCCCCCCCCCCTGGCCTTTGGGGAGGCAGGTAATGGGGGTGCCAGGGGTTAATGGCAAGCCACCCGCTAGCGCAGGTGACTTGCCAGACCCCTGAGCCCTGTGAACTGGTATAAGGGGTCATGGACCCCTTACCAGTTCACAAAGGGTTAACAGTATAAATAAAAAGACACACACAGGTTTTCAAATATGTTTATTTAAAAAAAAAAAACATTTTACCTTTACTCACCTCCGATCTTCAGATGCATTGTCCCGCGGCGATCTGATGCAGGTGACAGCTGGGCAGAGAAGGGGGGAGGCAGGCGATCGGAGGATCGCCTACCTCCCTCCTTCTCCGCCCAGCCGTCACCGGCATCTGAGAGGAGAACTGCCGGGTGCCCCGATGACACCCCGAAGGGGCGGGGCTAAAATCCAAGATGGCGGCCGCCATCGGAAGATGCGACGGAGGGAGGCTGTTATGCCCCCCTCCAGAAGACAGAAGACCCGGGGGGGGTAATCGGAGCCCCCCCCCCCATGAAGAGGAGAGGCGGCGGGAGTCGGCGGGAGCGGAGGTGAGTAACAGTCATTTTTTTTTTTTTTTTTAACAGGCAATCCCGGCGGCTGCTGAAACGGGGGGGGGGCACCCTATTCCGGGCCCTCCCCTGCAGCCGGAGAAGCCCCGATCGGCGATCGGAGCCCCGCTGGCTGAAGAGGAGACCCGGCCGGACCAAACAAGGGGTCAGGTAAGTGACTTTTTTTTTAACTTTTTTTTGTGGGATTGGGGAATGCCAGGCACGTAAAATTTACGTGGCTGGCACTTAAGTGACGGAGAGGCAACCACGTAAATTTTACGTGGCTGGCATTTAAAGGGTTAATGAGAGAGGTACGACCTGGGGTATCAGAGAAAAAAACCCTGTTCTTAAAGAGGAACCCCTGCACTTCTACTTTCTGTGTATCTGCAAGGGAGTCGGGTACTGTTACTTCGGGCAACAAGGGCTGCTCTGGTTGATCTTTCCACGGTTTTATAAGATTGACGTGGTACACTTGCTCTGGCTTCCGTTTACCTGGCTGGCGGATTTTATAGTTCACCTCATTTATTCTTTCTAGTACCTCAAAGGGCCCTTGCCATTTAGCCAGAAATTTACTTTCTACTGTAGGGATCAGCACTAAAACCCGGTCACCGGGTGCAAAGGTACATATTCTGGCACTGCGCTTATATACTCTTTGTTGTGCCTTCTGAGACTGGGCCATATGTTCTCGCACAATAGGCAATACTGCCGAGATTCGATCCTGCATTTTGGCCACGTGTTCAATGACACTCCTTCTTTCCAGGTTTCTTTTGCTATATCTAGAAGGCCCCTCGGGTGACGGCCATATAGTAACTCAAATGGAGAATACCCTGTAGATGACTGAGGGACCTCACGGATGGCAAACATGAGGTAAGGAAGAAGGAAGTCCCAATTTTTCACATCTTTGTTCACCACCTTCCTTAACATGGCTTTTAGGGTTTTATTGAATCTCTCTACCAGTCCATCGGTCTGTGGATGGTAGACAGAAGTACCCAGCTGTTTCACCTGGAATAATTTACACAGCTCTTTCATGGCCCGGGACATAAAGGGGGTACCCTGATCTGTAAGGATCTCTTTTGGTAGTCCTACACGTCTAAACACGTGCACCAACTCTTTAGCTATAACCTTGGATGACGCATTGCATAGGGGTATAGCTTCCGGGTAACGGGTGGCATAATCCATAATTGCAAGAATATGCTGGTGGCCGCGAGCAGATCTTACAACGGGCCCCAGCAAATCCATCGCTATTCTCTCAAACTACGGTAGTATGGCCGAGGGGCTGAAACCTGGCACTCTGGGCAGGAGTCACAATAATCTTTCATGTTTTTGAAAACCCCAGGCCAGAAGAATCGTTGAAGGACTCTATCTATAGTTTTCTCTGTCCCCAAATGCCCCCCCATAAGGTGACCATAAGCCAGATCTAGCACAATCCTTCTATATGCCTTAGGGACCACTAGTTCCTCCACTAGATCCTCTCCCCTTTTACCACTTGGTACAGCAAGTCATGTTTTACCACCATGTATGGATAGGACAGTCTGGTGTCAGGCTCCACCAGGTTACCATCAATCATTTTAACATTTTCCCGGGCTCTGGTAAGAGTGGCATCTTTCAACTGTTCAGCACCAAACTGATCCTTCCGTACCTCAAGATCAGGCATACTGTCACTAGGGGGCTCTAAACTGCTATGACCCTCTGGGGACACCACATTGTGGGGTTCAGCTTCTTCCCCAGTCATAACCGAAAAGGGGAACGTTTTCTCCTCAATTAAGGCCCCACTTACTGGCAGTGTATTTGAGACTCTCTGTTCCCACATCTTCCAGAAATGTGGGAAGTCCCGCCCCATGATGACATCATGCATTAATAATGGCACTATCCCCACCATGAATTTTACTGCACCAAACTGTGTATGTATGTCCACTAGCGCCATGGGGTAATGTCGAGTGTCCCCGTGAATGCAAGTAACCCCAATAGTTTTCACCAGACGGGTTATTGGAGGTACCAAAACTGCTTTTACCGGGGTCACTAGACTACCTGAGTCTAACAGTGCATTTACAACTTTACCTTCGACCGTAATAGGACACATGTGTTTCTCATCCCCAGCATTTGGTAACGCTACACACGCAAGCTGAGCATACAGTGATATGCGGCGGTTTATGTAGGAGACATCACATTGCATGGCATCATCATACATTGGGCAATTGGCAACAATATGACCGGGCATTTAACGTCGAAAACACTTTATAACATCCTTACTGAGTCTCTTATAGGCCCCCAACTTCCCTGGCATGGCTTGCCAGTTTCTAGAGCCTGGGCCTTCAGTCTCTCCACTTGCATGCACCAACCCATCAGATCTACCAGCCCCCTTTTCCATTATGACAGTCTTACCAGGAAGTCCTGGAGATCTCCGCTGTGGGGCTAGGGGGTGCTGTGACAGACTCATCAGTTCCTCAGCTGCTTTGTACCTCTCCACCATCTCCACCATCTGGTCAGCATCTTTGGCGTCTCCATGGCTCACCCACTTGCGCAAGGCAACAGGGAGGGATCTTAAGTACTGGTCCATCACAACCCGTTCCACCATCTGGGGGCCTGTCAGGATCTCCGCCTGCAACCACTTCTTGGTTAGGTGAATGAGGTCATGCATTTGAGAGCGTGGAGGTTTGTCCATGCTGTAGACCCAGGTGTGCACGCGCTGTGCGCGGACAGAAACTGTGACTCCAAGGTGTGTTAAAATCTCCTTTTTTAGCTTGCCATAGTCCATAGCATCCCGGGTTTCCAGGTCAAAATAGGCCTTTTGAGATTCTCCTGAAAGGAAGGATGCCAAAAGACCCGCCCATTGTTCCTTTGGCCATCACTCTCGCTCGGCAGTCCTTTCAAAGGTTGTCAGATAGGCTTCCACATGACTGGGCTAGCGCTCCATATGTCCTGCGTCATACCTCTCACCTGCCAAATAACGAGTCCAGACCACCATGTCGTTGGAATGATTAAATTTAATCGGCCACAGCCCAACAAATATAATAACACTGTACAAGCAGTAAAGAGTCCCCCCTATAGTTCCGGGTCTGAGAAGCCTAAAAACCCAAGAATGACGGGAAGGGGAGGGAACAAAAATAAACATCCCGACCCCCACCAAGCGGAAGCCAACATAAACTCGGCCGCAAAACCTCCTAGGCCAGGGAGCTTAATCGGGCTAACCGCCAGTGACCAAAACATCCCCTTCCCTCCCAGAACGCCAACCATCCGAAACTCATTAACCAAATCGTCCTGGCCGGTTTCCAGGGAAACAGCCGCATACCCTACCCAAGGAACTGCTACCTCAGACCCGAAACCCGAGAGGAGACCCGCCCAATGGCTGTGACAAATACAATCCAGAATTCCACAGAAAAGAAAAACAACTTTAACAAAGATAAATAACAATACATTAACATATGTACAAAGTATGACACATTGTTTTTTTTTTTTTTTTTGTTAGATATAGGTACTACAACTCCAAGAATAAATAACAGAATACTGCAGCACCCACAACAGGTGCCCACAAGCATATTACAATCTTTATTTTATTTATTTTTTTTTTTTTTTTTATATATATATACAACATTCATGTACAATAAATAACAACCATACAACTTCAACACATATTAACCCCCCCTCCCCCCCCCCCCAGAACTGTAGCCGAATAAAACCAAACATAACCAAAAACAGGGCGGGAGGGTGGGACCGCTCGTCATCCACGCCGGGGGTCAAAGAGGAAGGGGAGGGGGACAAACGTCCCTTTATACTCCCCCCCCCCCCCTTTGAGGTCACTTCCCCCCAGTGACCACTTCCCCCATGGCTGGTCTGCCTCCGGACGGAGCGCAGGCCAGTCATGTGGGCTGCCCTCCTTAAAGGGACGGCGCTTTCTTGACTGGGCTAGCGCTCCATATGTCCTGCGTCATACCTCTCACCTGCCAAATAACGAGTCCAGACCACCATGTCGTTGGAATGATTAAATTTAATCGGCCACAGCCCAACAAATATAATAACACTGTACAAGCAGTAAAGAGTCCCCCCTATAGTTCCGGGTCTGAGAAGCCTAAAAACCCAAGAATGACGGGAAGGGGAGGGAACAAAAATAAACATCCCGACCCCCACCAAGCGGAAGCCAACATAAACTCGGCCGCAAAACCTCCTAGGCCAGGGAGCTTAATCGGGCTAACCGCCAGTGACCAAAACATCCCCTTCCCTCCCAGAACGCCAACCATCCGAAACTCATTAACCAAATCGTCCTGGCCGGTTTCCAGGGAAACAGCCGCATACCCTACCCAAGGAACTGCTACCTCAGACCCGAAACCCGAGAGGAGACCCGCCAAAGCCAAGCAGCGCTAAAACCTTAGCGCTGCTTGGCCCGCCACAACTCCACCGCCATATCGATCCTCTCCTTCAATGACATGTTAAACAAGTCGTTCCCCATGTCATTCAAGTGGACCCCATCGGATCGATAGAACCCCCTAATCCCTTCTACCTCGATGTGGCGCACACTCAAACCCCCATTCAGCCTCACAAACCTCGCTATCGCCTTGTTAACCTTAACCCGAACCTTCTCGATGGCCAACAAGTCTCTAGCGTGTCGCCAGGCAAAACGGGGGACAATCTGAGACCACACCAACACCACCCCCGGAAATACACCCAGGAAAAACAATAAATCCCGTGTTATGGACTTGATCAAGTGCTGCATCGGCACCTTCCCCAAGTCATTCCCCCCTGCGTGAATAACCAAAACCCCCGGCGGCCCCTTCCTTGCCGCCACACGCATTGTGTGCTCCCGCATGTCCTCCCAGCACAGGCCTCTCACACCAGCCCAGCTCAACCGAGCCCGATCTTCCGGAATGCCCAGCTGCATTCCATTCCTCCGAACCACCGCACGCCGAGCCGACCAGTAAACATATGAATGGCCGACGATCACGACCGAGCATGCCGAATCTAAAACAAAAAATAGGGAAAAAGGGGGAAGGGGAGGGAAGGAGGTGGGAAAAAAGTTATCGACCGATCCCTCAATCACCTGTACAACTGATCAATCCTGTCCGGCCGAATGTACCGCCGAAACCGCGCCGATTCCCACCTCCCCAGCCTCTTTATTAAGTCATCCGGCAGCCCCAGCCTAGCCGCCTCTGTTGCGGCCCCAATACGAAACGAGTGGGTACCATATTCGCTGCTTTCCAACCCCAACTCCTCAAGACACTTCCTAAAAACCACCAAAAACTGGAACCGCGACAAGAAGGAACCATCCTCGTGCATGAGTAGCGGACCGTTCCCACTCGGCCTCACCCTCAGGAACTCCTCGACCGCAGCAGCCGGACATGAATCACATTGCCGCAACCTCCCCAAAAAGATACTAACCCCCCGCCCCCGCTGATCTGTCTTAGACCGCCTTATCCGTAACGCCACCCCTTCCTCCGACGTCACTGCGTCACCCAAACCCAACCCACCGGGTACCCGCTTACTAGGGCTTACCAGCTCCCCCACTCTCAGGGCCCCAAAGAAAGCCAGCGAAAATGCAGCCCTAAACAAACTCACTTCGAAACCCGACGCACAAACCCGGGACAAAACACTGAAAATCCCCCCCAACAAACCCCATGACACCGGCCGCCTGTTATCAGCCCTCCTGTGCTCTTTCCGCCAACCCTTCAGTGCCTGCCGCACCCAAAACGCCTTGGTCATATCCACCCAGCCCTCCAGATGGCACAGGAACGCCAAAGCCGACATCTTTTTGTCAACCGAAGCCGGGGTCGCGCCGCCCTCCAACAACTCGCACACGTACAAGATCAACAACCCTTGCCTATCGACCTCCGTTCCAGGCACCCCGTGCCTATCGACCTCCGTTCCAGGCACCCCGAACTCCTCTGCCAAGGCCCACCACTGCTGCCACGTCTTTACATATGAAGCCCAAGTAGATGGTGCAACTGACTTTTGAATCAAGCCAAACAGGCGTCTTACAGTATTTCCAGCAGCCAACTGGGGCATGACTCGCCGACTTCCCTCGCCTCGGGTGCCAACTTCCTGAAGCGCTCCCACTGCGAACGAGAAAGAGCGTCAGCTATCCCGTTTTCCACCCCGGGGACATGCGCCGCCCTGCACCACACATTATACCGCAAACAACCCAACACCAGCTGCCTGAGCAGCACCACCACCGGTAGTGAAGACGAAGTCTGCGTGTTAACTGCCGCAACCACCGACATGTTGTCTGACCGGAAACACACCGCCTTGTTCCTCAGCACCTCTCCCCATAACGTCACCGCCACCACCAGTGGGAATAATTCCAAAAAAGCCAAATTCCTCACCAGGTCTGAGTCCCGCCACCGCCCTGGCCAGGGGCCCGCACACCATCTCCCCCCCAAGTAGGCCCCAAAACCTACTGAGCCCGCCGCATCCGTGAAGAGCTCAAGCTCGTCATTTGCCCTCACCGGGTCCTGCCAGTACGCCAGCCCGTCGAAAGACCTCAGGAAAGTGATCCACATCCTGATGTCCTCCTTCATCGCCGCCGTCAACCGGATGAAGTGATGCGGCTCCCGAACTCCCGCCGTCGCCAGTGATAGGCGCCTGGTGAACACCCTTCCCATAGGCAAAACCCGGCACGCGAAGTTCAGCTTCCCGAGCAC
This sequence comes from Gastrophryne carolinensis, assembly GCA_027917425.1. Taxonomy (NCBI): domain Eukaryota; kingdom Metazoa; phylum Chordata; class Amphibia; order Anura; family Microhylidae; genus Gastrophryne; species Gastrophryne carolinensis. Next base: position 32,344,131 of record CM051239.1, on the reverse strand, counting down.
TGACTGCAGCCGCATCAACGTGACCTTCTTGGCCCCCAGAGCCCCCTCCAAACCCCCAACCAAATCCTCAATTTTATCCCTCGGCAGCCTACATACCCTCTTTACCGTGTCGATCTCGATCCCCAGGAATTTTATCGTGGTTGCTGGACCTTCCGTCTTGTCGTGTGCCACCGGCACCCCAAAAACCCCAAAAACATTTAACATGGTCGCCAACAACAACTCGCACACCCTGGTGCCCCCCGGACCTACGCACAAAAAATCATCTATGTAATGAGTGACGGACCCCACGCCCGCTCTTTCCTTTACCACCCACTCCAAGAACGAGCTAAAGGCTTCAAAATAGGCGCACGAAATTGAACACCCCATTGGGAGACACCGGTCCACGTAATACCCCCCCTCGAAAAAACACCCCAAAAGATACAAGCTATCCGGATGCACTGGTAGCAGCCGAAACGCAGATTCGATGTCGGTTTTTGCCATCAATGCCCCGGGGCCTGCTTCCCTTACCATATCCAAAGCGAAGTCAAACGACGTATAAGACACCGATGACAGCTCTTTGTCTATCCCATCATTCACCGACCCACCCCTCGGGAAAGACAGATGGTGTATGAGGCGAAATTTGCCTCTCTCCTTCTTGGGCACAACCCCCAACGGGGACACCACCAGGTCCTCCAGAGGGGGGGCGCTAAATGGGCCCGCCATCCGCCCCAAAGAAACTTCTTTCCCCAACTTTTCCCTAATCACCTCGGGCCGCTCCCGAGCCGATTTCAGATTCTTAAGCGAGCGCACCCTAGGAGGCGCTGCACATGGAATCCGAAAACCTTGCGATACTGACATGACATTAGCAAACATTTGTGGCTCACCCTGCGTAGCGCTCCCGCAGCCTGATCCTCCCGTGCGCCGCTCCAAGTCCTGGGTCCCCGGGCCCGACTGGCCCAGGGACCCGCTTCCCGCCGGACGTCCTGACGCCACCGCAGTTCCTGGTGCCGCCGTCACGCTGCCGGAAGATGATGGCGCCCGGGAGCCGATCGCCGCCCCCGACCGCCCGCCTGCCTGGCTGCCGCTGTCCTCCAACCGCCCTCCTGGTGCCTCGACCGCCGTGCCGCCTGACACCGTGTCCTGGTCGGCCACCGCCTGCGAAGAAAAAAGGAGAGGCGAGCAGCCGGTACTGGCCGGGAAGCCGAGCCCCCGGCCGCATGCGCGCATGTCCGCAAAGCCTGGACCTAAATGGAAATGGGCCGGGGAGGACGCCATGCGCACCAGCTCCCCCGGCTGGGGGGCCGTAAGGTCAAAGGGCCAGGCGCTCAGGGACGCGGGGACCCGCCAGGCCGGGGGAGCCATGGGAGGGAGGGGGGCATCCCGTGTCGCCGGGGGAAAGGGGTGCGGCGGGGGCGCCAGCGGAGCGAAAAAAGGGGGGTGAGGGGGCGCCGCTCCCGCCAGGGGGCATGCGCTATGGGAGAAGGGGGGGTCAGCGCGGGGGGGGAAAAGGGGGTATATATTTGTGTAGTGTGCTGCTTGGGAGCCCCCGCCGGCGTCCAAAAGGACGCCGGAGGCCCCACTACTAGGCCTGGGGGAGGGGGGTCCCCTCCCCCGCGGCCGCTCTCCGCTCCAATTGGAGCAGAGCCTTGACCCCCGTGGAGGACCCCGGTGGAAGGGAGGAGGGAGGGGGAGGGGGGCCCCCCCGCCGGCTTGTACGCGGGGGGGGGGGGGAGGGGGGGCAAAGGGCGCGTGGTTGTGGGCGAGCCCGGCCGCTCCCAGTGAGCTCACCGGGCCCGCATGGTCCCCCCCCCCGCCGGGGGGGGGGGTGCTGTCAGAGGCGCAGCTCCCCGCCCACGGGGACGGCGGGGAGCAGCAGACTTCCTGCGGCCCGAGCTACACTGCTCGGGCCGCGCCGACGAACGAGGAGGGGGCAGAGCCGACGGCCCCCACGTGCCTGCCTCAACCCCAGCCACAAGGGAGGGGGAGGCAGGCCTCCTCTGCCCCGAGCCCTGGCGCGCAGGCCGGGAGCTCGAGCGAGGTGGGGGCGGAGCCTGCGCCCCGGCAGCAGCGGCCTCTCCCTGCGAGAGGGAGAGGGGAACACTTGCCGCCGGCGCGCGGCCGGCGGAGGACGACGGGGGAGGCGCGCCTGAAGCACCCGCCTCCCCCCGACGAGAGCGAGCTGAGGCTCGAGGCCTCCCGCAGCCCGCAGGTAAGTGGCGCGCCGCGTTGGAAGGGGTGGAGGGACGGAGGGGGAGAACCGCAGGCGCGGCAGGCGCCGCGTCCATCCCCCGCCGCGCGTGGCGCCGAGGTGGCGACGGGCTAAGCCGGGCAATGGCCCGGCGTGCCCGTCGGGGGCGGGAGGGGGGTGGCGGCGAGGCGGACTGGGGGGGCAGTAGGCTCCTCACCCAGTCCTCGCCTCGTCGCCCGGCCTCCCTGCGCAGCGCAGCTAAAAGGGCCTCCATGGTCACTTGCCTGGGTGGACGAGCGTCAGTCAGACCGCTCGTCATCCACGCCGGGGGTCAAAGAGGAAGGGGAGGGGGACAAACGTCCCTTTATACTCCCCCCCCACTTTGAGGTCACTTCCCCCCAGTGACCACTTCCCCCATGGCTGGTCTGCCTCCGGACGGAGCGCAGGCCAGTCATGTGGGCTGCCCTCCTTAAAGGGACGGCGCTTTCTTTATCAGCTGCAGTCATCTTTTGTAGGAAATGACTAGCTCTTATGGTGGCTTGAGTATCGTCTGCAACACCTGGGGCCCGCTCAGCGACACTGGCTAGCTGCTGTAGAACAACTTTTAAGGTCTCCCGGTCTTTTCTTTGCTCTTCCTGTGTCGCCTCCAGTTGAGCTGTCAGCCTGCGGCTTGATTCCTCAAGTGCTCTTTGTTGCACCATGGTAGCCTCCTGCTGCACTCAGGTAGCCTCCTGTTGAGATGCCACAGCTTGCAACATAGCTTTAATTACATCCTCCATTTTCCAGATGCAAAGAAACAGTCTGCAATGAAAGGGACTCCGGCCCTTTAAATTTCCAGTTTTGTTTTCTTTTGCCCAAAAATTAGTGCCTCCTAGCAGGTTAGTCTTCTCCTGGGTAGACGGGCACACTTTCAGCAGGCACAAAAAAAGTCCACAGAACAAGAAAGAATCATTTTACTGACCTCAGCCAGTTTTATTGCCAGATTGTGGTATAAATTAAAACAAAACTAAACAAAAGAAGTCCTATACCTGTCCGGCTCTAACTAAACATTAGGTGCTCCTAACTAACCCAGTGCCGGCCTAGTACCGGGCACCATAACATAACAGATCATAACATACCACCGGCAATGCTCCCACAGGCTCGTAGCACATGTCCTGCTCCTAGGATGAGAGAGCCAGAGTGTGTGTGAACTCCCTCCTTCTATCAGGCAAGCACACCTTGGACTAATCAGACAGCCCAACACCCGGACTGTCCGGGTGGAGTGGGGCCCACCCTCTCTTCCCCACTCCAGCAACACAGGCCCTGTAAACAGTTTTTTTTCTTTTTTTTTTATCCAAACCCTAAACTAGAGATCCTAGATCTCTAGTTTCGAACTTTCTGGTTGCTTTTACCTGACAGATACAAGAAATCTTGTCCAGACACTCTGTCACAGTTGGTATATTATTTTATCATTGCTACTAGAGATGAGCGAACTTTTGAAAAATTCGATTCGACTGATTCGCCGAATTTTCCGACAAAAATCGTTCGCTATTAAAAATGGCTATTTCTGAGCCTCCTAGAGCCTCAATAGGGTTGTAAACCATTTTGCCTTGCTGTAACACGCATAGGATGCGTGCTGGGTTAGTTAAATAATACTGTAAATAAATATCACATGCAGATCAGAGGCATCGCTAATAGAATCGCAGAGCGGCACAATTGCAGAGAATTGAAGTGGCATCACTATGAGGGGCAGGAGCCCAAACATTGCTTTAAAGAGACACTGGAGTTGGCAGCAGCAGGAGCCCAAAAATTGGATGAATCACACCCTGGAGTTGCAAGCAGCAGCAGGAGCCCAAACATTGGCTGAAAGAGACACTGGAGTTGGCAGCAGCAGCAGCCCAAAAATTGACTGACACACCCTGGAGTTTCAAGCAGCAGCAGCAGCAGCAGCAGCAGGAGCCCAAACATTACTTTAACCCTTTCGCTGCCAGCCTACCTGCAGCATTTGCCACTCCCTGTTGCCAGACGATGTTTCACTATTTTGCGCTACACATATTCAACTGTCATTTTTGAAAGGATTTCCAGGGATTTCCCAGGAAAATTATATATTGTTTTTTTCAACAGAGTCTGGGCTTTAACATGAAATGTCTTGTTTGTATTTTTTAGGTGTATTCTCAATTTTTTTGGGTGAAATGTGTGAAAAAAAATAAAAAAATGTAAGTTTGTCAATAAAATCTTATTGCGTGAGAAACCCCAATTTCTCCCGGTTACAGCGATACCACATATGTATAGGTAGACACCCTTTCCTGCACAGAAGCCTTTTATAGCTGCTGGATGACAAATGGTTAATTAAAAAAAAAAAATGACATAGGGTCCCCCTTCCCGGGGACCCCATTTTTTTTTGGATTTTTAAGGGTTAAAAACCCTTAAAAATCCCAAAAAAAAAATGACGTGGGGTCCCCCTTACCCAAAGTAACCAGCCCGGGACCAGCTATGGGGGCTTGTAGGCACAGAGTGGGGGGGCCAGCTTTGGTGGCCCCCCCACCCTGCAGCCTACGAGCCCACATAGCCTATGTGGGCCCGGGCTCTTCTGCCCCCCCCTGGCCTTTGGGGAGGCAGGTAATGGGGGTGCGGGGGTTAATGGCAAGTCACCCGCTAGGGCAAGTGACTTGCCACCCCCCCAGCCTTGTGAACTGGTATAAGGGGTCTCATGGACCCCTTACCAGCTCACAAAGGGTTAACTGTTAACAAAAAACCACGACACAATAATAAAAAGTATTTTATTAGAAAAAAAAAAAAATTTTTTTACTGTACTTACCTTCGATTGCAAGCTCTTGTCCCTCGCCGCTCAGCTGACAGATGCCGGTGATCGGCATCCAGAGAAGGAGAAGGCAGGAGATCAGAGGATCTCCTGTCACCTCCTTCCCCAGCGCCGATCACCGGCATCTGAGAAGCTGAGAAAGCTGAAGCCCGTTCGGGGCCGGGATGACTTCATAAGCCCCGCCCCCAAGGGGGCGGGGCTTAGAGGCATGATGGCGGCCGCCATCGAGAAGAAGAGAGGAGAGAGCCTCCCAGGCTCTCTCCTGAAGATCTGTAAGTCCTGGGGGGGGATCAGAGGCCCCCCAGGTGAAGAGGAGGGACAGCGGGAGCCAGCGCACACACAGGTAAGTGAATGTCATTTTTATTTATTTTTTTTTTTACAGTTAGAAGCTGCTGCTGCAGAAGCGGGGGGGGGGGCGGCCTATTCCGGGGGCTCTCCTGGAGCCATCCGACCCCCCACGGGGGATCGGATGGCACCAAATTAAAGAGGAGACCCGGCCGGATCCAACAAGGGGTCAGGTGAGTATTTTTTATTTTTACTTTTTAAACTAGAAGTGAGGAAAATCAAGCACGTAACACCTACGGGCTTGGCACTTAAGGCCCAGCCAAGCCAGCACGTAGGTGTTACGTGCTTGGCAACAAAAGGGTTAAAGAGACACTGGGGTTGGCTTCATGAGCCCAAAAATTGGATGAATCACACCCTGGAGTTGGCAGCAGCAGGAGCCAAAACATTACTTTAAAGAGACAATGGGATTGGCTTCAGGAGCCCAAAAATTGGATGAATCACACCCTGGAGTTGGCAGCAGCAGCAGCAGGAGCCCAAACATTACTTTAAAGAGACACTGGGGTTGGCTTCAGGAGCCCAAAAATTGGATGAATCACACCCTGGAGTTGGCAGCAGCAGCAGCAGGAGCCCAAACATTACTTTAAAGAGACACTGGAGTTGGCTTCAGGAGCCCAAAAATTGGATGAATCACACCCTGGAGTTGGCAGCAGCAGCAGCAGCAGGAGCCCAAACATTACTTTAAAGAGACACTGGGGTTGGCTTCAGGAGCCCAAAAATTGGATGAATCACACCCTGGAGTTGGCAGCAGCAGCAGCAGGAGCCCACACATTACTTTAAAGAGACACTGGAGTTGGCTTCAGGAGCCCAAAAATTGGATGAATCACACCCTGGAGTTGGCAGCAGCAGCAGGAGCCCAAACATTACTTTATAGAGACACTGGGTTGGCTTCTGGAGCCCAAAAATTGGATGAATCACACCCTGGAGTTGGCATCAGCAGCAGGAGCCCAAACATTACTTTAAAGAGACACTGGAGTTGGCTTCAGGAGCCCAAAAATTGGATGATTCACACCCTGGAGTTGGCAGCAGCAGCAGCCCAAACATTACTTTAAAGAGACACTGGAGTTGGCTTCAGGAGCCCAAAAATTGGATGATTCACACCCTGGAGTTGGCAGCAGCAGCAGGAGCCCAAACATTACTTTAAAGAGACCCTGGGGTTGGCTTCAGGAGCCCAAAAATTGGATGAATCACACCCTGGAGTTGGCAGAAGTTGGCAGCAGCAGCAGCAGCAGCAGGAGCCCAAATATTACTTTAAAGAGACACTGGGGTTGGCTTCAGGAGCCCAAAAATTGGATGAATCACACCCTGGAGTTGGCAGCAGCAGCAGCAGGAGCCCACACATTACTTTAAAGAGACACTGGAGTTGGCTTCAGGAGCCCAAAAATTGGATGAATCACACCCTGGAGTTGGCAGCAGCAGCAGAAGCCCAAACATTACTTTATAGAGACACTGGGTTGGCTTCAGGAGCCCAAAAATTGGATGAATCACACCCTGGAGTTGGCATCAGCAGCAGGAGCCCAAACATTACTTTAAAGAGACACTGGAGTTGGCTTCAGGAGCCCAAAAATTGGATGATTCACACCCTGGAGTTGGCAGCAGCAGCAGCCCAAACATTACTTTAAAGAGACACTGGAGTTGGCTTCAGGAGTCCAAAAATTGGATGATTCACACCCTGGAGTTGGCAGCAGCAGCAGGAGCCCAAACATTACTTTAAAGAGACACTGGGGTTGGCAGCAGGAGCCCAAAAATTGGATGAATCACACCCTGGAGTTGGCAGCAGCAGCAGGAGCCCAAACATTACTTTAAAGAGATACTGGGGTTGGCTTCAGGAGCCCAAAAATTGGATGAATCACACCCTGGAGTTGGCAGCAGCAGCAGCAGGAGCCAAAACATTACTTTAAAGAGACACTGGGGTTGGCTTCAGGAGCCCAAAAATTGGATGAATCACACTCTGGAGTTGGCAGCAGCAGCAGCAGCAGGAGCCAAAACATTACTTTAAAGAGACACTGGGGTTGGCTTCAGGACCCCAAAAATTGGATGAATCACACCCTGGAGTTGGCAGCAGCAGCAGCAGGAGCCCAAACATTACTTTATAGAGACACTGGAGTTGGCTTCAGGAGCCCAAAAATTGGATGATTCACACCCTGGAGTTGGCAGCAGCAGCAGCAGGAGCCAAAACATTACTTTAAAGAGACACTGGGGTTGGCTTCAGGAGCCCAAAAATTGGATGAATCACACCCTGGAGTTGGCAGCAGCAGCAGCAGCAGCAGCAGGAGCCAAAACATTACTTTAAAGAGACACTGGGGTTGGCTTCAGGAGCCCAAAAATTGGATGAATCACACCCTGGAGTTGGCAGCAGCAGCAGCAGGAGCCAAAACATTACTTTAAAGAGACACTGGGGTTGGCTTCAGGAGCCCAAAAATTGGATGAATCACACCCTGGAGTTGGCAGCAGCAGCAGCAGGAGCCCAAACATTACTTTATAGAGACACTGGAGTTGGCTTCAGGAGCCCAAAAATTGGATGATTCACACCCTGGAGTTGGCAGCAGCAGCAGCAGCAGGAGCCAAAACATTACTTTAAAGAGACACTGGGGTTGGCTTCAGGAGCCCAAAAATTGGATGAATCACACCCTGGAGTTGGCAGCAGCAGGAGCCAAAACATTACTTTAAAGAGACACTGGGGTTGGCTTCAGGAGCCCAGAAATTGGATGAATCACACCCTGGAGTTGGCAGCAGCAGCAGCAGCAGCAGGAGCCCAAACATTACTTTAAAGAGACACTGGGGTTGGCTTCAGGAGCCCAAAAATTGGATGAATCACACCCTGGAGTTGGCATCAGCAGAATCCCAAAAATTGGCATAAAGACATAAATATGTTTTGCACCATTTGGAAAGTGTAAAACGTGGCACCATGCTGAATCTAGTTGCATGCATCAGGCATTGGTGGGTAGAAATCCTGGCTGATCCATCCCTGATTCATTTTGACAAAGGTGAGTCTCTCCACATTTTTAGTTGACAGACGAGTTCTCCTCGCCGTAACTATGGCCCCCGCCGCACTAAACACCCACTCAGATGGCACGCTACTTGCCGGGCAGGACGGCTTTTCCAGGGCAAACTCTGCTAGTTGCGGCCACAAATCAAGTTTGGCTGCCCAGAAGTCCAGCGGATCCTCAAGGTGTGTTGGCATGGTCATGTCAAAGTATGACATGACCTGCTGGTTCAGGTCCTGCTCCAGGTCTTCCTGCTGCTCATGAGTAGCCTCACTATGCGGGTGTAGAAAGCTACTCATTAGCAACTGAAGACTGAGGCTGCTGCTGATGGAGCTGCTGCTGCTGCTCCTGCCAACCCCCCCAGCAGCCATGACGGTGGAAGGTGAGCGCAGAGGTCCCCTCGAGTCAGACCTGCGAGAGTATGGACCATGGCGCAGATAGGCATCGGCCAACTGCCTACGTAGAATGTCTTTGTAGTAGTTCAGTTTGTCCTCCCTCTCGGTGGGTTTAAAAAATGCCCCCATTTTGTGCCGGAAGCGAGGGTCCAATAAGGTGGACAGCCAGAAGTCATCCCGCCGACAGATGGAAACAAATCTGGGGTCACTACGCAAGCACGTGAGCATCCTTCCTGCCATTTGCGCAAGTGACTCGGATGGACTACCTGTCTCCATCTCCACTGCATACTGCCACGGTGTGCCCGGGTCCTCTGTCTCGCCTTCCTCAAAAACCTCTAGCTCCTCTGGCTGCTCCTGCTCCTCCTCTCCTGTCCGCTGACTAGATAAACCAGCCATTTCGCCAAGCCTAAACTGTGTTTCGCTGGGCAACTCCTCCTCCTCTTCCTCCTCCTTCTCCAGTTCAGCTTCAACGGGGTTCATGTGGCCGTAAGATGTAAACGCCATGTCTCCAGTGCCCTGACCAGCCATGGTTTCCAACATGTGCTGTAGTACATGAAGCAGTGGAATCACGTCGTTCATCCCGTAATCCTGCCGACTGACAAATAAAGTGGCTTCCTCAAAGGGCCTGAGCAAACGGCAGGTGTCACGTATGAGCTGCCACTGGTTGACATTGAAGTTACACAGGGGAGTCCCCCTATCTGCTTGGATCATCAGGAAATCCGTGATGGCTTTTCTCTGTTCATATAATCGGTCCAACATGTGAAGGGTGGAATTCCAACGGGTGGAAACATCGCAAATCAGACTATGTTGGGGGATACCGTTCTGACGCTGTAGCTCAAGAAGGGTGTGTTTGGCGGTGTATGAGTGGCTGAAGTGCATGCAAAGTTTCCTTGAAGTTGTTAGGATGTCTTGCAGATGGGGGGAACACTTCAGAAACCGCTTGACAACCAGATTGAAGACGTGAGCCATGCAGGGGGCATGGGTCAGGCTTCCTTGGTGCAGCGCAGACAAAATGTTCTTCCCATTGTTGGTAACCATGATTCCCATTTTAAGTTTTCTTGGAGTAAGCCATGTTTGGATTTCCTGATGAATAAATTTAAGCAGTTCCTCCCCTGTGTGACTCCGTTCGCCAGGACAAACCATGTGAAGCACTGTGTGACACCTCCGTGCCCTGCACACATGGTAGACTGGAGGGGCACTGAGACTTGAGCCTACAGTGGAGGGTGAGGAGATGGCGGAGGATGAGGAGGCCGAGTCGCACAGTGTCACAGGCCCAACGAGCAGGGAACGCGGAGGCCGAATCGGCGTGACCTGTCCAAGTTGCTGCTGCAAAGGGACCACATTCACCCAGTGGGCCGTAAACGACATGTACTGTCCCTGACCGTAGTTACAGCTCCAGACGTCGGTGCTGCCATGCACTTTGCTACACACCGACAGGCTCAAGGACTGGCCCACCTTCTGTTCAACAAAAGTGTGCAGCGCTGGTACTGCCTTCTTGGCAAAGAAATGACGGCTTGGGACTCTCCACCTCGGCTCGGCACAAGCCATCATTTCTCTGAAAGGTCCACCACCTGAAAAGGGAGTGACTGCAGCACCAGCAACTTGGACAGGAGCACATTCAGCTTTTGCGCCGTAGGATGAGTGGGCGCATACTGCTGTCTCTTGGACATGGCTTCGCTGATGGATTGCTGGCGGGATGCATGACTTGGAGGAGGAGGAGCAGGAGCGACAGAGGATGGGTATGACGCACAGCTGCCTTCGGCTGAGGTGCTGGAGCCTTGGCTGGCAGAAATTGGGAGCAGCGTGCCACTCGGTGAGGAAGCAGTCTGGCCCACCTCTCCGGAGCCTAGGTTCTCCCAGGCCGCTTTATGGTGACGCTGCATATGTTGACGCAGGGCCGTGGTGCCAACATTTGGACCCTGGCCACGCTTCACCTTCTGCCTACATATCTTGCATGTGGCCATGTTACCCTCCTGCGGATGCTTCAGGAAAAACTGCCACACTGCCGAGTAGCTACTTTTCCCACCAACAGGCCTCACTGATTCGCTGCTATTGTCGCCAACTCCAGGAACCCCTGCCCCACTACCTCCCGATAAGGTAGCCTGCCGCACAGCAGGTGCTCTACCCCGGCCCCGTTTGGCTCCAGGCTTTACAATTGTGCCCCCATGCTGCCTGCCAACCATGCTGCTAACACCTTGCTGCCTGAGCTGCTGACTCCGGGGCAACCTGCGCCCCTCTTCTCCTGATGATGACGATGAAGCCCCTTCATCACCCGGCTCCCAAGTGCGATCGTCTTCATCGTCATCATCATTATCACCAAGTTGTGGCTGTACGTCACTGATGTTCGTGGATTCGTCAACAGTGTCTGGCGCAGGAGCTGGAACGCTCGCAGCACCCACGACACTGTCCACATCACTATTTGTCTGCCTAGCTAAAGAAGCCACCTCCATTTCTTGGCTGGGCAGTAGCTGCTGACTGTCCTCTATCTGATCATCCTCCTCACTAAAGAGTGGAGCTGAACCCAAAGCATAGGATACGTCGCTGGGGGAGGGAACGGCGTAGGACAGAGGCAATGGGAGGATAGGGACTGCTCTCGGGGCATGCCAACTCAGGGTTGTGTCAGAGGAACCTACCGACCCTAGACTGGGGGTCTCAGACGTAAGTTGTGATGATGTTGTTGATGAGCGCGTTAACCAATCTACCACGGCAGATGCGTTACTGGTGGAGACCCGACCGCTAGCAGATACTGGCAGATTAGGTCTCTCAGCGTGACTCCTGCTGCTACTGGCCCCCAGTCTGCTGCGACCTCTGCCTGCGGAATCTTGGCCTCTGCCACTCCTCTTTTCACTTCCAGGCACTTGTCTGCCCGACATAGTCTAACTGGCATGGTAGTAGGTGATATTTTAAGAACCCCCAGGCAGCGGTGGGTCTATATGAAACAGAATATAATGCACACCAAAAGTGAGCAGTAACACTCAGCCTCCAACAGTCCTGCTTAGTGTAAATAAGAGAGCTGCTTAGTGTAAATAAAGAGGGGTATGGTATGTTACAGAATGGGATGCCCCAACAGCAGAGCACCTGGCAGCAGTAGTACTATGCAAAGCAAAAGTGTCTTTATCAGGCCAAATTACTTTTAGAATAAGTGCAAAGGGTTATAGTAAATAGAGGCTGGTGTAGTCACAGAATGGGATGCCCCAACCAGAGTGCACCTGGGAGCAGTACTACTATGCACAGCAAAAGTGTCTTTATCAGGCCAAATTACTTTTAGAATAAGTGCAAAGGGTTATAGTAAATAGAGGCTGGTGTAGTCACAGAATGGGATGCTCCAACCAGAGTGCACCTGGGAGCAGTACTATGCACAGCAAAAGTGTCTTTATCAGGCCAAATTACTTTTAGAATAAGTGCAAAGGGTTATAGTAAATAGAGGCTAGTGTAGTCACAGAATGGGATGCCCCAACCGGAGAGCACCTGGGAGCAGTACTATGCACAGCAAAAGTGTCTTTATCAGGCCAAATTACTTTTAGAATAAGTGCAAAGGGTTATAGTAAATAGAGGCTGGTGTAGTCACAGAATGGGGTGCTCCAACCGGAGAGCACCTGGGAGCAGTACTATGCACAGCAAAAGTGTCTTTATCAGGCCAAATTACTTTTAGAATAAGTGCAAAGGGTTATAGTAAATAGAGGCTGGTGTAGTCACAGAATGGGATGCCCCAACCTGAGAGCACCTGGGAGCAGTACTATGCACAGCAAAAGTGTCTTTATCAGGCCAAATTACTTTTAGAATAAGTGCAAAGGGTTATAGTAAATAAAGGCTGGTGTAGTCACAGAATGGGATGCCCCAACCGGAGTGCACCTGGGAGCAGTACTACTATGCACAGCAAAAGTGTCTTTATCAGGCCAAATTACTTTTAGAATAAGTGCAAAGGGTTATAGTAAATAGAGGCTGGTGTAGTCACAGAATGGGATGCCTCACAGCAGACTTGAGATCAGTTCAGTATATATGCACAGTAAGTGTATAAGCAGCCTGAAAATGCTAACAAAGCCAGTCAGCCAGCCAGTAACACTCAGGCTGGATGAAAAAAAAAAAAATCTCCCTGTGACTGCCTCCGATTTTTCCTAACTTTCCCTGCTTCTCGCTGACTTTCTGCCTGTCTCCTGCCTGTCTCCTGCCTGTCCCTGTCTGTCCCTGGCTCTCTGTCTCTCCCTGACTACGGCAGCGTCCTGTCTCTCACGAATGCAATAGAGAAATGAGGAAAAGCAAGATGTCCGCCGCCTTAAATAGCGCTGTGACGTCACCGGGCTTGCTGGCTGCTGATAGGCTGCATGTGACTGCCCCAGTATGCAATGGAGCGGGGTAGATGTCTGGACAAGTCCCGTCCGCCATCTTAGAATGCCTGTAATGTAAATGAATGGATGTTAAAGAAAAACTTCGAGCGATCGAAGCACGGGGAAATTCGGATTCGATCCGAATCAAATTTTTCATGAAATTCGGATCGAATCCGGGTTCGTCCGGATCGCTCATCCCTAATTGCTACCATATAATTTTTGCTTCATAATATGCATTTGCACTTTATTGTGTTGAGCAGTTTTTTTTTTATCATTTAGTAGAGATGGCTGAACCCAAACAACAAAGTTTGGTATGAACAGCAAGAAGTCCGTGTTTGGTGTCCTCCCCAGCAAAGCTTGGAAAAAGCTTGGAAAAGCTTTGCAGAACAGCCCATCAACCAGCTTCACCTAAGGTTGCAGAAGCAGAAGCATTGCTGTTACTTACCTGAGCCCCGACCCTCATCTTCCAGTGATGGTGGAGCGGTAGCTGTGCTTCTAGAAGTGTCCTCACTTATGGGAGCTGGTGGACATCTTTTTGTACCCCCCTGGCTGGGGCCAGTTTAGAATGCCACTGCCATCCCTCCACTATTCTATCCGAAGAGGATCAAGGCTCAGGTAAGTTACAGCAGCGCTTCTGCTGCACACTCTGCCCCCCCCCCCCCCCCGCCACAGCCACCACCCAAAGTTCGGGTCCCCATTGATTTCAATGTAGACTAGGTTCTAGTCCCCGAACCGGAACATTTATTCAAAGTTAGGCTGAAATTGTCGAACCCGAACTTTGGGGGATTTAGCAGTAAGGGATGTATACTTGTTTTAAATGTCCTATATGTTGTCTTTTTGTTGTATACTCTAATCATTGAATAACATTTTCTATTTTTTGAGATTGATTAACTATGGGGTCGATTCAGAGCCTCGTGAGAACACTCACTCTTTTTTTTGAAGAGAAAATTGCAATTCACTTTGATTGTCTACCTTGGGTCCGATTCAAAACCAGGTGAGAATTTACACCCAGTAGACAATGAAAGTGAATGACAATTAACTCTCCTAAAAAGAAGTGAGTTTTCTCACCAGGCTCTAAATCAACCCTTATGTGCAGCTACAGTTAATTTCGTCAGTTTTCTTGCTTTCTATTAGTAATATCCAGTAAGAGGTTGTGAGCAGGTGTTACAGAATCATAGTTGATATTCAGGCAGAGGTTGTGGGCCGGCACAAGCCCAAGGTTGCCTAATGGCAAATATTGCCCTGCCAGCCACCCACTAATTAAATAGCCCCCCATACCTGTACTGCGCTGCTTGTGTCTAAAGAACACACAACTTTCCTAACTTAAGTTTTTCTTGATTTCTACGTTATAATGTCACTGTCACTTTACCTGACCTCTGTTATGGTGACCTCTGCTCTGGACACTACCCCCTCCCGTCTTGTATTTCAGACCCTTGTAAACATTATCTCCGGCTCTTTAGATATCACGCTCAAGAGGTGACATTCAGAGCTGTCACCAGTGCCCAGGAGGCAACTGATCGTCCATCTCAGTTTACTCCTCACACTGCGTACAACACAAACACACACATAGGGAAACCACAACAGACAAACGTGTGTCTTGTCACCCTGGGGTCAGGTCATGTTGGGTTTAGCTCGGGGCACCCAGAAGCGGGTGTGCAGGGTGGTGACAGCTCAGATCTAATGGGGTGTGAACATATAGTAAGATAGGGCTGCTTGTTTATTTTTGCATATGTATTTGGTGCTAAGCACACAGAAGCAATCACATCGGTCATAATCTATCAAAGGAGCTGACAATCCATTTTCCCCACCACCCGCGGACATGCGATGGACAATAATGACACATCAGCTACACTGTCAGCGTCTTATTGTGTTGTGGGAGTATTAGTAAGACAAGTTAGTCAGGTAGGAAATGAAGACATATCAAGGTCATATCCCACCAGTGGTGCAACAATGCCTGGGTGTGCGGATAAGGCTTTGGCTCCAACCATAGCCAACATCCTCCCCTTCAAGTTCACCACCACCAGCTGAAGAGGAGGAGGCCCAACCATAGCCAACATCCTCCCCTTCAAGGTCACCACCACCAGCTGAAAGAGGAGGAGGCCCAACCATAGCCAACATCCTCCCCTTCAAGGTCACCACCACCAGCTGAAGAGGAGGAGGCCCAACCATAGCCAACATCCTCCCCTTCAAGGTTACCACCACCAGCTGAAGAGGAGGAGGCCCAACCATAGCCAACATCCTCATCCTCCTATTCTGACTCACCACCACCAGCTGAAGAGGAGGAGGCCCAGCCATAGAGAACATCCTCCCCTTCAAGGTCACCACCACCAGCTGAAGAGGAGGAGGCCCAACCATAGCCAACATCCTCCCCTTCAAGGTTACCACCACCAGCTGAAGAGGAGGAGGCCCAACCATAGCCAACATCCTCATCCTCCTATTCTGACTCACCACCACCAGCTGAAGAGGAGGAGGCCCGGGTGTTGGGCTTGGTGTCAAACCCAGCACCAGATAACTCAGGTGGGACAACAGACAAAATACACACAGCTCAAGGCAAGAAACTCCCAATGACCTGTGTGCTAAATGTTAATGTTTTGTTCTTCTCTTTCCCTACAGACTCCTCGAACCAGGGACCAGCTATGGGGCCACCCAAGACTGGTCTCTCATATACCTCAGGTGGGTTCAAGAAATAACAAGATGACCCCTCCAGTGGCAGAACTCACATCACATATGTACCTAGTTCTAACATCTGTTTTCATGTCTTAAAAGTGCACCCCGCTCCATAAAATACCGAACTACAGGGATGCAGTAAGTATTGTACATTTGGGTGCATTGGCCAGGGAGAGCTGGCACATATGTGTTTAAAATGGACCAAAACCCAAGATTTTGACTATCCTGGGTTTTGGTCCTTGACCCTGGGGCACCCTGATTGGGGTGTCCTGCTGTGTCAAACCCCCCCAGGTCGCCCAAACAATTTCACCTTTCCCGGGCCTACAACTCATGCGCGGCTGCTCGTCCAATCAAAGTGCTTGGAATCCGCTCGAAGCCCCTTCATTCAGGAGCTTGTCTAATGCAATCAGCAGCACTTCCTGTTTCCAGGTGGCCTGCAAATGCATGAGCTGCCATCTTGTTCTTAAAATCGACCCCAGCAGGAGTTGAATTTATATGGGCAGCAATCTAAATTGCCCCGGGGTGGATGCATATATAACTATTTGTTGTGTTGGTCTGGGTTGAGTCATTTTGACTGTTGGTCTGCTTTAAGTATTTTCTCCTTCTCCTCCATACATCCTCTTTATTATTATTATTATTGTTTATTTATATAGCGCCATCAACTTCCATAGCGCTTTACAAGGTAAGAATACAGACAGGGTAAAACATATAGTACAGAGAACAATACAAAATTAGATGCCACAGGTTAAAACCAAGTGTTGTGAGCACAGGAGACAATAGGGAGGAGAGCCCTGCCCTTGCGGGCTTACAGTCTTCTCCTTTTTCTACTCGGTTCCTTCCTTGCTTTCTGAATCTCTCCTTTTTTCCTACCCTAATGTATCCACCCTATTTCCTTTTTAACTCCCCCCTTCTTCCTTCTTTATTCTCCACTTCATTCCTAACAATTTTCCTTGCATTTTTACTCATTCCTTTTCCCTCAATCTTTCTTTACTCTTGCCTTCCTTCTATCCCACCTTCTTTATTCTCTCCCATATCCCAGCCTTCATACCTTCTTACTCTTCCCCTCTCCTTTTATCATTCTATTCTTCTTTTCTACCTTCCCTATTCTTTATTTTCCCCCTCTCTTTTTCCTCTCTTCTCTCTTTCTTTACACTTTCTTTCCTTACCTCCTTTACTCTCTCCCATCTTTCTTCCTTCTTCACTTCTTCCGCTCTCTCCTTACTATCCCCATCCTTCCTTCATGGCTCACTTCCCCAGTCTTTACTCTCCCCCGTCTGTACTCTCTTCTCTCCTTTACTCTTCCCTTCCTTTTTTTCTTCCATCCCATCTTCTTTACTCTTCCTTCCTTCCCTCCCTCTTTACACTGTTCATCCTTCATTCCTTACCCCTTCCCTTTTTCCCCTCTTCCTTACTTCCCCCTCTTTCCATCTTAATTCCCTATTCTTCATTTGCCCACTTTAATTCCTTTTTTTCCACCGTCTTTACTCTTTTTTCCCTTTGTTCCATTCGACCTTCTTTACTCTTTTCAGTCTCTTTCTTCCTTCCCTTCTTCTGTAACCTCTTTTCTGTTATTTTTCCATCCTTCTCATTATCCTTTCTTCTTTACTCAGTCTCCTCCAATTCAGTTCCTCTTCTTTCTTTTTCTTTCTTTCTTTCTTTCTTTCTTTCTTTCTTTCTTTCTTTCTTTCTCTCTCTCTTTCTTTCTTTCTTTTCTTTCTCTTTTCTGCCTTCCCTTTACTCTTACCATCCTTTCTTTCTATATTTCTTTATTCCTTCCTTTCATGTTTAATCCTACCCATAATACCAGTTATCCCCCTTTCTTTACTCTCTCCAATCTTTCTTCCTTCCCTTCTTCTGTACTCTCTTTTCATCTTTTATTTTTCTATCCTTTCTATCCTTTCTTATCTACTCAGTCTCCTCCAATTCAGTTCCTCCTCTTTCTTTCTTTCATTTTCTTTCTTTCTTTTGTTTTCATTTTCTTTCTTTCATTTTCTCTCTTTCTTTCTTTCTTTCTTTCTTTCATTTTCTTTCTTTCATTTTCTCTCTTTCTTTCTCTTTCTTTCTTTCATTTTCTTTCTTTCATTTTCTCTCTTTCTTTCTTTCTTTCTTTCATTTTCTTTCTTTCATTTTCTCTCTTTCTTTCTTTCATTTTCTTTCTTTCATTTTCTCTCTTTCATTTTCTCTCTCTCTTTCTTTTTCTCTCTTTCTTTCTTCCCTTCTTTACTCTCACCATCATTTTCTTTTTCTTTCTTTCTTTCTTCCCTTCTTTACTCTCACCATCCTTTCTTTCTATATTTCTTTATTCCTTCATGTTTAATCCTACCCATAATACCAGTTATCCCCCTTTCTTTGCTGTAGATGTCGCTGTGGAGTGCCATCACAGATTGCCCATCTGTAAGACCAGGATCACAATGAGGTGAATGTAAGGGGGCAATCCCTATGGATATACACAGTGGGACACCCCAATCCAGAATGCTCCATAAGGAGAGTCACTGTCACTGTCTTATAGACTATAGATGGAGGTGGTTACTCCTCTTTCATCAAATGAGTTAACTCAATGTGCTCAGGTGGATTCAAAACTGTCAGCACTGAGTGCAGGACCAGAGACAAATCTCACTGTTGGAATGACTCAGACTGAGGGCAATTAGCATTATGACTGCAGGCAATCAGGACATCTCTAGACCTCCCCTCACCTGTTACATCCTCTCCATACAATGGCGCCTGGCTGTGCCATCAGCCTATGAGTGGCATCCTCAGAGCTGTCACCTCCCGGAGGAGAAGGGAGATCCCCCCACCATGTTATCAGCAACATGAATGGTGCAACAATCTCACATTCCTTCCTCTTGGTGTCAACAGACGGCTGCGTAACATTATCCATTGCTGATTATCTGCGATCAGGCTGATAGCGGGGAGGGAGGGGGTCACCTATTATAGAACAATGGCTAATGACCTGGCCGAGGCGAAGGCTCCGACGCATCTACTACTCACTATTCTGATGAGCACTAAAAAAAAAAAAAAGCCTAAAGAAAAAATAGCCTCTCACTGCAGGTCTTTGCCAGGGGTCATCCTGGTCCACAGGGGCATTAAAGTGGACCAAAACCCAGGATTTTGATTATCCTGATCATGCGGCCGCTCGTCCAATCAGTGCACTTGGAGCCGCTGACTAAGGCGCTGACTAAGATCTAAGGCCAGTGGCTTCCAGCGTGCTGGCGGCCGCATCCCCCGCTTCCCTCGAACAGGGAGTAAGCCCGCACCAGCCATTCACAAATGCCTGGCTTGGGCATGCGCCCTGCTAGAGGGATAGCGGGGATGCGGCCACGGCCCGCGCATGTGCTGTTGGACCGGGAATTAAGGTAAGTGAATGAGGCGACCTGGGGGGTTTCACACAGCAAGAGATAGAAAAAAGCAGGCGGTATGGTCCTAATTAATCATATGAAGACAACTATGCAAGCAATAATTGCAATAACAATAGCAATAACAATAGCAATAATATATAATAATATATAAAAATATAAAATAATTTTCTTGTGATCAATTTTTATCGTTTATTCTTTATTATTAATTTATTGCTTGCAAAGTTGTCTTCATATGATTAATTAGGACCATACCGCCTGCTTTTTTCTATCTCTTATATCATTTTGGCTATCTAGATTTTTTGAATCATGCTGTATTTTCAAGTATTACCATACAATCAGTGGCAGTGATTGATTGTTGTTTTTAAAGTGTCTTGTGTATTTATGTTGTATGTTTTTTAAGTCCCAGAGTGGTCTTAACTTAAATCAAATAAAATTCTTTTGCATATTTTAAAGTCTGATCGGAGTGTCCATGTGGTTGTGAGTTCCTAGAGGAGTCTTTTCTTACTATAAAGTACGGGCAGGCTGATTCATCACTAACGCCAGGTAGCGACAGATGAGCGTCTGTAGCAGGCATTTCAATGTGCCCGCTAGTAGTCGCTGTGTTCGGCCGTGGGTCGCTAGTTCATAGCGACTCAGTCGCTGTGCAGTAATGATGAATACATTATGAGGACTCGCTATTTGACCAGTACAACGCTGTATGAGAGCGCATGTTAGCGACTGCTCATAGCGACTGACTCACAACATATTCACTAAAAAAACATCCTCACAAAACTCCGGCGCTGAAAAATGCTTCTCTGAAGCCCAGAGCGCCGGAGGCTGTGTGTTTAAAGTCTGGTTTTCAGCATCTATCCACTAGTAACAAAGCGAAAACATATGGAATTACATTGTAGCAACATTGTAACATGAACACTTTAATACCAGACCTGTAATGTCATTTCTGCAGAAATATATAAAAGTCTTAAAGGGGCCACAGCACTCAAACCAGTTAGCTTGCTGACCAACCTACAATCTGTCTCTAAACTAGGTTAAAAACAGGGGGCTCGGTCACACACATCTGCAGAAGTATGCTTAAGCTGCACCACCGGCGCCAAGGTGCCCCTGTGAGGTGCAGTCCTAACTCTAGTACTAATTCTAGTCTCTAAGAGCCCCATTTGGGACATACAATGCAATAGATAAATTTATCTATTGCATTGTATGTCCCAAATGGGGCTCTTAGAGACTAGAATTAGTACTAGAGTTAGGACTGCACCTCACAGGGGCACCTTGGCGCCGGTGGTGCAGCTTAAGCATACTTCTGCAGATGTGTGTGACCGAGCCCCCTGTTTTTAACCTAGTTTAGAGACAGATTGTAGGTTGGTCAGCAAGCTAACTGGTTTGAGTGCTGTGGCCCCTTTAAGACTTTTGTATTCTAATTGCCCTGCTAATGTGCACCTCCCTGGTTAGTTATAAAATGGTCTGAGCGGCTGCCACCCCCCCTTTGTTTCTGCAGAAATATATAAAACATGAAAAATATTTGAAAAAATGGCTTTTTCTAGGCCAGAAGAGGTCACAACATTGTTTGAGATTTAAAAAAAAAACAAAAAATAAAAACCCTGTTTAAAGAGAAGAAAAGGATCGTCCATTGAAATGTATGGGAGAGCGACAGGTAGTGCGAGGTAATACCAGGCGCTCTGCAAGGCTGAACGCCGGCGTTGTTTGCTAACGCTACATGCCGTTATACCAGTCGCTCAACAGATTCTGCTTGATAAATGTGTAATTGCGTGCCGTGTCCTGCGTTCACCTGTCGCTACCTGTCGCTACCTGTCCTTTACAAGGCTCTACCTGACGCTATCCCTTCATAAATAAGGGCCAAGATCACCCAGCAAAACATGAATGTCTTCCTTCTCCCCTTTGATTGTCTGACTGAGACCTGCAAGCCATGCACTATTGGCTAGCATATGCTATTGGCTGCCTCTGACTCCTTCTAAGTGACTGGTTGGCAAGATTTGCCCTTAGAATTTGGCACCAGGAAATCCTGGAAGGGGGTGAGTATGCGTTGTTGGGTTCCCTAGGGATGTATTCCTAATCAGCCTGCCCCAACCACACAATCTAAGTGGATCAAAAATATATTTAGGCCCTTATTTATGAAGGAATAGCGACAGGTATCGACTGGTGAGCGGCCGGTAATGACGGGCCCCGCCACAAGAACGCCGGCTCCCCACCACAATCACACATTTATCAAGCCAATCCTGCTTAGCGACTGAGATAGCGCCATATAGCCACTCATTCATCATTATTCCAGCCTCAGCCCACAGCGCCAGCGTCCGACCTTGAACAGCGACAGGTATGACCTCTCGCTACCTGGCGCTCTCCAATGCATTTCAATGGAACAATCTTTAAATATTCATAATTAATTATTAATTTATTTATTTATTTATTTTTTTTAAATGTGAAAAATTCTGTGACCACTTCTGCCATTTTAGATTATTTTATTTAGGGGAAAAAAATAAAAAAAATAAATTGTACAGAATTGATATTACAGGTCTGATATTAATGTATTCATATTACAAAATTATTTAAAAATCATGTTTTTTTTGGTTTCCAAAAATATGGTGGTTTGGGGGTTAAAAAACTACTTTTAACCCATCGCCGCCAGCACTCTGGGGTTTAAACATGCATTTTACAGCGCAAGAATTTTTTGAGTGTGATTTTTTAATGAATATGGTGGGAGTCGGGCCAGTCGCTATCATGCGCTCCCATACAGCGCGGAACCTGTCAAATAGCGACTCCTCACCCAATATTTAACATTACGGCAAACTGACTGAGTCGCTGTCAACTATCGAACAACGGCCAAGCACAGCGACTACTAGCGGGCGCTCTGAAAACGCCGCTACAGTCGCTCAACTGTCGCTACCTGCCGCTATTAATGAATTTGCCTCCCCGACTTTTGGCCTGCTTTAATTTCTGTGATCTCTGTTGGGCGCGGATTACAGGGTGGAAGACTGGCACAATATTTCATTTCAATTCTTTTAAATATTTTTATGCAGAATTGTCATTACAGGTCTGGCATTAAAGTGTTAATGTCACAATGTTACAACAATGTCATTCCATGTGTTATCGCTTTGATACTGGTGGATATGTGTTCAAAAACAGACTTTAATCACTCAGCATCTGGCGCTGTGGGCTACAGCGACCAGATCCAGAGCGCCAGCGCTGTGTGAGGCTGCTTTCTTGTTTAATATGGTGTGAGTCGCACTGAGCTGGCGCTACCTCTCGCTCCCATATAGCGCTGTACTGGTGTTAGAGCGACCGACAGACATTAAATTCATCAAAGGCGGTCATGTTACTACGGCGACTGAGGCACTCTGTAATAGCGACTCACGGCTGATCGGAGCAACCACTAGCAGTCGATCTTAGCGCCGCTGTACAGACGCTCATCTGCCGTTACCTGGCGCTAGTAATGAATCAGCCTCCCCGTGTTGTTGCTGACCACAAAATGATAAAAATATTTGATCCACAAAAGCCTGCGAATAAGCCCCAGCACCCTGTAAACTGATCTCCCAGGTTGGCATCTCTGTTTATCTAATGGGGAACATGAAGCAGGTGCACACATAACTGCACATATAACTGCAGTGTGCAGCTCCATGTTATACAGCGCTCCATAAGTAAATGGTGAGCATCTTCTAAATTCACGGTTTGCGATCAATAGGAGTAGTTGGATTAGGGTTGCTGCACACCTAGACTCGACCTGGAACAGAATTGCCAGGAAGGTTTAGGTCCCCTTGAAGGAATCTTGGAGGCTGATTTATTAATAGCGACATGTGGCGACAGTTGAGCGACTGTAGCGGTATTTTCACAGCGCCCGCTAGTAGTCGCTGTGCTTGGCCGTTGTTCGGTTGTTGACAGCGACTCAGTCGGTGTGGCTAAATGTTCAATACGGGGTGACGAGTCGCTATTTGACAGGTTATGCGATGTATGGGAGCGCATGATAGCGACTGGTCAGAGCGACCGGCTTCCACCATATTCATCAAAAAATCACGCTCAAAAAATTCAAGCGCTGTGAAATGCATGTTTAAACCCCAGAGCGCTGGAGGCGATGTGTTAAAAGTAGTTTTTTAACCCCCAAACAACCATATTTTTGGAAACCAAAAAAAAAAACAAATTTAAATAATTTTGTAATATGAATACATTAATATCAGACCTGTAATATCAATTCTGTACAATTTTTTTTTAATTTTTTTTCCCTTAAAAAAATTATCTAAAATGGCAGAAGTGGTCACAAAATTTTTCACATTTAAAAAAAAAACAAAAAAAAAAAAAAAAAACATTAATAACAATTAATTATGAATATTTAAAGATTGTTCCATTGAAATGCATTGGAGAGCGCCAGGTAGCGAGAGGTCATACCTGTCGCTGTTCATGGTCGGACGCTGGCGCTGTGGGCTGAGGCTGGAATAATGATGAATGAGTGGCTATCTGGCGCTATCTCAGTCGCTAAGCAGGATTGGCTTGATAAATGTGTGATTGTGGTGGGGAGCCGGCGTTCTCGTGGCGGGACCCGTCATTACCGGCCGCTCACCAGTCTCTACCTGTCGCTATTCCTTCATAAATAAGGGCCTAAGTGGTACAGTAGCAGTTCAGTCCTCTAGTTTCTTAAGCTCATACCCTGGGGGTACGCAGCAATGTTCAGGAGTGCACTAACAGGGGTGGGGACTTTTATACCCACAAGTGAGATGACATCAGCCCTCTCCCCTGGTATAAAAGGCCCCTCCCTGCAGCGGGAGTGAGAGGCAGAACCCGAGGGTGAGAGGCGGAATTCAGGAAAACACCAATCCTCTGCCCTGCTCCCAGCTTCTGTCGATCAACTCTGGCTGTCAGAAGAAGTGGTTGGACCATGCAGGACAGATAGAAGGAAATAATATAATAATATACCAGATCACAGGACATGAGGAGCCGGCAAGTCTCACCTACTAGCAAGCAGGTAACTTGCCAAAACCCTCCACCCCATTCCCCAAAGCCCAGGAGGGTGCAGAAGACCCCTGTGCTGTGTGGGCTATGAAGGTTGATAGTCTTCAGGCCTGGGGGCTAGCCATTTGGCCACTGCATCCTGGTCTACCAGTCCCTATAGCTGGTGCCAGGGCTGGGGACACCACGCCGATAATTGCTGCTGTCATGTCTCGCTCCTGTGTACAGGCGAATGACTAGCCTTTTAGTAGTGATCACTACTTCCTATACAGCGATCGCAAACACCATCACTGCAAAAACGCCGCTTGCAGGGCTTTTTCTACTCACCCCGCCAGAAAGTGAAAGCGCCCATACATCTCTAAGGGCAGTTTTTCACTGACAATTGAGGGGCGATCACTGCAGTGTGAAAGTAGCCTAAGGAGCCTAAGAGTTTATCCCTTGATAGTTAACTGAAAGTTATTTCGGGTCTCCCTATGGCCAGTCCACCCCTGGTCATTGGTGACATTATGGTAAAATGTGGAGAAGAGTGAACTGAAGATGAGAGGGGCTGTGGCCCCTGGGGGCCAGTAATGGCTGGCTTTGCAGTATATGTATTATTGTGTTATTCCTGATGCAGGTAACTGCACAATATGAACACACTGCTGCCAGTCAGGACACAGTAAGTGAAAGGCATGGGGCTGATGAGTGTAAGCTCTTCTTTTCTCTACATATACAGCCAACCACACCCCAGCAACTCCAGATATCAGCCCAACAAAGCTGAGCAATCTCTCATTATAGATTCTCAAGTAATACACTTACAGAGGAGACCATCTTTAGAGAGTCTTTAGCATCCCATAGCGTGATGAACATCACATTGCACTGAGCTATCAGAACTCCAATAAAAGGCTTGTGACTGCTTTAGAAAGTATCACAGCTAATTACAACAGAAACAAATAATGAATTATAAATATTCAACACAGCGCTAAATTCTTACAATAATAGTATTTAGAAAAAGAGGTAGATTTCTCAGAATGATTGCTTCAACGTGCCAGACTTTCCATCCAAATAAAGTCCCACAAACAACATACAATATATAGGGCACAGAGCAATGAACAAACAATAATCCTTATAGCAGATAGAAATGATCCCACGGTGCATGCACATCAACCGACTATTTCAGCACTCGTGCCCACCACCTTATGGGTATACGCTTACCAGATATTAGCTTATCAAAGCGCTTTACAATATATTCCACCAAAAGGAGACAGCTCCACGATGAATCATCGAGATGTTATCTGATCTGATAGCCGTATAGTGTGTTCCACTAATGTAAGACAACTCCATAATATACAATCCTTCAATCATATGCAGAAGTGTCTGTCCTTAAAATCGCATGTTGGTCTCATGTATGCATTAAAAATCTAGTGCAACTCCATCAACAAGTTAATAAGACATGTTTAATAAAGAAAAATGTTACACTCACAATCTTGCCAATGATATAAAAGCATTGTATATATAGATCTTAGGGGGATCCATGAATAATACATGAATTGCTATATATAAGCTCTTCTCCTTTTGTATCCTCCCTAATACCCTAATAGATTGTAATTGCTTTCCTATTCTGTATCCTCCATTATATCCTATTGGATTGTGAGCTCCTTTTCCTTCGGTATCCTCCCTTATACCCTAATAGATTGTAAGCTCTTCTCCTTCTGTATCCCCCTTATACCCTAATAGATTGTAAGCTCTTCTCCTTCTGTATCCTCCTTTCTACCCTAATAGATTGTAAGCTCTTCTCCTTCTGTATTCTCCTTTATACCCTAATAGAGTGTAAGCTCTTCTCCTTCTGTATCCTCCCTTATACCCTAATAGATTGTAAGCTCTTCTCCTTCTGTATCCTCCTTTATACCCTAATAGAGTGTAAGCTCTTCTCCTTCTGTATCCTCCCTTATACCCTAATAGAGTGTAAGCTCTTCTCCTTCTGTATCCTCCCTTATACCCTAATAGAGTGTAAGCTCTTCTCCTTCTGTATCCTCCTTTATACCCTAATAGATTGTAAGCTCTTCTCCTTCTGTATCCTCCTTTATACCCTAATAGAGTGTAAGCTCTTCTCCTTCTGTATCCTCCATTATACTGTAATAGATTGGAAGCTCTTTATTCAGCTGTCAGCTGTCAGATTGCAGGGTAGGCACCTGGGCCCCATATCTGGCATCCTATTGGCCAGGCCACACACTTGCATTGTGCCAGTACTTCCCCGATGGCTGCCCTGATTCTGGCTTGGGAGAGGCTTGGCAGGAGATGGTACATGAAGGCCTCAGCGTAGGGCCCTTTCAGACGTCACCTCTGGAAAATAACGCCATGACATTCACCTGGTGGTGAAACGAGAAGCGAGTTTGCCGGCGGCATTGCTTACCCTCGCTGAGAATGACTCCCAAGGGGGACTGAATGGGGCCTTTATTTTTTAACTCGCCCTCGGCCGTATAATGCGGCGGCTGGTGAAACTGAAGACAGTAATGGGAAAACATAATACTTGTGTGACCAGCCTGAGCACGGTGTAGCTGCGAGCTGCCGATCCCTCCGGTGAAATGAGGAGTCTGCCGAGCGGCTTAAGGGGTGACAGGCTTTCCAGATATCCAGCAATGTCCCGCGGGCTCCTGGCGCTGTAACCGGAGTCCTTTCAGGGGCAGTGAGCAGCCCTGGCAGCCATTGATAAATGGGATTCCTCTACCTGCAGCTACAGAAACACAAATACTGGAATTCCAGCTTTTGCTGGATGATCGTGCAACAGGCTCTCCATGCCACGTCTGGGCCCCATAGCAACTCAATCATGAGGTCCTCAGCTTATAAATACAGTCATGCTAAACCATTTTTTTTTTTATTTTTAAGGCTTTAAAGTGGACCAAAACCCAGGATTTTGACTATCCTGGGTTTTGGTCCTTTCCGCCGTGTGTGAAACCCCTCAGATCGCCAGTGTCAACTCACATCTTCCCAATCCTATGGCCCATGCGCGGCCGCTCGTCCAATCAGCGCGCTCGGAGATGCTGGTGACACGTTGTCGGGCAGGCTGATTCATTACTGCCAGGTAACGGCAGATGAGCGTCTGTACGCCGCTAGTGGTCGCTCTGATCAGCCGTGAGTCGCTCTTACAGAGCGCATCAGTCGCTGTAGTAACATTGCCGACATTGATGAATTTGATGTGTAAGTCGCTATAACACCAGTACAGCGCTATATGGGAGCGAACGGTATTGAGCGACTCACACCATATTCATCAAAAAAAGAGCCTCACACAGCGCGGGCACTCAAAATTGTGCCGCTGTAGCCCAGAGCGCCAGAGGCCGTGTGATTAAATTCTGTTTTTGAACACATATCAGCTAGTAACAAAGCAAAAACACATGGAATGACATTGTTATTACATTGTGACATTAATACTTTAATACCAGACCTGTAATGACTATTCTGCATATAAATATAAAAAAAAAAAAAATTCAAAACTGACTTTAAATTGGCCAGGAGAGATCACGCAATTATTTGATAAATGAAAAAAATTAATTAAAAGAAAACCCTGTTTAAAGTGGACCATCACCCTGCCGGATCGGCCCGGGAATCTATAAGATCCCTCCCCGGGGGGCATCCGAGTGCACTGATTGGACGAGCGGCCGATCGGGGTGCCCAGAGGAAGTGAGCCAAAATTTAGGATAGTCAAAATCCTGGGTGTTGGTCCACTTTAAAGAGAAGAAAAGTAACTTTCATTGAAATGTATAGGAGAGCGACAGGTAGCGACAGGTAATACCAAGAGCTCTGGAAGCTAGAGCTCTGTCGCTATATGCTGAGCTGCCTGTAATGATGAATCGGGCGCTACATGGCGCTGCTAGAGTCGCTCTACCTACCCTGTTTAAAGTGGACCAACACCCAGGATTTTGACTGTCCTGTGTTTTGGTCCACTTTGGTGGGGCACCCAGATCGGGGGTGCCCCGCTCTGTGAAACCCCGCAGAAAGCCCCAAAAACTCACCTGTCCCTGCTCACACGTGACCGCTGCAGCCAATCCCCGCCGACAGACAAGCGAGGTCATTCTTACAGGGATGCGCGCCCTGCTAGAGGGATGCGCGAGCGGAGGCGGCGGCTCGCGCATGCGCCGCTGGATCGAGGAGCAGGTAGGGATTTCGGGGCTTTCTGGGGGGTTTCATATAGATTTCTGGGCCGATCAGCATCGGGTGTTGGTCCACTTTAAACAGAAGAAAAGGAATGTCCATTGAAATGTATGGGAGAGCATCAGGAAGCGACAGGTAATACCAGGCGCTCTGGAAGCCAGCTAACAGGAAGCTAACAGGGAGCGTGCCTGTGCTGGCCAATCACAAATGCCTGGCGCAGGCACGTGCCCTGCTAGAGGTATAGCAGGGATGCAGCCGTGGCTCGAGCATGCACTGTTGGACCCAGGGCAAACTGGGGAGGTTTCACACAGTGGGGCATCCTGATTTTGGATGCCCCGGGGGGAGGGAATTGATCGGCTTGGGAATCTTATAGATTCCTGGGCCAATCAGTGTTGGTTTTGATCCACTTTTAACCTTTAAAAATTAAAATAAAAATGGCACTCCTCTTTGGTAATGCTGATAATAGGCCCAATTGCTAGCAGGTGACTTGCCAGCCTCTCCTGCCCTTTAAACTGCTGTAGGGTTCTCAAGGACCACTTACCAGTTCACAAAGAGTTAAATGTAAAAATACACACACACACACACACACACACACACACACACACACACAGAAAAATGTGTTTTATTATTTTTTATTTTCTACTTACCTCTTCCCATCACTGATGTCCTATGCCGTCCATCGCTGCTCACTGACAGCCTAAAGTGAATGGCAGGAGCTGGTAGTAGGGCAGAGGATCAGTGTTTTTAGCCCCCACAACAGGTGTTCTCTGCCCCATTGAAAATCCGGGGAAGGGGGATCAGAGGCCCCCTGGGGGAAGAGCAGACCCACCGACGCTGTATCATGGATAGAGGTGAGGTTTTTTTTATTTGGCTGGAAACTGGGGAAAATTACAGCCACACAGTATCTACGGCGCTGGCATAACGAACGGAGAGGCACCACTGTAGTTTCTACGTGGCTGGCATTTAAAGGATTAATGTTCCATTTGCCACCTTGCGGCCCATTGTCTTCCATTTGAAGTGGTAGTCCAGGGGTTAAAACAGATCATTGTTTGCTCACCTGCCATGGAGCAAACTCTGGTGTGCTGCTGAATGAAATTGTTACTGTTGAAATTTAGCCCCTTTCCTGTAGCTCAGCCCTTAAAGTAGATCAAAACCCACCCTGGAGTCTATGAGACTCCAGGGCAGGAATACTCGCTTTCCCCGGGGCATCCAGATGCTACAGGAAAGGGGCTACATTTCAACAATACCAGTTTTATTCAGCAGCACACCAGAAAGAGTTTGCGGCATGGCAGACAGGCAAACAATGACTTGTTTTAACCATTGGACTACAACTTCAAATGGAAGACAATGGCCCACAAGGTGGCAAATGGAACATGAATCCTTTAAATGCCAGCCACGTAGATCGGGTGTAATAAATAAAACCCGGAACAGTGAAAATCCTGGATTTTATTCCACTTTAAAGAGGGACAAAACCCAGTATTTTCACTATCTTGCGTTTTGTTCACTTATGGAGAGACATTGCGATTGGGGATACCCCGCAGTGTGTATTCCTAGGGATCGCCTGTAAACTAACCTTTTCTCAGCCAAATAGGCTGTTAGGTGAGTGGACTGGCCAATGCAGGGAGTTTCACACAGCAGGGCATCCCTATTGGGGATGCATCATAAAGAGGTAGACCACCCCCAAGAGACTTATATACTCAAGGGGGTGGATGTTCCTCTTTGACCCCCTCGACAGTAAAGTAAGCTCTGAGCTTTGGGCTAATCTGTTCCCAGCTGCACACAGCTTGGTTTAGCTGGTGTTTGTGTAGTGTTGACTGCTGCCTTCCATTCATCATACGGAAAGCAGGGACAGCGCGGATCTCACACGCACCAATCCCGGCAGTGGCCATGCCCACTCGCTCCCCGTCCAATGCCAGCAGTGGCCATCGCCACTCACACTGGAGAGCTGCAGCCGATTGGCTAACTAGCTAAGACGTCTGCCTGCACTGAGAAAGGGGTCTGTGGGTACGGGTTGAAGCGCCGTGGTGGGGATGAAGGCTCCATGCCTGGCATAAGCCACAATTGTCCCGCGGTAAGAGGGAAACCGGACGGGATGCGGGAATTTCAATGCAATCCTGGGACGATCCCGTCCAATCCATGACGGTTGGGGGTTATACCTAAATGACAAACATTGCTGACATGGGGAAGACTGTCCTAACAAATGCAGAATGCTGGATGTCTGGGTGGGTTACAACTGCTCTGACTCTTGGGGTGAGTGGAATGCATGGACTTCCCAACATGTTTTATGGACTAAATATTCTTAGAGCATGTGACCCATAATTAATCCACACGCTAAACCACACCCCTACCATGTCCATGACCCACAAACTGAAGCCCACTGTCCCTCCCCCAAAAAATGGTCAGTTTATGTAGTACTTATGATTTCTAGGGGGCATCCAGGTTTGGGGTGTCCCACAGTTGGAATCTCCTCCTATTCCCCACCCAAGCTGCGCTTACAATACAAAGCCCGTGATCCACTGCTGTATTGCAATGCGGCTCAGGAAGTGCATACAGCGGCATCCCCTCCTCCCCTGCTGTGCATGCTCTCCATAGTCTGCCGGGCTGCAGGGTGAACAGTAGGGAAGCAGGGGATGCCATTCGATGCACTTTCTGTCCCACAGAGGAATACAGTGGTGAATCATGGATTGGTAAGTGTGGCTCAGGTGGCAGATAAACAGAGATTCTGACTGTGGGACATCGGGGTGCCACATAGAAATCATGCATACTTGACCAAAACATTTAGTCTGATATAACAAACTTTTTTTACGCTGATGCATGTGAGTGGTGCATTGAGTAAGAAGTCCAGTATAGGCATACCTCCCAACTTCTGAAAATGTGAAAGCGGGACAAGTTTCGCCCCCGACCACACCCACGGCCACACCCATGCCACGCCCCGGCCACACCCCCTGTCACGCCCTCCAGCTCCGATCCTCCCGCAATGTCGGCTGCCTTCACCCCTGCATGCCAGCCTGCGTAAGTTTTTTTATCCCCAACCCAGCCCCCCGCGTGCCGCCCCCCTGCGCGCTCACCCGCAAGCCAGGAAGTCAGTATCTTCGCGCCGGCCAGTGTTTTGTAAGAAGACACCGGCATAGTTGCGGCCCTGGGCACACTGCCACAGCGCGGGGCGTCCCGGGACATTTGCTAACGGTCCGGGACCGCGGGATTTTGTGGAAAAATCGGGACAATCCCGGGAAAATCGGGACAGTTGGGAGGTATGGTATAGGCCCCCGAAGTGAGCTTTACAAATTCACTTTGGTTTCCCCTAAACCTGATGGCCCCATATCAACTTCATCAAGTGCTATAGTGTCAGTTTCACTTAAATATATAAATAAGTACAAGAGCCTTCTTTATCTATTCACCATGTGACTGCCTCTCCTATCCTACAATCCTACAAACACAGGGCCCTATACAGTAGCTTAGGGGTTTATTCCTCAAGGGATAGCGCCAGGTAGTGCCTCGTAAGCGGCAGACAGCCACATTTATCAAAGCGATTCCGGTGAGCGACTCAAACAGCGCCATGTAGCGTCCAATTCATCATTACAGACGGCTCAGTGTATACGCCTGCGCTCTGTCGCCTGCTATTACCTGTCGCTACCTGTTGCTCTCCCATACATTTCAGTGGACGTTACCTTTCTTCTCTTTAAACATTTTTTTATTTTTTATCAAATCATTGTGTGACCTCTCCTGGCCAATTTAAAGTCATTTTTTAAAATGTTTTTGATTTTTTACATTTTTATGCAGAATTGCCATTACTGGTCTGGTATTAAAATATTAATGCCAATAATTCCATATGTTTTTGCTTTGTTACTAGTGGATATGTGTTCAAAAACGGAATTTAATCACACAGCTTCAGGTGCTCTGGGCTACAGCGACACAATAGGGAGCGCCGGCGCTGTGTGAGGCTGTTTTTTTGATGAATATGGTTTGAGTCGCTCACACTGACCAGTCGCTACCGTTCGCTCCCATATAATGCTGTACTGGTGTTATAGTGACTCACACATCAAATTCATCAATGCCGGCCTTGTTACTATAGCGTCTGAGGCGCAGTGGTAGCTCTTAGCGCTGCTGTACAGACGCTCATCTGCCGTTACTTGGCGCTAGTAATGAATCAGCCTGCCCGTTACTCCTGCGTCTCTCCATAGTGATATAACTGATGCTGTCGCCTGCTACAAGCACACTGTTGCTCAAGCCAGGGCTCTAAAAATGAACTAGTTAGTAAATAAAAAGGACTAGTTGTCTAATTGAAATATCTGTCTGTCCAAACCTAAAAGAGGTGATTGATCTAGGGGCCCAAAAAAGTCTGGGCCCTAAATGGTTATCAAGAGTTCTGCGCTTTGGATTCAGGTGTTTTGTGAGAGATGTGAGTCAGCAGCTTGGGAGGGGGGTTTGGTAAGGGGTTTGGGTGAGTGGCAGGGGAGGGGGTTTTTTATTGAGTAAAATCAAGCAATCATATACAATATATACAAAGTTACAATAATAAATAAATAAAAATAAAATAATAACTAAACAAAAAGAAACAGGCCTAACAATTCGGCATATAATATATAATATCCATTATTCTATATACAATCCTATCTACAACCTAAACACTACACTCTACACAACCCAGCAGGAAGACTAAGAGACCCCGTCACCTGTGCACGCAGCCGTTCTTCAAAAATCTGTCATTGTCATAAAAATCTATGGGTGATAAGAAATAGGAAAGCTCACCCAGAGGGAAGTCATGGGGATCAAGGAGGCCTGATGTTTCTCCACGCCTTCATCCAGGCCCCCCGTTCCCACCCGTCCCTCTCCAGCACCCGGATCTTCCCCACCTCATGCAGGATGTCATGCACCACCACCGGGACAGGGAGGACTTTCTTCCTAATGCAGAGCTGGCACTGTGCATTCCATGTGAAATAGCGGATCACTAGACTAACTAGATATAAAGTGTCCAAACAAAAATCCCCTCTGTTCTTGAATGTCCCGTACACCCACTCAGCATAGGAAAGCTGGGAGAAGAAGGGGGCACCTAGGGCCAACCCCACCTGTTTACACACATCTACATTAAAGGGACACCGGAGCAGGAAGCTGTCCATAGTCTCCACCTCATCCTGACACTCCTCACGGAGACAAATTATCTCTGGCAGGCTGCGACTCTTCCGGATCCCCCTAAGGTAGAGTTTTCCTTGGAAGGAGAGCCAGGCTATATCCCCATATTTCAAAGGAATTCTTGAGGAGTTAATAAGCCTCAAACCCTCCCTCATGATGGAGCCTGGGCAATCCCTGAGGGACAATGGCTCATGAAAAGCCAGACCCAGGACCCGACTCACCAGAAGCTTCCTCGGAGTAGATCTCATGTCCTCTGCTGTTAATTGCCATTGCTGAAGTATTTTCAAGCACGGGGCAACATAGGCCGGGAGCTGAGCCTGAGGAACTCGAGGGCTTTTCACCCGGCCACCATTCTCCCAGTCTCGCAGGAAGGGCTTAAACCAGGACTGGAAAATACCCATCCAGCCAGGCGGGCTCTCTGCCAACATGCTTCCAAAAGTATGTTTCAGAAACAAGAGAGAGAAAAACACTACTGGGTTGACCATCCCTAGGCCACCCTCCCGCCTCGATAGGTAAGTGACATTTCTTTTCACCAGGTTCATGCGATTTTCCCCTTAACATCTGGAAAAACACGCTGTAGACCCTGGTGTAGAGAGATACTGGCAAAACACAGACGAAGCTGACGTATAAAAAGATGAGGATCAGGTAGGTCTTGATAAGGTCAACCCTTTCCCTGAGAGACATTTTCCAGCTCTTCCAGACTGCAACCTTGGCATTGGCAATTTCCAGCCTGTGCTCCCAGTTTTTTTGGCCATAATCACCAGGACCGAAATAAATGCCAAGGATCTTAATTTCCTGCTGGGGCATTGGGAAGGCATCAGGAAGTTCGAAGCCCTCACCCATCCAGAAAACTTCACTCTTCTCATGATTGACCTTGGAGCCCGACGCTTCTTTATACTGTGCTATTAGAGAGGCCACCTCCTCTGCCTCATTTGTCACAGATACATCATCAGCATAGGCAATGACCTTCAAAGGAGGCTCACCAGGCACACCCAGAGGAACCCCACATAACATGCTGCTCTCGACGCTCCTTATAAAGGGATCGATTGCAAACACATACAGTAGGGGACTCGGAGGGCATCCCTGTCGCACACCAGAGCCAACTTTGAAAGGCCTTCCAACCCAACCATTAACAAGAGGGAAGCTCTCAGCCCCTTCATACAGGGTTTGTAGCCAATTAATGAACCACCCTGGCAGGCCGTACTTACCAAGAAGCAGCCATAGGTACTCATGATTGACCCTATCAAAAGCCTTTGCCTGATCTAACGCCAACAAGTACTTTCCCCAGCCTGCAGCCCTGCATCGCTCCAAGGCTTCCCGGACAGCTTAAACCGCTGAGAAGGTGCTTCTACCTTGGATCGAGCAGTGCTGATGACGGGAAAGCAGTTGCTCCGCTACTGACGACAAGCGCCAGAACAAAATCTTTGCCAGTATCTTTCTATCGACATTGAGAAGGCTAATGGGGCGCCAGTTCTCAATCATCGAAGAGTCCTTTCCTTTTGACAGAAGGATCACAGCCGAGCGCCTCATGGAGGGAGGGAGGGAACCCTCTGCCAGACAGCAATTAAAGACCTCCACCAAATGTGGTGCCAGGATGGTCTTAAAACATTTATAAAATTCAGCTGTCAGACCATCTGACCCGGGCGACTTTTTGATGGCAAGGTGATCAATTGCACTTACCACCTCATCGGCAGTGACCGGCTCTGTCAAGCTAGTGATAGAAAGGTCACCATTTTCCAATCCTGGAGTAGAGTCCAGGAAACTTTCCATCCTTGCCCGGTCAAGAACCTTTCTGCCCAGGAGGTCAGCATAAAAGGACCTAATAATCTCCAGGATCCCAGAGTTAGATCTTACCAGGGAACCTGTGCTATCCTTCAGACCAAGGACAGTCTTGAGAGCTGCAGCCTGTCTGCAATTCTGATAGGGATCCTGTGAGTGGTATTTCCCATAATCCCTTTCCAGAACCAGAGAAGCATGCCGGTCATACTGACACTTCCTGAGGAGAAGCTTGACTTCAGAGATTGCCCCTTGATCTCCACCATTCGAGACAAGGATATCAAGTTTCCTTCGCAAGCGCTGGTAGACAATGTATTTATCAAGCTGTTTTCTTTTTCCTAGGCCCCTGAAAAGCCCAGCAATTTTCATTTTGGTCAGCTCCCACCACTCAGACCTGCTGCTGCAAAAATCCTTAATGGAAACCTGTGCCTGAAAAAAATCCTCAAAGGATTGTCTTAACCCCTCCTCCTCAAGGAGAGCCGAATTCATCCTCCAGATGCCCCTTCCTCTAGGGGGTGTGTCAGAGGCATTCAAGACCATCGATAGTAAAAGGTGATCGGAGAACTCGACAGGCTGCAGCCGCGGAGGCTGAGAAGCCGAGCCCTCCTTAAAAAAAAACCTGTCTATTCTACTCTGACTGCTACCTCGCTGAAAAGTGAAGCCCGCGAGGTCTGGGGAGTGCTTAATGTGCACATCTTAAAGACCTGCCTCTCTAACCATGCTATTCAAAAAGAGACTATCGCAGCCCAGCTTGCCTTTGAAGCCTCTCCTGTCCATGGGCCTAGTCACGGTGTTAAAATCACCTCCAAAGACTACTGGCCGGGCTGTAAAAAGGAACGGCTTGATCTTTGCAAGGAGGCATTTCCTGTGCCACTTAGTTTGGGGTCCATAGATATTTATTAGGTGCAGGTCCTGCCCCCTTACAATGACATCCATGACTGGGCTAGCGTTCCATATGCCCTGCGTCATACATCTCACTCCACCAAAATAACAAGACCGGACCACCATCTCGTTGGAAAGATTACATTTAATCGGCCACAGCCCAACATATATAAACAGAAATTGTACAAGCAGAAAGAGTCCCCCCGATTGTTCCGGGTCTGAGAAGGCTAGGATCCCAAGAATAAAGGGAAGGGGAGGGAACAAAAATTAACATCACGACCCCCACCAAGTGGAAGCCAACATAAACTCGGCCG
Organism: Gastrophryne carolinensis; assembly: GCA_027917425.1. Lineage (NCBI taxonomy): Eukaryota > Metazoa > Chordata > Amphibia > Anura > Microhylidae > Gastrophryne > Gastrophryne carolinensis. The sequence goes on along the minus strand of CM051239.1, from coordinate 32,307,918 downwards.
CAAAACCTCCTAGGCCAGGGAGCTTAATCGGGCTAACCGCCAATGACCAAAACATCCCCTTCCCTACCAGAACCCCAAACATCCGAAATTCTTTAACCAACCTACGTCAGACCCGAAACCCGAGAGGAGACCCGCCAAAGCCAAGCAGCGCTGAAACCTTAGCGCTGCTTGGCCCGCCACAACTCCACCGCCATATCGATCCGCTCCTCGAATGACATGTTAAACAAGTCATTCCCCATGTCATTCAAGTGGACCCCATCGGATCAATAAAACCCCCTCATCCCCTCCACCTCAAACCCCCATTCAGCCTCACAAACCTCGCTATCGCCTTGTTGACCTTAACCCGAACCTTCTCGATGGCCAACAAGTCTCTAGCTTGCCGCCAGGCAAAACGGGGAACAATCTGCGACCACACCAACACCACCCCCGGAAATACTCCCAGAAAAAACAACAAGTCCCGCGTTATGGACTTGATCAGGTGCCGCATCGGAACCTTCCCTAAATCATTCCCCCCCTGCATAAATGACCAAAACCCCCGGCGGCCCCTTCCTTGCCGCCACACGCATAGTGTGCTCCCGCATGTCCTCCCAGCACAGTCCTCTCACACCGGCCCAGCTCAACCGAGCACGATCTTCCGGAGTGCCCAGCTGCCTTCCATTATTCCGAACCACCGCTCGCCAAGCCGACCAGTAAACATATGAATGCCCGATGATCACGACCGAGCACGCCGATTTCTAAAACAAAAAATAAGGAAAGGGAAGGGGAGGGAGGGGGGTTGGAAGATGTTCGACCGATCCACACAATCACCTGTACAACCGATCAACCCTGCCCGGCCGAATGTACCACCGAAACTGCGCCGATTCCCACCTCCCCAGCCTCTTTATGATATCATCCGGCAGCCCCAGCCTAGCCGCCTCTGTTGCGGCCCCAATTTGAAACGAGTGGGTACCATACTCGCTGCTTGCAAGCCCCATCTCCCCAAGACATTGCCTAAAAACTGCCAAAAACTGGAACCGCGATAGGAAGGAACCATCCTTGTGCATGAGCAGCAGACCGTTCCCACTCAGCCTGACCCCCAGGAACTCCTCGACTGCGGCAGCCGGGCATGAATCACATTGCCGCAACCTCCCCAAAAAAATAGTGACCCCCCCGCCCCCTTTGATCTGTCTTTGACCTTCTTATTCGTAACACCACCCCTTCGTCAGACGTGACTGGGATCTTCAAAACCCAATCCCCCGGGTACCCGCTTGTTAGGGCTCACCAGCTCCCCCACCCTCAGAGCACCAAAAAATGCCAGCGAAAATGCCGCCCTAAACAAACGCACCTCAAAAACTGACGCACAAACCCGGGGCAACACACTGAAAATCCCCCCCAACAAACCCCATGAGAGAGGCCGCCTGTTATCAGCCGTCCTGTGCTCTTTCCGCCAACCCTTCAGTGCCTGGCGAACCCAAAACGCTTTAGTCATATCCGCCCAACCCTCCAGCCGGCACAAGAACGCCAAAGCCGAAATCTTTTTGTCAACCGAAGCCGGGGTGGCACCTCCCGCCAACAAGTCGCTCACATACCAGATCAACAACCCTTGCCTATCGTCCTCCGTTGCAGGCAGCCCGAACTCCTCCACCAAAGCCCACCACTGCTGCCATGTCTTTACATACGCCCCCTAAGTAGATGGTGCATCTTCTGTATTAAGCCAAACAGTCGTCCTACAGGATCTCCAGCAGCCAACTGGGGCACGACTCGCCGACCTCCCTTGCCTCGGGTGCCAATTTCCTGAAGCGCTCCCGCTGGGCCCGACTGGCCCAGCGACCCGCTTCCCGATGGATGTCCCGACGCCACCGCCGTTCCTGGTGCCACCGCCACGCTGCCGGAAGATGATGGCGGCCTACTGACGCTTGCCACCACGGACCGGCCACTTGCCCGACTGCCGTTGTCTCTCATCTGCCATCCTGGTGCCTCGACCGCCGCGCCGCCCGACACAGCGTCCTGGTCGACCACCGCCTGCGGGGAAAAAAGGAGAGGCGAGCAGCTGGTAATGGCCGGGAATCCGAGTCCCCGGCCGCATGCGCGCGTGTCCGCAGCGCCTGGACCAAACTGTGAATCGGCAGGGGAGGACGCCATGTGCACTAGCTCGCCGGGCTGAGGGGCCACCAGGTCGAAAGGCCAGGTGCTCCAGGACGCGGGGGCACGCCGCGCTGGGGGTGCTGGCGGGACCCCCCCGCCTCCTCCTCCTCCTCTTCTTCAGGGGAGTGAGAACATCACCATAACGCTTTAGCCAGACAGTCAAATCAGAGGGGGGAATGGACTCATTTCTAACCAGTATGGTGACATTTCTCACGAGCTGCTGTTTGGAGACCTGGATGGGAGTTAACCCCTTCCAGGCAGGATCTTGCTTCAGCAGCTCATAACGCTCCCAAAAGAAGTCCATTCCTTCTGGTCTTCCTTAAGTCATACTCTGCACTCCCCACTGGACTGATCAGGGCAAAAATGTCTGCGGCTGCGAATCCCATACCCAGTATGAGATCCACCACCGCCCGCTGGGTGATAACTGGCCCCTCCCCCTCCCACCTAAGCTGGACCAGGTTGCCCTTTCACCAGCAGCTTCTTCTCCACGCCTGGCAACCTAGGCATAGGACACAGGGGGCTGCACTGCAGTACCGCCACCATGCTGAATAAAGTGCAAGGCTGGACGCTTTGCAGCCGGGGCTCCAACATTTGAGGGCACAGTCTTGTCCACATGGGTAGGGGTAGATATAGGGAGATTAATGGGACAGTCAGTTGCCTCCTTCACAGCAACAGTAGTCACAGCAATAGTTCCACTGTATAGGCCAGCAACAGGAAGGGAAAGTCCAGCAGCAGGCACAGGAGGCAGGTTGGCACCCGCCACAGGAGGCAGCTTGGCACCCAACACAGGAGGCAGGTTGGCACCCGACACAGGAGGCAGGCCAGCAGAAGAAGCAGTGGTAATAGGGGGCAGAGTTGGAGCAGACACAGGAGGCAGGTTGGCACCCGACACAGGAGGCAGGTTGGCACCCGACACAGGAGGCAGGTTGGCACCCGACGCAGGAGGCAGGTTGGCACCCGACACAGGAGGCAGGTTGGCACCCGACACAGGAGGCAGGTTGGCACCCGACAGACAACAGGCCAGCAGAAGCAGCAGCAGCAGTGGTAATAGGGGGCAGAGTTGGAGCAGACACAGGGGCAGGTTGGCATTCGATACAGACAACAGGCCAGCAGAAGCAGCAGCAGTGGTAATTGGGGCAGAGTTGGAGCAGACACAGGGGGCAGGCCCCTGCGGGAGCACCAAAGTCCACACTACAACCTGACACAGCGCTATCAGCGCCCTCCGCAGGATGGCTGACTAGGGTAGCATCACACTGAGCTAGCATCAGCTCCTCACATACCTGCTGGTGGTCACCCTCTGGCAGGTCTCCTCCACTGCACTTTAAAGCTGCACACACCTGGTGAACTGCTCCAGACATAGATGCCACCGGTTCCGGGGCCCCCAACTCTGCCACTGCCATGGCCTGGGATGAACATGTAGCCGGTGAGTCCTCCATTGGTGTCTCCGCCACGTGGTCTGCCTCCTCTTCCATGGCTTGACCTGAGCGATGCATGGTCTTAAAGCGCTGCTCATTCCTGTATTTTTCCTGAAAAGCACCACTGCTGCTTTACCTGCGCCTCCCTTATACCCTAATAGATTGTAATCTCTTCTCCTTCTGTATCCTCCCTTATACCCTAAAAGATTGTATGCTCTTCCCCTTCTGTATCCTCCCTTTACCATAATAGATTGTAAGCTCTTCCCCTTCTGTATCCTCCCTTTACCATAATAGAGTGTAAGCTCTTCTCCTTCTGTATCCTCCCTTATACCCTAATAGGTTGTAAACTCTTCTCCTTCTGTATCCTCCCTTTACCCTAATAGATTATAAGCTCTTCCCCTTCTGTATTCTCCCTTATACCCTAATAGATTGTAAGCTCTTCCCCTTCTGTATCCTCACTTATACCCTAATAGATTGTAAGGTCTTCTCCTTTTGTATCCTCCCTTATACCCTAATAGATTGTAAGCTCTTCCCATTCTGTAGCCTTCCTTATACCCTAATTGATTGTAAGCTCTTCCCCTTCTGTATCCTCCCTTTACCCTAATAGATTGTAAGCTCTTCTCCTTCTGTATCCTCTCTTTACCCTAATAGATTATAAGCTCTTCCCCTTCTGTATCCTCCCTTATACCCTAATAGATTGTAAGCTCTTCTCCTTCTGTATCCTCTCTTTACCCTAATAGATTATAAGCTCCTCCCCTTCTGTATTCTCTAATAGATTGTAAGCTCTTTTCCTTCTGTAGCCTTCCTTATACCATAATAGATTGTAAGCTCTTCTCCTTCTGTATCCTCCCTTATATCCTAATAGATTGTAAGCTCTTCTCCTTCTGTATCCTCCCTTATACCCTAATAGATTGTAAGCTCTTCTCCTTCTGTATCCTCCCTTTACCCTAATAGATTGAAAGATCTTCCCCCTTCTGTATCCTCTCTTATACCCTAATGGATTGCGCTTTTTCCTTTATACTGTAAGTCAGGCAGTACTTACAGGGGAGGTCTCCGGGCATAAAGCACAGAAAAGGCTGCATAAAATGTTTCTATGGGCCCAATCAGCCCGATGTGAGGGGATGGTGAAGCAGAAAACAGGTATTGCTGCATTGCTGCTTTTAGCATATGGTGAGCGTAACATGCGACATAATTGAATGCAGGGAATCACCTTGAAAACATTTGCCTTCAATTAAACAGCTTTGACTTTGTGAGGGATCGGGCTGAGCCGACGGGCGGGATGGTTCCTTGGAATGTGAGGAAACCTCAAACAGATGGGCGAGGGGTGGATGGAGGGAGCAGGAATGCTGGTGTGTATTTTCTGTCAAAGTCATTTAACTGCCGTTTGGCTGAAGAGAAACAATTCCCTCTGGAACATCCATGTCCCTCAAACTCCTAGAAGTTCTGAAAACCCACCTTCTGCCCATCTCTTGTCACCAAGTTGGATTGTGAGCTGGTACTTTAAGGGGGACATTAACAAGGCACAGAACTGAGGTCCTATGCATGCTGGATGCCCTGCAGACCTGAATACAAGGCCCCTCTGGGTAACAAATAAGAAATTCTAGGCCTAGGGGGCCTGTACTGAATCATCTTCATCATTTGGGCCTCAATCTATTGGTCATCTCCTATTTGACCTTGTGCTGATGGACCTTTGTGGCTGTCCTGTCTCGTCTGACCTTGACATCCTGTATGAAGTTCCCATTCCCCTAATCCCACATTGGCTGCCTGTACAGTACCACACCTGTGTTTCCTTCTGCTGTCTCTTGTCTGCCATGCCTACACTTCTGGTTCTTATTTCCTACTGTCAGAACTAGAGATGATCCAAACAGCCCCCTACTTGGTTCACAAACTGTTTGGCCAAATGATTTGGCAACAAAAAAAATGGTGCCTCCCGCTACCAGGCATATTAGCTTGGTGCACCAGGCATAAGTGATGGTAACCCAGAGCTTGATGGATGAGTGTCAGGCCCACTGGCCAAGGTCTGTTGCTCAGGGTACCCTTCAAAGAACACTGCACTCGTGCCAGGCACTAGACTTTTCTGCACCAACCTCCCCCCCTCCAGTCATTGAGGGTTTGGGCAATCTTCTTTCAATGCCGGGGTCGTCCTTCTCCCGTCTGGCCACTGTCAGGGCTTCTTAGAAGGTTCCTGTGATGTCAGCAGTAATGGTCAAATTGACTGCTCTGCCAGCATTTAGGCTGACGATGGACAAGGGTCCTCCATCCCATTGGGGGAATAGGGCTGTCATGGAGGAAGCATTTTATATACCAGAGACATTTTGAACTGAACATTACTGCTATTTGGGTCTTGCTGGGCCAAAGTTTAGCTCCGAGCTGAATCCAAAGTTTATCTCTAGTCCCTTGGGTGGAGCTAGGGATTTGGGGGTGTATATTGCCAGGGACAGGCACTCACCAATACATGTGTAAGGGGATTAAACCGCATACAGGCTTATTGCCAGGAGTTCCAGGAATCACTTCACACAGACTCCAATCTCTTTTCCCAGGAGACTATCTAGGGGGTCAGTCTCTAAGGGAAGACACCCCACAGCTGAATGGCAATGGTTTCCTCCTCAGCTGGAGTCTACCCCTCTCTCCAGGTCCCCACAGGCACACTCACAGCGGCCTTTTCAGTTGTCCATTCTCCATTGTCAGGGCCTCGCATAGCGTGGGGAAGGATTCAGGCCAGACAGAGATGTGTTTAGTCCAGCTTTAATCTCTAGCATTTCTATACAGGTATGAGGTGTGTGAGCTGTGGTGTCTCATTCACTGCAGCCAGACCTGGAAAATAAATAAGCCATACCATCTGATGTGACTGACAGCAGAAGTAATATGCCAGTGGAGCACCATCCTCTCCAATTCTCTCAAGGGCACCACCCGAGCCCAGGCTGAATTTGTAGTACTTACCTCTACATCATGGCAGTTGCTGCATCAGTATGCCCATGGAATATAGGTGACGATGCAGAAAATTCTGGACCCCCCCCCCCCCCAATTGCCAATCAATTATAGGCTCTGCTGCAATTGCCAGTTGGTGATTGGTTGAAAGTCTGCTACATGCAGAAACCTCTCCATAGATACAGAGTATACACTGAGGGACTAGAAAATCCCTACGCCCTCCATGAAGAACTATTTAACCTGAAGTCTATGAGTAAGCCTGCTATTCTCTAAAGATGAGCGAAACTATTCAAAAAGTTTGACATTTGGACTGCGTTTTCTAAGAATTCGGGTCCAAAACAAATAGGAAACTTTAGAAAACAGCCCAATACATTATATTGGGTGTATAAGTGACAGCTCTTCTGGACAACTAGCATATATACAGAATGTTTAGAAGCGACACGGGAGCCGCGCAGGTGTCACAGCTGCTTCTCCCTCTCCTGCATCAGTCTTTTTGGATGGCCCTATTACCTGTTTGGTAACTGCATAAAAATAGGTGTTGGCACTTGCACTTTTTGGGTGTTATTGATCACAAATGTATTGTCCATATTTATTGTCTACATAAATTTGCTCTTGTGATATTCTGTGCAATATATATATATATATATATATATATATATATATATATATATATTTATTTTCTTATTGATTGATTTATTTATTTATTTTGTATATATTTCATGTAGTTATCATGACTATTTAGCATGCACTGGTCACTTTGCGACTGATTTCTTCTATATTATTTGGATACTATAGCACTTTAATATATTTGTTTACATAGATTAAGAATATATTATTAAGAATTGGTATTTTTTGTGCCGGCACAAAAAAAAAAAAATCTAGAGGGTGCTTTTTGTTTATTTGGGGATCCTTTGTCCAAATTGCAGTTCATTTATAGCCTTAAGAGGCAGAGATAATATATTAATTTTTTGTGGAGATTATAGGAAGTTTTTGCAGCAGTGTTTTTAAGTGTCTTGTGTTTCATGTATATTAGCCGATATTGTTTTTGATAAATTTTCAATAAAATATGTAAATGTTCATATTGGTTTTGGTCCACGTCCACTCCATTACGGTTTGGTTTTGCATTTGGGAGTGAGCACATTTAATTGTATTGTAAGTGGTGCACCCCTGTTTTCAATATACAGAATGTTTGGCATTATAATTAGAGGCCGATTCATTAATAGCGCCAGGTAGCGACAGATGAGCGCCAGTAGTGTGATTTTCACAGCGCCAGCTAGTATTCGCTGTGCTTGGCCGGGGTTTGCTTGTTGACAGCGACTCAGTCGGTGTGCGGTAATGTTGAATACGGGGTTAGGGGTCGATGTTTCACAGGCTCCGCGTTGTATGGGTGCGCCTGACAGCGAATGGCCAGAGCGAACGGCTTGCTGCAGATTCATTAACAAATCACGCTCAAAAATTCTCGCGCTGTGAATTCCTTGTTTAAACCCCAGAGCGCTGGCGGCGATGTGTGTAAAGTAGTTTTTAACCCCCAAACCCCCATTTTTTTTAATGTAAAAATTCTACAAGTTTTTCTAAACATTTTGTAATATGAATACATTAATATCAGACCTGTAATATCAATAATAGCAATTAATTATGATTATTTAAAGATTGCTCCATTGAAATGCATTGGACAACGCCAGGGAGCGCCAGGTCATACCTGTCGCTGTGATGGGATTAGCAGCGGCGCTGTTCATTGCAGTCGGCTACATGATGTATCCCGCACTAGCTGACGCTCTCGCCGGCGCTAGCCTCATTTAGCGTGATAAATGCGTCATTGTGACCACCGCCGTACTTGAGTCGGTAGCCGCTGTTAGCTGGCGGTACCTGGCGCTCGTCAGACACTACCTGGCGCAAGCCCTTGATAAATAAACCCCTTATTATTAGACTTTATTGTGATAGAGTTCCTTTAAGGCAGTCCAAAACCATTTAGTCCTGGAAGATTCCAGCATTGAGCCAATAATTAAGTGCCGAAGGCACTTGTTCCGTGGCTGGCAGTTTATCCTCTAGTGACTTACATGGCTACTCCAAGCTCAAGTCCTCCACCTAGAGGCTGATCCACAATTTGCTGACCATTTCTAGAGCTTAACCTTAACATTTTTGGGTATCCAAGCTCAGAAGGAGCCAAGGCCCTGGGCCAAACGTGTGCTTCTCCATTCATCCATCAATGTCACCTTGAAAAGACTTTTTATGGCTAATTTACAACCAAAGAACATGTGTTTGGGTCAGAGCTCTGGTGAAGGAAGTCGTTGATGACAGATGACCTGTGATGATCAACCAAGACAAAGCTGACCTCGTGCTTTTTGTTTGGTGACCATTTGGCCAGGGAGGAAGTCATCTTACCATGATTTATAACTTCTACAAGTGTTCCAGCGAGGGTCCTCCGAGTGGTGAGGGCATCTGTAGATAAATGAATAATAACAACTAGTTAGAGGAGTTACTCATTAGCTGAAGTCTCATTGTCTTCCATGACAACAGCGAGCCTTCCATATTCCTGATCCAAACACTGGTAATGCTCCATTGTCTTCATTCATCAACGATCGGCAAAGGGTGACTGAGGCAAGACAACACCCAACATCTCAGGACCTAAGCGCTAGAATGGCATCATCGGCCTACTGACCATCTCTAAGGGGATCATTCTCTAAAACATGCCAAGTTCACCAGCTCATACTTTAGTGAATACCATATAATACAAGTAAGAGTGTGTAATAATTTGTGTAATACAATTTCTGTTACCTATTAAAGTGGAGCATAACCTGGCCCTAGTATCTAATTAAATTCCTTATCTTGACTCCACCAGGGGTGTAGCTAGGTGGGGAGCAGGGGGGGTCACTTGGCCCGGGTGCAGCAGGTCAGGGGGGCACCAAGGGGGGACCTGGGTACATGTGGGGGGGTGCCATTTCCAATCTTTCCCCCGCATGCCAGGAAGCCTAGATATTACTCTGGACTCCACACTGAGTGAAACCTTTTGGAGTCGCCATATAATCACCTCGGCCCTCAATCGCTTGGCCCCAGCTTCCTCGTTGCCCATCCTGTGCACCTAGACAACATGAATATCTGTAGGTGGGAGCGCGTACTGCGACAGTAGTGGTAGGTGCCACAGGGTGTTGTGGTATAAAGTGATGGGGACACAGAGCCCACATAGCAAGGAAACCCGGGATGATCTGCACTGTGGGATCGAGTACCAGTGTGATTATATGGTTATTCCATGGGGTTTCACACAGCTGGGATCCAAGAATGACGATGCCTAGGAGAGCTGGTATGTGCTGGTCACATTGGAGGACGGCTCCATTCATTGCTTGGTGATATACTTAATTGCTTAATAGTTCCCGGTCTATTCACTGTTTATTGGATTGCACTATTAATAATATATATATTAAATATAATATATAGCGACTCCTCACAATGTATTCAACATTACTGAACAGCGACTGAGTCGCTATAAAGTAGCGACTCACGGCAGAGCACTGCGACTACTAGCAGGCGCTCTGAAAATGCCGCTACAGACGCTCATCTGTCGCTACCTGCCACTAATGATGAATCAGCCTCCCTGTCTCATATAGCGTAGTACTGCGACTCACACATGATATTCATCAATGCCGGCCAGCGAAACAATGATCCATGGCCGAGCACAGCGACTACTAGTGGTCGCTCTGAAATCCGCTTTACAGACTCTCATCTGTCGCTACCTGGCGTTAGTAATGAATCAGCCTGCCCGTGTACAGTGCTCGGCGTTCACCAGAAGCTGCCTGCCGCTGGAAGCAGTTTTCACTACCTTCAATCTGTTTCTAATTGCAACTTTGTGCCAAGAAAAGATAAATGAGCCCTATACACACAGAACACTACTGCTTTGGTCACTGCGGATGTGAGGGAGCTCACTCATGTTTAGAAATGGCCGGCAGCAGTGTTCTGTGTGTACAGAACTCGCTTCTCTCTTCTATCAAAAGTGGACCCTTTCCAAACAGCCAAAAAAAAAAGGTTGGCTCTGGTTGGGTTGGCATTACACAAACTGCTATATATATATATATATATATATATATATATATATTTAAAGTCTATATAGCATTTTAGTCTATAGCAGGGCTGTACATTTTGGAAACCATTATAAACCGAAACTGATGTCTAAATAACACAAAATTGTTTTCGGGATTTCGTTTTTTCTGGGATGCTGACGGGAGACATTACACAGACCCCCGCAGACAGCTGACTACAAAGAGCGCGCAATGTCAAACACACGCAAGGCGCAGGACCCCTCAGCCTGTATTTATGATTGTTAGGTGTCATAATGCATCACCGCGGAACTAAGCCGCTTGGACGAGACGCTAATGAATTGTAATGAAGGCATGATGGAGGCGTGATGTAGGTCGTCTGTGGCCTCTGACATCGATTGCGCGGCGGAGGATCTGCTAAACGTCTGCGGAGACAGCGGCCTCCGCTCTGCGTATTCGCCTCTTACTGCCATCTTCCTGGGAAATCTCTTCTTATTCAGTCTTAAACAAAGATCTACAATATAAGAATATAAAATATATTAGCAGTTGACGGCACCTGGAGTTTGGCCGGGTTGAATATTGGTTTGTACCAGAAAAAAAGATATTGTAGAGTTTAAAGTGGGCAAAGGGGGGTGGGAGTAGCTCCATCACTATTATTTATACAAAATCATCATCATTATTATTCAGGGCCTGGGAACCAATTTACCGCCCAGTTTAACCCTCTCATCATCGGGGAGGCTGATTTATTAATAGCGACATGTAGAGACAGTTGAGCGACTGTAGCAGTATTTTCACAGCGCCCGCTAGTAGTCGCTGTGCTTGGCCGTTGTTCAGTTGTTGACAGCGACTCAGTCGGTGTGGCTAAATGTTCAATACAAGGTGACGAGTCGCTGTTTGACAGGTTCCGCGATGTATGGGTGCGCATGATAGCGACTGGTCAGAGCGACCGGCTTCCACCATATTCATTAAAAAAACACGCTCAAAAAATTCAAGCGCTGTGAAATGCATGTTTAAACCCCAGAGCGCTGGCGGCGATGTGTTAAATGTAGTTTTTTAACCCCCAAACCACCATATTTTTGGAAACCAAAAAAAAAAAAAAGTTTAATAATTTAGTAATATGAATACATTAATATCAGACCTGTAATATCAATTCTGTACAATTTTTTTTTACATTTTTTTCCCTTAAAAAAAATATCTAAAATGGCAGAAGTGGTCACAGAATTTTTCACATTTAAAAAAAAAAAAAAAAAAAAATTAATAATTAATTATTAATATTTAAAGATTGTTCCATTGAAATGCATTGGAGAGCGCCAGGTAGCAAGAGGTCATACCTGTCGCTGTTCAAGGTCGGACGCTGGCGCTGTGGGCTGAGGCTGGAATAATGATGAATGAGTCGCTATATGGCGCTATCTCAGTCGCTAAGCAGGATTGGCTTGATAAATGTGTGATTGTGGTGGGGAGCCGGCGTTCTCGTGACGGGACCCGTCATTACCGGTCGCTCACCAGTCGCTACCTGTCACTATTCCTTCATAAATAAGGGCCTAAGTATTAAGCTCCAAACATGTCTAGCTGTGTGGAAAGACAGAGGTTTGGTCGCATATATCTGCAGATACATGTGGAAGCCACACTGCCCCGACAAGGCACTCTGTGTTTAGTGTTGTCCCTACTCTTATTTTTGAGTCCCCAAAGTTGGGCCATGCAATGCAGCCAGAGCTACTCACCTGGGAAGCTGCCAGCCTCCCTTTAGAACACTCCATAGGGAGAGATCCATAGTGGCTGAATCCCTCCGTGTGTCTGTTCATGGCAATTCAAACTGAGCAAAGGGAGTGAGTAGCTCTGGCTGCATTGCATGTCCCAACTTTGGGGACTCAGAATTAAGAGTAGGGACCACACTAAACACAAAGTGCCTTGCCGGGGCAGTGTGGCTTCAACATGTATCTGCAGGTATAGGCAACCAAATCTCTGTCTTTCCACATAGCTAGACATGTTTGGTGCTTAATACTTAGGCCCTTATTTATGAAGGAATAGCGATTGTGATATAGCGACCGATTGTGATAGTATTTCTGTTATTTATGCCCGGGAGTCTCTCACCTCTTCTTTGTTTCTTAGCATTTTCTTGCACTCAGCACTTTCACTTTACACATGTATTTATGGTATAGTGATATTAGTTCTTTCTCACTCAGCCCTTAAATTGCTGTATTTAATTACTATCTTTTTATCACTGTATATATTCTCACCCTTTATTGCACATATCACTAGCACAGCTTGAGGGTCAGACTCCGGGGCATTTTTGCAGACTTTGCAGGTTTTGCACATTATTGATTAGATACATTTATTATGTATTGATGAATACTCATAGAAGTCCGTCATGTATTCCCGCCCATGCACATGTTTTTAATTGATTTTAAATATATGTGTTTTGGCTATTACTAATAAAAGTTTTGAAATATTAATAGATTGGTATATCTGTTGAGCGGCTGTTTTTGGAGACCCTGGGGCCTGTGCTGGCAGCCCCCACTTTTTTGCATATTGATAATTGCCCAGGTTTTTGGGCACTTGGATCTCCTTCAGCCAGCATCCAGTTTATATTCATTGCTGTGCAGGTAAACAATTTTCTCTTATCACCAGTATTACAGACGCCAGTCACTTTCATTCACTTAGCAGAGTTCTGGGGGGCCCCTGAGAGGTGGGGGGCCCATGCAATTGCATGGTTTGCGTGGTGGCAAAGGATGCCACTAGGGACACGGAGACATGGAAAAGAGGGACAGTCCCTCCAAATGTGGGACTGTTGGGAGGTATGCCGCCAGGGCGCCACAAAACTCCACAAAACTCTCAATTTCCAGCGGCCCTCTTGCTGCATCCCCAGCATTGTTGAGCTAGGCCTTTTGAATAGGCTGGGGACGGGAGCATGCCCGCTGCTGGGGATGCAACCTGCTTTCGCTCCTGATACCATTAACAGAGTAGTTTGCCGGACAATAAAAATGCACAACAAATGGTTCTGATTGGACGAGAACCCACGCATACACTGTAGGACAGGGGAAAGGTGAGTTTGTAACAGGGTTCTGGGGGGTTTAACACAGAGGAGATCCCCTATTGGGAGGCCCAAGGGCAAGAAACAAAACCCAGGAAAGTCAAAATGTACTCATCTTCTTGGTGCAGTTCTGGGTGTCAAAACCCCCCAACTGTCCCTGATTTGGAGGGACTGTCCCTCTTTTGAGTCCATGTCTTCCTGCCCCTCATTGTTCTCATTTGTCCCTCTATGAGGTGTAACATGCAGATCTGCAGCAATTAATTATTCATTTGCCTATTCAAAGTGTTTCTATTTGTGAAACCATGGGCAACGTTACACATAGGAAATATTAAAGCCCTGTCAGTGGAATAAGCCCCTCATAGTGATAGAAACTTTAATAAACCAGTTGGATGCATTGCTTGGGGATCATTACATCATGAATCCACATGATGGCAGTGTTGCCTAAGGAATGGACCTAACTAATATAAAATAGTCTAGTGTTCCTCTTAATTTAGATAAATAGAGACTAAGGGGGTTATTTAAGAAAGGATAGTGTCAGGTAGCGCCTGGTTAATGAGAGGTAGCGACAGATAGCGACTGGTGAACGCCGGACATGGCACGCAATTCCACATTTATCAAGCAGAATCTGTTTAGCGACTGGGATAGCGCCATGTAGCGTCTGATTCATCATTTTCAAAGCCTCTGCGAACAGCGCCAGCATTCAGCCTTGCACAGTGCCAAGTATGACATCTCGCTACCTGTCGCTCCCCCATACATTTCAATGGACGAAACTTTTCTTCTCTTTAAACAGGTTTTTTTTTTTTTTTTTATTTTCCCAAAAATCACAAATTACTCTGTGACCTCTTCTGGCATTGAAAAAGCTGTTTTTTTCACATTTTTTAAATTTTTTAAATATTTCTTCAGAAATGACATTACAGGTCTGGCATTAAAGTGTTCACGTTACAATGTTGCTACAATGTCATTCCATATGTTTTCGCTTTGTTACTAGTTGATAGATGCTGAAAAACAGACTTTAAACACACCGCCTCCTGCGCTCTGGGCTTCAAACAAGTATTTCTCAGAGCCAGAGATTTGTGAGGATTTTTTTTTTACTGAATATGGTGTGAGTCTGTCGCTATAAGCAGTCGCTAACATGCGCTCCCATACAGCGCTGTACTGGTCAAATAGCGACTCCTCACAATGTATTCAACATTACTGAACAGCGACTGAGTCGCTACAAAGTAGCGACCCACGGCTGAGCACAGCGACTACTAGCGGGCGCTCTGAAAATGCCTGCTACAGACGCTCATCTGTTGCTACCTGGCGTTAGTGATGAATCAGCCTGCCCGTCAGGTGGCATTGGCAACATTACCTGCCCTGCCATTGGTTGAGGCTCGCAACTTAGGCCCTTATTTATGAAGGAATAGCGACAGGTAGCGACTGGTGAGCGACCGGTAATGACGGGCCCCGCCACGAGAACGCCGGCTCCCCACCACAATCACACATTTATCAAGCCGATCCTGCTTAGCGACTGAGATAGCGCCATATAGCCACTCATTCATCATTATCCCAGCCTCAGCCCTCAGCGCCAGCGTCCGACCTTGAACAGCGACAGGTATGACCTCTCGCTACCTGGCGATCTCCAATGCATTTCAATGGAACAATCTTTAAATATTAATAATTAATTATTAATGTTTTTTTTTTAAATGTGAAAAATTCTGTGACCACTTCTGCCATGTTAAATATTTGTTTTAAGGTAATGTACAGAATTGAAATTACAGGTCTGATATTATTGTATTCATATTACTAAATTCTTAAAAAATTCTTTTTTTTTGGTTTCCAAAAATGTGGTGGTTTGGGGGTTAAAAAACTACTTTTAACACATCGCCGCCAGCGCTCTGGGGTTTAAACATGCATTTCACAGCGCTTGAATTTTTTGAGCGTGTTTTTTTGATGGTGGGAGCCGGTCGCTCTGACCAGTCGCTATCATGCGCACCCATACATCGCGGAACCTGTCAAATAGCGACTCGCCACCCCGTATTCAGCATTACTGCACACTGACTCAGTCGCTATCAACAAACGAACAACGGCCAAGCACAGCGACTACTAGCGGGCGCTCTGAAAATGCCGCTACAGTCGCTCAACTGTCGCTACCTGCCGCTATTAATGAATCGGCCTCTTAGTTTGTTAAGGCAACAATACAGAGGTTATATAAAGGAGAAACCCAACACTTAAAGCGGACCTTCACTCTAAATAAGAGTCTATCTTATATGTTTCTCACACCCTGTACATACAGATTGCTCACATTAAAAATCATCCTACCTGCATCTACTGCATTTTTTAAGCCTTTAAACATCCAAGATGGCGGCTTATGGAAGCTGCCATTTTTGCAGGCAGCCTGCAAACAGGAAGTGCCTGCAAACAGGAAGTGACTGTGCTGCTCTGCATTCTGGGACTGCTGACCTTTCCCTGACCCCAGCTCTGCTCTGTCTGAGCAAAGCACAGCTATAACCTGCCCCCCTGTACCTTATCCCACTCTCTTCTCCTCAGTAAGTGTGATGCTTCTGAGTCAAGATGGCGGCGCCCGTATCCTAAATTCCCGAACAGAGTTGCAGCCCAGTGGGGAAAAGTATAATAAATTAGTGACTAAACATGTAAAATATATTAATTTTAGATGCTGAGGAATTGTTTTTTAAGAGTTTGGGCTTTTCATTAAATCATGGTGAAGGTCCGGTTTAATGTAGTGTAGTGGAGGAGCTGAGAGACAGCCATGGAAGAAACCTGTGGATTGTACTGTTTGCTGTAACCAGTGGATATTGCCTGTAACTGGACTTTGCTGTTTATCATGGATGGAAGCCTTTCATTAAAGACCCTGTTGTTTGCACCAAGGAGTGTCATCAATGGAGACCAGCATCGACTGAATCAGTAAGTGCACCTCCACCCCACACATGCCGCACCAACCTGGGTCGCCCTACCCTAGGTCCAAGAACCCCCCTCGCTCCCCAGAGAGCGTGCCCACAGCCAGGCACGCGCTCGCTACATATTGCTTTAACCTATCTCCTATAGATCAATCAATGAGGGGGCGTGGCCTAATTTAACAAATGTCCCTGTTTCCCACCCTGAAAAGGTGGAAGCCATGAGTGTCTAACTGGAAATCCGCAGTACATGAACCAGTTGGAACCTGCGGCTGTTTGGCCGGTGATGTATGTTGAAGGTCTGTATGAAATGATTCAGCCAGTGCGCAGGTGCGGGATTTGCATGACGCACCGGCGAGGATTGTGGGATTGTACTCCTCCTGCCGCGGTATAACAACATTGCGTCAGGTGAGGCGGATAAACGGAGCGGCTGGACAGGTGAGTGCACATTCACCACAGACAACCAGATACATATATACAATCGCAAGTCCTATTGTCAGTTTGTGTGATGCCAACAATAAACATTGTTAACCATTAGAGATGAGCGAACTTTTGAAAAATTCGATTCGACTGATTCGCCGAATTTTCCGACAAAAATCGTTTCGACCCGAATTTATTCGCGACGAATCGCTATTAAAAACGGCTATTTCTGAGCCTCCTAGAGCCTCAATAGGGTTGTAAACCATTCTGCCTTGCTGTAACACGCATAGGATGCGTGCTGGGTTAGTTAAATAATACTTTGAATAAATATCACATGCAGATCAGAGGCATCGCTAATAGAATCGCAGAGCGGCACAATTGCAGAGAATTGAAGTGGCATCACTATGAGGGGCAGGAGCCCAAACATTGCTTTAAAGAGACACTGGAGTTGGCAGCAGCAGGAGCCCAAAAATTGGATGAATCACACCCTGGAGTTGCAAGCAGCAGCAGGAGCCCAAACATTGGCTGAAAGAGACACTGGAGTTGGCAGCAGCAGGAGCCCAAAAATTGACTGACACACCCTGGAGTTTCAAGCAGCAGCAGCAGCAGCAGGAGCCCAAACATAGCTTGAAAGAGACACTGGAGTTGGCTGCAGGAGCCCAAAGATTGGATGAATCACACCCTGCAGTTGCAAGCAGCAGCAGCAGGAGCCCAAATATTACTTTAAAGAGACACTGGATTTGGCAGCAGGAGCCCAAAATTGGATGAATCACACCCTGGAGTTGGCAGCAGCAGCAGGAGCCCAAACATTACTTTAAAGAGACACTGGAGTTGGCAGCAGGAGCCCAAAGATTGGATGAATCACACCCTGGAGTTGGCAGCAGCAGCAGCAGGAGCCCAAACATTACTTTAAAGAGACACTGGGGTTGGCTTCAGGAGCCCCAAAATTGGATGATTCACACCCTGGAGTTGGCAGCAGCAGCAGCAGGAGCCAAAACATTACTTTAAAGAGACACTGGGGTTGGCTTCAGGAGCCCAAAAATTGGATGCATCACACCCTGGAGTTGGCAGCAGCAGCAGCAGCAGGAGCCCAAACATAGCTTGAAAGAGACACTGGAGTTGGCTGCAGGAGCCCAAAGATTGGATGAATCACACCCTGGAGTTGCAAGCAACAGCAGCAGGAGCCCAAATATTACTTTAAAGAGACACTGGGGTTGGCTTCAGGAGCCCAAAAATTGGATGAATCACACCCTGGAGTTGGCAGCAGCAGCAGCAGCAGGAGCCCAAATATTACTTTAAAGAGACACTGGGGTTGGCTTCAGGAGCCCAAAAATTGGATGAATCACACCCTGGAGTTGGCAGCAGCAGCAGGAGCCCAAACATTACTTTAAAGAGATACTGGGGTTGGCTTCAGGAGCCCAAAAATTGGATGAATCACACCCTGGAGTTGGCAGCAGCAGCAGCAGGAGCCCAAATATTACTTTAAAGAGACACTGGAGTTGGCTTCAGGAGCCCAAAAATTTGATGATTCACACCCTGGAGTTGGCAGCAGCAGCAGCAGGAGCCCAAACATTACTTTAAAGAGACACTGAGGTTGGCTTCAGGAGCCCAACGATTGGATGAATCACACCCTGCAGTTGCAAGCAGCAGCAACAGGAGCCCAAATATTACTTTAAAGAGACATTGGATTTGGCAACAGGAGCCCAAATTGGATGAATCACACCCTGGAGTTGGCAGCAGCAGCAGGAGCCCAAACATTACTTTAAAGAGACACTGGAGTTGGCAGCAGGAGCCCAAAGATTGGATGAATCACACCCTGGAGTTGGCAGCAGCAGCAGCAGGAGCCCAAACATAACTTTAAAGAGACACTGGATTTGGCAGCAGGAGCCCAAAATTGGATGAATCACACCCTGGAGTTGGCAGCAGCAGCATGAGCCCAAACATTACTTTAAAGAGACACTGGAGTTGGCAGCAGGAGCCCAAAGATTGGATGAATCACACCCTGGAGTTGGCAGCAGCAGCAGGAGCCCAAACATTACTTTAAAGAGACACCGGGGTTGGCTTCAGGAGCCCAAAAATTGGATGAATCACACCCTGGAGTTGGCAGCAGCAGCAGGAGCCCAAACATTACTTTAAAGAGACACTGGGGTTGGCTTCAGGAGCCCAAAAATTGGATGAATCACACCCTGTGGAGAGTCATGTGGAGAAAAAGTAGCTTAGTTAGTAATATCTACATAAAATTATGAATAAACAAATGCAAAAGTATTGCCAAAGTGAAGTTTTGTTTGAGGGTGTGTTTCCACCTTTTAATTAAATCAGAAACAACAAGGTATCATTGCCTCTGACTAATTAGCCCTCAAAAATTCTTGGAATTTTTAATCTTGATGTCTGAGGGATTTCTCCTCTCAGACAGCGTCACCATAAGTCCAGCCTGCTGCATTACCCAGTGGTGGAACTTTCAGAGAACTGATGGCTTGTGCCGAGCCGAGGTGGAGAGTCCCATGGTATCATTGCTTTGCAAAGATGGCAGTACCTGCCCTGTAAAATGTTGTTGAACAGAAGGTGGGCCAGTCATTTAGCCTGTCAGTGTGTACCAAAGTGCACAGTGTTGTCTACGTCTGGAGCTGTAACTATGGACTCATGGTGGACAATATATATACTTTTTGGCCCCCTTGGTGATTGTGGTTTCACGCTGTTCTTCACATGGTTTTCCTTGAGTCACACATGGGAGGAACTACTAAAAATGAGAACTCAATCCATGAAATCATTGCTTAATCCACGAAAACAGCAAATTTGGACCCATGGTGACTGATACTTGGAAGAACATCTTGTATGCGCTGCGACAAGGAAGCCAGAGTCATGCGTCCTGACATGGCACACGTGTTGTCTAGTTGTCAAGCGTTTTCTGAAGTCTTGCCCCCATCTGAAAGACATCCGAACAACAGGAAAGAAAGTTAGCATGCACTTCTGGCACTCCTACACCACCAAGCACAACCTTATTGAGCCTCAGAGTCAGAACGGTGTACCCCAACATAGTCTGATTTGCGATGTTTCCACCCGTTGGAATTCCACCCTCCATATGCAGGATCCACTATAGCAGTGGTCCCCAACCCTGTCCTCAAGGCCCACCAACAGGCCAGGTTTTGCAGATCTCCACAAAGATGCGCAGGTGGAGTAATTAGTGCAGCTGCAGAGCAATAGAGCTGGCTATTTGGAGATCCAAAAAACATGACATGTTGGTGGGCCTTGAGGACAGGGTTGAGGACCACTGCACTATAGGAACAGAGAAAAGCCATCACGGATTTCTGGATGATCCAAACGGATAGGGGGACACCCCTGTGTACATTCAATGTAAACCATTGGCAGCTCATACGTGACACCGACCGTTTGCTCAGGCCCTTTGAGGAAGCTACTTTATTAGTCAGTTGCCAGGACTATGAGATGAACGATGAGATTCCACTGCTTCATGTACTACAACACATGTTGGAAACCATGGCTGGTCAGGGCACTGGAGACATGGCACATACATTTCACAGCCACATGAAGCCTGTGGGGGTTGAAGTGGAGGAGGAGGAGGGGGTGGGGCACAGCAAACCACAGTTTAGGTTTCACAAAATGACCATTTTATCTAGTCATCTGACAGGAGAGGAGGAGCAGGAGCAGCCACGGGAGCTAGAGGGTTGTGAGGAAGGCGAGACAGAGGACCCAGACACACCGTGGCAGTTTACAGTGGAGATGGAGACAGGTAGTCCCTCCGAGTCACTTGCACAAACGGCACGATGCATGCTCACATGCTTGCGTACTAGTGAGCGCAGAATTGTCTCCATTTGTCAGCGGGAAGACCTCTGGCTCTCCAACTTATTGGACCCTCGCTTCCGGCACAAAATGGGGGCATTTTTTACGCCCACTGAGAGGGAGGAAAAACTGACCTACTACAGAGACATCCCATGTAGCCAGTTGGGCGATGTCTATCTGCGCCATGGCCCATACTCCCGCAGGTCTGACTCGGGGGGACCTCTGCAATCACCTTCCACTGCCATGGCTGCTGGAGGGGTTGGCAGGAGCAGCAGCAGCAGTTCCATCAGCAGCAGCCTCAGTCTTCAGTCGCTAGTGAGTAGCTTTCTACACCCGAATAGTGAGTCTACTCATGAGCAGCAGGAAGACCTGGAGCTGGACCTCAAACAGCAGGTCATGTCATACCTTGACATGACCATGCCAACACACCTTCAGGATCCACTGGATTTGCTGGGAAGCCAAACTTGACTTGTGTCCGCAACTAGCAGAGTTTGCCCTGGAAAAGCTGTACTGGCCGGACAGTAGTTGATTTAGATGGCAACTGGGCTGCTCTATATAATGAAGCAAAAACCATGAATTTACCTCATAATATAAACTATTGCCCCTCAGATTTACACAGGGGCTGCTCTATATAATGAAGCAAAATGGCAAATTTACCTCACTATATAAGCTATTACAGCTCTATATAAATAAAAATATATAAATAAAAAAAGGGCCTTTAGAAGCTTATTTAGTATAACAGATAGGGTGACATGTGCTGGTTTGGGATGCTCATATGGGCTAGTGTTTTGGCAGCAGTACAAAAACCAATGCAAAATGCAATAGCTTAATAAAGCTGATGCTGATCAACGCTTATTTAGTATAACAGATGGGGTGCAACATGCAGGTTTGGGATACCCTGCGGCCTGGTGTATTTAAAGCAGACCAAAACCAATTCAAAATGCAATAACTTAATAAAGCTGAGGCTGTAGATGCTTATTTAGTGTAAACAGATAGGGTGCAACGTGCAGCTTCGGGGTGCCCTGCGGCCTGGTTAAATGAAAGCAGTCAAAAAGTAAGTGCAAACTGAAGTAGCTTAATGAAGCTGATGCTGATCAACGCTTATGTTGTATACCAGATAGGGTGCAAGGTGCAGCTTTGGGGTGCCCTGCGGCCTGGTTTATTAAAAGCAGTCAAAAACAAGTGCAAACTGAAGTAGCTTAATAAAGCAGCTGATGCTGATCAACGCTTATGTTGTATAACTGATAGGATTAAAATAGCATGTGCCTTGGGATGCCCGTGTGGCCTGGTATATTTTAAGCTGAACAAAAAGTAACATTAATCCAAGTATGAGAAATAATTTTGACCTTCTTTACAGCGCCATACTTTGAAAAAAATCCTTAATTTCATGCCGATCAATCCAAAGGTCAATGCCCCCAACAAAAATAGTGTTCGGCATAAGTTTTCCTTCTGGAAGGACGTAACATTTAGTTTACATGGTTGGGGTAGGTTATCTTACAAATTGGGATACCCCAGACAGCAGTGTCATTGAAAGAGACAGATTGTAATGCAGGCCATACGCAAGCAGAGAAACTCAGGCTGCAACAGGCCTCTTTAGTTTACATGGTTGGGGTAGGTTATCTTACAAATTGGGATACCCCACTGTATATGAAACCGAATATAATGCACACCCAAAAGTGGACAATCAGCATCCAAGAGGCCTGCTTAGTTTAAATAAGAGAGCTGCTTAGCTTAAATAAGAGAGCTGCTTAGTGAAAATAAGAGGCCTGCTTAGTTTAAATAAGAGAGCTGCTTAGTGTAAATAAGAGAGGTAGGTTATGTTATGTTACAGAATGGGATGCCCACAGCAGACTTGAGATCAGTATATATGCACACAGCAACAGTGTGTAAGCAGGCTGAAACAGGCCAAATTACTTGAAATAACTGTGCAGCTTACAGTAAATGCAGAGGCTAATGGTATGCGTCATACCCATCCTCTGTCGCTCCTGCTCCTCCTCCTCCAAGTCATGCATCCCGCCAGCAATCCATCAGTGAAGCCATGTCCAAGAGACAGCAGTATACGCCCACTCATCCTACGGCGCATAAGCTGAATGTGCTCCTGTCCATGTTGCTGGTGCTGCAGTCGATCCCTTTTCAGGTGGTGGACTCTGCACCTTTCAGAGAACTGATGGCTTGTGCCGAGCCGAGGTGGAGAGTCCCAAGCCGTCATTTCTTTGCCAAGAAGGCAGTACCAGCGCTGCACACTTTTGTTGAACAGAAGGTGGGCCAGTCCTTGAGCCTGTCGGTGTGTAGCAAAGTGCATGGCAGCGCCGACGTCTGGAGCTGTAATTACGGTCAGGGACAGTACATGTAGTTTACGGCCCACTGGGTGAATGTGGTCCCTTTGCAGCAGCAGCAGCAACTTGGACAGGTCACGCCGCTTCGGCCTCCGCGCCCCCTGCCCGTTGGGCCTGTGACAACGTGCGATTCGGCCTCCTCATACTTCCGCCATCTCCTCACCCTCCACTGTAGGCTCAAGTCTCAGTGCCCCTCCAGTCTACCATGTGTGCAGGGCACGGAGGTGTCACGCTGTGCTTCACATGGTTTGTCTCGGCGAACGGAGTCACACAGGGGAGGGACTGCTTAAATTTATTCATCAGGAAATCCAAACATGGCTTACTCCAAGAAAACTTAAAATGGGAATCATGGTTACTGGCAATGGGAAGAACATTTTGTCTGCGCTGCACCAAGAAAGCCTGACCCATGCCCCCTGCATGGCTCACGTCTTCAATCTGGTTGTCAAGCGGTTTCTGAAGTGTTCCCCCATCTGCAAGACATCCTAACAACTTCAAGGAAACTTTGCATGCACTTCAGCCACTCATACACTGCCAAACACACCCTTCTTGAGCTACAGCGTCAGAACGGTAGCCCCCAACATAGTCTGATTTGCGTTGTTTCCACCCGTTGGAATTCCACCCTTCACATGTTGGACTGATTATATGAACAGAGAAAAGCCATCACTGATTTCCTGATGATCCAAGCGGATAGGGGGACTCCCCTGTGTAACTTCAATGTCAACCAGTGGCAGCTCATACGTGACACCTGCCATTTGCTCAGGCCCTTTGAGGAAGCCACTTTATTTGTCAGTCGGCAGGATTACGGGATGAACAATGTGATTCCACTGATTCATGTACTACAGCACATGTTGGACACCATGGCTGGTCAGGGCACTGGAGACATGGCCTCTACATCTTACGGCCACATGAACCCCGTTGGAGCTGAACTGGAGGAGGAGGAAGAGGAGGAGGAGTGGCCCAGTGAAGCTTAGTTTAGGCTTGGCGAAATGGCTGGTTTATCTAGTCAGTGGACAGGAGAGGAGGAGCAGGAGCAGCCAGAGGAGCTAGAGGGTTTTGAGGAAGGCGAGACAGAAGACCCGGACACACCGTGGCAGTATGCAGTGGAGATGGTGACAGGTAGTCCCTCCGAGTCACTTGCGCAAATGGCAGGAAGCATGCTCACGTGCTTGCGTAGTGACCCCAGAATTGATTCCATTTGTCGCCGGGATGACTTCTGGCTGTCCACCTTATTGGACCCTCGCTTCCGGCACAAAATGGGGGCATTTTTTAAACCCGCCGATAGGGAGGGCAAACTGAACAACTACAAAGGCATTCTACGTAGTCAGTTGGCCGATATGGTCCATACTCTCGCAGGTCTGACTCGGGGGGACCTCTGCGCTCACCTTCCACTGCCATGGCTGATGGGGGGGTTGGCAGGAGCAGCAGCAGCAGCTCCATCAGCAGCAGCCTCAGTCTTCTATCGCTAATGAGTAGCTTTCTACACCCACATAGTGAGGCTACTCATGAACAGCAGGAAGACCTGGAGCAGGACCTCAACCAGCAGGTCATGTCATACCTTGTCCTGCCCGGCAAGTAGCGTGCCATCTGAGCAGGTGTTTAGTGCGGCGGGGGCGATAGTTACGGTGAGGAGAACTCGTCTGTAAACTAAAAATGTGGAGAGACTCACCTTTGTCAAAATGAATCAGGGATGGATCAGCCAGGATTTCCACCCACCAATGGCTGATGCATGCAACTAGATTCAGCATGGTGCCACGTTTTACACTTTCCAATTGGTGAAAAACATATTTATGTCTTTAGACCAATTTTTGGGCTCCTGCTGATGCCAACTTCAGGGTGTGCCTTCCAGACAATTTTTGCGCTCCTGCTGATGCCAACTTCAGAGTGTCTTTCAAGCAATGTTTGGGCTCCTGCTTATGATGCTGCCAACTCCAGGGTGTGCCTTCCAGCTAATGTATGTGCTCCTGCTGCTGCCAACTTCAGGGTGCCTTCCAACCAATTTCTTGGTTCCTGCTGCTGCTGCTGCTGCCAACTCCAGGGTGTGTCAGTCAATTTTTGGGCTCCTGCTGCGGCTGCTGCCAACTCCAGTGTCTCTTTAAAGCAATGTTTGGGCTCCTGCTGCTGCTGCTTGCAACTCCAGGGTGTAATTCAGCTAATTTTTGGGCTCCTGCTGCCAACTCCAGTGTCTCTTTAAAGTAATGTTTGGGCTCCTGCTGCTGCTTGCAACTCCAGGGTGTGATTCATCCATTTTTTGGGCTCCTGCTGCCAACTCCAGTGTCTCTTTCAAGCTATGTTTGGGCTGCTGCTGCTGCTTGCAACTCCACGGTATGATTCATCCAATGTTTGGGCTCCTGCAGCCAACTCCAGTGTCTTTTTCACGCAATGTTTGGGCTCCTGCTGCTGTTGCTTGCAACTCCAGGGTGTGATTCATCCATTTTTTTGTCTCCTGCTGCCAACTCCAGTGTCTCTTTCAAGCTATGTTTGTGCTCCTGCTGCTGCCAACTTCAGGGTGTGATTCATCCAATTTTTGGGCTCCTGCTGCCGGCTCCAGTGTCTCTTTAAAGCAATGTTTTGGCTCCTGCTGCTGCTTGCAACTCCAGGGTGTGACTCATCCAATTTTTTGGCTTTTGCTGCCAACTCCAGTATCTCTTTCAAGCTATGTTTGGGCTCCTGCTGCTGCTGCTTGCAACTCCAGGGTTTGATTCATCCAATTTTTGGGCTCCTGCTGCCAACTCCAGTGTCTCTTGAAAGCAATGTTTGGGCTTCTGCTGCTGCTTGCAACTCCAGGGTGTGATTCATCCAATTTTTGGGCTCCTGCTGCCAGCTCCAGTGTCTCTTTCAAGCTATGTTTTGGCTCCTGCTGCTTGCGACTCCAGGGTGTCATTCAGCCAATTTTTGGGCTCCTGCTGCCAACTCCAGTGTCTCTTTCAAGCTATGTTTCGGCTGCTGCTGCTTGCAACTCCGGGGTGTGATTCATCCAATTGTTGGGCTCCTGCTGCCAACTCCAGTGTCTCTTTCAAGCTATGCTTGAGCTCCTGCTGCTGCTGCTGCTTGCAACTCCAGGGTTTGATTCATCCAATTTTTGGGCTCCTGAAGCCAACTCCAGTGTCTCTTTAAAGTAATGTTTGGGCTCCTGCTGCTGCTTGCAACTCCAGGGTGTGATTCATCCAATTTTTGGGCTCCTGCTGCCAACTCCAGTGTGTCTTTCAAGCTATGTTTGGGCTCCTGCTGCTGCTTGCAACTCCAGGGTGTGATTCATCCAATTTTTTGGCTCCTGCTGCCAACTCCAGTGTCTCTTTCAAGATATGTTTGGGCTGCTGCTGCTGCTTGCGACTCCAGGGTGTGATTCATCCAATTTTTGGGCTCCTGAAGCCAACTCCAGTGTCTCTTTCAAGCTATGTTTGGGCTCCTGCTGCTGCTTGCGACTCCAGGGTGTAATTCATCCAATTTTTGGGCTCCTGCTGCCAACTCCAGTGTGTCTTTCAAGCTATGTTTGGGCTCCTGCTGCTGCTTGCATCTCCAGGGTGTGATTCATCCAATTTTTGGGCTCCTGCTGCCAACTCCAGTGTCTCTTTCAAGCTATGTTTGGGCTCCTGCTGCTGCTGCTTGCAACTTCAGGGCATGATTCATCCAATTTTTGGGCTCCTGAAGCCAACTCCAGTGTCTCTTTAAAGTAATGTTTGGGCTCCTGCTCCTGCTTGCAACTCCAGGGTGTGATTCATCCAATTTTTGGGCTCCTGCTGCCAACTCCAGCGTGTGTTTCAAGCTATGTTTGGGCTGCTGCTGCTGCTTGCAACTCCAGGGTGTGATTCGTCCAATTTTTGGGCTCCTGCTGCCAACTCCAGTGTCTCTTTCAAGATATGTTTGTGCTCCTACTGCTGCCAACTTCAGGGTGTGATTCATCCAATGTTTGGGCTCCTGCAGCCAACTCCAGTGTCTCTTTCACGCAATGTTTGGGCTCCTGCTGCTGCTGCTGCTTGTGACTCCAGGGTGTGATTCATCCAATTTTTGGGCTCCTGCAGCCAACTCCAGTGTCTCTTTAAAGCAATGTTTGGGTTTCTGCTGCTGCTTGCAACGCCAGGGTGTGAATCATCCAATTTTTGGGCTCCTGCTGCCAACTTCAGTGTCTCTTTCAACTAATGTTTGGGCTCTTGCTGCTGCTTGCAACTCCAGGGTGTGATTCAGCCAATTTTTGGGCTCCTGCTGCCAACTCCAGTGTGTCTTTCAAGCTATGTTTGGGCTCCTGCTGCTGCTTGCAACTCCAGGGTGTGATTCATCCAATTTTTGGGCTCCTGCTGCCAACTCCAGTGTGTCTTTCAAGCTATGTTTGGGCTCCTGCTGCTGCTTGCAACTCCAGGGTGTGATTCATCCAATTTTTTGGCTCCTGCTGCCAACTCCAGTGTCTCTTTCAAGATATGTTTGGGCTGCTGCTGCTGCTTGCGACTCCAGGGTGTGATTCATCCAATTTTTGGGCTCCTGAAGCCAACTCCAGTGTCTCTTTCAAGCTATGTTTGGGCTCCTGCTGCTGCTTGCGACTCCAGGGTGTGATTCATCCAATTTTTGGGCTCCTGCTGCCAACTCCAGTGTGTCTTTCAAGCTATGTTTGGGCTCCTGCTGCTGCTTGCATCTCCAGGGTGTGATTCATCCAATTTTTGGGCTCCTGCTGCCAACTCCAGTGTCTCTTTCAAGCTATGTTTGGGCTCCTGCTGCTGCTGCTTGCAACTTCAGGGCATGATTCATCCAATTTTTGGGCTCCTGAAGCCAACTCCAGTGTCTCTTTAAAGTAATGTTTGGGCTCCTGCTCCTGCTTGCAACTCCAGGGTGTGATTCATCCAATTTTTGGGCTCCTGCTGCCAACTCCAGCGTGTGTTTCAAGCTATGTTTGGGCTGCTGCTGCTGCTTGCAACTCCAGGGTGTGATTCGTCCAATTTTTGGGCTCCTGCTGCCAACTCCAGTGTCTCTTTCAAGATATGTTTGTGCTCCTACTGCTGCCAACTTCAGGGTGTGATTCATCCAATGTTTGGGCTCCTGCAGCCAACTCCAGTGTCTCTTTCACGCAATGTTTGGGCTCCTGCTGCTGCTGCTGCTTGTGACTCCAGGGTGTGATTCATCCAATTTTTGGGCTCCTGCAGCCAACTCCAGTGTCTCTTTAAAGCAATGTTTGGGTTCCTGCTGCTGCTTGCAACTCCAGGGTGTGAATCATCCAATTTTTGGGCTCCTGCTGCCAACTTCAGTGTCTCTTTCAACTAATGTTTGGGCTCTTGCTGCTGCTTGCAACTCCAGGGTGTGATTCAGCTAATTTTTGGGCTCCTGCTGCTGCCAGCTCCAGTGTGTGTTTTTCAGGCACTATAGGGGCCCCTCATAGTGATGCCACCTCAACTCTCTGCAATTGTGCCACTTTGCGATTCTATTAGCGATGCCTCCGATCTGTATGTGATAATTATTTACAGTATTATTTCACTAACCCAGCATGCATCCTATGCGTGTTACAGCAAGGCAGAATGGTTTACAACCCTATTGAGGCTCTAGGAGGCTCAGAAATAGCCGTTTTTAATAGCGATTCGTCGCAAATAAATTGGGGTCGAAGCGATTTTTGTCGGAAAATTCGGCGAATCAGTCGAATCAAATTTTTCAAAAGTTTGCTCATCTCTAATAGTGGCCCTGCAAGACCCCGGGACAGCGATACAACCCATGAGGGGCACAGAGGAATCAGGATGGTTGGGAGGTATGTGGAAGGTGAGTGGATAGGGCGACCTGGGGGAGATGCAAACAGCAGGGCATCCCAATTCAGTATGCCGCCGTATTGAAGTGGTTGAGTACCCCTGCTCTAGATGGTACTGCCTGAGGTGTCTGCCTCACCTGGCCTCATCACAGATGCACCACTGGGAGCAGCCCAGAATAGCTTTAGTAAATCAGGGCCATTCACTTATAATATGAGTCGTGACAATATTGCAGCAAATACACATACAGGCTGATTCATGACTAGTGCCAGGTAACGGCAGATGAGCGTCTGTACAGCGGCGCTAAGAGCGACCACTAGTGGCCGCTCTGATCGGCCGTGAGTCGCTGTTACCGAGCGCCTCAGTCGCTGGCCGGCATTGATGAATTTGATGTGTGAGTCGCTATAACACCAGTACAGAGCAACAGAGAATTACATTGTTATTACATTGTGCCATTAACACTCTAATACCAGACCTGTAATGACAATTCTGTATAAAAATATAAAAAGTCAAAAACGTTTTCAATAATGACTTTTAATAGGCCAGGAGAGGTCACACAATGATTTGATAAAAAAATAAAATAAAATAAAAAGAAATCCCTGTTTGAAGAGAAGAAAAGTAACGTCCATTGAAATGTATGGGAGAGCGACAGGTAGCGACAGGTAATACAAGGAAGCCAGAGCGCCGGTGTTATACGCTGAGCCGTCTGTGATGATGAATCGGTCGCTACATGGCGCTGTTACAGTCGCTCACCGGAATCTCTTTGATAAATGTGGTATTGCGTACAGCGCCTGGCGCTCACTGTTCGCTACCTGTCGCAACAAGGTGCTACCTGCCGCTATCCCTTGATGAATAAACCCCATGGATAACAGAACAAGGTGTAAAAGCTTGCACGTTCTATAGGAGTGTGACTGCTAGAATTTCTAAGCTTCTGTCATTCCCTGGGCCTATTAACCCTTCTTCCATTCCCGCAAGCCATACTGTAAATGCACGGCGCACACCCCTCCTAATTGCAGTGACGGATCGCTATTTTTACGGAGCCGCCCGCAGTCACCAGAGGAATTTCCACAGTCAGACAAAATACAAACACAGTACACAGGCTGGCGCGGCAGACTAAGCACTGCTATCATGGCTGCAGGATCAGGTGATGCCAGCAGGGTTTAGGGGCCCATGGCCGGTGTGAGGGCCACAGCGGGAGGAAGCTGCATGCACACAATGAGGCTTTTTTTGTTTCTTTTGGTTTTTAAAGTGGACCAAAACCCACCACGATCTGCACAAGAATCTATTCCCGGATCAATCAATTTCCTCCCCCTGGGGCAATAAAATCAGATTACCCCGCTGTGTGAAACCCCCCAGGTCGCCCCATACACTACCCTTGTTTCCCAGTCCATGGCGCATGCGCAAGTCGCGGCCGCATCCCTGCTATCCCTCTAGCAGGGCGCGTGCCTACGTCGGGCATTTGTGGATGGCCGGCACGGCCACGCTCCCTGTTAGATGATAGCGGGGCATGCAGCCGCCAATGTGCTCGGAGCTGCTGGCCTTAGACATAGCCTTGGATGACGTGACGTCGGCAATGAGCGCGCTGGTTGGACGCGTGGCCGTGCAGGCGGAGTAAGGCCGGCAAGAGGTTAGTTGACTTCGGTGATCTGGGGGGGTTTCACGATCAGGGTGCCCCAGGCTTTGAGCCTGGGTCCTTGACATTGGTTTAGGATGTATGAAACCCCCCCAGGTCACCCGTTAAACTCACCTTTCCCTGGCCTATGGCTCTCATCTAACCGGTGCTTGTCAAAATCGGCTAAGATTAGGCTAAGGGCCATTCACAAATGCATGTGCCGTGGGGGGGGGGGGGGGGTTATGCACGGGATTCACACAGCATGGCATCCCAAATCTGGGTGGCCCGGAGTTATGGAATCAGTCTTTTGGTCTTTTTTAAAAAAGCGGACCTTCACCCTGAATAAGAACATACCTTATATGTCTTCCCACACCATGTACATACAGATTGCTCACATTAAAAATCATCCTACCTGCATCTACTGCATGTTATGAGCCTTTAAACATCCAAGATGGTGGCTCATGGAGCATCAGGCAGCCTGCAAACAGGAAGTGCCTTCTGACTATGCTGCTCTGCATTCTGGTGTTGCTGTCCTTTTCCTGACCCCAGCTCTACTCTGTCTGTACAAAGCACAGCTATAACCACGCCCTCTGCACTTTATCCTGCTCTCCTCTCCTCAGTATGTGATGCTTCTGAGTCAAGATGGCGTCTCCCATATCCTAGAGTCCTGAACAGAGTTACAGCCCAGTAGGGGACAGAATAATAAGTAGGTGACTAAAAACTTAAAATATATTAACTTTAAATGCTGTGCAAAGGGTTTGGGCTTTTCATCAAATCATGCTGAAGGTTCGGTTTAATGTTTCTAGCTTCAGCTTTTTCGTTTTTCTCTCTTCCTTTTTTAGTCTTCTTGCAGTTGCTTGTTTCTTTCACTTTATTATGTGATCCCTTAAACTTTATGTTCCACTTAAAACATCATTTTCTTTTTTTCTTTCCTTTTCCACATTTTAACCCTTTTTTTCTTGCCCTATTATCTCTCTTTCTTTTTACTTTTTGTCTGTATACCGCCCCTATCCTTTTCCCGTATTCCCTCTATTTCCCTCACATTCTTTCCATCTCTCCATCCTTCTCACTTACTCTTTTCCAGACCTTTCCACCATTCACACTGAAACACACAAATGCAGCTCAGTAAACATTTTGTACTGCGCTGGGCCTCTGTTGCGTGCAGTGGTGGCCAGGGGCGGACTGACCATAGGAAGACCTGGGACACCTGGTTGGCCGCATTGCTTTGGGCCCAGTTGGGCTGCTGCTTTTAACACCTAGATTCAATCCCTGCCCCCTTAGTCTCCCTCTCAGCCCCTTGTACCCAGCCCCACTGTACCCATGAACCAAGGAACCCCAGTCCCCAATGTTATAGCCCCAGCATCATGGTTGGGGGGGGGGGGGGCTCAGCAGGGTTGTTTTGTGACGGCCAGGGGCTGGTAAAATCCAGGGCTGATTTTTGGCCCCAGTCCGCCACTGGTGGTGGCACTACATGACATATTGAACCTCACCCTTTTTGTACCCCCTGGAGCTGATTGAGCTTTGGCGCCAGTTAGGCTTTTGCTTTTGACACCCACATTCAATCCCTGCTCCCTTAGTCTCCCTCTCACGCCCCTGTCCCCAGCTCCACTGTATCCACAAGCCAAGGAACCACAGACCCAATGCTATAGCCCCCCTGGCGTCATGGTTGGGGGGTCTCAGCAAGGATGTCTCGGGACTGCCAGTGGCTAGTAAAATCCAGGGCTGATTTTTGGCCCCAGTCTGCCACTGATCATAGCCACTGTATCAGTACAACCTACAATCTGCTCTAAGCTTAACGAGCCAATTCTGAGGAACACAACCCAGACACACCATGCAGCCAAACTCATTCCCACAATCAAAGTCCTAACTGGAGAAGAACAAGTGTGTTCAGAAATGCCACACCAAGATAGTTTGAGCCCACTAATATACACACTAACAAAATATGGGTAATGGTGGTAGAGTCTGAGCTTCTTTAATAGCAAACTTACTAGCCCCATGTTGGAGTCACCTGTTCTCTCCTTCTTAGCAAGCAGAGCTTTGCATTGACCATAGCCTGTCCACTCTTTTTTATCTATGTTACCTGCAGTGATCTTGGCCTGCATTCTCTTTTATGAACCTGCACTGCTTGCACTGACTTCAGCTTCACCCACAATCATAGCCAGTTGTGAACAGGCCACAGGGGGACATGGGACAATGCACGGTGGGTAGTAGAGCTTTGGGACCAGTTGGGCTATTGCTTTTGACAGCCACATTCAAACCCTGCTTTCTTAGTCTCCCTCTCAGGCTCCTGTCCCCAGCTTCATTGTACGCACAAAGCCAAGGAACCCGAACCCCAATGCTATAGCCCTGGCATCATGGTTGGGGGGGGGCTCAGCGGTGATGTCTCGGGTCGGCTAGTGGCTGGTAAAATCCAGAGCTCCAGTCCGCCACTGATCATAGCCATCATTTTTATATAACCTGTCCACTCTTTTTTGATCCTATGTTACCTGCAGTGATCTTGGCCTGCATTCTCTTTTATGAACCTGTACTGCTTGCACTGACTTCAGCTTCACCCACAATCATAGCCAGTTGTGAACAGGCCACAGGGGGACGTGGGACAATGCACGGTGGGCAGTAGAGCTTTGGGACCAGTTGGGCTATTGCTTTTGACAGCCACATTCAAACCCTGCTTTCTTAGGCCCTTATTCATCAAGCGATAGCGCCAGGTAGTGTCTGACGAGCGCCAGGTAGCGGCAGCTAACGGCGACTACCGACTCAAGTACGCCCGGCGGCGGTCACAATGACGCATTTATCAAGCAAAATGAGGCTAGCGCCGGCGAGAGCGACGGCTAGCGCGGCATTCATCATGAAGCCGGCTGGCCCGAACAGCGCCGCTGCAAATTCCTTCACAGCGACACGTATTACCTGGCGCTACCTGCCGCTCTCCCATACATTTCAATGGCAGACGCTGCAATGATTGTTTTTAGTGGTTTTGGGGTTTTTTGCTTTGGTACAAAATTCAACACATGTTTATATTGATATGTTTTATGAATCTAGCTGGTTATTTATCTGTTTTTTTTTTTTTATTTATTTTTCACAATGTAATGTTGTGAGTGACATGGGAATTGCATCTCCTCCACCCAAACTCATTGGCCTCAAAATCGCTGGTTTTCCACACAAACGGGGCTTGTCAAGCTATTTTGTAGCCTGTCAGGTTGGGCGGTCACGTTCGCTCTTAGAAATTGTCAGCGCCCAAGCTATTCGGCAGCCGTGTCCTTGATGAATCTGTGTTGGTCAGTGTTTGTGCAGTCGCTGTTTGAATTCCCTATGTGGCGGCGCGAGCGTCGCTGTGCCTCGGTGCGCTGCGTTGTGCGGCGCTGTGCTGTTCATACATGTGCCCTTCTGCCATTTGCAAGGAATTCACTTCCCGCGACCCCAGTCGTTGTTAATGAATACACTGTAGTTGTGAGCGTGCCTGGCCCCATATTGCAGGATTAACATTCAGTCGTACCAGCTCATAACAACCCGTTATGCATTCTCATGTGTGCCACATTTTCAGGTAGTTGTCTAGTTAGATTGTGTGATGACTTTGTGAAGCAATAAGCTCTGTATATTTAAGCACAACGGTGTATGCTTTAGAAGGACCTATGCATTACAGTATGTAGAATCCCCAGCTAAATCAAGCTAATAATTCGTTGCGCCTTTGCCCCTAGCTTGTTTTTCAGCGTCATTTTAATGTTTTTCCGCCACTTAGCTTGCACATAGCTGATATTAGCTTGTCCCTGCTGCGCGCATGTTTTTTTTGGAATTTTGAAGCACAGTTGCTTGCGTCATATCCGGTTCCGGGATCCTCCTTTGCGTTTCAACGCCACCTTAAGGTAAAACTGTCTTGCGCTTATGCCAATAGCTTGTTTTGCAGCGTCATTTTAATGTTTTTCCGCCACTTAGCTTGCACATAGCTGATATTAGCTTGTCCCTGCTGCGCGCATGTTTTTTTTTGAATTTTGAAGCACAGTTGCTTGCGTCATATCCGGTTCCGGGATCCTCCTTTGCGTTTCAACGCCACCTTAAGGTAAAACTGTCTTGCGCTTATGCCAATAGCTTGTTTTGCAGCGTCATTTTAATGTTTTTCCGCCACTTAGCTTGCACATAGCTGATATTAGCTTGTCCCTGCTGCACGCATGTTTTTTTTTAGATTTTTGCAGCACAGTTGCTTGCGTCATATCCGGTTCCTGGATCCTCCTTTGCGTTTCAACGCCACCTTAAGGTAAAACTGGCTTGCGCTTATGCCACTAGCTTGTTTTCAAGCGTCATTTTAGTTTTTCCGCCACTTAGCTTGCACATAGCTGAGAATAGCTTGTTGCTGGTGCGCGGTGCGTATTTTTGTTATGTTTTGTTTTTTATTTGTCTAATGTCGCTAGCGTCATTTCCGGTTCCTGTTTCCTCCTTAGCGTTTCCAATATGGCTCCCAAACGGCGAGTAATGCGCCTCCCCAGCTCCTCCTCAGATTCCGGACCCACCACCCCTCCCCCACATCCCCCACCTACCTCACCTTCCCCAAATACCACCCCTCCCACCCATTCCCCTCCTGGGCCCAGGAAACAAAGGCGCACCCGGGTGGATAGCCGTGTAAATGGCCAGGTTGTGAAAGTGAGTATTTTAGTTATGTATTTTTAGCTTAAAAATTGATAAACACACAGGGGGGATAGGGGCAGAATTTTTATTGTTTTTAGGCCAAAATTTAACACTCCACATGGGGCATCCCCATTGTGGATGTCCTGCTTGGATGCCCCCCCCCCCCCCTGGAGGGCCCTAAAAATTACCTCTGCCCCGTCCCATCTGTGCATGCGTGAGTTGCGGATGCCTATTGCGCTTACCTCTAGCAGGGTGTACCCCTGCGCCATACATATTTTCATTTTGTGTGCAGGCGCACTCCCTGTTAGAGTCAAACGCCACATGCGTACTTTGCCGTGCAGACACAGCTGAGCTGGTATGCACCTCCCAAGGGCCTTGGATGCGCATACCACACCGGCATGGAGCGCTGTGTTTGGCTTGCGGAGTGACGTGGGAGTGTCCTCAGCGGTGTATTTGGGGCCTTCAAAGGGGGTTGCAGACAGTGGCCCACCCACAATAGTTGTGGCCCACAAAAGTGCACCCAAACCCAGAATAATGTAAATCCTGGGTGTGGGTCCACTTTGATCTTGTCTCTGTATAACTGTTTATGACATTGTTCTGAGGTCATGTATTTATTTGTTTTTTTTTTATTTTATTTTTTTTTCCTAGGACTTCTGCCTGGCCGAATACGACTATGCCCGAGGAGCGAAAAAACGCCTTGCCATGGAGGTGAAGGCCACTGTGTCCCGGCGCTTCCAGACCGACCTGACCATCCGGGCCATCCAACAAAAATGGTCTGATTTTAAGCGCCGGGACCCAGAAGGCGTGTACCGCCTATATGATGCCTACGCATCAGGTAAGTTAAAGCTTATGTTCTTTTTTGCCTTTGTGCAGAATCATCTGCTAAGCTGTGTCCTTTTTTGCTCTTTATATTAATTATTTGCTTTCACCCCCTCCACACAGATAAGCGTCCTCCCCTGGGGAAACGTGGGAAGGGATTCCTCCCCCGAACCAGGCAGGCGGACTCGGGGGAGTCATCGGGGGAGGGTCCCTCCCGCGGGTCCTATTTAGAGGACCCAGGGGAGGAAGGGGATGACGCCCCAGAGGAGTGTGCTGCTGGGGGGCAGGCTGGATCAAGCCTCAGCTCCTCACACTCTGAGTCTGAGGACTCTCACCAGGCAAGGGGCCACTCTCAAGCAGGGAGTGAGAGGGAGGAGGGTGGCCCTTTGCCTGGTGGATCTTCTGAGCAGAGTGTGAGGAGCCGAGGCTCCCCGCCTCCTCCTCAGAGCCCTCCCTGGGCTTCAAGTGGCGCTTCATCCCCTGGTGAGTTTACATGTTTTAATTGTTAGTCTGTGACAGGTTTCATCTGACCATTTGTGCTTAGCCCTTGCAATTCCTCTGTAATTTGCAGGGCATCATATAGGCGGCACCTCCATGGATTTTTGGCGTCAAATCCTCCTCGGGCATAGTCGTGGTAAGTGTATGTTGTAAGCTAGTTCATTTTGGAATTTATGTCATTCCTTAAAGTGGACCCACAAACATTGATGATATTGCTTGGATTATGGCGCCTTCCCTGCCCAATCACATCCCTCACCCAGGGCCACCCCCCAACCAAACACCACAAACTACTTCCCTCTTTGGGGGTGGCAGAAGCCATTGTCCCTGCCTCCTGTGTGGCACTCGAGATGTGTGTGCGCCTGCGCTCTGTTTCATACTGGCATGCGCGTGCGCACACACTGGCGGAGTGATGTGCGGAAGGCAGGGGCGGTGGCGGACTAAAATTGTGTTGCTCTGCAAAAGTAGACTAAAACACTGAATATTCACAATCCTGGGTCTTGGACCACTTTTAACAGACACGTTTCCTGGTCCATTGTCTCAGCTGGTTTGCTAATGTACATTAACATCACAAACCACACTACAGTGCTAGCCAACTGGAAACCACCCCTATGTTTCTGGCCACACCATGATGTGTGCTAGCAATAGTTAATTTACGTGAAGTAGTTAGGGCAAACACATGTTGCACACTGGTAACATTAGCCATTAAATTGGTAATGAGTCATTTACATTGCAATGTAAAGGTTAGTGCCAGATTTTCATAATGGATACATGTGGCAACCATAAACACTTCACATTAACTAATGGACCAGGAATCTAGCAAATATCGTTTAACATGTATGTAAATAAGTTTTTGTTTTTGGAGGTAAGACTCAATAACCAGATTGATGTCAAAACTTCGGGTGTCATAGCTCCACTAAATGTGGTTTTGTATTTTGATTTTTTATGGACAGATGTCGCTACGCAGACGGAGGCAGAATTCCTCCTCCCCACACCAGCTCCAGGGACGGCCAGCAGCATGGGCCACCGCCACAGCTGCGATGGTGAGTACATCCAAATTCATATGGGTAAATACTTTTGAAACATTTCTCTTCTAGTTACATTTGTAGAAATGTGTAATTTACCAATGTGTGAATTTCACACACATCTAGGTTAAATGTGTTTGGACAATAATCCAACATGCCAGTCACCATCCTTGATAGTTGCCTCACATTCTTGTTACGGACACATACGGACTATTTGTGGCGTATAGACAACCAAATGGGGCTGATTAGGTGTTTACCCATCACATTATAGGGCAAACTTCCATCATCCTTAGGCACTGATGTTTGGCTGGGACTAAAGACATAAATGTCCTTACTTGGCCATAAACATTATTACATTTGCAAGAGTTAACCTGGCCCAACACCAAGGGTGTTTAATGTGCATTAAACATTTAATTTGCCAACAACTAACAACTAACACCCCGCGGAACATACGATAAGTGCAGGTACCGCGGGTCCAACCCACCAAGCAAACCCCTAATTATGGGAACTTATCTTCCGCTGGCTCCAGCGCACCACTCCAGACGTGCATTTTTCCCCCCTGGGCCTCTGTGAATGGCCGCCGGGTCCCCATGAGCAGCCAGAGAGTGACATGCGTGAAGAGGCGGCGGAAGAGGAGTGTACATTCCTGTTCCCTGCATAGACGTTAGCGTGCGTTTTTTGTGCCAAGCACGTTGGAGCATGGAGAGGTGAGTGGCTATGGATTACTGTGTGTATACACACATCAGGGGAAAAACAGATCTGTGAGCAACAACAAAGTGGGCCAAAACCCATGATCAACTATATTGTGGGTGTTGGTCCACTTTAAGAGTAAAGGTATGTGGTCCTAACATGTTTTCAAGCCAATATTAAAACTTTCATTTAAAATGTTAGGGGCACATTGTTCACCAATGTTAATGTGAGTGTTAGCAAGTTAGAAACACTGACATTACATTGCTACATCTGTGTATGTTGATTTCCCAATCAAATTCTAATATATTATTTTTAATCACATCTCTACAGCTTGTATACGCCAGCATCGCAGACTGTGGCGGGCCTTCCGACAGATGAAAGGGATGCTGCTGGCCATGAAGAGGCGTCGGAGACGTTAGGGTGGGGGGGATGGCTGCCATGTCCAATGTTATTGGCTTTGTTGGCCTATGTTGGCCGTGTTGGCCCAATTTGTTTAAAGACAATTATATTTACCAATAACTGTGTTGTTCCTTGACCAGCATAGGTTTAGATTTCAAAAAACCATTATGTCTAAAATTAGGCAGCCATTTTGAGCCAGTACATGTTTACACCATAGTAAGCAATGTTAACTAATGTGGCACATAAATGGTGGCATAATATTAGAGATGATTGAGCAAATCATCCATGACTGTGTATTTAGCTTTCACATGTATGGATAAACACAAATTAGAGGTGGTTTTCAAAAATATATTTACATAAATCATAAGAAAAAGGTTTACAAATTAATATTCTTGGCTGGGTGGCCGGGGAGGTTGGGAGTCATTGCTAGGGGCGGTGTTGGGGGACAACAGTGCAGTAAAAAATATAGACTGCTGTTGTATGAGCTGTTGTAGCAACAACAAAGTTTGGTCCTGCCGCTGTATTGCTTCTGCCTGGCGCTGTATTGCTTCTTCCTGGCGCTGTACAGATTGCTCGATAACATTTGCAAGGCGACCAAGGTCCTGGTTCTGTTGTAGGTTTTGCCGTAACTGGTCCACCTGGCGCTGCAGGCCCTCATTTTGTTGCTGACACATCAGCACCTGATTTTCCAACGCCGCAATGCGCTCATTAGTTCCATCACGCGGCTGTTGGCGACTGTAGTCCTCCAGCATCCGGACCCCTAGTTGGTAGAAATCGGCACTGGTTGGTGCCACACCTCCTCTTGCTGTGGTTGGAGGCTAAACAAATAGTAAACCACATTTTAGTCAAACAGAACCAATGCAGTTATGCCCCTCCAAAAAGTTACCATAAACACTCACTATACAACTTACCCTTGTCTGAGCCTCTGAAGCTTGGCCACATGGGACTTGGGAAGAGGTCCCAGCTGGGGGTTCTGGTTCCGCCTCCTGCCAAAACAACAATGAAAGGAAATGTTACATGTTGCTTCTTCCACTACCCACGAATATGCCAATGGGTTTCGAGGTCGTCTACATCAGCCATGTTACCTGCGTGTCCTCCGGCACAGGTAGGCTCGAGGTATCGCTGCCAGAGAGTCGCAATTCAACATCCGAGATGTCGGGCAAGTTGGCATATGCTAAACAGGAAAATCAGGTTAGTAGGTCTGTGGGCCAAACTCTAATGTAACCTGGTTAGGCTATCGAGGCCATACCTCTAAAAAGTAAAAAAATACACACTAGACCAAAGGTCTCTGTTAAACTCAGATTGTTAACATGTATGTTACAGGAGTAAGACGCACTAATTTCTGCAAATCTCATCATAAACATTGCTTAAATTAAACATACCCGCAATATCCCAGATGTCTGGAGTGGGGTCCTCACTCGAGCTTGGACCTTGAAAATACATGTGGACACACAAGTTGCCAGAAGCAAGTGGCACAACTAGGGATGAGCGAATCGATCCGGACGAACCCGGATTCGATCCGAATTTCAGGAAAAATTCGATTCGGATCGAATCCGAATTTCCCCGCGATTCGATCACTCGAAGTTTTCCTTTAACATCCATTCATTTACATTTACAGGCATTCTAAGATGGCGGACGGGACATGTCTGGACATGTATCCCGCGCCAGTGCAAGCTGGGGCAGTCACATGCAGCCTATCAGCAGCCAGCAAGCCCGGTGACGTCACACAGCGGTATTTAACGGCGGCCATCTTGCTTTTCCTCATTTCTCTATTGCATTCGTGACAGACAGACAGAACGCTGTGTAGCTGAGGCAGTTAGACAGGCTGGAGACAGGGACAGACAGGGACAGGCAGGAGACAGGCAGGAGACAGACAGGAGACAGACAGGAGACAGACAGAAAGCCAGGGAAAGGTAGGAAAAACGGAGCTGGCTGACAGGGAGATTTTTTTTTTTTCATCCAGCCTTTGTTAGCGTTTTCAGGCTGCTTATAGTAACTAACTGTGCATATATACTGAACTGATCTTAAGTCTGCTGTGAGGCATCCCATTCTGTGACTAAAGCAGCCTCTGTTTAAGACCATATAAGCATTTGCTCTTATCATATTTGAAATTAGGCCTGATAAAGACACTTTTGCTGGCCAAAGCACTACTGGACCCTGCCAGGTCCATTCCTGCCCAGGGCATCCCATTCTGTGACTACAGCAGCCTCTGTTTAAGACCATATAAGCATTTGCTCTTATCATATTTGAAATTAGCCTGATAAAGACAC
Organism: Gastrophryne carolinensis; assembly: GCA_027917425.1. Taxonomy (NCBI): domain Eukaryota; kingdom Metazoa; phylum Chordata; class Amphibia; order Anura; family Microhylidae; genus Gastrophryne; species Gastrophryne carolinensis. The sequence goes on along the minus strand of CM051239.1, from coordinate 32,267,306 downwards.
TTTTGCTGGCCAAAGCACTACTGGACCCTGCCAGGTCCATTCCTGCCCAGGGCATCCCATTCTGTGACTAAAGCAGCCTCTGTTTAAGACCATATAAGCATTTGCTCTTATCATATTTGAAATTAGGCCTGATAAAGACACTTTTGCTGGCCAAAGCACTACTGGACCCTGCCAGGTCCATTCCTGCCCGGGGCATCCCATTCTGTGACTACAGCAGCCTCTGTTTAAGACCATATAAGCATTTGCTCTTATCATATTTGAAATTAGCCTGATAAAGACACTTTTGCTGGCCAAAGCACTACTGGACCCTGCCAGGTCCATTCCTGCCCAGGGCATCCCATTCTGTGACTAAAGCAGCCTCTGTTTAAGACCATATAAGCATTTGCTCTTATCATATTTGAAATTAGCCTGATAAAGACACTTTTGCTGGCCAAAGCACTACTGGACCCTGCCAGGTCCATTCCTGCCCAGGGCATCCCATTCTGTGACTAAAGCAGCCTCTGTTTAAGACCATATAAGCATTTGCTCTTATCATATTTGAAATTAGGCCTGATAAAGACACTTTTGCTGGCCAAAGCACTACTGGACCCTGCCAGGTCCATTCCTGCCCAGGGCATCCCATTCTGTGACTACAGCAGCCTCTGTTTAAGACCATATAAGCATTTGCTCTTATCATATTTGAAATTAGCCTGATAAAGACACTTTTGCTGGCCAAAGCACTACTGGACCCTGCCAGGTCCATTCCTGCCCAGGGCATCCCATTCTGTGACTAAAGCAGCCTCTGTTTAAGACCATATAAGCATTTGCTCTTATCATATTTGAAATTAGGCCTGATAAAGACACTTTTGCTGGCCAAAGCACTACTGGACCCTGCCAGGTCCATTCCTGCCCGGGGCATCCCATTCTGTGACTACAGCAGCCTCTGTTTAAGACCATATAAGCATTTGCTCTTATCATATTTGAAATTAGCCTGATAAAGACACTTTTGCTGGCCAAAGCACTACTGGACCCTGCCAGGTCCATTCCTGCCCGGGGCATCCCATTCTGTGACTACAGCAGCCTCTGTTTAAGACCATATAAGCATTTGCTCTTATCATATTTGAAATTAGCCTGATAAAGACACTTTTGCTGGCCAAAGCACTACTGGACCCTGCCAGGTCCATTCCTGCCCAGGGCATCCCATTCTGTGACTAAAGCAGCCTCTGTTTAAGACCATATAAGCATTTGCTCTTATCATATTTGAAATTAGGCCTGATAAAGACACTTTTGCTGGCCAAAGCACTACTGGACCCTGCCAGGTCCATTCCTGCCCAGGGCATCCCATTCTGTGACTACAGCAGCCTCTGTTTAAGACCATATAAGCATTTGCTCTTATCATATTTGAAATTAGGCCTGATAAAGACACTTTTGCTGGCCAAAGCACTACTGGACCCTGCCAGGTCCATTCCTGCCCGGGGCATCCCATTCTGTGACTACAGCAGCCTCTGTTTAAGACCATATAAGCATTTGCTCTTATCATATTTGAAATTAGGCCTGATAAAGACACTTTTGCTGGCCAAAGCACTACTGGACCCTGCCAGGTCCATTCCTGCCCAGGGCATCCCATTCTGTGACTACAGCAGCCTCTGTTTAAGACCATATAAGCATTTGCTCTTATCATATTTGAAATTAGGCCTGATAAAGACACTTTTGCTGGCCAAAGCACTACTGGACCCTGCCAGGTCCATTCCTGCCCGGGGCATCCCATTCTGTGACTACAGCAGCCTCTGTTTAAGACCATATAAGCATTTGCTCTTATCATATTTGAAATTAGCCTGATAAAGACACTTTTGCTGGCCAAAGCACTACTGGACCCTGCCAGGTCCATTCCTGCCCAGGGCATCCCATTCTGTGACTAAAGCAGCCTCTGTTTAAGACCATATAAGCATTTGCTCTTATCATATTTGAAATTAGGCCTGATAAAGACACTTTTGCTGGCCAAAGCACTACTGGACCCTGCCAGGTCCATTCCTGCCCGGGGCATCCCATTCTGTGACTACAGCAGCCTCTGTTTAAGACCATATAAGCATTTGCTCTTATCATATTTGAAATTAGCCTGATAAAGACACTTTTGCTGGCCAAAGCACTACTGGACCCTGCCAGGTCCATTCCTGCCCAGGGCATCCCATTCTGTGACTAAAGCAGCCTCTGTTTAAGACCATATAAGCATTTGCTCTTATCATATTTGAAATTAGGCCTGATAAAGACACTTTTGCTGGCCAAAGCACTACTGGACCCTGCCAGGTCCATTCCTGCCCGGGGCATCCCATTCTGTGACTACAGCAGCCTCTGTTTAAGACCATATAAGCATTTGCTCTTATCATATTTGAAATTAGCCTGATAAAGACACTTTTGCTGGCCAAAGCACTACTGGACCCTGCCAGGTCCATTCCTGCCCAGGGCATCCCATTCTGTGACTACAGCAGCCTCTGTTTAAGACCATATAAGCATTTGCTCTTATCATATTTGAAATTAGCCTGATAAAGACACTTTTGCTGGCCAAAGCACTACTGGACCCTGCCAGGTCCATTCCTGCCCAGGGCATCCCATTCTGTGACTAAAGCAGCCTCTGTTTAAGACCATATAAGCATTTGCTCTTATCATATTTGAAATTAGGCCTGATAAAGACACTTTTGCTGGCCAAAGCACTACTGGACCCTGCCAGGTCGATTCCTGTTGGGGCATCCCATTCTGTGACTACAGCAGCCTCTGTTTAAGACCATATAAGCATTTGCTCTTATCATATTTGAAATTAGCCTGATAAAGACACTTTTGCTGGCCAAAGCACTACTGGACCCTGCCAGGTCCATTCCTGCCCAGGGCATCCCATTCTGTGACTAAAGCAGCCTCTGTTTAAGACCATATAAGCATTTGCTCTTATCATATTTGAAATTAGGCCTGATAAAGACACTTTTGCTGGCCAAAGCACTACTGGACCCTGCCAGGTCCATTCCTGCCCGGGGCATCCCATTCTGTGACTACAGCAGCCTCTGTTTAAGACCATATAAGCATTTGCTCTTATCATATTTGAAATTAGCCTGATAAAGACACTTTTGCTGGCCAAAGCACTACTGGACCCTGCCAGGTCCATTCCTGCCCAGGGCATCCCATTCTGTGACTAAAGCAGCCTCTGTTTAAGACCATATAAGCATTTGCTCTTATCATATTTGAAATTAGGCCTGATAAAGACACTTTTGCTGGCCAAAGCACTACTGGACCCTGCCAGGTCGATTCCTGCCCGGGGCATCCCATTCTGTGACTACAGCAGCCTCTGTTTAAGACCATATAAGCATTTGCTCTTATCATATTTGAAATTAGCCTGATAAAGACACTTTTGCTGGCCAAAGCACTACTGGACCCTGCCAGGTCCATTCCTGCCCAGGGCATCCCATTCTGTGACTAAAGCAGCCTCTGTTTAAGACCATATAAGCATTTGCTCTTATTATATTTATATTATAAGACACTTTTGCTGGGCATAGGCTTACTGCTGCCTGCCAGGTGCACTTCTGTTGAGGCATCCCATTCTGTAACATAGCATACCCCTCTTTATTTACACTAAGCAGCTCTCTTATTTACACTAAGCAGGCCTGTTGGAGGCTGAGTGTTACTGCTCACTTTTGGTGTGCATTATATTCTGTTTCATATAGACCCACCGCTGCCCGGGGTTTTTTTAAATATCACCTACTACCACGCCAGTTAGACTATGTCGGGCAGACAAGTGCCTGGAAGTGAAAAGAGGAGTGGCAGAGGCCAAGATTCCGCAGGCAGAGCTCGCATCAGACTGGGGGCCAGTAGCAGCAGGAGTCACGCTGAGAGACCTAATCTGCCAGTATCTGCTAGCGGTCGGGTCTCCACCAGTAACGCATCTGCCGTGGTAGATTGGTTGACGCGCTCATCAACAACATCATCACAACTTACGTCTGAGACCCCCAGTCTAGGGTCGGTAGGCTCCTCTGACACAACCCTGAGTTGGCATGCCCCGAGAGCAGTCCCTGTCCTCCCATTGCCTCTGGCCTACGCCGTTCCCTCCCCCAGCGACGTATCCTATGCTTTGGGTTCAGCTCCACTCTTTAGTGAGGAGGACCATCAGATAGAGGACAGTCAGCAGCTACTGCCCAGCCAAGAAATGGAGGTGGCTTCTTTAGCTAGGCAGACAAATAGTGATGTGGACAGTGTCGTGGGTGCTGCGAGCGTTCCAGCTCCTGCGCCAGACACTGTTGACGAATCCACGAACATCAGTGACGTACAGCCACAACTCGGTGATGATGATGATGATGACGATGAAGCCGATCGCACTTGGGAGCCGGGTGATGAAGGGGCTTCATCGTCATCATCAGGAGAAGAGGGGTGCAGGTTGCCCCGGAGTCAGCAGCTGAGGCAGCAAGGTGGTATCAGTCAGCATGGGGGCACAATTCCAAAGGCTGGAGCCGGCCGGGGCCGGGGCCGGGGTAGAGCACCTGCTGTGCGGCAGTCTACCTTATCGGGAGGTAGTGGAGCAGGGGTTCCTGGAGTTGGCAACAGCAGCAGTGAATCAGTGAGGCCAGGGGGTGGGAAAAGTAGCTACTCGGCAGTGTGGCAGTTTTTCCTGAGGCATCCGCAGGAGGGTAACATGGCCACATGCAAGATATGTAGGCAAAAGGTGAAGCGTGGCCAGGGTCCAAATGTTGGCACCACGGCCCTGCGTCAACATATGATGCGTCACCATAAAACGACCTGGGAGAACCGAGGCTCCCAAGGGGTGGTCCAGTCTGCTTCCTCACCAAGTGAGCTCCCAATTTCTGCCAGCCAAGGCTCCAGCACCTCAGCCGAAGGCAGCTGTGCGTCATACCCATCCTCTGTCGCTCCTGCTCCTCCTCCTCCAAGTCATGCATCCCGCCAGCAATCCATCAGCGAAGCCATGTCCAAGAGACAGCAGTATGCGCCCACTCATCCTACGGCGCAGAAGCTGAATGTGCTCCTGTCCAAGTTGCTGGTGCTGCAGTCGCTCCCTTTTCAGGTGGTGGAATCTGCACCTTTCAGAGAACTGATGGCTTGTGCCGAGCCGAGGTGGAGAGTCCCAAGCCGTCATTTCTTTGCCAAGAAGGCAGTACCAGCGCTGCACACTTTTGTTGAACAGAAGGTGGGCCAGTCCTTGAGCCTGTCGGTGTGTAGCAAAATACATGGCAGCGCCGACATCTGGAGCTGTAACTACGGTCAGGGGCAGTACATGTCGTTTACGGCCCACTGGGTGAATGTGGTCCCTTTGCAGCAGCAACTTGGACAGGTCACGCCGCTTCGGCCTCCGCGCTCTCTGCCCATTGGGCCTGTGACACCGTGCGACTCGGCCTCCTCATCCTCCGCCATCTCCTCACCCTCCACTGTAGGCTCAAGTCTCAGTGCCCCTCCAGTCTACCATGTGTGCAGGGCACGGAGGTGTCACGCAGTGCTTCACATGGTTTGTCTTGGCGAACGGAGTCACACAGGGGAGGAACTGCTTAAATGTATTCATCAGGAAATCCAAACATGGCTTACTCCGAGAAAACTTAAAATGGGAATCATGGTTACCGACAATGGGAAGAACATTTTGTCTGCGCTGCGCCAAGGAAGCCTGACCCATGCCCCCTGCATGGCTCACGTCTTCAATCTGGTTGTCAAGCGGTTTCTGAAGTGTTCCCCCCATCTGCAGGACATCCTAACAACTTCACGGAAACTTTGCATGCACTTCAGCCACTCCTACACCGCCAAACACACCCTTCTTGAGCTACAGCGTCAGAATGGTATCCCCCAACATAGTCTGATTTGCGATGTTTCCACCCGTTGGAATTCCACCCTTCACATGTTGGACCGATTATATGAACAGAGAAAAGCCATCACGGATTTCCTGATGATCCAAGCAGATAGGGGGACTCCCCTGTGTAACTTCAATGTCAACCAGTGGCAGCTCATACGTGACACCTGCCGTTTGCTCAGGCCCTTTGAGGAAGCCACTTTATTTGTCAGTCGGCAGGATTACGGGATGAACGACGTGATTCCACTGCTTCATGTACTACAGCACATGTTGGAAACCATGGCTGGTCAGGGCACTGGAGACATGGCGTTTACATCTTACGGCCACATGAACCCCGTTGGAGCTGAACTGGAGGAGGAGGAGGAAGAGGAGGAGGAGGAGTTGCCCAGCGAAACACAGTTTAGGCTTGGCGAAATGGCTGGTTTATCTAGTCAGCGGACAGGAGAGGAGGAGCAGGAGCAGCCAGAGGAGCTAGAGGTTTTTGAGGAAGGAGAGACAGAGGACCCGGGCACACCGTGGCAGTATGCAGTGGAGATGGAGACAGGTAGTCCATCCGAGTCACTTGCGCAAATGGCACGAAGCATGCTCACATGCTTGCGTAGTGACCCCAGAATTGTTTCCATCTGTCGGCGGGATGACTTCTGGCTGTCCACCTTATTGGACCCTCGCTTCCGGCACAAAATGGGGGCATTTTTTAAACCCACCGAGAGGGAGGACAAACTCAACTACTACAAAGACATTCTACGTAGGCAGTTGGCCGATGCCTATCTGCGCCATGGTCCATACTCTCGCAGGTCTGACTCGAGGGGACCTCTGCGCTCACCTTCCACTGCCATGGCCGCTGGGGGGGTTGGCAGCAGCAGCAGCAGAAGCTCCATCAGCAGCAGCAGCCTCAGTCTTCAGTCGCTAATGAGTAGCTTTCTACACCCGCATAGTGAGGCTACTCATGAGCAGCAGGAAGACCTGGAGCAGGACATGAACCAGCAGGTCATGTCATACTTTGACATGACCATGCCAACACACCTTGAGGATCCGCTGGACTTCTGGGCAGCCAAACTTGATTTGTGGCCGCAACTAGCAGAGTTTGCCCTGGAAAAGCTGTCCTGCCCGGCAAGTAGCGTGCCATCTGAGCGGGTGTTTAGTGCGGCGGGGGCCATAGTTACGGCGAGGAGAACTCGTCTGTCAACTAAAAATGTGGAGAGACTCACCTTTGTCAAAATGAATCAGGGATGGATCAGCCAGGATTTCCACCCACCAATGCCTGATGCATGCGACTAGATTCAGCATGGTGCCACGTTTTACACTTTCCAAATGGTGCAAAACATATTTATGTCTTTAGGCCATTTTTTGGGCTCCTGCTGCTGCTGCTGCCAACTCCTGCCAACTCCAGGGTGTGATTCATCCAATTTTTGGGCTCCTGAGGCCAACTCCAGTGTATATTTGGGCTCCTGCTGCTGCTACTGTCAACTCCTGCCAACTCCAGGGTGTGATTCATCCAATTTTTGGGCTCCTGAGGCCAACTCCAGTGTATATTTGGGCTCCTGCTGCTGCTGCTGCCAACTTCTGCCAACTCCAGGGTGTGATTCATCCAATTTTTGGGCTCCTGAGGCCAACTCCAGTGTATATTTGGGCTCCTGCTGCTGCTACTGTCAACTCCTGCCAACTCCAGGGTGTGATTCATCCAATTTTTGGGCTCCTGAGGCCAACTCCAGTGTATATTTGGGCTCCTGCTGCTGCTGCTGCCAACTTCTGCCAACTCCAGGGTGTGATTCATCCAATTTTTGGGTCCCTGAGGCCAACTCCAGTGTATATTTGGGCTCCTGCTGCTGCTGCTGCCAACTTCTGCCAACTCCAGGGTGTGATTCATCCAATTTTTGGGCTCCTGAGGCCAACTCCAGTGTATATTTGGGCTCCTGCTGCTGCTACTGTCAACTCCTGCCAACTCCAGGGTGTGATTCATCCAATTTTTGGGCTCCTGAGGCCAACTCCAGTGTATATTTGGGCTCCTGCTGCTGCTGCTGCCAACTTCTGCCAACTCCAGGGTGTGATTCATCCAATTTTTGGGCTCCTGAGGCCAACTCCAGTGTATATTTGGGCTCCTGCTGCTGCTACTGTCAACTCCTGCCAACTCCAGGGTGTGATTCATCCAATTTTTGGGCTCCTGAGGCCAACTCCAGTGTATATTTGGGCTCCTGCTGCTGCTGCTGCCAACTTCTGCCAACTCCAGGGTGTGATTCATCCAATTTTTGGGCTCCTGAGGCCAACTCCAGTGTATATTTGGGCTCCTGCTGCTGCTGCTGCTGCCAACTTCTGCCAACTCTAGGGTGTGATTCATCCAATTTTTGGGCTCCTGAGGCCAACTCCAGTGTATATTTGGGCTCCTGCTGCTGCTGCTGCCAACTTCTGCCAACTCCAGGGTGTGATTCATCCAATTTTTGGGCTCCTGAAGCCAACTCCAGTGTATATTTGGGCTCCTGCTGCTGCTGGTGTCAACTCCTGCCAACTCCAGGGTGTGATTCATCCAATTTTTGGGCTCCTGAAGCCAACTCCAGTGTATATTTGGGCTCCTGCTGCTGCTGCTGCCAACTTCTGCCAACTCCAGGGTGTGATTCATCCAATTTTTGGGCTCCTGAGGCCAACTCCAGTGTATATTTGGGCTCCTGCTGCTGCTACTGTCAACTCCTGCCAACTCCAGGGTGTGATTCATCCAATTTTTGGGCTCCTGAGGCCAACTCCAGTGTATATTTGGGCTCCTGCTGCTGCTGCTGCCAACTTCTGCCAACTCCAGGGTGTGATTCATCCAATTTTTGGGCTCCTGAGGCCAACTCCAGTGTATATTTGGGCTCCTGCTGCTGCTGCTGCCAACTTCTGCCAACTCCAGGGTGTGATTCATCCAATTTTTGGGCTCCTGAGGCCAACTCCAGTGTATATTTGGGCTCCTGCTGCTGCTGCTGCCAACTTCTGCCAACTCCAGGGTGTGATTCATCCAATTTTTGGGCTCCTGAGGCCAACTCCAGTGTATATTTGGGCTCCTGCTGCTGCTGCTGCCAACTTCTGCCAACTCTAGGGTGTGATTCATCCAATTTTTGGGCTCCTGAGGCCAACTCCAGTGTATATTTGGGCTCCTGCTGCTGCTGCTGCCAACTTCTGCCAACTCCAGGGTGTGATTCATCCAATTTTTGGGCTCCTGAAGCCAACTCCAGTGTATATTTGGGCTCCTGCTGCTGCTGGTGTCAACTCCTGCCAACTCCAGGGTGTGATTCATCCAATTTTTGGGCTCCTGAAGCCAACTCCAGTGTATATTTGGGCTCCTGCTGCTGCTGCTGCCAACTTCTGCCAACTCCAGGGTGTGATTCATCCAATTTTTGGGCTCCTGAGGCCAACTCCAGTGTATATTTGGGCTCCTGCTGCTGCTGCTGCCAACTTCTGCCAACTCCAGGGTGTGATTCATCCAATTTTTGGGCTCCTGAGGCCAACTCCAGTGTATATTTGGGCTCCTGCTGCTGCTGCTGCCAACTTCTGCCAACTCCAGGGTGTGATTCATCCAATTTTTGGGCTCCTGAAGCCAACTCCAGTGTATATTTGGGCTCCTGCTGCTGCTGGTGTCAACTCCTGCCAACTCCAGGGTGTGATTCATCCAATTTTTGGGCTCCTGAAGCCAACTCCAGTGTATATTTGGGCTCCTGCTGCTGCTGCTGCCAACTTCTGCCAACTCCAGGGTGTGATTCATCCAATTTTTGGGCTCCTGAGGCCAACTCCAGTGTATATTTGGGCTCCTGCTGCTGCTACTGTCAACTCCTGCCAACTCCAGGGTGTGATTCATCCAATTTTTGGGCTCCTGAGGCCAACTCCAGTGTATATTTGGGCTCCTGCTGCTGCTGCTGCCAACTTCTGCCAACTCCAGGGTGTGATTCATCCAATTTTTGGGCTCCTGAGGCCAACTCCAGTGTATATTTGGGCTCCTGCTGCTGCTGCTGCCAACTTCTGCCAACTCCAGGGTGTGATTCATCCAATTTTTGGGCTCCTGAAGCCAACTCCAGTGTATATTTGGGCTCCTGCTGCTGCTGGTGTCAACTCCTGCCAACTCCAGGGTGTGATTCATCCAATTTTTGGGCTCCTGAAGCCAACTCCAGTGTATATTTGGGCTCCTGCTGCTGCTGCTGCCAACTTCTGCCAACTCCAGGGTGTGATTCATCCAATTTTTGGGCTCCTGAGGCCAACTCCAGTGTATATTTGGGCTCCTTCTGCCCCTCATAGTGATGCCACTTCAACTCTCTGCAATTGTGCCGCTCTGCGATTCTATTAGCGATGCCTCTGATCTGCATGTGATATTTCTTCAAAGTATTATTTAACTAACCCAGCACGCATCCTGTGCGTGTTACAGCAAGGCTGAATGGTTTACAACCCTATTGAGGCTGTAGGAGGCTCAGAAATAGCCGTTTTTAATAGCGATTCGTCGCGAATTTATTCGGGTCGAAACGATTTTTGTCGGAAAATTCGGCGAATCAGTCGAATTGAATTTTTCAAAAGTTCGCGCATCTCTAGGCACAACATTAGAGCCCAAATACAGACTAGAGCAAGGCCAAACCACTTACCCTCATCTCTGGCAGCTGGAACTTGAGGGGCCCTTTCTGGACAGCCACTTCCGATATTCGGGTCAACTAAAAAATAAAAAAAAAGGCTCTAAATAATCAGCAAACTACTACAGGGAATGTTTGGCTAAAAATATGTCTGCAAATATACATTGCTATAACTCAAATAACTAATAGACTGACCCTGGGGAGCCAACCAGCACTCCCAAGAGGCATCTTCAAGTTTACCAAGCAAACATGTAGCTTAGTAGACTAACCAAATTGAACCAGTGTAACCTAAACAGCAGAAAGGATACATTATGTATTGCTCTACACACCAACAGGGTCCTGTTGACCGGCAACATCGGAAGTGGGGTCCAAAGATGAACCAGTCACTTGGCCTACCAATAAAAAAGACAAATGAGACACATGCACTTGAGTCAAAGTGGATCAAGCAAGGTGAACACATGCACTTACCGACATCCAAAGAGTAGGTGGGATCCGGAGGAGATGCTGGGGCCAAGGGCATGGGAGCTAGGCCAAAATAAAACCAACATTGAGCCATAGCTAATGTGCCTCGCAAAATACAACATGCATTAAGGTGTGTGAGCAGCTCTTTCACTAATATTGACTAATCAAGCCAAGTGTGGCTCACACATTGATATGCTGATATATGGCTACACATCTCTGGCATCCTACATATCTACACATGTTAGGGCCTTGTTAGTTACTTGCTGTGAGTGTTACAGTGGGCGTGCAATTAGGGCGCACGCACATATTATTAATAGTCAACAGGGCAAACCTTTATTGTTTGAGCTGCTCCCACACCCATTTGTTTTGAAAAAAACCAGCAAACAAATTATGGGTAAATACCTTCAATGGCAGACTGGGGTAGCCTTGAGGTTGCTGGAAGGGCAGGAGCTTGGGTGTCCGGAGCCACATCCCGGACAGCAGCATGTGCACCTATGCATAAAGCAACAGACAGAAAAGTTACAAATGTTTGAGCTATAATGTAATACTTCACAGGTCCTACAGTTAGTTGGTCAGAATGTAAAAATGCTAATCACAGACATTAACATTAGGTTATTGTAAAAGCCAGAAAATATGTACCTTCAGCCCAACCGGTGGTGTCATCCCCAGGATCCACACCCTGCATCCGAGCCAGTGGGATTTTGGCCTTCAGCATCTCCTCATACGGCCTGTAGGTACTCTTTGGAGCCTGGATGAACCCACTGTCCACATCAAGATCGTGATTCATCTTTTTCATAAGGGCCCCTCGCAAAGTGTAGAAGCGTTTCCTGCAGGATGGGCCACTACGTGGGTGTTGAGCTGTGCTACTAAGCTCCACACCAATGGCATCCCACAGTTTGCTTCTTTCTTGTTTGCCTATGGACTTGCTTTGGGAGCCAAATATCAGCTCCCATTTCGCAAGTGTCAGGCGCACAAGATGATTATTCTCAGCCAAATTAAATTCAGGCTCCCTCTTGGCACCTGGGCGCTTAGCCTGGGGTGCTGCCCCACCTTCAGGCTTTGCCCTTTTCCGTAAGGGAGGTCTGCGCACAGCACCCACCAAACTCCTACTCGTGCCTGCTGTGGCCGGTAGATGTCCTGTATTTGGCTCCATCCTGTAGCTGCACACACACACAAATCAACACCCCACAAGCACGCATGCACACTACAGAATGGCATCGCAATCTCTTAGGCTTGGGCAGGTTTTATGTGCTCTAACAGCCAATCCAAAAGCAGCCCACTTAATTGATTCACACATACAGCCCAGTTCCTTCTAGGCACACCTCCACTGCACTGACAGAAGCATGTGTGTTAGCCAATTAACTCATTACAGACCTCATTAAACAAACAACACACACCCAAATCCAACAATGGACTGATGTATCTGCAACCCTTGTGACATGTGCTTAGCCTAACGGCTATTTAAAAAAACAACAGCTTCACTTTCATTGGTCCCCACCTGATTTTTGGCCCATGTCCGTTAATGCACGCAAGTTACGGCTCAAGTACGCTAGTAGCGCTACTAGCGTGCGCGTGCGCACTCTGTTTTACGCACACCTGGGTCGGCTAATTGGCGCCCGGAAATAGCAGAGCGACGCAAAAGGCGGCAAAGCGGACCTGTCACTTTAGAAAATGAAGTATAAAAGGAAGGAATGTTCTAGCTTCTGCTATTCTTACACTGTGGCAAAGGCTGTGGTGTGGTGCTGTGCTCGCTTCCCTTAGCTCATTTGAGCCTCTGTCTGGTTTCTGTCCTCACTCTCTGTGGCTTGTTGGGTGATTTCTGACATCAGTGCTGTTTCTTTAGGAGCTTGGTTTGGGTGGCATCTGCAAATATTGTGTAGCATACAGCAAGTGAGGCTTGATTTTGGGGCCTTTTGTGGGCTGTGCAGCAACTCCCCTCTTGGTTGTGCTTAACTTAGAAAGCTGGTTTTCAGCAGGCTGGTGGTTTGGACCACTATAGTTCTGGTTTTGTGGTGAGCTGCATTGTAGCGGGTGTGTGTGTAGTGTGATTGTTTGTGTGTGTGTTGTGTGTTAGTGGTTTTTTTGTTTATTTTTGTTTTTGTATATATCTTTAGTGTGTGTGATGGATAAGAGGGTGATGTATGGTGTCTGGGTGGATGGATGTATGTGTATGCTGAAAGAGCAGGAGGAAAGGGAGCGGGGTGTTGTGAGGCTTAGGGCACCCCGCTCCTTTGCAATCCGCCTTTCAGTATGGGACTTAAGTGACGAGCAGATCAGGAGCCGCTTCCGTCTGAATCGTGCTGCACTACAGTCCCTATATGATCAGATTAAGACCAAAATCGAGCCATCCACCAAACGCACTCATTCCATTCCAGGCATAGTACGCCTGTGTGCCACTCTTAATGTTTTGGCACGAGGGACCTTCCAGGCAACCTCAGCCCTCCTCAGCGGGATAAGCCAGGCTACTATGAGCCGCATCCTAATCCAGGTAGTTCTGGCAATTTGTGATTTAATCCCAATTTACATCAAGTTTCCTGAGGATGAGGAAGAGGTTGCCAAAATAAAACATGCTTTCTATCTGATGGGAGGGATCCCGAATGTGCTAGGGTGCGTTGATGGTACACATATCCCTTTCCGCCCTCCCCGTGCACAGGAGCTGTCCTACAGAAACAGGAAGCAGTTCCATTCATTTAATATCATGGTGGTCTGTGACCCAGACATGAGGCTGCGGGCGGTGAGATCGGGGTTCCCCGGCTCATGCCACGATTCTTACGTCTTGCAGCGGACAGTCCTGTGCCGGAAGTTTGATAACAACGAAATGCCAGCTGGCTGGCTACTGGGTAATAAATTAACCATGTCTATGTATTTTGCTAATATGTGGCCTAGTAAGGCAATTTTAACCAAACTACCACCAAAAAACATGTACTAGTACTAATTGCTGTCTCTCTCCTTGTGTTTTTTCTACAGCGGACAAGGGATATGGGCAGAGAACGTGGGTCATGACTCCGGTCAGGAACCCACGGACCTCTGCCCATGAACGCTACAATGCAGCGCATTGCAAGACCAGAAGCATTGTGGAAAGAACCATCAGCCTGCTGAAAGCACGCTTTCTCTGTTTGGCACGGCCAGGAGGAGAGATGCTCTACAGCCCACAGAAGGTTTCCAAAATCATCCTTGCCTGCTGTGTGTTACACAATATCTGTATATGCCACCGAATCCAAGCCCCCGAGGAGACAGCACTGGTGCCAGAAATCCCCAACCTGCCCGCAGATAGAAGTGAGGACACCCAGACTGGCGATGAGCTAAGGGAAAGGCTGATCACTTCTTTTTTTGCGGTAAGCTAACTACCCTTCACTCTAATGCAAGTACTGCACTACTGTTTAAATGTATTTGACCTCCCATCCAAAAGAGCAAACAAACGCACTAAGGGGGGTGTAAGATGACCCAAACCACTCTAAGGGGGGTTTAAGATGACCCAAACCACTCTAAGGGGGGGTGTAAGATGACCCTAACCACTCTAAGGGGGGGTTTAAGATGACCAAAACCACTCTAAGGGGGGGTGTAAGATGACCAAAACCACTCTAAGGGGGGTTTAAGATGACCCAAACCACTCTAAGGGGGGTGTAAGATGACCCAAACCACTCTAAGGGGGGTTTAAGATGACCCAAACCACTCTAAGGGGGGGTGTAAGATGACCCAAACCACTCTAAGGGGGGGTGTAAGATGACCCAAACCACTCTAAGGGGGGTGTAAGACGCCAATGTTGGTTATCAAGTTATGCATTTTTTTTAAAGAAAACACAAAACAACTATAAAGATATATACTAACTGCACTTTTCTTATTTTTTCAGGCACAAAGAGATGCACCATGATCCCTAAATTCCTTTTCCAACCCTTTCCTGGACTTTACTTTGCTTTTGAATTTCTGTTGGACTTTTCATTTTCTATTTCATTTCTGTTTTATTATTAATTTTTGGTTAGAGTAAAAATAAAAAAAGAATTATATATATACATGTGGCTATGTGTTTAATTCTGTTGTAAGTTTCCTTTTCATTCTAATTCCTATTTTCATTTTCCTTTTCTTTCTCTGTTCTGTTTTTATTTTCCTTTTCTTTCTCTGTTCTGTTTTTATTTTCCTTTTCTTTCTCTGTTCTGTTTTTATTTTCCTTTTCTTTCTCTGTTCTGTTTTTATTTTCCTTTTCTTTCTATGTTCTGTTTTTATTTTCCTTTTCTTTCTCTGTTCTGTTTTTATTTTCCTTTTCTTTCTCTGTTCTGTTTTTATTTTCCTTTTCTTTCTCTGTTCTGTTTTTATTTTCCTTTTCTTTCTCATTGGTGGTTTAATTGTATTTCCTTTTTATGTAACAAATAAAAAAAAAAAATAATTGTGGCTATGTGTTTAATTATGTTTTATTTTGCATTTATATTCGAAGATCTGGTAGAATTTAATTTCCTTTTCAACACAAAATAAAAAATCTTTAAATTTTTAAACAAATGTGGCAATGTGTTTTATTCAGAAGGTACTGGATGGCCAGGACACAGCAAAGCTAACAGGCGCTGTGTAGAATAGCGTGGTCACACTGACTGACAGCGCCTACAAAGCTGAGGGCCAACATCATATTCAGCAATGTAGGCGTTGTTCGCAACAACGCCAGGTAGCGACTGAGGAGGCCTGCTATAGCGAATCGCTAACGCCCGCGGCTGACGCTAGCGGCGCTCATAGCGCCATACTTCAGTCGCTCATCTGTCGCTACCTGGCGCTATTGATGAATCGGCCTCTTAGTCTCCCTAAGAAGAACAAGTGTGTTTGGAAATGCCACACCAAGATAGTTTGGGCCTACTAATGTACACACTAACAAAATATGGTTAATGGTGGTTGAGTCTGAGCTCCTTTAAAACCAAGCCTACTAGCCCCATGCTGGAGTCACCTGCTCTCTCCTTCCTAGCAAGCAGAGCTTTGCACTGAACATAGCCTGGCCACTCTTTTTTGATCCTATGTTACCTGCAGTGATCTTGGCCTGCGTTCTCTTTTATGAACCTGCTTGCACTGACTTCAGGTTCACCCA